>CM060932.1:600730845-601355845 GCA_030765085.1 Allium cepa | reverse complement strand
AATATTACTGAACAACGGAGAAGTAAAAGAGCGAGAATAGAGAAGGACTATAGTCCTGACGTCATACATATCATGTGGAAGGCAGTAAGGATGAAGTCCTTAATATGACTAAATATGTAATGAACGTCGATGACGATCCTAAAACTTATTCTGAGGCTATGAGTTCCATAGATTCTAATTTCTGGAAAGAAGCTATTAATGATGAAATGAGTTCCATACTATTAAACCAAACTTGTGTTTTAACTGATTTACCTCCTAGTGCTAAACCTATAGGATGTAAATGGATATTCAAGAAAAAGTTGAATACAAATGGATTCATTGATAAGTTTAAAGCCAGATTAGTTGCTAAGGGATATAAGCAAAGACATGGAGTAGATTACTTTGATACATATGCTCCAGTTGCTTGCATATCTTCTATACGCTGTTTAATTGCACTTGCATTAATTCACAAATTAGTCATACATCAAATGGATGTAAAGACTGCTTTTATAAATGGAGATTTAGAAGAAGAGATATATATGGAACAACCTGAAGGTTTCAAAACCCCAGGCCAAGAAAAGAAAGTTAGCAAAATAGTGAAATCTCTTTATGGCCTGAAGCAAGCTCTGATGCAATGGCATGAGAAATTTGATAAAGTTGAACTGTCATATGAATTCATTGTTAATAATGCTGATAAATGTATTTCTAGCAAATCGGATAACAACGGCAGTGTTATGATATGTTTATACGTTGATGACATGCTAATATTTAGTTCCAATATATCATATGTGAATGAAACTAAAATGTTTCTGTCTTCTGAATTCGATATGAAAGATCTGGGAGAGGCTGATGTAATTTTCGAAATTAAAATTGTTAGGTAAGAGAGGGATTTATTACTAACTCAATCTCATTACATAGAGAAATTCCTACAAAAGTATGGTTATTACGATGACAAACCAACACCAACTCCTTTAGATCCTAGTATTAAATTAGAATAGAATACTGGACGTACTATCTCTCAATTAGAGTATTCCAGTGTTACTGGAAGTCTTATGTATGATATGCATTGCATTAGACTAGACATCGCACATGCTATAAGTGTATTGTGTCGATTTACGAGTAATCCAGGTTTCAAACATTAGAAAGCTATTTTCAGAGTTTTAACTTATTTGAAAGGAACCATTGAATATGGTTTATCGTATAAAGGATATCCGATTGTAATAGAAGGATATAGTGATGATACCTGGAACAATGTAGAATCCAAATCCAAGTCTACTACTCGATGCATCTTTACATTAGGAGGTGGTGCTGTGTCTTGGGCTTCCAAGAAGCAGACCTGTATTTATGACTCAACAATGTTGCCAGAATTGATTGCATTAGCAGATGCATTGTAACAACATGCCTATTTTACGATTGAGTATTTAAAAATTTTATTTAAATATTTCATCGTTAGTCGGATTTTAGTCCAAAAAGCTACTTTTTGCAAACAGTCAAATTAGGACTCGAGACCACCCCCATTGAGTTCGAAATGACATTTGCGATCTTTTTGAGTATAAACTTCGATATGTTTGGAGATAGTAGAATTTTGCTACTTTTTCACTTAGGGCTTTGGTTTTTGTTTCAGCTCATTAGACCCAAGCTTCACCCCTCTTCTCTTCATTACTTTACTTCTATTTCCTAATACTCAAAGCTTTAGCAACAACGGAGAGAGGAATGGGAAATTAAAACTCCAAGCCCTAATTTCCATTTGCAAATCAAGTTCTAGCTCCAAATTTATAGAAGAAGCTTCGGTAAGCCTCCTCTTTTTCATCTCCAACTCATTCTCTTACCAATTTCAGAAATTCCTAAACCTAACTTAGGAGATGTTTCTCTTTTAAGCTTAGATTCAAGCTTGTTGGGTTGGAATTGAAGAGTGATTGTTCTTGCCATTGCTCTATAGCTTCTTCTTCATAGTTTTGGGTTTAAAGGTGAGATGTTTATCTCATATCTAGTCTATAATTATCTTTGATTTTTAGGTATGAATTCCTAACACTTATTCATATGCATTTGCTTTTGATTTGGATTGATTTGGTGAATATTCGAATTTTTAGTGTTTTGAAAGCAAAATTTATGAAAAATCCTTATATGGATATTTCGACATTGTATTCGAGGCGTATCGAAGAGCTTTTAAGGCTGGGTTGTCGCTTGGCATAAATTCTTAGTCGTTGTTGCTCGTCTGATCACTCCCGATAATCGTTTTGGCCATCATTGGCCTAGGTTCAAGGAATGCCCTGAACTTCAGTTTCAGACGTCTGAAACGTAGGATTCAGACGTCTGAATATTATACTGGGAATTTTTATTCCCCAGTATTCAGACGTCTGAATCCAAACCTCCAGACGTCTGAATTGGTTCGAATTGAACCAGAAAGGAAATAGGCTAAAAAATGCCTATTTCCGACGTCTGAAATCAAGGGTTCAAACGTCTGAATAAAGTTCTAGAAAACTTTTATTTTTCCAGATTCAAACGTCTGAATCCTTGATTTCAGACGTCTGAATATGCTGTCTGAGCTCTATTTTGCCTATTTAGCTTGAGTTTCCAAATTTAATCGATTTATGTTGATTCCTTTTTGTTGTTATCATTTATTATCGACTTTGATGACACTTTCTTCGGGATTTTTGGGAATATCCATTTTGATGGATTTGGTATCGATGTATTTGGATTTTATTCACATCTTCGTATGTGAATTTTGGTGATTGATTGTTTCTACAATCATTTTTGTGATTTGTCACTTTAAAAATATAAAGGTTTCAATACTAGTAGTAAATATCAAAACTCTTTTATCAAAGCGATTTCAACACTATTTTATTACAAAGCTCGTTTCTTAAACCGATTTCCATTCTACTAGCATATACAAACCTTTACCTCACTCATATGAGAAATCTAATTAAACGGCTTAGTAAAACAAGTGGTATGAAACACTTGCGTTTACTTCATCGGTTAATTCTTGGACTTGTTCGATTGAATCTCTTATGACAATTTTTGAGTGGAGATCTACAATTTGTTCGTAAATACTTAAGTCAAGCCAGTGGTTATGGGACATGAAGCTAAACTCATTTATTTACTAGCTTAATGTAGTTGACACTTCTCGATGATCATTGATGATCATTTTATGTGATTTAGACTAGCGATATGCTATGTTTCTTTGTCCCCGTAGGGGACGGTACCTCATTTTATTGAGTTTCGTCTCATTTCTTTTGTAGGCTAACGACCAATGTATTATTTGGAGTTTCGACTCAATTTTTGTGGGCTAGCAACCCATGTTCTTTTATGGAGTTCGGTCCATCGGGCGTACCTTTGTACTATGCTGTTGCACCAGCTTATCAGGATCATCGGGTGTACCTTTGTACTACGTCGTTGTTCCGAATTATTCGAGTTTCAGGTTACTCAGGCTTACCGATATTGTACTACATCGTTGCATCGTCTCTATGGTTAGCGACCATGGGATAGCGTCCCGTTTGTGATACACGTGTTGGTGAGTTTTCATCCTCCCGTTTTGTGATAGGCCTTCCCCTTTTTGTGATTTCTGGATTTCTATTGATGATTTCTAGAATTTGTGTTCCACCAGCTTTTATGATTGGCATCGATATGATGTCGATATTTATGACTTGGTGAATAAAACTAATGAGTATGACATTCTTTTGATCTTTGAGAAGATTCTTGTGATATTGATTAATCTCTGGTTGATTTTCAATTACATACTTATCATAGTATGGCTTTATGGTATCATACGTTTTTGTCATATTTCTTATTCTATATCATTTTATCTGATATTTATAGTTAGACTGATTCGTTTATTATTTTCTTATTAAATAATACTCGGGTCAGACCGAGATGTTTCAGGTGCTTCTGCTTGACTCCTTATCTGAGATTATTATCCTAACTTTTGGCTAACTACTTAGATTAGTAGTTTTTGGCTGTATACATTTGAGACAGAGACTCCTTAATGTATACATATTCTTTTTTCTAGCACTTGTAACTATTCTTTTGTGATATTGTGCATCTTGTTTGACCACTACTCTGATGTACACTTTTATGTGTAATATTCATATATGATTCCGCCATTGAGATATGAACTTCTGTGACTGATTTGTGTTATGCTTATTTCTATATTTGTTTCCGAAGATATTATAGCCACTGTGTAGTAGCCTTGAGTTTGCATCGGTATGTCGGATTTCCTCTTGTGATGAAAAGTTATATTTTTATCTAGCATATCGGTACTCACACAAAGCAATTATACAGATGGTCGCTCCTCAACAGCCTTATTCTCCACGCTAGTTCACGACATTACTCCGTAGTGTTCTTGGCTAGCATGGGTATAGAGGTGGGGCGTCACTGCTTGGTATCAGAGCCAAAATTCGGAACAATGTAGAATAATCTAACAAGGATCATTGTCCTAAGTCTTTCACAGGAGTCGTGCCTTAGGATTTGATTCGAATCTTCGTGCCGTCTCATCCTATTTTCTTTTGTGATACCTTGTATTATCAATCATGATTGTTTGATAATTATTTTGTGAATAACCTTTTTCTTCTTTCTTTCTTTCTTTCTTAAAGAAGAGAAATGGTTAGACCTTGCCGTCCCAGCGCAGGTCAATCTAGTGCTACTCCCCAGGATGGAGTATTTATGTCTGCACAACAGCTTCTTGATCTTGTAAAGAATGCTCAAGCTGCCGGACCCATTCCAGAACCTACTCGCCCTAAATCCGGAATTGCAGGTTTGTGCAGTGACTATACCAACTTGGGTGGGAAGCCATTTTGGGGTTCCGAAAGCGTTATTCAAGTCCAAGCTTGGCTTAGACCATGCGAACGTATCTTTTCTTGCATGAATCTTATTGATCTTCACCAAGTTTAGGTGGCCTCTAGTATGCTCCAAGAATGAGCATTGGATTGGTATGAGGTTCTTATTTCTAAAATTATTGAAGCGGATCTTACTTGGGAGAAATTCCGGGAACGGTTTGAATTAAAGTTTGTGCCAGAAGAGGAGAATGTGACATTGGCTCGTCGTTTCATTGACCTTATTTAAGGTGAATCCTCCGTGGAAGACTATGTCGCATCATTTGAGTCACTTTCTAAATACGGGGTCGAATATATAAACACCCCATTGAAGAAGAACCAAAGATTTGTCTATGGCTTGAACAAAAATCTCAAGAAGCCATTACTTCTAAAATTAGAAGTTTCTTTTGATCAACTTATTGATATCGCTCTTCGAATTGAAGAGGCAGATAAAGAAAGTGATGTTGAAGTTATGGGTGCCAAACCAAACTTTAGCAACAACAAGAAAAGGCCTATTAAATTCAAAGGCCATAATCTCAACAAGAAAGGAAAACAAGCAGCTTCTGTAGCAAAGACTCCTACCCCTAGTATTGGACAATGTTATAATTGTGGTTCTAAAGACCATTATGCCAATAGATGTCTGAAACCCCTCTTTTGTCGCTATTGCAAAGGTTCGGGTCATCTTTTATCTTCATGTCCCAAACTTCAAGGCCAGAAGGAGGGAAAGTTAAATGTTGCACAAGCCCCTAGCAACACTTCTCGTGGTCAAGGTATTTCTCATCCTATCCTTGATGGCATTATTTTATTTCATGATCAACCTATTCGAGTTCTTTTTGATACGGGTGCATCTCATTCTTTTATATCAAACGAACTTGTTGATACTCTTTCTTTAAGTGTTGTTGCTTTAATGACTTCTTTGAGAATTGCGAATCTGGTTGGTGGATCCGCAACAATTAGTTTGCTTTGTAAAGATGTCGAGATTATTTTGTGTGATTTAGCCGATTTGCATGTCATGCGCTACTTAGGCTTTGGAATGATTTTGGGAATGGATTGGCTTAATCGCTATGAAGCTCAAATCATATGTCCTGAGCGGACTATTCATCTTCGACATCCTCAATCTGTTAATTAGATTTCTGTTGATCTTAAAGATTCGGATTCCAACGTGGCTGCATCTTTATATTCTTTAAATCCTCATGATGACGATCTCTTATTCATGTTGTTCGTGAATTTTCTGACATATTTGAGCCCGTTTTAGGATTACCACCTAAGCAAGCAATTAAATTCAGAATTAATCTAATTCCTGGAGCTTTACCTATTACTCATCCTCCTTATTGTATGTCCAATAAAGAAAATGAGGTGATGCGCAAACAATTATCCAAATTGGAGACGAAGCAATTTATTCGTTCTAGTTCTTCTCCTTGGGGAGCTTCGACTATTTTTGTGAAGAAATCCGATGGTACACTTAGGCTTTGTGTTGACTACAGCAAGCTTAATGATCTTACTATCAAGAATAAATATCCTTTACCTCGGATTGATGATCTATTCGATCAACTTAGTGGTGCTAGAGTCTTTTCACAATTAGACTTAGCAACCGCTTTTCATCAGCTTCGTATTGTAGATGATAGCATTCCTTTGACATCATTCCGTATGCGTTATGGATCTTACGAATGGCTTGTTATGCCATTTGGTTTAACACATGCTCCGGCTTATTTCGTTGACCTTATGAATAGAGTTTTCAAAGACTTCCTCGATCGATTTTCTATCATCTTTATTGAGGATATTCTTGTGTATTCTAAAATCGAGGAGGAGCATGAAAAGCATCTTCGGATTGTGTTGGAAACTCTTAGGAGCAATCAATTGAAAGCAAAATTTTCTAAATGGTACTTTTGGCAATCTCGTGTGAAGTTTCTTGGTCATATCATTTCTGAATCCGGAATTTCCGTAGATCCTTCAAATATTGAAGCGATTCAAAATTGGAAGAGACTGGAGAGTGTGACGGAGATCCGTAGTTTTCTTGGATTGGCAGGTTATTACCGCCGTTTCATAAAAGACTTTTCCAAAATTTCCGTGCCTCTTACTAGTTTGACAAAGAAGGGAGTTAAATGCATTTGGTCGGACAAATGTGAAACTTCTTTTCAGAAATTAAAAGAACTCCTTTCTGATGCTCCTATTCTTGTAATTCCCGAGGGGAATAAAGATTTTATTGTTTATACCGATGCTAGTCGTGTTGGTTTGGGAGCCATTCTCATACAAGGAGAACGTGTTATTGTTTATGCTTCTAGGCAATTGAAGCCAACCGAGACTAGATATGCCACTCATGATTTAGAGCTCGCAGCTATTGTTTTCGCTCTTAAAATTTGGCGTCATTATCTTTTGGGAGAGAAATTTGTTCTCTATACCGATCATAAATCTTTGAAGTATCTATTTTCTCAAAAGGAACTTAATTTGCGTCGACAACGTTGGCTCGAGTTCCTTGCATCTTATGATCTTGACATTCTTTATACTCCCGGAAAGGGAAATCGTGTTGCCGACGCCCTTAGCCGAAAGCTACAAGCTGTTGTTTCCATGATGATATTCGAATGGAATGATCTAGGAATTTTATCCACCTGTGAGATTCGAGATCGTGAGTCCGATTTATGTTCATCTTTGGCTTTATGTAGCCTAGATGCTCATCCTTCTCTTTTAGACCGCATTCTTGAAGCTCAAAAGCTAGATCCCGAGTTGGCTCTTCTTAGCCAAAGTTGTAGGGATAGAATCGGTATTGAAAGTTTGAAAGACTTTGATATTGATTCTCGTGGCGGTATTCGAAAATTTGGTAGACTTATCGTGCCAAATATTAGCGATCTTCGTAAAGATATTTTTGAAGATTCTCATCGTTCTAAATTTACCATTCATCCTGGTAATAGTAAAATTTATGCGGATATGAAGCGACTTTATTATTGGGATGGAATGAAATCTGATATTGCTAACATTGTTAAGCGTTGCATGACTTGCCAACTTGTCAAGGCCGAGCATCTAGGGCCTGGTGGGTTATTTCAACATTTAGAAATTCCAATTTAGAAGTGGGATCAGATTTCCATGGACTTTATTGACGACCTTCCCGTTCTCGTTCAGATCATGATAGCCTATGGATGATAGTTGATAGACTTACTAAATCCGCCCATTTTATTCCCGTTCGGTCCAATCGGACCGTTCTCCTTTTGGCCAAGCTCTTTATTAAAGAAATTGTTAAATTACATGGAGTTCCTACTTCTATTGCTAGTGGTCATGATCCATTATTTACTAGTGGATTTTGGAAGAGTCTTCAAAAAGCTTTGGGAACGAAGCTTAATTTTAGCACCGCTTATCATCCTCGGTCCGATGGACAAACCGAGCGTGTGAATCAAACTCTTGAAGATCTTCTTCGTACATGTGTTCTTGATTTTGATGGAAGTTGGGAAGATCATATTTCTCTTGTTGAGTTTTCCTATAATAATAGCTTCCAATCTACTATTGAGATGGCACCTTTTGAGGCACTTTATGGAAGGCCATGCCGATCTCCTTCTTGTTGGCTTTAGGCCGGTGAGAAGTTGGTTTTTGGTCCAGATTTTATTCGTGATTGCATAGAAAAGATTGACCTTATTCGTCATAGGATGAATGAAGCTCAATGTAGGCAAAAATCCTATGATGATAACCGAAGAAGATAGAATTTTCTATGGGAGATTTTGTGTTTGTTCGTGTTTCACCTATTAAGGGTGTTGTGCGTTTCATTCGATCGGGAAAGTTAGCACCATGATATATTGGTCCATTTCCTATCACCGAACGTATTGGTTCCGTGGCTTATCGCCTCTATTACCAGCTCAGTTTTCTGCTATTCATGATGTGTTTCACGTTTCTCAATTACGGAAATGCCTTCGAGATCCCGATTCTATCCTTGAGCCCGGTGTTGTGGAAGAAAATGAAGTTTCGCCTAATTTAACTTATGAGCAACATCATATTCGTATTATTGCTTCGGAGGTCAAACGCCTTCGAGATAAAGATGTCCCGCTTGTGAAATTTCAATGGTCCTCAAATCCTAAGGATTGTTCTTGGGAATCTAGAGAATTCATCGAGCGAGCACATCCAGACTTACTTTTTCGTGCTCTTTAAGGTGAACTTCTGGTTTCAAAATTTTCTTTTGTGTAGATATGCTTTTATGGTTGTTACTTTTATTTCCTTCTTAAATATTGCGTGGACGCAATTTCTTTAAGGAGGGGAGTCTGTAACAACCCACATATTTTACGATTGAGTATTTAAATATTTCATCGTTAGTCGGACTTTTGTCCGAAAAGCTACATTTTGCAAACAGTCAAATTAGGACTCGAGACCACCCCCATTGAGTTCAAAATGACGTTTGCGATCTTTTTGATTATAAACTTCGATATGTTTGGAGATAGTAGAATTTTGCTACTTCTTCACTTAGGGCTTTGGTTTTTGTTTCAGCTCATTAGACCCAAGCTTCACCCCTCTTCTCTTCATTATTTTACTTCTATTTCCTAATACTCAAAGCTTTAGCAACAACGGAGAGAGGAATGGGAAATTAAAACTCCAAGCCCTAGTTTCCATTTGCAAATCAATTTCTAGCTCCAAATTTATAGAAGAAGCTTCGGTAAGCCTCCTCTTCTTCTTCTCCAACTCATTCTGTTACCAGTTTCAGAAATTCGTAAACCTAACTTAGGAGATGTTTCTCTTTTAAGCTTAGATTCAAGCTTGTTGGGTTGGAATTGAAGAGTGTTTGTTCTTACCATTTCTCTATAGCTTCTTCTTCATAGTTTTGGGTTTAAAGGTGAGATGTTTATCTCACATCTAGTCTTTAATTATCTTTGATTTTTAGGTATGAATTCCTAGCACTTGTTCATATGCGTTTGCTTTTGATTTGGATTGATTTGGTGAATATTCCAATTTTTGGTGTTTTGAAAGCAAAATTTATGAAAAATCCTTATATGGATATTTCGACATTGATATTCGAGGTGTATCGAAGAGCCTTTAAGGCTGGGTTGTTGCTTGGCATAAATTCTTAGTCGTTGTTGCTCGTTCAATCGCTCCCAATAATCGTTTTGGCCATCATTGGCCTAGGTTCAAGGAATGCCCTGAACTTCAGTTTTAGACGTCTGAAACGTAGGATTCAGACGTCCGAATATTATACTGGGAATTTTTATTCCCCAGTATTCAGACTTCTGAATCCATACCTCCAGACGTCTGAATTGGTTCGAATTGAACCAGAAAGGAAATAGGCTAAAAAATGCCTATTTCAGACGTCTGAAATCAAGGGTTCAGACGTCTGAATTACGTTCTGGGAAACTTTAATTTTTCCAGATTCAGACGTCTGAATCCTTGATTTCAGACGTCTGAATATGCTGTCTGGGCTCTATTTTGCCTATTTAGCTTGAGTTTCCAAATTTTTTCAATTTGTGTTGATTCCCTTTTATTGTTACATTTACTATCGACTTTGATGACATTTTCTTCGTGATTTTTGGGAATATCCATTTTGATGGATTTGGTATCGATTTCTTTGGATTTTATTCACGTCTTCGTATGTGAATTTTGGTGATTGGTTGTTTCTACAATCATTTTTGTGATTTGTCACTTTAAAAATATAAAGGTTTCAATACTAGTAGTAAGTATCAAAACTCTTTTATCAAAGTGATTTCAACGCTATTTTATTACAAAGCTCATTTCTTAAACCTATTTACAATCTACTAGCATATACAAAGCTTTACCTCACTCGTATGAGAAAATTAATTAAACGACTTAGTAAAACAAGTGGTATGAAACGCTTGCGTTTACTTCGTCGGTTAATTCTTGGACTTGTTCGATTGAATCTCTTATGACAATTTTTGAGTGGAGATCTACAATTTGTTCGTAAATACTTAAGTCAAGCCAGTGGTTATGGGACATGAAGCTAAACTCATTTATTTACTAGCTTAATGTAGTTGACACTTCTCGATGATCATTGATGATCATTTTATGATATCTAGACTAGCGATATGCTATGTTTCTTTGTCCACGTAGGGGATGGTACCTCGTTTTATTGAGTTTCGTCTCATTTCTTTTATAGGCTAACGACCTATAATTATTTGGAGTTTCGACTCAATTTTTGTGGGCTAGCGACCCATGTTCTTTTATGGAGTTCGGTCCATTGGGCGTACCTTTTACTACGCTGTTACACCAGCTTATCAGGATCATCGAGCGTACCGTTGTATTACGTCGTTGTTCCGAATTATTCGAGTTTTAGGTTCCTCGGGCTTACCGATATTGTACTACGTCGTTGCACCGGCTCTATCGTTAGCGACCATAGGATAGCGTCCCATTTGTGATACATGTGTTGGTGAGTTTTCATGCTCCCGTTTTGTGATAGGTCTCCCCCTTTTTGTGATTTCTGGATTTCTATTGATGATTTCTAAAATTTGTGTTCACCGGCTTTTATGATTGGCATCGATATGATGTCGATATTTATGACTTGGTGAATTAAACTAATGAGTATGACATTCTTTTGATCTTTGAGAAGATTCTTGTAATATTGATTAATCTCTGGTTAATTTTCAATTACATACTTATCATAGTATGGCTTTATGGTTATCATACGTTTTTTTCATATCTCTTATTCTATATCATTTTATCTGATATTTATAGTTAGACTGATCCGTTTATTATTTTCTTATTAAATAATACTCGGGTCAGACCGAGATGTTTCGGGTGCTTCTGCTTGACTCCTCATCTGAGATTATTATCCTGACTTTTGGCTAACTACTTAGATTAGTAGTTTTTGGCTGTATACATTTGAGACAGAGACTCCTTATTGTATACATATTCTTTTGTCTAGCACTTGTAACTATTCTTTTGTGATATTGTGCATCTTGTTTGACCACTACTTTGATGTACACTTTTATGTGTAATATTCATATCTGATTCCGCCTTTGAGATATGAACTTCTGTGACTGATTTGTGTTATGCTTATTTCTATATTTGTTTCCGAAGATATTATAGCCACTGTGTAGTAGCCTTGAGTTTTCATCGGTATGTCGGATTTCCTCTTGTGATGAAAAATTATATTTTTATCATATCGGTACTCGCACAAAGTAATTATACAGATGGTCGCTCCTTAACAGCCTTATTCTCCGCGCTAGTTGATGACATTACTCCGTAGTGTTCTTGGCTAGCATGGATATAGAGGTGGGGCGTCACATGCATGTAAAGAACCAGAATGGCTTAGGAATTTATTAATGGAAATCCCTTTGTGGAAGAAGCCATCTCCAGCAGTCTTGATTAACTTTGACAATCAAGCAACGACATACAATGTGTCTAATAAGACATATAATGGAAAGTCTAGACATGTGGGTCTAAGACATCAAATGGTGAGACAGTTACTCAAAAGAGGAGTTATAACTGTTGACTACATAAAAACGAAGAAAAACTTGCCTGACCCACTTACAAAGAGTCTTCCAAAGGCAATGGTTTCTATAAAGTCACAAGAAATGGGACTAAGGTCTCTGAATGAAGGTTGATCATCCTTAACAGAAACTCAACTTATGTCTTGAAAAGGATAGAAAAAGTTCAATGGGTACCAACAAGTTAAGAGAATGATTATGTAACACTAAATCGATAATCTCATAATATTTAGTGTTGGATTCTTCGATAATCTCATAATATTTAGTGTTGGATTCTGCAAGAACAAAGGATAGATATATATCCTTAATAAGTCTAGAAACCTTAAAAGGTGTATCGCAGAAACACCTTAATAGACTTACCTATATGAGTATGGAAATCAGGTCGTTTCCTAGGAAAGTAAGACTGCTTTCTAAGTAGACTCATGAACCAGGATTTAAGCACATGGCCATTAACGTGCTGAGCAATAAAGAACACTTTGCCTAAGAAAATCAACGTGTGTGATTGTTCAGGTTTTATCATTAGGGATACTTGGTTCAAGATTCGTTCACCATAGAATCTCGATAAGACTTTGAATGATTTACACCAAGTTAAGGTTCAAATCCAAAAGATACCTTTTATTTATGTGTTGGTTTTACGATGATGGAAAACTTGATCTTAGAACTACATAGGCTTGATCCCACTTGGATATGAAGGAAGTCAGTCTAGTGATTCGGCCGTCCTATTTATTTATTTCGAAAATTGGGGGAGATTGTTGTATAATTTTCAAATATATAGTTTTGGGGCTTTGATTTGGAAGAGAAGAAGTAAAGAGGGAAGAAGAAACCAATTAGTCCCACATGCTAGAAAATTATGCAATCTATTTGTATAAATTTAGCTTTTTCATGTGGATGTTGGGGCCTTGGAGCTCCCATATATTTGCTTTGTTGTGAGGAGAGAAGTCATGCAACACCACATGCGCGCCGCCGCCGTCCGTCCGACCGAACCGAACCGGGTCGGGTCGGGTTTCGGGTCGGATCCGAAAATATTTTTTGGATCGAATGTAAATAGTAACGGGTTAGATTTTAGTCCGTTAAGGACCCAGAACCGAAATTTCTGAATTTAAATAAAGAGCGGGAAATTTGTAACATTTTCTAAACATTGCAGAATGAATAGACGCAACGTTTCAATTCAAACGTATGTGACTGTTAGCAATGGTTTTGAAACGTTGGGAAGGGACGCAGCCCTTCAGGAATGGATACCTCTTCACATCTATAAATAGCAACGCGCAGACAGTGTTTGTATCAATTCCTATTCTTCTTCTTCTTTCTACGCAGATTTGCAACGCCAGGGAAGTGTTGCTAATCGCTGCACTTCCATCACTCTATATTTTGTAACACCTACAAGGTGTTGCTAACGCTGAATCGTTGCAGATTTGTTTATTCTTCGTCTTCATTCCTTTCTCTGCATATTGCATCGTCAAATATCAAATACTAAAATGTTCTTGGTCGGATCAAAGGCGTACAAACTTCTAATCCAATTACGCTGTTGTAAGGCTTCATTGAATCCTGAAAGCCGATAGTTCCATAATCCTTTTGTACCTGATGGGTTGAACTATTGTCCGGAAGAATCTATTTCATAGATCCATGAAGTCAGAAGTACATCATTATCTTCATCGCAATTGCCATCCAATTTGTCTCGAACCGCAAAAACCCCAACACTACATGATGTTGTTTTGGTTGATGGAGAAAGGTATTGAAACAAAATGTATGAAGGCTGGAGAAGGGTTATTGAGCGGTAAGGGGAAGTGCTAGGGGTTGACAGAGGTGTTGCTATCTATACTGGAAACTGGCGAATGTAGGGATGATGAAGTGAAGCAGATGGTAAGTGAGTGGGGACTGGCCAAAGGTAAGGTAGAAGTTTGTTGAACTAAAGTGGTTGGTTTAAGATAAAGAAGTTTTGATTGCATAGTTTTATGGAGGAGCAGAAGTGTGTATTGCTGATTGTGAAGTGTTGTGATATATTTGGTTGGTGCATGATTTTGTGCGCTGTGGTGGAAGTGTAGGTCAAAGTGAGTGGTAGTTTGGATGTTGAGTTTTCTGATCAGGTCGAGGCAGATAATGTGGAACTGTTTGATTAGGAACTGTCATGTAAAAATGATGGATGTGCAAGAAACATGCAGAACTGTCTTTTAAAAATGAAATTTGTAAAATATCGCAAAATTGAATGGAAATTTTTTTCGGGAAATGAAATTGTGTATCCCTATATTTTTTTCAATATGAAAATCGCAAACGCAAAATGGAAAAGCAACAAATGCAAATAAACATACATATAAATGCTAACAACAATCACACAAACACATATTTTTTTTTATAAATTTCAAACAAACACACACGATAAAATCAAAAGAAAATAATTCAAAAAATAGAAAACAAAATCAAATCAACTTCCCGACAATGGCACCAAAAACTTCTGTAACGATGTTTTTTCATGAGTTAGAAAATCATCGAAAAATTTATAATAAAAATACCGCAAACGCACGACGTAGTACGTGACGAGTACCGGTTGATCCGTAGTGAATTGTTAATTTTAAATTTCATGTTCAATCAAATTACACTAGAGTTGAGAGTGATTAGCTAAAAAAAGAGAAAAAAGACAGGAGAAGATTGATAAAAATATGAGAGTGTTAAGACAATTTAGATGCAATTTGCACTCTCTAGATCACACAAATCAACAAAATGAAGTTATGACCACTCTTTTGCTCATTAGTAAAATTAGTTGTTATGCTTATCATAAGTATGGTATATTTATGATATTAATTAGCTCAATATAAACCATCAAACTATAACATAACCACTAATACACATTTAACTCTCATGAAATATGACAACAAAGTTTGAAACAAAAATCTATTTGAAGCATGACCTATTAACTATTGCTTAGAATTATAGGCCATCAAATTTTAATTTCAACATTCACTTCATTACCATCATCATATATAGATGAAAAGGTAATCTGTGTTAGTGATTGTTTAAGTATAGCATATTTGGTATCAACAATATAGACTATCAAATTCAAAGCAAAAACAACAAGTTAACCATTTCATGCATTCTCATTACAGCACAAAAAGAGAGCATAAACATCAAAATGTTGGATCTACATACTAGAGAGCTTCATTACCCATAAATTGAAGGGATTAGCCTATCATATTTGTTATCAAATCAACAAATGTAGAAAGCAACATGAAATAAAAAAGAGGAAAGTGAGAGCCAAACGAGAAGAAAAACTAATTTACTTGCATAAAATAAAATCTACTCTACTTGCATGAAAACTAAACTAACTAATAACAAGAAAGGAAAAGAAGCATGTAAAAAAATAGCGCACTAATTAACATTGCATAAAAAAAAGAAAGTTACATGAAAATAAAAATGGCTAAGTAGCCATGGAAAAGAGATAGAGAGCTTTCTTTTATTTGATCCTAAACTAAGAGAAGAGAGCCTAAAGGAAGAGTGCCTAAGAGAAGAGAGAATAATTACATGAAGATAAGGGGAATTTATACAAGTTTAAAACTACCCCTCTAGGAAGTGTGGTGGCCAACATCCAATAATCATCCATTAAGTGTGCACGAAGATTTAATGGCCTTTTAACATGTGAATTAGCTCTTAAGTGTACATTAAGGTAGGCGGGTAGTGGGTCCTCCATGATCATCACTTTGAATTATTTCCATCTTCATTCCTTTTTATCTTCTTTGTGCATGCATATTCGTTTATGAAACCACTTGTAATTGAGTTTAAATTTCTACAAAATAATATATAAATTTCCAATTAAATTTCCTCAAATTAATTTATGCACAAAAATGACCATTTTGCCCCTATATGAAGATGAATATGTGACAATTTGAAAATAATTTGAATTTTGGTTTAAACAAGTTAAAATACCCAATATTATCATTTATTTAATTTAAATATATTAAATATGGTGGTAAAAATATGCACATTTACGTGCATATCACCGCCCTAGGATATAGTGCCAACGTTTTGTTGAATGAGTGGGTGCAGCTTCTATGTCCTATCATAACATCACATTCTCTTAGTGTAGTATCATCTGGACTTCACTTTTTATCTTTTCCCCTAAATCAAATTGTAAGAGAAGTTCTTCTAGCTTAGTAATTTTATCAAGTCTCCTTTGACAATGCTATGGAAAATATGGGTGTAACATTTGCTCTCTAAGTTTGAGGAATAGTAGATGGGTGTGGACTTGCCTCTATTCTCATATTTTCCCGCAATTTACCAATTGTGCCTTCTTTTCTCCCTTCTTTTCGTAAGGAAGAAAAAGTCTTTGTAGCCATTTTGAATTTAATTCCAAAGAACACATGTCGTCTATTTATCATCAGATCCTCTGAAAAGATTTGCTACGAAAAGATTCTAATTGTATGGATGTGATTTTTCCAAGGTAAATATATTTCTCTCTTCTTATTCTTCTTTATTAATTTAAGTGCTTTCCTAAATAAGAAATGTAAGAAAAGAAAAACTATTGCAAATCATGTTTCCTCCAAATTTAGTTCTCTTTCAGACAAAAGTAAGGATCTTCTTCCTTTTGTAGTTCTTTTTACTCTTTAATAGTAATTGGTAATTTCCTTTGTGAGTTTTGAATATGGTGTCCTCTTCTTCCTCTCCTTTATCCTTACAATCCAAGATAACCCAATCAGGAGTCATTGTGGACATCTTAAACCATTTCAGATTTGAGGATTATAAGGCCAGGGTTTCGGAGTCTCACGAGTATATTCATACTCCTCTCAGTGCGTTTATCTCTATTACTTCTGAACATACACATTATGGACTATATGTTCACCTAAATCAGATCCTTTGTGAATGGTTAGTTGCTACAGATCTTGCCCCTATCCAGCTTGCCCTACTTCTTATTCCCTCGTGATTGCCACTTTTATTCTTTATGCAGAGAATGGTTCCTCTCCTACTTGTGAAGAGCTCCAATTTCTGTTTAACATTAAGAAAAGTCCTTCCGGGTGATGTTGGATTTCACTATGCCCAAGCCAAAAAATCATTCCCCACATCTATTCCTTGCAAGACCTAGAGATGGATTGATCAATATTTCTTTATTTCGAATTCTGATAACTTCCTCCTCCTTACATCCTCCTAATCAACCTATTTTTTATGATCATGTTGTTGAGATGTATGAGTCTCTTAGGAACCATATCTTAGGTTTAGGTGAAGCTAATAGAAAAATGAAATTATTTTTTACTGATTCAATATAGGAAAAGCATAACTTTCTACGCCTAAAGCACAACTTCTCTCATTCCATTTTTAAGTTTCCTTCAAGTTCAGATGAACCCAAAGGTATATTTTAATAAAAATGGATTAAAGAATTATTATATTATGGCCATGACAATTGCGAAGATGTATATTGATCTTTAGATTTTCCTTATATATAAGGGAAATGGCTGATGACCTTGCCGATGCTTTCCTCAAGGCTAAGAAATCGACGAACAAGATTCAAAAGAGGGGGCTTGATGGAGACGAAGCCTCCACCCAACATCTCAAGATGCCTACTATACCCACCCAATTCCTTCTCCAAATGCTTTACCTATCCCACTTTTGCAGTCTCTCCCTGATTATCACACCCATTATTTGCCTCTACCTAAAGGTGCTGTAGACGACCTCGCTTAGAGACTGGCGAGAATCACTACGGACAACCTTCCCCGCATCAGTTCTACTTTTCCTTTCGCTCTTCCTCTTCCACTTCCTGCACTTCTTTTATCTGACCTAGCTGCCCAACGAGAATGGGCTTCGACTTACGTAAGCATTCCCTCTTTTCCCTTTTCTCTATGACGGTTGAACCTCCTTATTTGATAATTTTTTTCTAGGCTAGAGTCTTATGATTGAGGTTCGAAAGAGGAGGCAAGATGATTAGGTTGAGGCTTTTACCCGCAATGCCAAGCTCGAAGCAGACCTTGTTGTGGACGGTTCTGGTAAGGCTAAGATCGTAAAAGAACTCAAGGCATGTCGCGCCAAGGATGAGAAGGCGGAGAAGGCTGCCGAAGAGGCTTTGGCATTGAAGGGTCATGAGCTAGAGGGGAAGGAGAAGGCGTTGACGACATCCAGGAAAGAGCTTTCACGAATCACCAATAGTGTTGTTTACCAAATGTATATCTCAGCTCGGCGCCGGTTCTCTACCAAGGTCGATCTTAGCTTCTTAGAGAATCCTAACAGGATTAACGATGCTCTTACCCACTATAGGACCCAGTGGACTAAGGAATATGCTACAGAGAATGTCTCCCCTTCTATTTCTTTACGACCAAATGAGGATGTGGTGTCTAAGGTAGTTTGACCACTCAACTTCCCAAGCACGTGTAATCACCTAACTTTTGTATATGATCTCAAACTTTTTAACACATAATGAAAACTCGCTCGTTATTTATTTTTGTTATGGCTAATTTCTTTTGTTGTCATTATGTTTTGTTACTATCCTATATAAATGATCATGCCATCTTTGTTACTTTTTTTTATATCTTCTAAAGAAGTTATATTTATTAAAATTCTAAATTAAAGCATGGGCAGACTCTAAAATCAAACTATAGACCATCTTGGCCTTAATGCGGTGGCAATTTGTAGGTGTGAGAAAGAATTAGATGAGTCATTTGTGCAACTTAAAGAGTGAACCTAAGGGTCGCTCTCCAAGATTGATCAGATAGTTAAGGAAAAGGAAGCACTTACTGATTTTGTACTACATCGGTGGCAGTATACTTTCTAAAGTGGCTCTTTCCCACCTAACGGTCCTCGCTTAGAATGGTTTAGGTATAGGCTTATAAGTTTACATCATGATTGAGTGCTCCTTATTATCATTTCTTGTATATGGATTTGTTGGACTTACCACATAACCATGTTCTTTATGATATATGTTTTTGTTTAGTCTTAACCTCGCCTATCTTTGTTTCCTTTAAATTAAATTTTAATTAATACCAACTAGATTGGTTCCCTCGGTCCAAGTGACACTAGTGAACAAGAGTTTGAAGTTGCGGCCACGACTCCTACTGTGGCCTTGGAAAAATAGAGCATCCATTTGACACTTACCAACAAAAGGCTTGATAAAGACTTGAAGGAAGCCCTTTTGAAGTTTAAAGAGGCTAAAGATGTGCTAGATCTCCAGTATCAACATAATGTTAAGTTGGATGTGGGGGTTGAGGCTGTCGAATTAAAGCTGAATGAACCATAGCAATCCTTGAAATACTGCGAGACACTCTTTGGGGTTTCCCTATGAGGAAGAAATAAAAAGCTAGAAAAAATATAGAAGATATATCTTGTAATGACCATGGATTTTGGCCCTATTATTTTAATAAATATTTAATCCTATTAAATAAAATGTAAACTTATCATTTTAAAATGAATAAATCTTTTGAAATATTTGCCATTTATTTATATAGATTTGTATTTTTGAAAAGGAAATTTAATTTGTAAATTTAAATTAAAATCTCTTAATAATATTTGTAATAGAACCTATCTTATATAATTGAATTAAAATGCCTTATCTTATTAACATTTGTTAAATATATATATGGATGATAATGTTTAAAATAAAATTTAATTCTATCAATATAAAATATAAGTATAAAATATAAGTAAACCATATGAGCATAATTTAAATAGTGATGGTCAAAATATAAAATACAAATGTAAATAAAAACAAGAATTAACTGATTTGGTATACTTGTAACATAAGCTAAAATTTGTAAACACAAATTGTGTAAAGTTAAAATCAGGTAAAGTGTATAAACTTAAACCTGAAAACTATATATTTATGGTTGCAATGCAAGAAGACAAATATTTATATATAAATTATCTTCATATACAACACCATAGTCTACCGGCAAAGTGAACATTTGCATACAAATATCTATACACAGCAAATCATAATGATAGTATGTAAACTCAATAGGAAACCTTAGCATTTAATTGCTATCATCTCAGCCAATATTTTGTCATTTCAAATATTTATAAAAATCCGATCAAATGTTAACAAAATAGCATAACCAAATAACACCTTCCTTAAGCATCCTGTTCTCTTCTATATATGTGACCATCTAACTATTTAGTTCGTTCAGTAATAATTTAACAAAACTTAAGAAAAACAAAAAGAAATAAACTCAAATTCAACAAAAAAACAAACAGGGATTTAAGAGCAGATTCAAAGGCAGATTCAAACATTAGGTTTTCAAAAATATAAATTGTTCTTTGTTCATAGAATTTCCAGGTGAGTAAACATCAATTTTAAATTTTAAGTTTAATTAAAATCAGTAAAGATGATTCATTTATTATATGGTATTGTATCTGTTTGATCTTTGAATATACTGTGTATATTATGTGTTGCTCTGTACTTATCTATAGTTGTTACGGGTTGTATATTTTCTTCAAACTCAAATTATTCTCATCTAATCATGAAAAGTTAAGAGTTTTTTAACAAACAAGATGTTTAAAACCTAAACCAAGAATTTTTAAATTTGTTTTAAGCATGTTGGAAAGATAGTAACCCTGGAAACCATGTTTATAGGAAATCAAATATTAATTTGATAAATTCAATTGATGTATAAAGTTAATTCATGTTCATAACTTGAATTATTATTTCAATTTATGATTTTTAAAACAAAAAAGAAGATTTTTAATTTAGTATTTTGAGAGCAGTTTGAATTTTAACAAATTTTGCCTTTTTCTCGTTTTCAGACAATTTAATCAGTTTAAAATGTGGAAACATGAATTGAAGCAAGTATAACATCCATGATCTCGAGAAAAATGTGGAATAATTTTTCCATTGCGTGAATTAAGAGGACGAGATCGATTTAGGGTTTGGTTTTCAAGTTTTGGCCATGTCTATAATGTGACGAGTACGACTCCTATACATGATCGAGTGTCACGAGGCTCTGGTGGAAGGTTGCTTAGAGTGTTGACGTGGTGTTGTTGAATTCTAAGCACCTCCGTGGTCTGTGCGATGGTGATGAGGTGACTTTGACGTTTTGGTTAAGCTTCAGGTTTCGAGCAAATGTCTGTTTTTCGATTCGAAATTTTTAGGGCCGAGTTGACTTTGGTTTTCGAGTTTGCTGGATATTTATGACTTGCCGATGGCGTTGGGGTTCGCCGGAGTTGAGCCGCCCGCCGTGCACGTGTACGGCGCGGTGAGTTGTGTCAGCGTCGTTGATGGGTGCATGATCTCGAGTCGTTACTCGAGTAAACGACTCGATTGCCTCGGGTTTAAGTTTGAGTGTTCGAGTGAGTTACCTAATAGCTATACTTAGTTTGAACTCAAGCTTAATGAAAGAAAAAAAAAGAGGAGATGAAGAGCACGAGAGGGAGAGAGGTGACTCGGGGAAATGCTGGTGAGAACTCCAAGTATTACTCGAGTTTTAATAGGGGAAGTCTCGGGGTTTTTTTTCAGACTACAGTATTATATAAAAAAAAGAAGGTTAAACAAATTGTTTCAACAGGATTTTAAGCATTGTAAATTAAATAAATGTTTAACAAATTTAAGTTAAAACTTTATACAAGTTTTGATTATCTTAGTTAATGCTTTACAATATTTTAAACTCTTAATTATTATTTTAATTAAGTAATTACTTTAAGTTAAATGTGAAATTAATTAACATTTAAGTTTTGTAGTTAGTGGTAATTTGATTTTCAAAATTTAAAGAAAATTTCTTTTAAATGTTAATTAAGATGAATAATTAATATTAATTAATTATTTTTAAAAAGTGATTAAGAATGATTAACTATTTAATTATGATTAGAGTATGGATTAGTTAATTATTAAGTGATAAATAAATGGTAATTAACTACTTAAGTTAATTAATAAATGATTAATAGTTAATTAATTAAGTAATTTAATTAAGAATTAATAATTGATTAATTAAGCAATTAGTGGTTAATAAATGGATAATTAAATTTTATTAATTAATAATTAAGGTTATAAATTAATGATTAAGGGTAATTAATTAAGTAATTAAGATTTAAATAAAATGATTAAGCAGTAATTAATTAAATTGTGTGAAATAAAATAATTTATTAACTAAGTGATTAATTCTCAAGTGATTGATTTAAATTGAATTAATTACAATAAGAATTTAAGCTGTTTGCTTATGGATTGTTGTATGTAGAATATCTGATTTGTGATATTTATAGGATGATATTCTGTGATGCTTTGTGTTATGCTCTTGGTATATCTATGATAATTGTGTATGATTTATCTGTGATAAATGCTATGTAAATTCAATGTGTTGAATTTAACTGTTAAAACTAACAAACAACTTGGACTTTAAAATGACATTTGGATTTCGATGAGACCGGGATCTGGTGTCATTTATGATTATCTGAAAAACACATCAATCCAAATTAAACATTAGGTCGTGAATTCTCAAGTGAAGATCGAGATGGTGTTTCAAAACGCAAGGGTTATTGTCGTTGACTCTAAGGGTGATTCCAAAATGAGTGTAACGAGATAATACCTTCGGTTTCGTTCGAACCCGGAACGAACTTGTATGGATTGAATGCTTTCAGCACATCGTCAGGCGGACGATAAGCATTCTAAGAGATATGTCCTGTAAAGGTAATCGCGGCCTCAAGCCTCATCAAACGGGAATGGCTAAAACAGGGGATGTGAAGCAAGGTTAGGTGGGTTATGCCCAAGCAGGATGAGATACAGCCCTGTCTAGATGTCCCTTTTTATTTCGGCTGTGTGGGAGGTTGCTAGCTACAACCGCAGGGTTATCTTGTTTGGGACTGTTCAGTAAGGAATGGTTCCGGCCTCGTGTTGTAGGGGGTCGAGAGTGATCCTCGTTACGGTGATCTAGGCCCCGTACTGTGACGGACGGTACCCCAGTAGCCCTGCCATTGATGGAAATCCATTTTCCCAACGAGACCCTACGGTTTTGATTTGTATTACCCACTTTGGTGGCTAGTAGCTGGAATTTAATAGATGTAACAATTTCGGCTATTTTCTATTTACTTGAAAATCCTAGACATTATTATAATATCACTGGATTTCCTATAAAATATTTTGGTTAGCGTAAGGTAAAAACTTACCCGTATTTATTTGTGGGGAGTCTTACGTGATACCTTTATTTTCAAATGTTTTTCAAAGTTAAACAACTTTAAACTGTTTACTCATACCAGACCCATGTCTGACCTGGAGTTTATATTTTGTTTTCATAAACTCTTGGGTACTCAAATTTTTATGAGTAGCCAAGTGATAGGTTTCGGATTTTGAGTTTTGGAGGAGCTTGGAGTAGGAGTCCAGACGTATCTATATATCTATTTGGTTCCACTGTGTTAGTTAGTGTATGCTGTATTTTGGGATTTATGTAGTGACAGAGATATATGTATGACTGTCATGTGTATGATATTGTATAACTTTGATATATGTAAACTATGTAATAGTTATGTGATGTATTATATTTTGTACCGTTCCGCTGTGAGGTTCTGATGTTGTTTTTCTTTCTTTCTATTCTTTTATATTTCCATCCCTTTCTTTTCTTAATGATGGTACGTCTTTCTAAGAGTAGAAGGCCGGGTCATCACAGTTGGTATCAGAGTGCTAGGTTGAGCGAATACCTAGGCTCTTGAGTGATTTCTTTCTTGAGAGAGCGTATTTGTAATTTTGACATACATATATACCTATTTGTTGGGTTACCTGTTCTGGTTTTCCAATATAAGTTCTAAAGGTAGATAGGGTAGTGTTGTGTGTAACACGACCACCAATAGTTGGAGTTTGAATGTTTGAGATTGGAAGTGTATTTGTCGAGACTGTAGACCTATTACCGTCTCGCGTAAGCTTTGGGTGGTGTACGGATTTCAACGATCTCTGAAGGAGACCTGTTAAGGTTCGGAGTTCATTTTTGAAGTGTAATTTTAGATGAGCTAGAGTTTGGATCTGTTGATTGGACGGAAGAAAGTCATGGTATCTTGATACCTCAAGATGTAGTAGCAGTGTGATGAGACATAGTGACCATGGATGTCTCCGACGATGTTTCTTTGGGATAAATTAAGGAAGTGTGTCTGCTTCGGTGTTGTGGCTAAGTTCAGTAAGGTGTTTTTGTTTAGTTCGAGGTCCGAGTTTCTCGAAGAGCTTTGGGTAGGTAGTCTTTGGCATCTGAGTCAGCAGTGTAGCTCGAAGTGTTCTATTTGCCATCGAGAAGATTTTCTAGTTAGCAGTTTTTCTTGAGGTAATTTCAGAAGTAGCAGAGTGGATCCATTTCTTCGATGGATTGGCTCGATAAGTGTAAGGCTGTTCTGAATTGTGATGAAAGAACAGTTTCGTTGGAAACCGATTTGGGTAGAATTGCCAGAGTGTTGTGTGATAATTTTGGAATTCACTTGGGTAGTCTTTTACATGGAGTTGAGACTTTCCAAGTGGGGGTTGAAGATATCGATGTGGTCTAAGATTTTCCTGATGTACTCGAGGAAGTCAAGTGTTTGCCTCTGCATCGAGAGATAGAGTTTCGCATTGATTTGATTCCAGGAGCAGTGCCAGTGATTCAGCCTAGTAGGAGGATGGCTCCTAGAGAGAGAGAGAAGAGTTAGTTAAGCAGACTCAGGATCTTTTGAAGAAGGGGTTGATTAGGCCCAATTTTTCTTGTTGGGGTTCTACTGCAGTGTTTGTCACGAAATTGGATGGATCGCTAAGGTTCTTTGTTGACCTAATGAACCGAGTCTTTCGGGATGTACTAAATAAGTTTGTTCTGATATTCATCGATGATATTCTGGTCTACTCTAAATCTGAAGAAGAGCATAAGCAGCATTTGAGGATAGTGTTGGAGACATTGAGGAGGCATGTTTTGAAGGGGAAATTCTCTAAGTGCCACTTGTAGAAATCGGAAGTCAAATTTTTAAGGCATATTGTTTCTGGTGAAGGTATCTCTGTAGATCCAACAAAGGTTGAGACTATTCTGGAATGGAAGCAACCAAAGTCACCGATGGAAGTTTGCAGTTTTCTGCATTAGCCGGCCACTACAGGAAATTTATCAAGGACTATTCCAAGATTTCTTCACATCTGACTAAGTTGACAAGGAAAGGAGCTAAATTCAAATGGACACCCCAGCTCTCCAAGAGTTGAAGACGAGGCTAACCAGTGCACCAGTGCTAGCTATTCCGGATGGAAAGAGCAAATTTGAAGTTTATATAGATGCTTGTATAGTTGGACTGGGAGCAGTTCTGATGCAGAATGGAAGAGTAATTGCGTATGCGAGTCGGCAATTAAAGCCACATGGAAGAAACTACTCTACGCACGATCTTGAATTGTTTGCCATTGTTTTTGCTTTGAAGATTTGGAGACATTATCTTTTGGGAGAGAAGTTTGAGTTATACACAGAGCACAAACCATTGAAATATCTTAATCTGAGGCAGCAGCGATGGGTTGAGTTTCTGGCATCATATGATTTGGATATTCTTTATACTCCGGGAAAGGCGAATGTTGTGGCTGATGGTCTTAGCAGGAATGTAGTTCTGTCTCTTTTGGAAGTCGTTCCATCTCTCCAGGACAGAATTATAAGTAAGAAAATGGAGGATAGATCTTTTGAGGAACTAATTCTTGGAACTAAGGATGGTCGGTATTCTTATTTCAATGTGTTTTGAGGATTAATGGTCATTTGTATGTGCTTAATATAGATGGATTGAGGCAAGAAGTCTTAGCTGAGTGTCATCGCTCCAGACTGAATATTCACCGAGGAATCTCTAAGATGCATAAGGATATGAGAAGAATTTTCTGGGTGCCGAGCATGAAGAGGGATGTAGCTGCTTTCGTTAATAGTTATGCTATCTGTCAGCAAGTGAAAGGAGATCAACAGAAGTCGGCCGGTTTATTGCAGCCTTTGGAAACCCTAGAATGGAAATGGGAGATGATTTCGATGGATTTCATCGACAGTTTGCCTAGAACCAAGAAAGGAAATGATGGAATATGGGTCATTGTGGATCATTTAACTAAAAGTGCCCATTTTATACCAGTTAAGGCGACTCATACTGCAGTTTCTCTAGCAGAGATTTTCTTGAGAGAGATAGTTAGATTGTATGGTGTTTCTATTAGCATAGTAAGTGATCGTGATCCTATTTTCACCAGCAAATTTTCTAAAGCTCTGCAATCAGCTATGGGAACAAGTATGAGATTGAGTACAGCCTATCGTCCTTAGACAGACGGACGGACGGAGAGACTGAATTGTATTCTAGAAGATATGCTGCGAGCTTGTGTTTTGGATTTCGGTGGGTCTTGGGAAGACCATCTTCATCTGGTAGAATTCTCATATAATAACAGTTACCAAGCGAGTATTAAGATGGCACCTTATGAAGCTATGTATGGAAGACCGTGTAGATCCCCATCTTGTTGGATAGATTCGTAAGATCGTCTTATGCTTGGGCTAGATTTGATTCGAGAAGCTTCTGCTAAAGTTGAGCTTATCAAGAAAAGGATGAGTGCTGCTCAGGACCGTCAAAAGAAGTACGCAGATAAGAGAAGGAGACAATTGGAATTTGAGATTGGTGATTTTGTTTTTGTTAAAGTTTCCCCAATTAAAGGAGCTATTAGATTCGGAAAGACTAGAAAACTTGCCCCGATATATATCGGACCATTTCGGGTATTGGAAAGGATTGGTACTATAGCTTACAGAGTTGAATTGCTAGAACGGATGTCTGGAATTCATAATGTACTCCATGTATCCCATCTAAGGAAGTTTGTTCATGATCCATCATTAGTTGTAGAACCAGTAGTTCAGGAAGATTTGAAGGTCGAGCAGAATTTGACTGTGGTCAGGAATCCAGTTAGGATTGTTAATCAAGACAAGAGGCAACTCAGGAGTAAGGTAATGAAGCCTGTCAAAGTGCAGTGGAGCGAGGAACCCAGAAATTGCACATGGGAAACTCTGGATAGTTTTAGGAAAGCTTATCCGGATTTGTGTCCAGATAACTAGTGATGTTTGTTAGGATAGATTGTTTGGTTGTTTGCTAATGTATGAATGATATGTATGTTTAAATGGTTGATATAACAGCTTTTGAATTATCTTTTGTTTTAAATTTCGGGGACGAAATTCTTTTAAGGGTGGAGGAATGTAACGACCCTGGACTTTGGCCCTATTATTTTAATAAATATTTAATCCAATTAAATAAAATGTAAACTTCTCATTTTAAAATGAATAAATCGTTTGAAATATTTACTATTTATTTATATAGATTTGTATTTTTGAAAAGGAAATTTGATTTGTAAATTTAAATTAAAATCTCTTAATAATATTTATAATAGAATCTATCTTATATAATTGAATTAAAATGCTTTATCTTATTAACATTTGGTAAATATATATATATGGATGATAATGTTTAAAATAAAATCTAATTCTATCAATATAAAATATAAGTATAAAATATAAGTAAACCATATGAACATAATTTAAATATTGATAGTCAAAATATAAAACACAAATGTAAATAAAAACAAGAATTAAGTGACTTGATATGCTTGTAACTGTGACGACCCTCCCTTCTACTCCCAGAAAGACGTATCATCAGAAAGAAAGAAAGGGGTAGAAATAGAAAAGAAAAGAAAGAAAGAACAACAACAACAGAATCTCACAGCCGAAACAGAATAAAATATAATATATCACATAACAATTACACAGTTTACATATATCAGAGTTTTACAATATCATACACATGACAATCATATATACATCTGTCACACATACATCTCAAAATACAGCATATTCTAACTAACACAGCGGAACTAGATAGATATCTACATACGTCTGGACTCCTGCTCCAAGCTCCTCCAGAACTCAACAATCTAAGAACCTATCACTTGACTACTCGTAAAATTTGAGTACCCAAGAGTTTATGAAAACACCAAAATATAAACTCCGGGTCAGACATGGGTCTGGTATGAGTAAACGGTTTAAAATGGTTTAACTTTGAAAAAAACATTGGAAAAGAAAGGTATCACGTAAGACTCCCCACACATAAATACGGGTAAGTTTTTACCTTACGCTAACCAAAACATTTCATAGGAAATTCAGTGATATTATAATAGTGTCTAGGGTTTTCAAGTAAATAGAAAATAGCCGAAATTGTTACATTATTAAATTCCAGCTACTAGCCATTAAAGTGGGTAATACAATCAAATCCGAGGGCGCTTATTGGAAAATGGGTTCCATACAATGGCAGGGCTATTGGTGTACCGCCCGTCACAGTACGGGGCCTAGATCACCGTACCGAGGAGTACGCCCGCTCCCCTGCAACACAAGGCCGGAACCATTCCTTACTGAACAGTCCCGAACAAGATAACCCCGTAGTTGGCGCAACCAACCGCTCACTAAGCCGAATAAAAAGGGACATCTAGACAGGGGGAAATCTTGTCCTGCTTGGGCATGACCCACCTAACCTTGCTGCACCTCCCTTGTTTTAGCCATTCCCGGTTGATGAGGCTTGAGGCTACGATTACCTTTATAGAACATATCCCTTAGAATGCTCATCTCCCACCTGACGATGTGCTGAAAGCATTCAATCCATACAAGTTCGTTCCAGGTTCGAACGAAACCGAAGGCATTATCTCATTACATTCATTTTGGAATCACCCTCAGAGTTAACGACGATAACCCTTGCACTCTAAATCTTCATCTTTACTTCAGATTCACGACTTATCGTTAATTTGGATCGATGTGGTTTTCAGATGTCCAAATATGGAAACCCGATCCCGGTCTCATCGAAATCCAAAACGTATCTTTTAGGGCCAAGTTGTTTTAAAGTTTAAAACGATTCAATTCTATTATCCATATACACAGATAGATAATTCACAATATCATGATAGATAATCAACATTATCATCATAAACAGATAATCAATATTATCATCACAACAGATAATCCATATTATTATCATACTTCAATCAAAGCATACATTTTATACAGCATCATCTATCTCATATTTGAGATCCCAAACCATTCAAGTAAAAAACATCATTCATCCATACATAAGCAATCATATCAGTTATAATTAATTTAAAATGAATTAAATCAATTATTTGCATCTCTAATTAATTTAAAGTGAATTAAATTAATTACTTTACCATTATAAATCTTGCTTATATAACTATTAATCAATTATAAATCAATTAATTTATCATCATCCAATTATTCAATTTAATTAGTTATCCCTGTATAATTTACTTTAACTATATTCAAATATTATCCTTTAACTTATTTCCACAAATAAATTATCTTAACTAAACATAGAAATTAACCTTAAATTACTAACATTACATTTCTTCTTAATTATACTAATTAATTACTCTTTAATCTCTTATTATTAATTACATTTATTAATGATTACTAATCATATTTTAATTTCGTTATCCTGTATTAAATTAATTACCTTAAGTAATTAAATCTTTAATTAAACTACATTTATTAATCACTCCTGATTAATACTATTCAGTAATTAACCACCTTTAATTACTCTATCAAATCAATTAATTACACCTCAATTAATTTTCCTTAAATTAATCCCTTGATTAATTTCATAAAGTAATTATACTCAAATTACTTTCATTATTAAATCATCCTCAGTCAATTGCATCCAGTCATTATCATTAATTACTTCCCCAAGTAATTATACTTATCACATCATCAACTAATTATTTAAATTAATGAAACTTAAACAATTCATATTTAACTTCATTAATTACAATAAGTAATTAATTCCCTAATTACTTAATTATTCTATTTCATGCTATTTAATTTATTATTTCCTAATCAATTTATTTTACCTTAATTAACTATTCTTTAATCATTAATTTATTATTAATTAAATAAACTTAATTATCCATTATTCAATTGTTGATTACTTCATTTATCATTTCTTAATCACTTGATTAATTAACTATTAATCGTTCACTAATTAACTTAAGTAGTTAATCACAAATTAATTTATTTCTTAATCATTAATTGGTTTCTAATTATAATTATAAAGTAATTATTTTTAATTACTTTCAAGAAATAGTTAATCTAGTTTTAATTATCCAACTTAGTTAACATTTTAAAGTCCTCTTTAAATTTGAAATTCAATTATATTACTAACTACAATTCAAATGTTAATTAACTTTATGCTTAACTAAATTAATTACTTAATTAAAATAATAATTAAGTGTTTAAAACATCATTAAAGTACTAACAACAATAGTTAAGTCTTGTAATAAATTCTTGACTTAAACAATTAAACTGTGTTTAAAACTTGTAGAAAAAAAAACAAGATATTAAATTTTATAAATACTGCTGTAGAAAAACAAAACCCCGAGGCTCCCCTTGATTAAACACGAGTGGAACTTCGAGTTGCACGCAAACATTTCCGAGAAACCCACCTCATTTCCACGCAAAACTCCTTCTTCTCCCTCTTTTTTTTCTTCTGTAGTTTAAGTTAAACTTAGTTTAATTACAGCATCAGGTTCACTTACTCACATGATAAAACCCGAAGCAACCTACCTATACACTCGAGTACGACTCGAGCCACCTGATAACACGACACCAAAATTAATCCTCCTCGTCGTACACGTGCACGGTGGCACGATAGGCTCCGGAGATCTCCCAGGATCATCAGCAAGTCGCAAATCCCACGAAAACACGAAAAAAAACTCGAATCATTCACAAAATTGTCGAATCGAAAGCTGGTCATTTAGTTGAGAGTCTACAAACATGACCCATCCACTAAAACACCTCGCGATCACCATTCAAGCCACCGGAGTCGCCAAGAGTTTACCCACACCACGACAACGCGACTACCAACCATCCACCATGAATTCGTGACGCTCGATCACGTATAGGCGTTGTACTCGTTTGTTTACAGTCATGACAAAAACTTTGAACAAAAACCCTAAATCAATCTCTTTCCCTTAATTCACTTAATAGAAAAATTATCTGATAATTTTTACTACATCACCACTGTTCATACTTGCTTCAACACGAATTTGAACATTTAAAGTTGATTCAATCACTAGAAATTGGTAGAAATACAATTTTTATTCAAATGTGTACTGCTCTTGAATTACCGAACTAAAAATCTTTCTTTTTGTTTTAAAAATCATCAATTTTCGTAAGGATTCAAGATGTAATCTTGAATCAATAATTTACAAAAGTCGAATTTTATCAACTATCACTTGATTACCTGTATATCAATATCGCAGTGATATATTTTATAAAAATGGTTTAATCAACCTTTAAAAATATTAATTTAATTTTTACCTCTTGTTTAGTTTAGAAATCAAAGCTTATCAATGATTTAAATAAGGATAATTTGAGTTTTTGCATAAAATATGCAACCTGTACCAACTACAGGAAAGCATAGAACATCACACAAACATATACAAACTGTAGCATACACAATCCAAATTATCAATGAAGTTTGAATTGACTTTAATTAACTTAAAACTTTAAAAAAATTTGTTTACTCACCAAAATCACTTTGAACAGAGAACAAACTGTTGAAGAAGCTGCAGTTGAATCCCTGAAAAATCTCTCTGTTTTGATGTTGAGTTTTGTTTGAGTTTTGCACGGTAAAGATGTTTAATTATTTTCTTATCTCAGATTTGCTTCTCAGGTTTACTAAGTTTGGTAAGTTATTGTGAACGAACTAAAATAATATGATGTATAAATAGGAAAACTTTGAACAGCTGTAGGTTACCATAGGTACAGGTTTCACTTGCTTTTGATTTGCTTGAATTTAATACACTGCAAAGTGAAATGATCTTGCATTTCGGCTGTAGGATTTTCTTGAAATTGAGTTGACAAAATATTGTGCTAATTTCATGCATATGTCCTCCTATTTGTTTACACTAATTACTATTAGCTGATTCTTGTCTTGGTACAAAGATATTTTTCCTTTGAGAATAAAGATAAATCTGAATATGCTATAAAACTTGTATTCTTTTGCATACCAGATTTACATAGCATCTTTGTTAAAGATTTGTGTTATATAAATATGTGTTACAGGTTATTCTTTTTAACTTATCTTATATATTCATGCATAGTTATCATAGTATTGTTAGCATGTTAGTTTTATTTTATTTGCGTTGTTCATGTATAATTATTATAGTCTAAATTTTATTCTATTGGTAATTTTAAAATTTTAAAACATTGATTTATAACTTATGTTTGTATATTTATAATAATATTTTTTTTAGTTCCATCTTATTATATTTTATACTTTGTTTACAAATATTAAAGTTATGTTGTATGTATACCTTACTACTAAATTCTTGCTTTATATTTATTTCTATTTGTATTTTATTTAAATTATATTCTTAAGTTTTACTTATATTTGATATTTATATTTTATATTGAAAAGCTTTGATTTTATTTAGAACATTATTATCTATAGATATTTTACTTACCAAAAGAAAACAAAGTAAAGTATTTTAATTAAATTACATAAGATGGATTTTATTATCAACATTATCATGAGATTTTATTTTAAAATTTCCAGAATCAAATTTCCTTTTAAAATACCAATATATGCAAATAATTGGCAATTATTCCAAAAGGTTTAATTATTTTAAAATGATCAGTTTACTTTTCATTTAATTAGATTAAATATTTATTAAAATAAACAAGGCCAAAATCCAGGGTCGTTACATTCCTCCCTCCTTAAAAGAATTTCGTCCCCGAAATTTAAAACAAAGATAATTTAAAAGCTGTTATACCAACCATTCAAACATACATATCATTCATACATTAGCAAACAACCATATAATCTATCCTAACAAACATCACTAGTTATCTGATCACAAATCCGGATAAACTTTCCTAGAACTATCCAGAGTTTCCTAGGTGCAAACTCTGGGATCCTCGCTCCACTGCACTCGACAAGCTTCACTACTTACTACCGAGTTGCCTCTCGATTTGGTCAACAATCCGAGCTGGATTCCTGACCATAGTCAAAACTCTGCTCGACTTCCAAATCTTCCTGAACCACTGGTTCTACAACTAATGATGGATCCTGAACAAATCTACTAGATGAGATGCATGGGACACATTATGAATTCCAGACATCCGTTCTGGCAATTCAATTCTGTAAGATATAGCACCAATCCAAGTTGAATTTTATACTTATAACTCAAGGTCTCCGCCTCCCATTCATTTTAATTCACAATCTAATTTTATTAATTCACCATTCAACTTTTATTTGACCAATTCCAATTTCATTTACATACTTAATTTACTAATTTATTTCAAATTAGTTTATTTCCACTTCCAATTCAATATTTGATTTCAACACAAAAATCACTTCATTATAGTTCTTGAGTTTATTTCTAGTTTGTAATTCCGGTTTGGATGTCTATTTTATTTCCCAAGTACAAAATAATTTATTTTGGCTTATAATTCCACTTTTTAAACTTTATGAGCCACAAATTCATTTATTCTCCACACTTACATCCATTTACTCTTAATCACATTCATTTTCACTTTAAACTCTAGATCTTACCTGTATTAAGCAAGCATACTTTATATTTCAAGCATTTAAATTCTATTGATAAGCCATCGGAGTTTATTTATACAAATTTAATTTTTATCCAACTATTTCTATTCGAATAAAGATTTTATTTTATTCAACTTAAATTATTCGAGCTTTTACTAAATAAACTCTCACTTTCCTCTAAGCTACGCTTCTATAAAGTTTAATCTTAGATTAATTTACTTGTTTCGATTTCATACTTAAATTCATTTCCAATTTGTTTGATACTCACCTAGATCAAATTCCATTTATTTTGCTAAGATTAAATCCAAGGCCATATTTATTCCATCCATACTTGAATTGGACTTTTATCATCAAAAATGATCTTATTATTTTATCTACGTTCAATTTTATTTTATAATTCAAGTTTGGATTTTTATTTCATTCTCCAAATACAAAATAATTTTATTCTGGCTACTATTTTATTTCTCCATATTTTCTTTTATAAGTCTCACATTCATATTTTTCACATTTACCAAATTTAATCTTGAATATATATTCATATTTCATTTTCACTCGAGATTGAACACTCATCTACAGCCAAAAATATTCTTAATCAATGTGTTGCCAATTTCCTTTATAAGTTATCGGAATATATTTATTCCAATTCAATTTCATCTCAACTTACTTTTATTAATTTAAGTAAGAATTTAATTTATTTAACATTATCTATAACTCAACTGAATTCTATTTCAATTCAATTTGTTTTACTTAACTTCCGTTAAATTGAGCATCATACTATTCTCTTTAATCTACCAATTCAGTTGGATTTAATTAAATAAGAACTTAATGTCATTTAATATCATCCATATCTTAATTCATTTCATTCCAAACTTAAATTTGAATCTAATTATTAAGCTTAAGTTAATCTCAACCAAAATTTTATTTCTATTAAAATTCCCAATCCAATTCATTTACATTCTAAATTTGATGTACTTCATCAATTTATTTACATCATTATTATTATATATTTTTTATTGGTTAAATTCCAAAATTAAATTTTCAACTTAATCCAAATCAAATCCTCATATATATTTTTTTAAAAGGCAAGCGGGGTTGACTGGTCCCCTACCAGATTTATTACATGAAAAAATGGAAAGAAAAAGCAACTATGAACAGGCTCATAGTCACAATAAGAAACAACAAGCGAAGCGAGAAACAACACAAGGGAACACAAGAAAAAAACAAAAAAACACAAAGAGGAGAAAGACACTATAGCCAATCAGGTGGTACAAAGGAAGTGAAATCAAAATTACATTCCCTTATACCCAACTTAATACTGGCATGTATTGCATTCAAAAGCTGGTCATGACTCCTAACCTTGCTTTCAAAACTCCTTAAATTCCTTTCTTCCCAAATGATGCTCAGATATCTTTTGATAAGAAAAAAGTACACAAATCTTTTATTTTTCTTCCACCTAGTTGCTTTCCCTATCAGAGCCCACTCCACAGTTGATATGCCATGGTTATGATTAACATTCATCACAGACATGAGATTACTCCATAAGCCTAATAACTGACTGCACTCAAAGAATAAATGACTCACAGTTTCAGGTTGCATTTTGCAGAAATAGCAAAGGGGATCAACAGGCAACCCGTAGTTCAATAATCTGTCTTTGGTTAGCAGAGCATTGTTGATGACCTTCCATAACATAAGGTTGTCTCTGGGTATCGAGTTCCTGGACCATATGACTTTATGCCATTTTATGTCAGTTGTGGCAGGGTAGTTCACAAGCAATTTATAAACAGAGGAGATGGAATGAGATTTTCCTCCCCAAAGAATAACATCATTGGAAGTAGGAATGAAAGAGATTGGCTGATACTTGTTCCAAATAGCTCTATTCTCTTGGTTACTGGTATATGGCAGAGATAGCCTGCCATTAATGATGAAATCAGTTTCTTTGGCTATACTACTAATACCTGATTGAAAGATCTGGTGAGGAGTAAAGATGTTGCTTAAGATCAGGCCATCATCCAGCTATGGTGCACACCAGAAGTTAGCATCACTGGTATTAGAAAGTTTAACTTTGATATAAGGAAGAAGTAATGATCTTGACATCAGGAGGCTCCTCCATGTCCAACTAGATTTTTGTGGCACAGGCATTGTCCAAAAAAAATTTCTACCCAAGTTATGAGTTTTGGTCCATTGAACCCACAATGTGTCAGCATTAGATAGTGAGGCATTCAAGAGAGTACTCATAGCAGCTCTATTCCAAGTTTGCAGATTGAGGATACCAAGACCCCTCTTATTCTTAGGTAGTTCCATTAATCCAAAGGAGCAAGGAATGATTTTCCTAGATCGAATGGAACCAGTCCAGAAGAACCTTAACATAGCTTTTCTAACCATGCCAATGAGTTTAATGGGAAGAATGTAGGCCCTCGACCAGTACACTATCATAGAGGAAATGAATGATTTGATAAGCACAAGCCTGCCAGCTTGAGAAAGAAATCTATTGGCCCAACCATTCATGGTGCTATAGATTTTGTCATACAATGGCAAGCAAGTAGCAGTTGTTATTCTGGAGTAGCAAAGAAGAAGACCCAAATAATACATGCTGTTGTTCATAGCTTGGAGACCGGTTAATGACAATAAGTGAGTTTCATGTTCAGAAGAGATTCCAAAGGTGATCATGTGAGATTTGCTTAAATTGAGTTCAAGACCAGTCATAAGGTAGAAATTATGTAGGGTAATTTTAATGTTTTCCAGGGAAGTCTGATCAAGTTTAGTGAATAACAATATATCATCAGCAAAGAACAGAGAGGTAATTTGTGGGGATTTGCATTTTGAGTGAAACAAGATTTTCTTCTGTTCAAAGTTATTGATCAACATAACATTTAACACTTCCATCACAAGGATGAAAATGTAAGATGAGATAGGATCACCTTGCCTGATCCCCTGCTTGCTGTTGAAATAACCAGAGTTGAACCCATTATGACTGATGGAGAAAGATGGGGTAGAAATGCAGTTGTATATCCAAGCCACGAAGACTTTAGGGAATCTCATGAGGGCCATAATTCTGACAATGGAACTCCAGTGAATGCTATCAAAGGCCTTCTTCAGGTCAAGTTTCAGCATTGCATTCTTTGAAGCTTGGGCACGACCATACCCTTTAATTAGTTCATGAGAAAGTAAAATGTTGTCAATTGTATTTCTCTTAGGCAGGAAGGCAGACTGGTTCTTGGATATAAGCCTACTGAGAAGAACAACAAGTCTAGAGGCTAAAATTTTGGAGATGCATTTGTATATGACGTTGCAGCAAGAAATAGGTCTGAAAGACTCAACAGAAGATGGATGCCGAGTTTTAGGGATGAGCACCAGATTGGTAGCATTAACTTCCAATAGAAGTTTGGACTTGTTGAAGAAATTGTGAATTGCCTTTAAGAAGTCATCCTTGATTGTGTCCCAATTATGAGTAAAGAACTCGAGATTGAATCCATCTGGACCACCACTAGAATTCCTATTCATTGAAAAAAGAGTGTCTTTTATTTCTTTGTTGGTAACCTTATTCACAAGATTGGTTGCTTCCTCCATTTGCACTATAGGAACCTGCACAAGGTCAAGTTTTTCAAAGTCAGGTTTGAAGTTATCTTTGTTACCAAGCAAGGACTTGAAATAGTTGAGTAGAGCTTGGTCAACATCATCAGGATCAGAGTGAAGCACTCCATGTTCATCATAAATATGAGGGATGTTTTGCTTTTCTTGTTTGATTTTAATGGCAGCATGGAAGTACGCAGTGTTATTGTCGCCATCATGTGCCCATTTAAGTCGTAGTTGCCGCCTCCTCATTTTTCCTTCAACTTTCAATGCATCCTGAAGCTGGTCATGCAAACTTCTCTCATTAACAGCAGCAGCAGCATTACCAGGGTTATTCACCATATAATCTTGCGCTTCAATGAGCTTCTGCCGGAGTAAACTAGATTTTAATGAACCATTACCAAAGTTTTTCCTTGCCCATACCCTCAGTGCTTCCTTAGTAGCTTTTAATTTCCTGCAAAGTATGAACACGGGATTACCATAATATTTTTCAGACCACACTGTTCTAATTATATTAGTGTACCCAGGTTCATGGACCCAAGTACTATAGAATTTGAAGCCTTTTTTTTAATAACATATGTCCCGTAGAGAAAATGATAGGGGAGTGATCAGATAATACATGATGGGGAATTAAGGAAGACATGGTTGGCCAGGCGGTTAGGGCATTAATATTGGCAAATGAGTGGTCAATGTTAGTGTAAGTTCTGATACCAGATCGGCTACAATTGTTCCATGTGTATTCAACACCAAAAGAAGGGATTGGGAGGAGACAAGCATCATCTATTTCTTTGTTAAGAGGGAAAATGTCTTTTGGCAACAGAGGGGTACCACCAAGCTTATCTTGCAGTTTGAAGCAGCAGTTGAAATCCCCAAGAACAAGCCAGGGATGGGAGTTTTGCCTAAAGGCAGGAAGAAGATTGAGGAAATTTTGCCTGGAGATGGCTGAGTTTTGCGCATAAACTATGGAAATGTAGAAGGTAGTAGAGGTGTTGTTGAGCTTGGCATGAAGGTGCATGACTTGGTCAGTGTTGAGGACAGAGGAGAGAGACATGACTGAAGGATCATGAATGATCATGATACGACCATAAGATGCTTGATCCAGATTATGGTGCAAGTTCCAAGTTGGATTTATATACCTAGCAGCTTTAACAGTAAGAGGCTCGTTTAATTTGGTTTCTAGAATGGCAAAAAATGAGACATTATGATGTTTAATAAGATACTTGACTTGATCAAGTTTGTTGGAGGAGTGGGCTCCTCTTATATTCCAACTCGCAAAGTTTTGCGTCATTAAGTATACTTCAAAGATTGATGAGTGACATTTTTCGTGCTCCTGGTTGCAGGAGACCCCCTGAGTTTTGATGATTTATCAACTTTGTAGTGCTTGTTATTTTTCGGTCTGATATCACTACTTTTCCCTGTTCCTTGTTGTGATTGTGATTTTGGTGAGGTAGGCATTGATTTCAATCCTGGCAATTCACCAGAGAAGGTGTATTGTTGTTCATTTTCTGTTGACATTTCCATCAACAAAGCAAAAATTTCATTTTCTAGATTTTTTGTGAATTTTGATTCATCTTTGTCAGTGGTGGCAATAAAACTGCTGTTTAATGCATTCAGAATGAGGTTGTTTGTACAGAGATAAGATTGACTTGCTGAAGAAGAGATAATATCCAGCATGCTATTGTCCTTTGGCATTGTTTCATGTTGTGTCGAAGTAACTGCTAAGTTTTTATTACTTACAAGACCATGTGTCCCTGGTTGCACATTGTTGGTGACATGCACAAGCTCAGTATCAGGTAATGCATCGTTTTGGTTGTTCACTGCAATTTCTCCTTCCTCCAACTGTGTGGCATTTACACAGTAATCCTTTCTTGATTTATTTTCCTCATTTTGATAGCATGCATCAGACAACTTGTCATCCATTAAAAGATTGAACTATTATTATTTCTTTTCCCTTCCTCAATATTTATTATTGTGTTATCCTTACTCATGCTGCTCAAACCATGGTTGTGCAGCAAAGTAGGACTAACCCCTATCCCTTCATTTCCAGTGCAAAGTTCTATTTCAGCTGATTCATTTCTTTTTTCCTTTTCTTTGTTAAAGTTTGCTCCCTTTTTTTCCACCCTTCTCCAGACTTGTTTATGTTTGGTGACTTTTGAAACCATCTCATTTTCATAATCAATCCCTTCCTTAGTTCACTATCATCATTTTTCTCAACTGCCTTTTCTACATTGTTTTTTGTCATATTTATGCACTGTTGTGTCCTATGGCCAAATACTTTGCAGTTGGTGCATATATCTGGTCTCCATAAGTAATTAACTTTCACAATTTGATCTGAACCATCCAGAAGTCTTACAGGAAACTCATCAGTTAACTCTTCCGCCGGCGTAACTTCCACCATACATTTTGCATATCCTATTCTATCTAACTTTTCAGTTTGAGCATCCATACACATGAATTTGCCAATGCGTGAAGCAAGCCAATTAATTCCCATATGCGACCATGCATAAAGGGGGATATTTGAAATTCTGATCCAAATAGGTACTGAACGTATCGTGCTACAACTATTACCAACTGTAGGATCCGATTGCTTTACTATGAATATTTTGTTCCGCATAATGATTGGATCTGAAGCAATAATATTCCTTTTGTCTTCTTCACATGACAGATTGAATAGGAACAAATATCCATCTGATTTCACTTTGATTGAGCCTTTGATTTTCCAAATTTTTTTGAGATGGGAAATGACAGTTAGGTATGATAGTGGCTTATCGAGAAAAAAACCAACCAGATAATCACCCCATACATCATTGCCTGCTGAAATCACATTTTCTGGTGGAACCAAAACCTTGCCATCAAAGACCATAGGTACAGGCATGGGTGAGTGTTGACCTGCATTGCGTGGTTTAGATTTAAAGAGGGAGTTCCATTGGCCAGGGATGACAGCAGGTGGAGAACTTGGTAGCTGGCAAGGGATGGGTAGGGGAAGATCATCAGTAACAAGAGGAGAGGGGGAATGGTCGACGGGGTTGGGTAAAGGTGGTGGAGGATGAGGGGGAAGAAGTGAAGGGTCCGGCGGCAGGAGGTCAGGGGGGACATGAGGTGACTGAACGCAAACAGTGGAAGGTAGGGTGGGAAGGACGATGGGTAAGTTTGATAGTAAGGGACGAGAAGGTATGGTTGGGACAGACGCCATTAAAAATTAAAAAAAACATGAAAACTTTGGGGCCAAGGAGACTATGTCGCCCTGGCCTTCGGTTAAGCCGGTTTTAAAGTGGCCGTGCACTATGTCTCATTATTGTGGCCGCTGGGAATCGAACCGGTGCCACTACAACACAATGTAGCAACTCCGCTATGTCGAAACCACTGGACCACTAGAACTTGACAATCCTCATTTTTAACTTCACTTTTAATTTTAATTCCAAATTCAATCTCATACTTTTCTTGGTTATATAAGCCATTGTAAATCTTTATAATCTTATTTGTCTGTAACACTATCATCCAAACACTTTAATTATATATAATAATTTTCATAATTTTTTTTATATATATCAAATATAATTTGGGTGAAACTATTTAATTCACCCACTTTTGAAAATAATATTGTGTCGAATTATTCTATTCAAGTGTTTAGAAACCCCTTCGGAACAGTTGTGCAAACTGCACTGACAAAGGTTCATATACCACTCAATAAGTTAATCAACATAATATAAAACCATTTTATATTCACTAACAAATACGCGCTCATATCTATTAATACGCTCAAACTCATTCTAGAGTACTACCGACTCTATCTCTAATGAGAAATCTCCACCAGAGCCAAGGTTCTCACTTATCCTTTCATCTCTGATACCAACTGTGACGACCTGCCCTTCTACTCCTAGAAAGACGTATCATCAGAAAGAAAGAAAGGGGTAGAAATAGAAAAGAAAAGAAAGAAAGAACAACAAAACAGAATCTCATGGCGAAAACGGAATAAAATATAATATATCACATAACAATTACATAGTTAACATATATTAGAGTTTTACAATATCATACACATGACAATCATATATACATCAGTCACACATACATCTCAAAATACAGCATACTCAAACTAACACAGCGGAACTAGACAGATATCTACATACGTCTGGACTCCTGCTCCAAGCTCCTCCATAACTCAACAATCTAAGAACCTATCACTTGACTACTCGTAAAATTTGAGTACCCAAGAGTTTATGAAAACACCAAAATATAAACTCCGGGTCCGACATGGGTCTGGTATGAGTAAACGATTTAAAATGGTTTAACTTTGAAAATACATTGGAAAAGAAAGGTATCACGTAAGACTCCCCACACATAAATACGGGTAAGTTTTTACCTTACGCTAACCAAAACATTTCATAGGAAATTCAGTGATATTATAATAGTGTCTAGGGTTTTCAAGTAAATAGAAAATAGCCGAAATTGTTACATTATTAAATTCCAACTACTAGCCACAAAAGTGGGTCATACAATCAAATCCGAGGGAGCTTATTGGAAAATGGGTTCCATACAATGGCAGGGCTACTAGGGTACCGCCCGTCACAGTACGGTGCCTAGATCACCGTACCGAGGAGTACGCCCGCTCCCCTGCAACACAAGGCCGGAACCATTCCTTACTGAACAATCCCGAACAAGGTAACCCCGCAGTTGGCGCGACCAACCGCTCACTAAGCCGAATAAAAAGGGACATCTAGACAGGGGAAAATCTTGTCCTGCTTGGGCACGACCCACCTAACCTTGCTGCACCTCCCCTGTTTTAGCCATTCCCGATTGATGAAGCTTGAGGCTACGATTACCTTTACAGAACATATCCCTTTGAATTCTTATCGCCCACCTGACGATGTGCTGAAAGCATTCAATCTGTACAAGTTCGTTCCGGGTTCGAACGAAACCGAAGGCATTATCTCGTTACACTCATTTTGGAATCACCTTCAGAGTGACGACGATAACCCTTGCACTCTAAGTCTTCATCTTTACTTCAGATTCACGGCCTAACGTTAATTTGGATCCATGTGGTTTTCGGATGTCCAAATATAGAAACCCGATCCATGTCTCATCGAAATCCAAAACGTATCTTTTAGGGCCAAGTTGTTTTAAAATTTAAAATGATTCAATTCTATTATCCATATACACAGATAGATAATTCACAATATCACGATAGATAATCAACATTATCATCATAAACAGATAATCAATATTATCATCACAACAGATAATCCATAATATTATCATACTTCAATCAAAGCATACATTTCATATATCATCATCTATCTCATATTCGAGATCCCAAACCATTCAAGGCAAACAATATCATTCCTCCATACATAAGCAATCATATCAATTATAATTAATTTAAAATGCATTAAATCAATTATTTGCATCTCTGATTAATTTAAAGTGAATTAAATTAATTACTTTACCACTATAAATCTTGCTTATATAACTATTAATCAATTATAAATCAATTAATTTATCATCATCCAATTATTTAATTTAATTAGTTATCCTTGTATAATTTACTTTAATTATATTCAAGTATTATCCTTTAACTTATTTCCACAAATAAATTATCTTAACTAAACATAGAAATTAACCTTAAATTACTAACATTACATCTCTTCTTAATTATACTAATTAATTACTCTTTAATCTCTTATTATTAATTACATTTATTAATGATTACTAATCACATTTTAATTTCATTATCCTGTATTAAATTAATTACCTTAAGTAATTAAATGTTTAATTAAACTACATTTATTAATCGCTCCTGATTAATACTATTCAGTAATTAACCACCTTTAATTACTCTATCAAATCAATTAATTACACCTCAATTAATTTTCCTTAAATTAATCCCTTGATTAGTTTCACAAAGTAATTATACTCAAATTACTTTCATTATTAAATCATCCTCAGTCAATTGCATCCGGTCATTATCATTAATTACTTCCCTAAGTAATTTTACTTATCACATCATCAACTAATTATTTAAATTAATGAAACTTAAACAATTCATATTTAACTTCATTAATTACAATAAGTAATTAATTCCCTAATTACTTAATTATTCTATTTCATGCTATTTAATTTATCATTTCCTAATCAATTTATTTTTCCTTGATTAACTTAATTAACTGTTCTTTAATCATTAATTTATTATTAATTAAATAAACTTAATTATCCCTTATTCAATTATTAATTACTTCATTTATCATTTCTTAATCACTTGATTAATTAACTATTAATCGTTCATTTATTAACTTAAGTAGTTAATCACAAATTAATTTATTTCTTAATTATTAATTGGTTTCTAATTATAATTATAAAGTAATTATTCTTAATTACTTTCAAGAAATAGTTAATCTAGTTTTAATTATCCAACTTAGTTAACATTTTAAAGTCCTCTTTAAATTTGAAATTCAATTACATTACTAACTACAATTCAAATGTTAATTAACTTTATGCTTAACTAAATTAATTACTTAATTAAAATAATAATTAAGTATTTAAAACATCATTAAAGTACTAACAACAATAATTAAGTCTGGTAATAAATTCTTGACTTAAACAATTAAACTGTGTTTAAAACTTGTAGAAAAAAACAAGATATTAAATTTTATAAATACTGCTGCAGATAAACAAAACCCCGAGGCTCCCCTTGATTAAACCCGAGTGGTACTTCGAGTTGCACGCAAACATTTCCGAGACATCCACCTCATTCCCACGCAAAACTCCTTCTTCTCCCTCTTTTTTTTCTTCTGTAGTTTAAGTTAAACTTAGTTTAATTACAGCATCAGGTTCACTTACTCACACGATAAAACCCGAAGAAACCTACCTATACACTCGAGTACGAATCGAGCCACCTGATAACACGACACAGAAATTACTCCTCCGCGCCGTACACGTGCACGGCGACACGGCTCTGGCGATCTCCCAGGATCATCAGCAAGTCGCAAATCCTACGAAAACATGAAAACAAAACTCGAATCATTCACAAAATCATCGAATCGAAAACTGGTCATTTAGTCGAGAGTCTATAAACATGACCATCCACTAAAACACCTCTCCATCACCATTCAAGCCACCGGAGTTGCCAAGAGTTTGCCCACACCACGACAACGCGACTACCAACCATCCACCATGAATTCGTGACGCTCGATCACGTATAGGCGTTGTACTCGTTTGTTTACAGTCATGACAAAAACTTTGAACAAAAACCCTAAATCAATCTCGTTCCCTTAATTCACTTAATAGAAAAATTATTTGACAATTTTTACTACATCGCCACTGTTCACACTTGCTTCAACACGAATTTGAACATTTAAAGTTGATTCAATCACTAGAAATTGGTAGAAATACAATTTTTATTCAAATGTGTACTGCTCTTGAATTACTGAACTAAAAATCTTTCTTTTTGTTAAAAATCATCAATTTCCGTAAGGATTTAAGATATAATCTTGAATCAATAATTTACAACAGTCGAATTTTATCAACTATCACTTGATTACCTGTATATCAATAACGCAGTGATATATTTTATAAAAATGGTTTTATCAACCTTTAAAAATCTTAATCTAAGTTTTACATCTTGTTTAGTTGAGAAATCAAAGCTTATCAATGATTTAAATAAGGATAATTTGAGTTTTTGCACAAAATATGCAACCTGTACCAACTACAGGAAAGCATAGAACATCACACAGACATATACAAACTGTAGCATAAACAATCCAAATTATCAATGAAGTTTGAATTGATTTTAATTAACTTAAAACTTTAAAAAAATTGTTTACTCACCAAAATCACTTTGAAAAGAGAACAAACTATTGAAGAAGCTGCAGTTGAATCCCTAAAAAATCTCTCTGTTTTGATGTTGAGTTTGTTTGAGTTTTGCAAGGTAAAGATGTTTAATTTTTTTTCTTTCTTATCTCAGATTTGCTTCTCCGGTTTACTAAGTTTGTTAAGTTATTGTGAACGAACTAAAATAGTATGATGTATAAATAGGAAAACTTTGAACAGCTGTAGGTTACCATAGGTACAGGTTTCACTTGCTTTTGATTTGCTTGAATTTAATACACTGCAAAGTGAAATGATCTTGCATTTATAGGATTTTCTTGCGATTGAGTTGATAAAATATTGTTCTAATTTAATGCATATGTCCTCCTATTTGTTTACACTAATTAATATTAGCTGATTCTTGTCTTGGTACAAAGATATTTTGCCTTTGAGAATAAAGATAAATCTGATTATGCTATAAAACTTTTCTTCTTTTGCATACCAGATTTACATAGCATCTTTGTTAAAGATTTGTTTTATATAAATATGTGTTACAGGTTATTCTTTTTAACTTATCTTATATATTCATGTATAGTTATCATAGTATTGTTAGCATATTAGTTTTATTTTATTTGGATTGTTCATGTATAGTTATTATAGTCTAAATTTTATTCTATTGGTAATTTTAAATTTTCAAACATTGATTTATAACTTTTGTTTGTATATTTATAATAATTTTTTTTTAGTTCCATCTTATTCTATTTGATACTTTGTTTATTAAAGTTATGTTGTATGTATACCTTACTACTAAATTCTTGCTTTATATTTATTTCTATTTGTATTTTATTTAAATTATATTCTTAAGTTTTACTTATATTTGATATTTATATTGACAAGCTTTGATTTTATTTAGAACATTGTTATCTATAGATATTTTACTTACCAAAAGCATACAAAGTAAAGTGTTTTAATTAAATTACATAAGATGGATTTTATTATGAATTTTATCAAGAGATTTTATTTTAAAATTTCCAGAATCAAATTTCCTTTTAAAATACCAATATATACAAATAATTGGCAATTATTCAAAAAGGTTTAATTATTTTAAAATGATTGGTTTACTTTTCATTTAATTAGATTAAATATTTATTAAAATAAACAGGGCCAAAATCCAGGGTCGTTACAGTAACATAAGCTGAAATTTGTAAACACAAATTGTAAGAAGTTAAAATCGGGTAAAGTGTATAAACTAAAACCTGAAAACTATATATTTATGGTTGCAATGCCAGAAGACAAATATTTATATATAAATTATCTTCAAATACAACACCATAGTCTACCTGCAAAGTGAACATTTGCATTCAAATATCTATACACAGCAAATCATAATGATAGTATGTAAACTCAATAGGAAACCTTAGCATTTAATTGCTATCATCTCAGCCAATATTTTGTCGTTTCAAATATTTATAAAAATCTGACCAAATCTTAACAAAATAGCATAACCAGATAACACCTTCCTTAAGCATCCTGATCTCTTCTATATATGTGACCATCTTGCTATTTAGTTCGTTCGGTAATAATTTAACAAAACCTGAGAAAAACAAAAAGAAATAAACTCAAATTCGGCAAAAAAACAAACAGGGATTTAAGAGCAGATTCAAAGGCAGATTCATACTTCAGGTTTTCAAAAATAGAAATTGTTCTTTGTTCACAGAATTTCCAGGTGAGTAAACATCAATTTTAAAGTTTAAGTTTAATTAAAATCAGTAAAGATGATTCATTTATTATATGGTATTGTATCTGTTTGATCTTTGAATATAATTCCGTGTATATTATGTGTTGCTCTGTATTTATCTATAGTTGTTACAGGTTGTATATTTTCTTCAAAACTCAAATTATTGTCATCTAATCATGGAAAGTTTAGAGTTTTTTAACAAACAAGATGTTTAAAACCTAAGCCAAGATTTTTTAAATTTGTTTTAAGCATGTTGGAAAGATAGTAACCCTGGTAACCATGTTTACAGGAAATCAAATAATAATTTGATAAATTCAATTGATGTGGAAAGTCAATTTATGTTCATAACTTGAATTATTACTTCAATTTATGATTTTTAAAACAAAAACGAAGATTTTTAATTCAGTATTTTGAGAGCAGTTTGAATTTGAACAAATTTTGCCTTTTTCTCACTTTCAGACAATTTAATCAATTTAAAATGTTAAAACTTGAATTGAAGCAAGTATAACCATCCATGATCTCGAGAAAAATGTGGAATAATTTTTCCATTACGTGAATTAAGAGGACGAGATCGATTTAGGGTTTGGTTTTCAAGTTTTGGTCGTGTCTGTAATGTGACGAGTACGACTCCTATACGTGATCGAGTGTCACGAGGCTCTGGTGGAAGGTTGCTTAGAGTGTTGACGTGGTGTGGTTGAATTCTGAGCGCCTCCGGTGGTTTGTGCGAAGGCGATGAGGTGACTTTGACGTTTTAGCTGAGCTTCAGGTTTCGAGCAAATGTCTGTTTTTCGATTTGAAATTTTTAGGGCCGAATTGAGTTTGATTTTCGAGTTTGCTGGAGATTTGTGACTTGCCGATGGTGTTGGGGTTCGCCGGAGTTGAGCCATGCCGTCGTGTACGTGTATGGAGCGATGAGTTGTGTCAGCATCGTTGATAGGTGCACGGTCTCGAGTCATTGCTCGAGTAAACGAGTCGATTGCTTCGGGTTTAAGTTCAAGCGTTCGAGTGAGTTAACTGATAGCTATACTTAGTTTAAACTCAAGCTTACCTAAGAAAAATAAAAATAAAAAGAGAGGAAAAGAAGAGCACGAGAGGGAGAGAGGTGACTCTGAGAAATGTTGGTGAGAACTCGAAGTATTACTCCCGTTTTAATAGGGGAAGTCTCGGGTTTTTTTTCAAACTGCAGTATTATAAAAAAAAGGTTAAACAAATTGTTTCAACGGGATTTTAAGCATTGAAAATTAAATAAATGTTTAACAAATTTAAGCTAATACTTTATACAAGTTTTGATTATCTTAGTTAATGCTTAATAATGCTTTTAAACTCTTAATTATTATTTTAATTAAGCAATTGCTTTAAGTAAAATGTGAAATTAATTAACATTTAAGTTTTGCAGTCAGTAGTAATTTGATTTTCAAAATTTAAAGAAAATTTCTTTTAAATGTTAATTAATATGAATAATTAATATTAATTAATTAATTTTAGAAAGAAATTAATAATGATTAACTTTTTAATTATTAGAGTTTGGATTAATTAATGATTAAGTGATAAATAAATGGTAATTAAGTACTTAAGTTAATTAATAAATGATTAATAGTTAATTAATTAAATAATTTAATTAAGAATTAATAATTGATTAATTAAGAAATTAGTGGTTAATAAATGGATAATTAAATTTTATTAATTAATAATTAAGGTTATAAATTAATGATTAAGGGTAATTAATTAAGTAATTAAGATTTAAATAAAATGATTAAGCAGTAATTAATTAAATTGTGTGAAATAAAATAATTTATTAACTAAGTGATTAATTCTCAAGTAATTGATTTAAATTGAATTAATTCCAATAAAAATTTAAGATGTTTGCTTATGGATTATTGTATATGTAGAATATCTGATTCGTGATATTTATTGGATGATATTCTATGATGCTCTATGTTATGCTCTTGGTATATCTATGATAATTATGTATGATTTATCTGTGATAAATGCTATAAAATTCAATGTGTTGAATTCAACTGTTCAAACTAATAAACAACTTGGCCTTTAAAATGGAGTTTGGATTTCGATGAGACCGGGATAGGGTTTTATTTATGATTATCCGAAAACCACATCGATCCAAATTAAACGTTAGGTCGTGAATTCTCAAGTGAAGATCGAGATGGTGTTTCAGAAAGGGTTATTGTCATTGACTCTGAGGGTTATTCCAAAATGAGTGTAACGAGATAATACCTTCGGTTATGTTCGAACCCGAAACGAACTTGTATGGATTGAATGCTTTCAGCACATCGTCAAGCGGACGATGAGCATTCTAAGAGATGTGTCCTGTAAAGGTAATCGCAGCCTCAAGCCTCATCAATCGGGAATGGCTAAAACAGGGGATGTGCAGCAAGGTTAGGTGGGTCATGCCCAAGCAAGACGAGATATACCCCTCTCTAGATGTCCCTTTTTATTTCGGCTGTGTGGGCGGTTGCTAGCTACAACCGCGGGGTTATCTTGTTTGGGACTGTTCAGTAAGGAATGGTTCCGGCCTTGTGTTGTAGGAGGTCGGGAGTGATCCTCGGTACGGTGATCTAGACCCCGTACTATGACGGAAGGTACCCCAGTAGCACTGCCATTGATGGAAATCCATTTTCCCTACGAGACCCTACAGTTTTGATTTATATTACCCACTTTGGTGGCTACTAGCTGGAATTTAATAGATGTAACAATTTCGGCTATTTTCTATTTACTTGAAAACCCAAGACATTATTATAATATCACTGGATTTCCTATAAAATGTTTTGGTTAGCGTAAGGTAAAAACTTACCCGTATTTATTTGTGGGGAGTCTTACGTGATACCTTTATTTTCAAATATTTTTCAAAGTTAAACAACTTTAAACCGTTTACTCATACCAGACCCATGTCTGGCCCGGAGTTTATATTTTGTATTCATAAACTCTTAGGTACTCAAATTTTTTTGAGTATCCAAGTGAAAGGTTTCAGATTTTGAGTTCTGGAGGAGCTTGGAGCAGGATTCCAGACGTATCTATATATCTATTTGGTTCCGCTGTGTTAGTTAGTGCATGCTGTATTTTGGGATTTATGTAGTGAAAGAGATATATGTATGACTGTCATGTGTATGATATTGTATAACTCTGATATATGTAAACTATGTAATAGTTATGTGATGTATTATATTTTGTACCGTTCCGCTGTGAAATTTTGATGTTGTTTTTCTTTCTTTCTATTCTTTTCTATTTCTATCCCTTTCTTTTCTTAATGATGATACGTCTTTCTGGGAGTAGAAGTGTAGGTCGACACATATCCGCTCAAATTGCCCATCAAACTAAAGAGAGAGAGTATTGAAGGAGGCAAAGGACTAGAGTGGCTTAGTTTCGATGCAATCCTTGCTCCTCTTGCGAGTATGGACCCCTTATCGGTGGATAAAGGAAGTAGAAGGTGGAGGTACACTTCCAAGCTAAAATTAAATAGATGGAAGCTTACTATAAGCATCATATGGAGCAACAGAAGTCGATAGTGCTTCCTCACTCAGAGCAAAAAGGTAGAGGGAGGATGCTCTTAAATATTTTGCTGGCTTTTCTAGGATATAAAGAAATTTAGGAATGAACTAATCGATACTATGAAAAAAAAGCAAGGATGGATGTCGTGCTCGAGATCTATGTGCTCAAAATGTAACGACTGAGATTTTCGACCCTCGAAAATCGACATTAATACATACACTATATTGCATGCCAAGAATCGAATGTTGAAAACCCGATTGTTAGAGAAAAGAAGGAAGAAGGGAGAAGAGAAGAAGAAGAGAAAGAAACTGGAAATGACACAGAATCTCACAATCGCAGTAGAACAATATAATAAAATAATACCAATGATCTTTACAAAAGAGAAATTGTTATATATACATCAATCAGAGTACAACAACAAATCACAATCATCAGCCGAGACAATAATAACAACCAATCCTCACAATTGCTGATGATTTCAATAATAAAGCAGCAGAAAATAAACATATATGTGAATACGACTTGAATACCTCCAACTCGTTTCCTGAGCTCTAATGCATCTAAAGAAATCTACAAATATGCTCGGTCTGACCCGAGCATTATCATAAAATAGCACCCGAGTTAGTCTGGAAAACTAGCGTGAGAAAACACACCCAACTTGAAATTATAGTTATAGAAAACTATTGAAAATCAAAAGTATCTCGTAAGACCACACCACACATAAACACAGTTGGGTTCTTACTTTATAATAATTAATTCATATGCAATGCTCTAATGCTATAATAGTGTCTAAGATACACATACTTATTAAGCTTAGCCGAAATTGTTACATTAATTAAATTTCAGCATAACAGGTATACAACAAAAACCGTAAAGGCTCGTATTAGAGAATGGATTCCATACAATGACTGAGCTATTAGAAAACGGTCTGTCACGATGCATCTCTAGATAAAAAAAACACCAAGATCAAACCTTTCGACCCCTGCCAAGACAGAACTGGCCTACCCCTTACTGGATAGTACCAAATATGACCGCTCCTCCATTAATGGACCTTGAATCATACAAATTAGAGGTAATAGTGACTCTAGATATGGATGATCATACCCTACTTGGGAGCGATCCACTTAGCCCTGCTGCATCTCCCCTGTTTTAGTCATTCTTGGTTGATGAGGCTTGAGGTTACGTTTTACCTTTATATAGCACTTCCTACTTGGAATGCTAACACTACCATCCAAGCAACAACGCAACACCAGCATTCATCCATACAAGTTCATTTCGGGATTGTACAAAAAACTTGATAGCTTCATTTTCAGTTCCATCATCTTCAAGATGTCTTCACTACGAAACGCTTGAGTTGGATCGAAGTGGTTTCCGGATAACATATCTGATCCCGTTCTCTTTGAAATAACTTTTGGATAATTTTTGGCAAACTCAACCCCGGTTCTTTAGGAAATAAACAATCAAAGATAAGAGTGGAGATCACCTCCTAACCGTTAGTGGATGGATTTTCTTATCATTGTCCTAGGAGAATTAAACGAGATTCATATGCACTGTACAACATCATCGGGGATGGACGTGCCATATAACTCGGTGTTTTTACCCTAGATATTTCCAAAGTTATATTTAGGGTCCAATTTTGATAGTCGTTATTTCACTATCGAATAACAAACATTCAGTCAGGGATTTAATTCCATAAGGAAAACCATCATTGGTTAAGCATATAAGCAACCATTAGCCTCTTTAATATGTCCTTTCATTAACTCAAATCTCTTTGTAAATATTTGTACCAAAATACTTTTACAAATATCATTCATAAACCCTTGTATTTTCAATACTTGGAAAATATCTATATACTTATCTCAACAATATAAGCATATTCACCAATACTAAGGAAGATTCTCTTTTTATATGATTATAAGTCATTTATAAACCCCATTATAAATTTCTAAAACCATTTATAAACCATTCCACAAATCTCTGAAAATCATTTATAATCTCTTTAATCAATTTCAATTGCTTATAACTTTTTTTTATATACTTAAAATCATTTATAAACCCTTTATAAATCCTTAAAACCATTTATAAAAATCCTTTCATAATCTATAACTCATTCCTAAAATTTGTTTCAAACATCCAACCAATATAATACCCTTTTACCCTTTTCATCTTCCTTTAAGTCTCCCAAACCATGTTATAAGATTCCTCTAATAAAACTCATATCTGTTTATACGACCCTAAATCTCAAAAAATATTTATAAAGAAATTATAACATTTTTCTTTAAACAATATTATATAATAATAAACGTTATAAATAAATAAATAAATATTAACTCTAAAACATCTTAAATAATAATTAATAAATTTCAAAACATTCTTAATAAAATAATAATACTTCATCTTAACGTTATTATAAATAATAATAATTAATTTCCAAAGCCATATTGATGAATAATTATATTTAATTTCAAACCAATTAATTAACCTTTTAACTATTAAAATTTTTATAAATTTTTATACAATACTAATATAGAAAAGCAACTTTTAAAATGTAATTATATTCCCTTGATAAAAATCCATACTTAATTTCTAACATGACCATTTCCATATTTATAAAACTATGTTTGTAATTCTCTTCTAATTTATGAAACTTCCTTTCATAAAATCCCTTTTATTTATGAACCCCATTTATAACTCCATCCCATTGTAAATCTCAGTTACTCATAAATTCCATTCAAAGCATAATTTCCTTCGTTTTTAACCTTGCTCCCATAGGCACAAATTTATTTCATAAATTCCTTTCAATTTATAAAATATCGTTTAACAATCCCAAATTTACTCTCACCTTCCATTCCAAAATAGAATCAATTATTTTCTAGAGCATCATTCCATATCTTAAAATAAAGCCATCGTTTGAATATTTTCTCCAATCTATTAAATGATAATAGTTTCCTTTTCAATTATAAAACACCGATTATAAATCTATCACTAAATAAATAAAATACGATTTTACAAATCTTAACTTTATTTGAAAAGTGTCACTTCCAACATTATGATCTTTATAAATCTCCATATTTATTAATAAATCTTAATACTTATATATACTATATAAATATCGCTTTATATAAAATAGCTAAAATTTATTTCTATCTTCTTTTTAAAACCGTAATCCTTTATTATAAAACACGGACTTATTTTCAAGATGTTTAAACTCTTTATTAACAGTTCAAAATCTCTTTTTAAAATATCTCATAAAGCTATTAATTATAATATTTAAAAATCATACCTTTTATTCTAAAATAAATTTCTTCTTTAAAAATTCAAGAATAATTATTAAAACGCATATAATTTCCAAAATCACTTTGAAATCCCATTTAAAACCAATCACTTCTTTTATGGTACTTTAAAGTACCATAATATAAAGCCCAGTGCTATTAAAGCATTAAATAAGTAAAATCGTGTCCATGTCATCAATTATAGAATCCAACACGTTGTATATCAATTTATATGAAAATAAATCAACAATACGAGGAATCCTATTGGATCCCTCTAACTTGAGCCCATGCATCAAATATAGTATATAATCATAAAAATATAAATCAACTGCTTTGAGGTAGGATTCGTATACAAAGGGTCATCCGCTCTTACATGAGTAGGGTCTCGTCCGCCCTAGATTTGGGAATAAACCAACTAATTAAATATGGTAAATCTTCCAAACAATAATTCAACAATTTTTATTAACTATACATCCTACTTGCTAACCAAAAATGTGAGTTTAACTCACCTTTATTCCAGTTGCCCCCGAGGTGTTCCGGTTTGGAACTAAAACCGAATGACGTCCGATTTTAGCCTAAATTTCAACTTCTCCAAATCCATCCAGACTAATTCCATCACGAAACATTCGTCATTAGGAGCGGAATGTAAAAATCCACATCTCGATTGGACCTTATATGGATAAGTTATTAAATTTATAAGTCCACGGGATTTAAATATAAATTTATTCCACTAATTACTTTAATTATAAAAATAATCACATCATTTAGCCTTCTTCCCTTAACTGGATTTACCGCCCTCCAGAACTCACTTCGCCATTGCCACATGGTTCCTCCATCGCCCCTCCCTTTCCATTCACCTTCACAGCTAACCGACACCACGAGCGGCTTCCCCCTCTCGAACTACACCATACCATCAGCACCATCTCCCACTCGACTCCCCCATATACACCGCATCTTCACCTGCTGCCCTTAATCCAGCGGAGTTCACGACCCCCAACATAGAGCTACACCCCCATACTCCAATGATAGCTGCTCCTAGCCTCGACGAAGACGTTCCCACACTCCATTCCTCAAATCAACAACCCAATCGATCCACGATCTAAACCCTAGTTTATAACTTGCTTAAACTCCTTACTGTAAAAAATCCCACCACCCAAAACTAACAACATCCTTTAAAACTCAGCTAAAAGGTATATCCATACTTTAGAAATCCAAAGATATTTATTTTGAAAAGTTCAATGAATAACATTTGAGAATCTGAATTTTAAGGTTTTCTTTTTTCTATTTTTTTCTTCCTCGTTTGAAATCCTTTAAACAGAGGGGGAAAAATAGCATTTAGAAGGGATAAGTTAAGTATGGCATGAACAACAGAGGGTATGGTATAGGTATGGCAATTTAAAGAATATATATATATATACACACACACACGCTCTATTAAATTTTTGTATTCAAAAATATCCACTCAACGCACCCAAAAATCTCGAATCCAAATAAGGCGTGCCACCGGGCATTGTATATATTATAACCCTATTCTGAATGCAATGGAACTAGTCTCGAGGCCTGATTTGATCATATACAAAAGAGAGCTTTTCAACCCTAATTATTATATAAATTTATGAAATTAATTTCTATTTATTTTAATCTCGCACGCCCAATCAATATGTCTAATTGCCATGAAATTCGACAGCATAATATGACACACTATTATGGATCCAATAAAACTAGTTTCATCCAATTCTAAGACAGTGCCCCTGAAGGCTATTTTTATATTTAATTAAAATGAATTATTATAAATCCAAATAAATCACCTCTAATTCTTAATTAAAAGTTTACTATCTCCATTCTTATTTAAATAGAATTTAGATCAACTTTCAAAATCATTCATTCATTTGAAATTCAAGTTTCAATTATTTTAAATGTTCCCAAATATTAAATTCAATAATTTAATTATCTAATAAATTGCTATATTTGAAATTCAAGTTATTTAACTTATAAAATTAACTTTTAAATATTTATAATCAGTTAAATATTCCAAATTCAAATGACTAAATTTATGGGTCGTTACATGAAGATGTACTATGGATAACCTAGGCTATTCCTAGGATCATAACAGCTCCAGTTGATGTACCTATACAAGATAGGAATACTTCCCTGGTAAAGAAAATAAACAACGAGAATGCCAAAGGCAAGATAGGGTAGATCGCACTATAGCGTGCCATGGACGTTCTTTCTGACTTTTACCCCACTCTTGACCTGAGATTTCTTTGTAACAAAGAAGGTTTTATAGTGACCATGGGAACCCACTAGACCATTGGGAACGTTCTAATTATGTTCCTAGGAAGATCTATTGTATTAGGGTGTAGCCACCTTTGGCCAGCATGCTTAGACTAGGTGATACATGATTAATGCGTTACTTTAGGATCTTATAACTTGGGGTAATTTTGTAGAATTATATTGTGGGATATGTTCTCTTTAAGCTGTAAAAAATTTTGTAAAGCAATTGTATAAGCCAAATTTTCTTATGAAATACTACAAGTGCTTTGTGAGTTTTAGTTTTGATTATACTTCTTTTTTTTCTTTGTTTAGACTTTTTTGATTTTCAGCCCGCTCCTACCAATCGAGGTCTGGAGATAATTAACTTGGAAGAGAAGCTTAAGTCTGCTATGACTTGAGTTATTAAGCTGGAGGGATTATTGAAGAGACTGAAGGCATATATAAGTCTTTGTACGAAAATAAAATCAAGTCATTAAACAACAAATTTAAAGAGTTTTTTTCATTTTGCTAAGAAAGCCAGTGCCGATGATGATCATATTAAATCCTTAACTTTCGATGTTGTGTCGAAGCCTAGAGCTGCCCTTCGCTTCCATTGGGTGCTGGTCCTTGCATTTTTTTTCTCAGTAGGAGAATTTGAAACAAGACTTGGAGAGTTATTACAAAGTCAAGTTCTATGAATTAAAGAATCACTACAACAAAGGATTCGTCTCCGGCTCCACAGGCAAGGAGCAGTCTTGGTCAATGTTCTTCATTAGGCGACCACAACTCTCATCATTATAAGAGAATTAAAATAGTTGATTCCTTTAAGGGCAGGTCGAAGTTATAACGTGGTTTGTTTTACTAAGAACCAAAGTTTTAAATTTAACCTTTGATGTGCTTATGCGTGATAATAACTTTATCTTTTCTTGTGATATGTATGCAATCGTGAGGGGTTATGCTAACATGAGTAGATTTCAGTAAATATTAGTAAGTCTTAGTTTTATAGAATTTACTTGGCAAGCTTTACGTTATTTATAGAATTGTATCCAGCTTGTAGGTGGTTTTGCATTCCATGCATTGTCTTTTCTTGCCATTTTTTGATTATTTCCTTACACAATTCATATTTTCCTATACTGATTCATGCTTCGTTATATACTTAGCATGGTCTACCCTACTACTTGGGGGGTAGTTCCATGTTCATGTGCTTGGCACGATCCGCTAAGTCAGTCATGTATTTACGGCCTTTAAAATTCATGCGCATATTTTTTTACTGGTTCAGGCTATCTAATTCCTCATGCCCAGTGTGATTATTTGGCTAAGAGGCTTGGTAATGCATAGTATTGCCCCATGTTATTTGCTATGTTAGAAAACGAAACTTTAACATAGGAAGATTTTTTATATCAGCGGGTCATCTATTATCCCTACGTCCATCTTATTATGTCACTACTTTTCATAATAATTACAATTTTGTTATACATTTAACATAGATCATACAAAATAAGGTCTGAGGTGCCATTAGTTCCAAGTTCATGGAACTAGGTTTCCATCTAGCTTTGATTGTCAATGGTTGGGCCCAAACTGGCCACAAACACCCAATTGCATATAAAAGCACCAAATCACAGTCACAGATCATAGATAGATTGTATGTAGTAGAATTAAATATGTAGAACACTCTAAAAATTGAAAGGAAAGAAGTAGAAAGATATGATTTGTAGTGGTACGGCATTGTAGCCTACGTCCACTTTGAAGAGTTGCTATTTTATTGATGATTCTCGCTGATTACAATTGATTACAATGGTACATTCAAGATACAATGGAGATTTCAGCAGAGTATTCACATAAAAGAGACCAGAGTCCCTTTTTTGAAGGCCTAGGACTGCTATTTATAGGTGTATGCAAGAAAATTTTTGCCAAAATCTTGAAAGAATCCTTCTCTCACCAGGGTGGGCCTACGTGATCGATCCCCTGATATTTCGACTCGATCCGTGCTTGATACGTCCAAATTCATATCGATCGAAAATTGCTCTTTTTGGGTTGGTATCGATCATGGACATTCTTGAGGTTGTACACAAGCTCCTGTGAAAATTTGGTGGCATTTGGACTTGTAGGTTTTGAGTTATGATCGATGCAAGTTTGGATCTTCAATGTGCAGCCGAGCTTCATATTGATACGTTCGAATCGCTCTCATTTGTATCCATGGGATGCACGTGACTAGATGATGCGGCGCTGTCTTCTAGGATCGATCCACTTTTCATGCCGAGTGAATGAGTCCTCCTCTCTTCTAGGCTTCGTTTATATCCATTGGTGTTGCCTCATTCTTATCCATCTAGTGCGCATCATTTCATATAGATTGTCCGAAGGCATTTTCGTATCCGTAGCCATAGATCGTTTCATATCGATCGATGCTAGCACATGTATTTCACATCTATCGTTTTAGTGGTGGATTTCGTATCGGTAATTTGTTGATCGATACGAAACATGTTAATGGGGGGATTGATATATAATGGACGTTTTATGAACCCATACTGATATTTAAGGGATACGAAGGAAGAAGGTGTTGGATATGAAACTACATCGATACGAATAAGGGGATTGTATGATGGATACGAAATGATGTGAACCCATGGTCGTTGATCGATCCTCTTGAAGTAGCCGCTTGTCTAACCCGAAGTTGGCTCGCTAGTGACTCGAAGGAAGTGTTGAGGCGACCAGGAGGGGCTTATAAACATGTCAATCTATCCAAGACCCGAAGCGGACCCTCCTTTGACTCGAAGCAAGTTGTTTGTAAACTCGAAGCAAACAGGAAAGTGACTTGGGGAAGATGCCAAGGAGTTTGAAATGACACGATCTTTGTTGAAACCATATTTTAGACATATAATGGTATTTTTTTGTCGACTATGTTGCGCCTTGTGTAGTTGATTGGGTTAAATCCGCTTCATGTTGCCTTGTCAAAACGCGGGTTAAAACTTTGCCGCTCAAAACATGCCTTGCGACGGGAAGGTGTGTTTTGTTGTACCGTAAGTCGGATGTTTGTGTCCTATTGATGACTTGTAAACAGATCGATGATCTTACCTGATAATGAATGGCGATTATTCGAGATTGTGTTGTCATTCGGGGCGGTATGTGACCATTCGAGGTCATATGTCATTCGAGGTGAATGGTTCCCGTGCGAGGTTGGATGTCGTTCGAGGTGATTGGTGACCGTTCGAGATCGTGTGCCGTTGGCGGAAAATGGTGACCGTTCGGGGTCGGATGCCATTCGAGATGAATTTTGAGGCCGTGTGCCGTTCGGGGCGAATTTGAATGTTCGTGATAAGGTGCCATTCGAGGCGAATGATGACCGTCCGAGGTCATGTGCCGTTCTTGGCGAATTGTGACTGTTCGAGGTCGGATCTCGTTCGAGGCGATTGGTGACCATTCGAGGTTGTGTGTTTTTCGTGGAGAGTTGTGACCATTTGTGGTCGGGTGCCGTTCGAGGCAAATTGTATGTTTTCGGGGGGACTTAGTATTATTAATGTCAGATTTCACATTAGAATAAGTTTCTGAATCGTTTTTTTATGGCGGTTCATTGTCATCCTTGCCTAAGGACCGTTCGAGATCCCGTGCATGTTTAAGTGGCTTGGCCATTATGGAATTATGAAAACTAGATTTACATTCAAATGAGTCTTACAACAAAAATTTCCAACTAAATCAAGTCCAAATGTAAAAATAGAAAACAAAAGTAAAACAGTGACGTCAAAGTGTAAACACCTACACTGATGTGGTTGATAGTCGTCTCAGAGCATGCATGAGTATCGTCATGATCCTGAACATGTGTAAGCGACTTAACCGTATTATTATGGAGTTTCCCGCTTATTCGTCATTATTCTATTAGTTGATGACAAGCTGACGCCTCGATCCGGAGCCGCCCTCATTCAATGCAGATGGTTGCTAATCTTATTCCACCGTCGCTGCTCGTCTCTTCACAAACTACAACAGCATGCCATTTGGGATATGCCTTTCTACCTCATCCCTCAAGTGCATGCTATCATTCATACTATGGCCGCTTAGCTCGTGGAATAAGCAGTACTTGTTTGACTTCCACTCATTATTGGTTGGATCTCCCCTTATTGGCCTCTGGTACGGAACCTGCCCCATAGTGTCTTGGTAGATTCATTCTAAAGCCTCGTTCAACTTCGTATAAGAGGTGAAATTCGGTTCTTTTCACGGCGGCTTTGGCTCATCACAGCTATCCTCTACCTTTCGTTTCACCTTATCCTTGCCTAAATCCTTTCCGGGCGGATCTCTGCTTTTGACTGCATAAACTTCAACTCCCTCTCTTTCCTCTCTCTCATCGTTTGCATCCTCTTGTTATAGTAACCTTTTTGCCTCATGATAAAACTCCCCTAAATCCTTAGTTGGGTCCCTCGTCAATGAAATCTTGAATTATGTTCCATCATCTATGCCAGATACAGCTACCATCAAGACTGTGGATGGATTTGGGCGATCTATCGATGCTACTGCTGCATTAAACCTCATTAAAAAGTTCCTCAAATACTCTCTGGTTCTCTGCTTTAGTGCTATCAAACTCCTCACATTCTTGGGCCTTGAAATGTGAACTCTATATAACTTATCGATCAACTCGATTCATGTTCCAATGGAGCCGCTTTCCAATTTTCTGAACCACAGTGCTGCTATGCTATCAAATACAATGAGAAGCACCGGGCCACCTCCTCCGATGCTCCCAATACTTCCATATGTATCATATACCTCGTCGGATGAACTACGGGATCTTCCTCCCATCGTACGTCTCTAGTGTTGGTAGCTTGAATTCTGGTGGATTCCGGGGTTGCCTAATTGCGGGAGCGAAGGGGCTCCTGTTTACATCTTCTAGATCCCTATTCACTAATCCGCCTCTCATGTCTCGTTTGACCATCTCCGTCAATTTTTCGCTATCTCTAAGTTGTAGTCCTTGTTCATTGGCTCCAATCTACCCCTCGAGTTCACAAAGGAAACCTAGAATCTACTCTCCTGGACGGGAACCCATTCCTCTATCAACGCCATGTTGCACAATCCCAACTGGCATCCTGCCTGAGATTGGGTCAAGATGCTCCTGGGGAGTGCACCCAGCTCAGGGGCTGCTCCTGATGGTCCTACTATATCCGATTGCCTGTTGGGTTATTCTAGTCCAGTACCGTGGATTTGAACTCCAGCAGCATCTGTTGCTTCTACCTGTCCAAACTATTTGAGAAAGTTCTGCATCATTTCCTCTTTCCTTTTCAACAGTTCTTCATGCATATCTCCCATCATCATCTCCATCTCATTTCTGGTAATGAAAACTGAGGCCTAAATTGCTCCTGAGCGATCCTCCTGACTCCTTTCGTGCTGACTCCTTTCCGCTCTCCGTCTTCTTGCTGATTGCTTCGTCATAGCTTTCCAGATCGAAGTCTTCAAGCCTTTAGATTCAAAATCCAGGATCTAGAATCCACGAATGCTAACCTTTTCGGTGGAAGCACCAAAATGTTTGCGCCAAAATTGGTCAAAAATACCCAATTGCATATGAAAGCACCAAATCACAGTTACAGATCATAGATAGATTGTATGTAGTAGAATTAAATATGAAGAGCACTTCAAAAATTAAAAGGAAAGCGGTAGAAATATAAGATTTATAGTGGTTCGACGTTGTAGCCTATGTCCACTTTGAAGAGTTGTTGTTTATTGATGATTCTTGCCGATTACAATTGATTACAATGGTACATTCAAGATACAGTCGAGATTTCGGCAAAATATTGGTAGATAGGAGACCAGCGTCCCTTTTCTAAAGGCCTAGGATTGCTATTTATAGGTGTAGGCTGGAAAAGTCTTGCCCAGATCTTGAAAGACACCTTCTCTCATGTGGGTGGGCCTACGCGATCGATCCCCTGACATTTCGACTCGATCCATGCTCGATACGTACCAAATTCGTATCGATCTAAAATTGCTCTTTTTTGGGTTGGGATCGATCGTGGACAATCTTGAGGTTGTACACAAGCTTTTATGAAAATTTGGTGGCGTTTGGACTTGTAGATTTTGAGTTATGATCGATGCAAGTTTGGATCTTCAATGTGAAGCCGAGCTTCATATTGATACATTCGTATCGCTCCCATTCGTATCCATGGGATGCACGTGATGACCAGATGACATGGCGCTATCTTCTTGTATCCATCCTCTTTTTATGCCAAGTGACCGAGTCCTCCTATCTTCTAAGATTCATTCGTATCCATTGGCGGTACCTTCTTCGTATCCATCTAGTGTGCATCATTTCGTATCGGTTGTTCGGAGGCACTTTCGTATCCATACCCATAGCCTATTTCGTATCGATCGATGCTAGAACATGTATTTTGTATCGATCGTTTTAGTGGTGGATTTCGTATCGGTCATTTGTTGGTCGATACAATATATGTTGATGGCGAGATCGATACACAGTGGATGTTTTATGGACCCAGACCGATATTTGAGGGATATGAAGGAAGAAGGTGTTGGATACGAAACTACATCGATATGAATAAGGGGACCGTATGATGGATATGAAATGATATATACCCATGGTTGTTGATCGATCTTCTCAAAGTAGCTGCTTTTCTGACCCGAAGTAGGCCTGCTAGTGACTCGAAGCAAGTTTTGAGGTGACCAGGAGCAACTTGTAAACATATCACCCTATCCAAGACTCGAACATGACCCTCCTCTGACTCAAAAGAAGCTATCTAGAACTCGAAGCAAACAGGAAAGTGACTCGGAGCAGATGCCAAGCAGTTTGAAATGACTCGATCTTTGTTGAAACCATATTTTAAACATATTGTGGTGTTTGTTTGTCGACTATACTGTGTCTTGTGCAGTTTATTAGGTTAAATCTGCATGTATGTTTCCTTGCCAAAAGGCAGGTTAACAGTCAGCATGCCCTATTAGCAAAGGTTTCTGCTACAACCAGAGAGCCTTCCCAATTTGAGCCCAAAGCCCTATCCGCTAGGTCTTTTTTGTTGGTCATTATATTTCGCAATACTAAATCTCTTTTGTAGAAATTTCTTTCCTTCAGCCTGGTATTGTAGTTTTTTACATCTTTTGTCGGCTTGCGGTGGATACAACTGTCGGTTCATCTCTTCTTTCTGGAATAAGGCCAAGGGCAGCCTCATTTAGCTCCCTGGTTTTCTATGTTGCATATGATATCCTTCTACGCAATGGGACTTCTATTTCGTTGGAGAACATGACCTCTTATCTATAGGTTGATGAAAAGGGCTTATAGCTGGTTGGAGATTTAGTTGAGATCCTGTAGGCCCATAATACCGTAGACAATTCTTCTGCCCATCTTCCTTTTGCCTTTTACATTCTTTTCTTAAGAAGCTTCTTAATGATTTTATTTGCTGCTTCAACCCGTCCATTTGCTTACGATGTGACGGTAGAAAAACTTTTGATTATGCCCTTCTTTTCGTAGAATTCAGTAAACTTCCTTCATTGAAATTGGGTCCTATTATTTGAAATTATTTTGTAAGAATTCCAATAACCACAAATGTGACTATCCTTTTCATGTGATTATTGCTAGGAGTTTTTCCTCTACCTATTTGGTGAAGTAATCTATTACCACTATAGCGTACTTTGATCCTCCCTTTGACATAGGAAGTGAACCTATCAAAACTATTCCCCAAACATCGAATGGCCATGAACTAACTAGTAGGATGAGATCATGAGATGGTTGTCTGGGTATAACTTTAAACCTCTAATATAGATCACATCTTCTCACGAATTGCTTCACATTCGGAAGTGCTGCAGGTAGTAACATATATGCCTTAGTACCTTCTTTGCTAATTTGGCTTCTTTGGAATGATCGCCACCGACTTTCGTATACTTTTCTTATGACTCGTATTCCTTCTTTTTCGGAAACACACCTAAGATAAGGGGTAGAATACCCTCCCTTGTACAATATGCTATCGAAGAAGTATTACAGAGCCTTATATCTAATTTTTTAGGCTTCAATTCTATTTTGAGGCAGGATTTTCCTTAACAAGAATTTTTTTTAATAAGGGTCATCCATTTGTTCTCTTCCGTTTGTTAAAGTGCAAGCTTAATTAGGAACCAATCTTGATTTTCCTCTTTTTCCTGATCTTGAGCCTCACAGATTACTATTCGCTGGGCCCTAGTTAGTACCAGTGTTTGGTTAAATTCTATGATACTTGGTTTTGCCTGATGTCCTATTGAAACGACTTTTGTTTCATTTTCCAACTTTGTACTTATGATTTTTGCTAAGGAATCGGTAGAAGATTGTTTTCACGTGGAATTTGCTCTATACGAAGTTCGAACTGGTCCAATAATTTTTTAGAAAGTTCTATGTATTTGAATAAAGTTGGCTCCTTCACTTAGTAGTTGCCCTGCACTTGGTTTACAACTACTTGGGAATCACTGTGAATTTAATATGGGTTACCTTCATTACCCGATCCATTCTCAAACCTATGAGGAGAGCTTCATGTTTTATACATTATTAGTTGCCTTAAACCCAAGCTGTACTGCTTTATATAGTTTCTACCTATTTGGAATAACTAATGTATATCCAATTCCTACCCCATATTCATTCGAAGCTCCATCCATAAATAGTTTCCAAAAATATAGGGTGTGCGCTTCTTCCTCATGTTGGGGCTTGGTAAGCAGCATTCATTCCACGATGAAGTCTGTTAGTGCCTGGCTTTTAATCGCTTTTCTTAAAGAATAGGTGATATAATTGGACGAGTTCTATTTCCCATTTTAGCAAGCGGCCTGAAGTCCATGGTTTTCATGATATTTGCCTTAGTGGTTTGTCTATGATAACCTTAATGGGATGTTCTTACAAGTAGGGCCATAATTTCCTTGCCGTGAGGAGCAAGTTGTAAGCTAGCTTTTCAAAGACTATGTGGTTGAGTTTTGCTTTCGATAGGCATTTTCTTGTAATGCAGATAGGCCTCTGGGACCCCTCATCCTCTCAAACCACTACAACATTTACAACTTTATCAATTATAGCTTAATACACATATAGGTGCTTACCTGTTATTGGTTTTGATGGGATAAGGGTAATGATCAGATGATCCTTCAAATTCTAGAATGCGATTTTGCATTCCTCTATCAACTCAAAATCTTGCCCTTTCTTTACTTGATCGAAGAATAGTATGTACTTATCAGTTGCTTTGGAGATGATCCTGCTTAATGCAGCTACATTGCCGTTTGCGCTCATGAGATCTTTCAGCTTTGTTGGGTTTCCCATTTTTCGTATGGCCTAAATATTTTCTATGTTTGCTTTAATGTCACGAGCACTCACTATGTATTCGAGGAACTTAACTGATTGAATAGAAAAGGTAAATTTTAATGGATTCAACTTCATATTACTGCCTCGGGACTTCAAATGTTTCTTTCAGGTCTTGAACGTGACTCGACACTATATTTAACTTAACTAGCATGTCATCCACATATACCTCAACATTTTTTCCTATCCGGTCTGGGAACATCATATTGACCATCCCCAAGTAGGTTGCCCTTGCATTTTTGAGCCCGAATTGCATGACTTTATAGTAGTACAAGCCTTTATCCATCGCAAAACTAGTTTTCTCCTAACTTGACTTGAACATGGCTATCTGATTATATCCTGAATATGCATCCATAAACGAAAGCAGTTCATGTCCACTAGTTGCATCCATTAAGTGATCAATTCTAGGTAAAGGGAAGTTGTCCTTTGGGTAGGCCTTGTTGAGGATAGTATAGTCTATACAGGTCCTCCACTTTCCATTGGGCTTCTTCACAAGTATTGGATTGACGATGCATTTTAGGTAGCATACTTCCCTGATGAATCTATTTTCTTTCAACTTCTTGACTTCTTCATGGAGAGCATTATACCTATCTTGATCCGTAGTTCTATGCTTTTTCCTGACCCAAGGGGCATTAAGTACGATGTTGCGTGCATGAAAACTGATGGCCAGATTTACCCCTACCATGCCTAAATGTGCCGAAGCAAATACATCGGCTAATCTCTTTAAGAAGTCAATAAATTCGGTTCTGGCTACCACACTGGGATTTTCCTTTACCTTAAGAACTCTTGTGGGGTCCTTTTGATCTGTTTGTATATCTTCAAGGTCATCCACGACTTTAATTTGTTCCTTATTTCCCCAAATCTTAGGTCTATTTCACTATCGTTTTCGTCTTTGGGTTGAGAAGTGATTGAGAGTGCCTGTTTCTAGGCCTTTTTCGAAGAGGTATTGCACATAATCTAAATATTCGTCGGTGCCGATCATGTGTATATATTTTCTTTTTTCTTTCTTGTGAATGTTATGTTCATAGAATGAACAGTTTCGTCATCACTCTTGGTACTTCATGTCAGTATAGTTTTTAGAACTGGCTTTATCTGTTTTTTTATTATCCTTATCACATATATTAGAAGAGATAGTGGAGTAGTTTTGAACAATTTTATTGCTAGAGTTAATGTTATATTTTGTAATTCCTTAGCTAGTAATATCTCCCCTCTAATTGATCCTATCCCAATAGTAGTGTGAAATTTCATGAGCAAATCCTTCTGACAGATAACTGCCCACAAGTCGACTAGTGCAGGTCTTCCCTATAACATCCCTTATCTTGAGGTCGAAGGTAAGTACAACAGGTGTTAAAGTCATCCATAGTATTAACTTCCAGTGACAAAATAGGGTAATTTTAGTGGTATGCATAATATCGGAAGCATATGAATATGATATAAAATCAATATAGATTTCAAAGATAACTCCTCTGATTACATTTCAAATCCATATTTCCTACTCAGTTACATAATACCAACACGATTACCAAGTTTTGATCACGTATAATAATCACAAACTACGCTAAGAGCGACATATGAAGATGCCCCTTGGATAACCAGAGTACTAGGTACACATATCAGTCATAAATACATCATAGTGGAAATAATACTAAGTAACTCCTACATATCTAGCTTATGCCTCCTGCACATCTTCGGAAGTTTATTCGTCCAACTTGCTAAACCTAAAAATTATTAACTCTCATTCTACTCAAATCAAATTTTAAGCACTCGAGAGTTTAAGGGATAAACATAAACTTGGAGTTAGATGTAAAGTCTAGTGCAAATAATACTATTACATCTCGATTTACTAATATTAAGTGAGACCACGCCGCTTAGCGGAATGGGTTTTCCCTTACTAATATCCTTTTTAAAGTATATCTTTGCAAATCAAAGTCCTAGAACCAAACTAATTATAATGATTAGAGAAAATACATATATGCATAAAGATCAGGAAATCATTGGTTTATCTGTCCACACTATAGTTTTATCTGGCTAACTATTAATCATTGGCTTACTCGGGCCTACCAAAAATAATTAATAACCTAATTTACGTTAGACACTCTACTGGAATATCTTCCCTTCACTATCTTCTTCTAGAATCAACTTATCCTAATAGATTTATGGGCTCGTAAGTAACCTATCTTTACTCTGCATATTCCCTTCTGTGTATAACATTATTTTTAGTCCCATCTATGACAAAGCCTTACTTATTGCAATTTTTGAATTATACTAGTTAGGGGATATTAGCTAAAGTATAGGGCATGACCCTACACTAGTCTCATTTGGTGTTCTAATATCTGAGTCATAAGCAAAGGGTTATCTACCCTATTCAAATTTCAATTCCTGTCATATACTTAAGGTTAACTACCCTATTCAAATTTCATTTCCTTGTAAACGATCTTTTTAAAAGATTTTGCCCTGAATCATAACGTTATAAAACAAGGAAATCATACTATTTGCTTTACTCAAAGTACTTATGCCATGATATATGCTTTACATAAAACAATGTTGATGAAATATAATCAATGGGATTATCTATCCCTTCAAAATAAGTTAAAAACCCTTTTTAACTTAGAATCCTTAGGCTATAAGGACAAAATAATACATTCTAATCTTTGTTTAAAACCTTAAACAATCTCTTTTGAATTCATTGAAAGTACCCCTTTCAAAATAAGATAACTACTTTATCCTTGAAAACACTAGGTCAAATGGCCAAAAATCCCTTTCAAATGTATTGAAAATATGCCTTTCGAATTCATTACTTAACCCTTAGACATCCTCTTTCGAAAACATTAGACTTGTCTTTTGAAAATGGAAACCTTCTTTTCAAAAGACTTTAAAAGAACCTTTTGGTATGCCTAAATATACCTTTCGAAAACATTGGGGTTTCCTTTTTAAAACTCTTAAACCTTTCGAAAAAATTGGAAATTATTCACTTAAAATGTACCTTTTGAAAGTATTGGGTTCAACTAAAAGTTTATGGAAACACTGCTTTGAAACCATTTAAAATCGTTCCTTTCGAAACCTTTGGGTTTAACATATAGTATAATTATTAGGTCATAAAGAACTAAGGCGAAAGCTTTGATTTCGAAAGTATTAATCCCAAGTAAAAGAAAGAGGATAGTTTCAAAACCCACTCTTTCAAAACTATTGCCTCCAAAGCCATTTTGAAAGTGGCTGTATGGCCCTTTCAAAAGCATAGAGAAGGTGGCTTCAAAGTGAAAGGCGAAAGCACCCTTTCGAACACATTGCTTTTAAGATATAAAGAAAAGCGGCATTAACTAGTTCGAAATGTAATAATGCGGCAGCTAGGTTTCAAATGGGTTCCAGAAGCGGCTACCCTTTCAAAAGCTCCTTTTCTAAAACAAAACAAGGGGTAACTCATTCAAAAGCTTCGTTCTTAAAAATAAAACAAGTGGCAATTCATTAGAAACAGGTTGATTCGAAAGCCATTTTAAAGTGGCTTCAACCCCTTCGTAAGCAAGGTTTCGACATTGTCCCTTCCGTCTTTATCCAATCCACTATGTATCAAAGGCTTGATACCTGTGTATTGGTTTCGAATGGGTTCGTAAGCAGTGATATAGTGTCGAAAGCTAATGGATGGAAGTGGAGAAGTTGTAAATTATGTCAAAACTGATTTTATGCCTTACAAAGTGACTTCTTTTCAACTAACTTATCTTATTGGTCAAATGTAATTGGTTGCCATTTCTTTATCAAAAATCTATTTTTAAAAGTGCTACCGAATTTCAGAATTATCAACTAAACCATTTTAACTAATAAGCCCTTATCCTTTGTTAAAACATATGAAACATTTAAGTCCCTAAACTTAAATAATTTTATAACCATAATAAAATATTTAGGAAAATTCCCCAAAAATCATCATAATTCAATTTTAATATGTTTTCTAACATATTTAAATTTCAGACCCAAAATCGTTATGTAATTGCTTTAATAATTTAAACCCAATATTAAATATTTTCTTTCATAGAAAATTCATAATAATTTCACGACAACTTAGAAAATTATGAAACTTGAAATCCACTTCTAAAACAATATCTTTGACCATATATCAAAAAGACAAATCATTTGGATATCATTTAATAGGTTTTCGACTCTAAGCTTCATAAATCATCAATAAGCATATATACATATCCATTTAAACAAACACATGGCATATTATTTGCAAAATAATTAAGATCCAATCTTGAAACCGTAAGCATTAACAAAATTGAGATGTAAACCAAATTATTCACCTTAGCTTGGTGTTAAGAAGGTTGAGATTTACTCATTGATTGAATTACTTAAGCTTCCTACTTGAATCCTATCTTTTTTCTTTTAATTATTCTTAATGGTGATCGGTGAAGTTCTTGGAGTTTTATTTTTGTTTATAAATGTTGAAATGAATGAGAAATGAAGGATAGAAGTATTTAGGCTATAAGAACAAAGACTATTCCTATTTCGCCCTTATCACGTTCCTCCTATTTACTTATTTTTGATTCTCTTTTTCTTATGTATTCATTAAGGCACAGCTCCTATATAAATTTACAAATCTCAATCCCTTAACCATTTACATTATTTCATTTAATTTAACTAATTAAATGTCCTAAATAATGTTAGTCAAAATTAGGGTCATTACTTTCCCAAAAATGCGTTATATGGTGACACTTGTTCGATCACCAGGAAGTTTGCATAGAAAGATTCTTGAAGGGGTGTAGTCCCGGCTGTAACAAACCATATTTTTCGGTAATTAAAATATTAAAATTAATAACATTTTAAAATACTAATATTATAAGAAATTAAAATTTATGATTTGTAATGATAAAACAATTAGAATGTAATATAGCAATGTTGATTTAATGTAATTGATAAACATTTTAATCTAATTTTAATCAATGGATATAATTGAAAGGTTATTTGGTTATAATTGTAAACAATGAGATAGATTAAATGATGCATTTAATGATGAGATTGTATGTAATTGATTAGAAAATGTTAATATAGAATATAAAATCATTTTGTTATAATCCTTGGTTGTAAATGATGAGATAACAGATATGAACTATTGTTATAAACGATGGCTGTAGTTATCTTCTCACTAATTTGTCCGTTTGAATATTAAATGGGTAACTAATTGAATTAAGGCAATGAATGTTGGAATTATATGTTGTTAATTGAAATTGAATATAACTGTGATGTGTATACATAACATTTATTATAGATAATAAACTTATGAATATGATTAAATTACTTAAAGGTAACAATTGTTCATTTATGATCTCATTATTTAATATGTTTGGAATTAATTTGGAAATCAATGAAAATTTACGTAATTACTTATTACAGTTAACATGGTTAAAGATGTTATCGGTAAAATAATGAATGTAATAAAATGTAAACTTATGTTAATATAATTCATAGGGTATTGTTGATTGAATAATAAGGATGATAACATAGGTCTGAATGTAATTGGATGAGAATTAGATGTGTAGTTAATGGCATTTAACCTTTTAAATATGATAAGGTGAAACAAATTAATATTGTATTAATTGATGTTACATCTTTTAATTAAGATAAAGTGTAACGGTCCGTAACTTTTAACAACTTTAAAATGACAGTATTTTGAATTTAAATAAAAAATAAATAAATAAATAAATTTTGTGATGTTGAGTGTTTTATTTAACCAAATTTAATAGGATAATATTTTTTGAAATTTCAAATTTTGGTCAAACATAGTCAAAGTTTGACTTTGGTTTGAAAATTTTAAATTTGAATTTTAAAATATTATTCTTTTTATACGATACTAGACTGAATTCTGATCTTCCCTCCACTTTTCTCGTTAAAATCAAATTCCATAGTTGGATCTTGGGTTGTTTGGAAGTTGCAAATAGTTAAAACTTATTTATTGATTCGTATTCGTGTCTAAGCTTTGTTGAAATTTCTTTCCATTTGGATCTTTGCTAGGAATCTCCATATTGCTCCATTTTTATCATCACCTACGTAACCACGAAAGGTGAGCAAACACTCACAACTACTAGATTTTCTTATGTTAGATAAATTGAATTTATAATGTGATTAGAAATTGATTGGTTATTGTTTAGTATAATTTAAATGTCGTTCCAGTTAAATCTGACTTTTATTGAATTTAATTGTCATTTAATTTAATATTGAAATTTAAAATGCCAGTTAAATTCCAGTTAAAGATAACCAGTAAATTGTTGGTAGCTATTGGTTGATTTCAATGATGATTGTGCTGTATGTTCAATTGTTGATATCAGGATGTTGAATTTATGATGGATGATATTGGTTGACATTTTAGACGATTGGATGTTATTTATGTCTATATCTCTGTTATCCCAATGGGTTGAAATGATACATACCTAAACAATCTTATAGATTAAGGGAAAACCGTTATGGGTTGAAATGATAAACCCGATCGGTTTTCATTGATTTGGAAATGTTGATTTTTGATACTGATTGAAATGAAATATACCCATATAATTTTTTGAATTTGGATTGTTATTTGGAAATGAATTATTTGAAGGGTTTAATTTAATTCAAACTTTGTATTTGTTTTAATTAGATGATTAAGATTGATATTTCAAATTATTTGAAACCATTTAAATAATTATATTCACGTTGTACACTTGGTAGGAGATGAAATCTCATAACATCTATGAAACCATTGCACTAATATTTCTATTTTACTTATTTTGATCTGACTTACATAAGATATTTTAGTTCTGACTCGAGTGTTTTGTCTTTTCATTACGCTTGGGTTAGTCTGAGCTTTTCAGCGTATTGATGACAATTTTCTAAAGGACGAAGAGGAAGATTCAATATATTATTGCCATTTATTATTCCACTGCATTTTGTGTTCCGCTGCATTATTTGTCTATTTCTGATGTATGTATAACTCTGATTTGAATTGTAAAAGTGTAATCAAAAGTTATCTGTAAAATAGTTTCATGAAATGTTTATTTGATTATTATATTTTGTCGTTCCGCTGTAAGATTCTATGTTTTGTTTTCCTTTTTTTATTTTTTATTTACCTCATTAACAATCCTCCCTTTTGAATGGTTTGATTCTGACATGTGTGGTTATTGTCGATTTGAACCATCCAAAATGGCGGGTCGTTACAGTTGGTATCAGAGCTTTGGTTTAGAAATAACTTAGCCTGTTAGGGTTAGCTCATTAGAGATTAGGTAGTAATATCCTAGAATGAGTTTGTCTGAGTGTATATATGCAAGAGCACGTATTTGTTAGGGTATAAAATGTTTTGTATAAGTTTTGAATTGAAATAATTTTTCCTAATATTATATGATACATATATAAAGGAATAAATTTTTATAACTAATATTGTTATTTGTAACGTGTTTGATTTATGAAATGATAATATTTAATTATAATCATTTATTGTTGATTTGTTATATTTAGTCAGTTTATAAGCATTGGCTATTATTGTTGATTGAATTATAGACTAAACACTAGTTTAATAATGGTGTATTAAAGGAAATAAAGAAAATGATTGTATGAATATGATTTCTAAGTTTATTCTTAATAAAGAGAATTTAAACTGAAATTTGAGAACTAAACTTTGATGTCTTAGAAATTGGTTTCCTAATATTTTGTAAATAATGGTAGTGTTATTCAAAATTGAATAATTAGGAGATTTGTTTATGAAATTGAAATGTTTCATTGTGAAATTTTTTTATTGATTGGTAATTTCAACTATTTAAATAAAATGAAATATGTGGATATTTTGGATAGTCAAAACTTCTGAATTAATATATGAGTTTAAACTTAGTAATTATGTTGAATTATGCAGTTGAATTTGATGACCTTAATTTGAAATAAAACGAAACAAGGTTAATTTATTATATCTATGTTTATTGAATAGAATTGTTGTATATATTCTTGGCATGTAATGTAATAATATACATGTGAGATCTTTAAGCCTTGAAATGTTTAAATCGAAATGGTGATTAAGGAAATGCCGGAAAAAAGGGTGATTATAAACTTCATTAAAATTTATGAAACATGTCATAACTAAATTCGAAAGTAAAATTGAATACTGATTGGATAAACAAGTATGAACTAAAAGCGATACGATTATAAATAAAGTCATGACTTGTAAATTTCTTATGAAATAAATTTATGCTGCAATAAATTGTTATAATTAAAGTTGTGATAACTTTAAACTCGAATAATGTCTTATAGAAGAAGTTAATTTTATAATTTGTTATAAACTTAAGGAAATTTCTTATGAAATGATTAAAAAATGAATGCAATATTTAATAAGAAATATTACATGTGGAAATGAATGTAATTTAAGATGAACTGAAATATAAGCAATGTTTATGAATGATTAATGTTTATATTAAACAGAGAAATTCTATGACACAAATATTAAAGTATGACGTGATATTTGTGTTAATCAATGAGATTAAAAATGAATTCAATTGGAATGTAATTTTGATGAAACAAATTGGATTAAATACGTAAGTTGTACGTATATTATTTTTTTGCATAACTAATTTGATCTGGATTTGAGTACACAAGTTCAGGTGAACTACACCATTTAATGTTAGGATTTTTCATTCGATTCTTGATGGTGAATATTTGATATGGATTTTTGGTTTGATTCTAAAATTCTCTATCATAGTATATGGCTATGCAAGGAGAATGATGGTTTCTAGTCAAGAAACCTTATCGAAGTCCGCATTAGGAAAGTCGAATGAACAATACTATTTTGAAAGCGGACATATGTGATCGAGCAAGTGATCAAATGGGATAGTGTGTGATGATGACATATGTACGTCTTATGTTTTAATATTATTGATATGCATTGAAGCTGAAATTGAAGGATGTTGGGCTGGATATTTTTGTAATTTAAATTGGAATTTTTTATATGCAAAACTACCTTTAATTTAAACCCATTTTACAAAACTATTTTTTGTTTATTTTATCTTGTTCAAAACTGTCTTTATCTTATTTTATATTCAGATTTATTTTTAAAATATTTTATATACAAACTATTTTGTTAACAAAACTATTTTACATACTAGTTTATATACAAATTATTTTACAAACTATTTTACCAACTACCTTTTATACAAAACTATTCTAAATTCAAAACCTTTTATGAAGCAACGATGTTCAATCCCATATGGCTTTTCAGGCAACGAAATTGATTTTTGGGAAAGATTTTGATTCTTGTATAAGATGGACTATATATAAGTATAAGGAGATTTTGAAAACTATTGATTTTGGAAGGTATTCGATTTAAAGAGATAAATATTATATATAACGGAATTTATATAAGAATAATTTGATATATTCGAGACTATTGATTTTGGAAAGTACTTTATCTTAAAATGAAATCTATTTATAATGAAATTTATATAAGTGCAATATTTGAAGTTATGATTTAAAAGGGTACTATATATGGTATGATATATTTTGAAGTAAATGCTATGGAAAGTACCTTCCATTGGAAATCATGATCCAACTCGGCACGTGAGGTGTCCATCGGAAATTGGGGTCTTACTCGGTAGAAACATGTATCAGATCCCACTTAATGGGTCATTTTACTCATTTGATATTGTTGAATAGCATAAATCAAGGGGCATGATGCCTACAACTACAAGTAATTTCGTTAGGAGAACGACATAATCATTGCGTAACTGCGGTCTATTGATGCATAATGTAAATCGAGGGGCGGGATGCCTACAAATACAAGTGATTCCATTGGGATAGCAGTGTAACCATTGCATAGTTGTGATCTATCAACCATGGTGTAAGTCGAGGGGCGGCGATGCCTATAGTTACAAGTGATTTCGTTGGGATAGCGGCATAAGAATTGTGTAACTATGATCCATAGGGGAATGTGCTTTCCATATCTATTTTTAATGTTTTTAAGTATTTTCACTGGATGTTGAAATAGGTCTACTAAGTACTTGGAGAATTTTAGCCTTGTGCCCGATCAACGCATGACTAGAGTCTGGAAGAACGAGGAAAACTTGTTAAAACATCGAGTTACAAAAGTATTTTGATAAAGTATTATATAAAAGATATTTTTGGTCATTTTTTCTTTTCTAAATACTTTTAGAATGTTTAAATATTCTTTATTTATGTACAACTTGGTTTAATAGTTAATTATCAATATTGTAAATATTGAGAAGTTATTTATTAAATAAAACGTATTCAAAGTTAATAATTATTGATTTACTAAAGATGTTTGAAAAATATTTTGAATTTTAAAACTGATAAATTAAAAAATAATGGATTTAAGATTTTCACAAACTCCTTTTTAAATATAATTAATGACGCAAATAATTATTTTCAAATAATTACATATATTTATAATGGTGTTACTTAAGATTTCAAAATGGTCCTTATCAATGAAGCAAGGAATTTTATGGATGAATTTTTTTGTAATGTGTTAAAGTATTAAAGAGGATTGATTTGCAAATGAAGTTTTCAAAGGAATATTTCAAGTAAGATTTATATAAGTTTCTTTGAACGTATAATTTTAAAGATATTATATAAATAGACCGTATAAATAAGAAAATAAATGCTTTGGGAAATTTATTTGGTAATATGCTTGAAAATAAATTGGAATTGCCATTTTTAAAGTATGGTTTGCAACATTTACTTTATTTCGAAGTACTAACAGTTTTATGTGATGTATTTATTTGATAGAAGTCAAATTTTACAAATAATTGATTTTAGAATAAGATTTATAAATAAAATGAATTTAATTGAAAATTTGAAAACTTAAGTTCTCGGGTTGAAATCTATTTTTAAGTGATTATTAGAATATAATACTAGTATTACTTGGAATTATTTTGGATAAATGTTATCAAATGTGATTTGGGAAAAAATTGTTTTAAAAGAATTTGTAAAAGGAAATAAGTTCTGTACTTCCCTCTTTTGTTGTTGGAAAATAATTTTAGTGATGAGTGCACGCATCATCGACGTTCATTTTCGGGTTTAAAAGTGGAAAGGCCACTGTATTAGTTTTAATACACCTTTGTTTTGAAAAACAAATCTTAATTTTAATTTAAAAATGTAGTTGGATATATAAAGGTCCGAGTATGTATATACATTATTTCATATGATTTGAAATAAACTCAGCATTTAGTCCTTAAGTGTGACGCCCCACCTCTATACCCACGCTAGCCAAGAACATTACTGTGAATGCTGTCAACTAGCACGGAGAATAAGGCTGTTGAGGAGCGACCACCCGTGTAATTTCTTTGTGCGAGCATCGATATGTCAGATAGTTATAATATAAGTTTTCATCTCAAGAGGAAAATCCGACGTACCGACACAAGCTCAAAGCTACTACACAGTGGCTATAATATCTTCGGAAACAAATACAGAAATAAACATAACATAAATCAGTCACAGATAATTCATATCACAAAGGCGGAAGAAGATATGAATATATAATTAACACATGAAAGTGTATATCAGAGTAGTGGTCAAAAAGATCCACAATAATACAGAATAATAGCAACATGTGCTATACAAAAGAATACATCAATGAGTCAATATCTCAAGAGTATACAACAAAAACTACTAATCTAAGTAATAAGCAAAAGGTCAGGGTAATGGATCCCTGGAGAGAAGTCAAGCTGAAGCACCTGTAACATCTCGGTCTGACCCGAGTATTATTTATAAGAAAATAATAAACGGATCAGTCTAACTATAAATATCAGATAACATGATATAGAATAGGAGATATGACTAAACACATAATAATCACAATGCCAAGCTGTGATAAATATAAGTAATTGAAAATCAACAAGAGATTAATCAATAACACGATAATCTACTCAAGATAAAAAGGAATGTCATACTCCTAATTTCATTCACCAAGCCACAATAAATGACATATAAGATATGGCATAGACGTATAATATCCATAACGGCATACTACTATAAGTATGTAAATGATAATCAACAAACGATTAATCAATATCAAAGAACCTTCTCAAAGATCCAAAAAGGGTATCATACCCAAAACTTGTATTCACAACAAGTTAATGACACACAAATTCACCTATGCACAAGAATTGATAAATCATATCAATAGAAATCACAAAGTTGGTGAAACATAAATTCCAGAAATCAACACAAGAAATCCAGTCAATGAGACACAAATTCACCTATACACAAAAATTGATAAATCATATCAATAGAAATCACAAAAATAGGTGAAGAAGGAAATCCCTGAATTCGACACACGAAATCCAAAAATCACACAAAATAGGGGGGGAGGCCTATCACAAGAACGGGAGCATGAAAACTCACCAACAGCTGTAACACATGAACGAGAAGCTATCTCATGGTAGCTAGCCATTAATTTGACACACGAATGGTCCGAAGACCTGACACACGAATGGTCCGAAGACCGTGGGTTGCTACCCCACCAAATTGAGTCGAAACTCCACAAAACGGGGTTTAGTCTCCCTCGCAGACAAAGAGACATCGCACATTGCTAGTCTAAATCACAAAAAATGATCGTCATGATCATCGAGAAGTGTCAATTACAGTAAGCTAGTAAATATATGAGCTTAGCTTCATGTCCCATAACCACTAGCTTAACTTAAATATTTACGAACAAATTGTAGATCTCCACTAGAAAATTGTCACAAGAGATTCAATCGAACAAGTCCAAGAATTAACCGGCGAAGTAAATGCAAGCGTTTCATACCACTTGTTTTACCAAGCCGTTTAATTAGATTTCTCATACGAGTGAGGTAAAGGTTTATATATACTAATAGATTGGAAAAACGGTTTTAGAAACGAATTTGGTATTAAAATAGTATTGAAATCGTTTGAGGAAAGAGTTTTGATATTTACTACTAGTATAGAAAACCTTTATATTTTTAAAGTGACAAATCACAAAGATGATAGTAGAACAATTGATCATCAAAATTCACATACGAAGACGTGAATAAATCCCAAAGAAATCGATATCAAATCCATCAAAGTGGATATTTCCAAAAATTCCAAAATAGAAGTCGTCATAGTTGAATAAGTGATAACAACAACTAGGAATCAAAACGAATCGATATAAATTGGATACCAAGCAAAACTAGGCTCAAATAGGCATTGTGGACAAATAGAAGCAGGTCAGTCGACTGACTCACTGAGTTCAGTCGACTGATCACAGTCCCAAAAAACTCTCGGGATGTAGATCAGTCGACTGAACTCAGTGAGTCAGTCGACTGACTGCAGTAAACAGAGCCCCTAAGGCTCTGTAGGGAGCCTTCACCCTGCTTAATAGCTTCAGCCGGTCGACTGACCAAGAGGTCCAGTCGACTGACTGGAGCTAAGGCAGTTTTCTGCCTTTGCATAAGGTGTGCAAACCCAACGAATTTGCAACCGAATTCGAGCCATGGCGCTAGGGGATTATGCCAAACGACTACCCGACCCTTTAGGCTCTTCGATGCGTCACCAAAACATGTTAAGATGTCCATAAAAGGATTTTCATAAATTTTGATTTCAAAACACTAAAATTTGGAATATACACCAAATCAATTCAAACCAAAATCAAATGCACATGAATATGTGTTAGGAATTCATACCTAACATTCAAAGATAGTTATAGACCTAGATGTGAGATAAAAATCTCACCTTTTCACAAAATCAAACAAGAAGAAGCTTGAAAGCAAATGGAGAATCAACCTCTCTTCAACACAACCCAATTGAGCTTGGATCTAAGCTCAAAAACAAGAACATTCCAAAAATTAGGTTTAGGAATTTCTGAAATTGGTAAGAGAATAAGTTGGAGAAGAAGAAGAGAAGCTTACCAATGGGTTCTTCTTGAGTTTGGAGCTAGGAATTTGATTTGCAAGAGAAACTAGGGTTTTGGAGTTTTAATTTCCAATCTCTCCCACCATTAAAGCTCTAAAAACTGAAAAGAGAAGAGAATGAGGGTGAGTGGGGAAGAGTGGCTCAGATTTGAGCATAAGCTAACATAGGGCTGAGCCCAAACCAAACCCAAAGTGAAAAGTAGCAAAAATCAACTTTCTCCAAACATATCGAAGCTTATACTCAAAAAGGTCGCAAACGGCATTTTAAACTCAATGGGAGTGGTCCCGAGTCCTAATTCAACCGTATGCAAAAAGTATCTTTTCGGACTAAAAATCCGACTAACGATGAAATATTTAAATAAAATATTTAAATATAAAACCGATAAATATGCGGGTTGTTACATTAAGTTTCTATAAATTATAGAATTCAATTATGGAAATGAATGAAATCTTGACTACAATAATAATTAGAAACTTCTAAATTGAGAAATAAGAAAATTAGATGTGTTATCCCGCCTTTCATCAAGGCCATGATACCAAAAGATTAACTGGAAACCAAAGACAGTTCTCCTCGATTGCCAGTTATATACAGATCGGCTATGAATGTCAGTAAATTTTGTCCAAGTCTGGATCAAGCTACAATTAACTAGACATGAAAACCAAAGCTGTGAAAACCTACGTTCCAAATTTCAAGTCAAATCGAGGTCATATGCTCAAGATATGATCGATGCAAACCAAGGGAATCAATTCGTTCGCCTCCATTTGTTTGCATCCATCAAGCTTCATCTGTTCGTATCCATCAATTTCCTCCATCTATTCGCATCCATCAAACCTCAACTGTTCATATCTATCAATTGAAAAGTCTTGTTCATATTCATCAAGCCTCACTATTCGTATCCATCAACTGAAAGGTCTTATTCATATCCATCAAGCCCCAACTGTTCGTATCCACCAACTAAAATGTCTTGTTCGTATCCAACAAGCCTCAACTGTTTGTATCCATCGACTGAATGGTCTTGTTCGTATCCATCAATCCTCAACATTTCGTATCCATCATTTATCTTGGTTCGTATCTATCAAGTGGTCGTAATTTCGTATCCATCACGATCGATATGAACAGTGCAATGTTGATCGATACGAACAAGGCAGAGGCGATCGATACGAACAAGGCAGAAGCGATCGATACGAAGGAGATAGCCTTTGAAAAGAACGAACTTGCATCAATCGTATCTCACAATCTACAAGTCCAAATGCCACCAAGTTTTCGCAGGAACTTGCATGCAACCTAAAGAATGTTCATGATCGATCTCGACTAGACCGGGCAAGATCTTGATTGATATGAAATTCATTCGTATCGATCGAGGATCGAGTCAAAATCGCATGGGATCGATCGCATGGGCCCATTCAGGTGCCAGCAGAGGTCTCTCGAGATTTGAGCGAGATATTTGCAGCCTACGCCTATAAAAAGCATCCCAATGTGATGACCCGGAATTTTTGAGCATTTAAAATCGGAATATTTAATTGATTTTAAATATTCAATAGAGTAATTTTAACTTGAATTACGAATACCATAATTTATTTGATAATTGAATTATTAAATTAAATATGTGAAGTTGGGTAAATTGTTGAATATGGAATTTTAGGCCTATTAAAAGTAATTTAAAGGCTTGAAAAAATTTATATTGGTAGTACAGAGAATAATAGAACTTGTAGAATTTAAATTAACAGTGATTTGTTCAGTTTTAAAATTTTATAGTTTAAATTGAATTTAAAAATAGCCTTCCAGGGCACGGTCTCGGAATTTGACGAAACCAGTTCTATTGGATCCGTAATATTGTATTATTATCGGATTTCAATTTTCGTATTGTTTGGAGTTGTTGTGTGAGCGTACGGTATATAAACGCGCTAAATTTATATCGAAAATTTAATATGATAACTGGATTCAAAATGCCATCTTCTCCATACGATCGAATTAGGACTCGAAACCTTTCCGATTGCGTTCGGAATAGGCATATAACATTATAAACGCCTAGCGGCACGCCTCGATAGGAGTTTGAAATTTTAGGTTGCATTTATCGAGACATTTGGAATTTAAATAAAATAATTTTATAAACATACTCTGTAGCCGCAATTATTTCACGTCGTAACTTTCTTTTCTTTTCTTTCATTTCGTAGTCACCGTAGCGGCTTGTACCCTGTTCCCTCATTCCTTCTTCATTACGCTACATTTTTTTTCTTGCTTCCTCCTTCATTTAAACCTTTTGGTCAAGCAAATCATGGACGAAAAAAAAACAACAAGACGATCTAAAAAAAAGATGGAGCCTGCCTCTCAGTTTTCGTTCGAACGAAAACTTAATGAAAAAAAGGGGCCGCCGGGCTATTGCTAATCGCGTTTTCAAAAATCGATTCCAGGAATCGAATTGAACTTGTTTGAAAAGAGGGCAAGCTTTCGGCGAGCCGATTCAATAGAGAGAGGAGGGGGCAACAACAATTGATGGGGGTCGCGACATCGGTGGCGGTGTCGGTGAAGGCCGCTTTCGTGCATTTGGGTAGGGTTTCGATCGTGCGGGTTTGTTTGTGTCTGAGAAGGCTTGTGATTTTGGGGGTTCGGTGAGGAAGAGGCGCGGTTGCTCGAAGCAAGGGTGACGCATCGCGACCATGGGATTGACGAGCGAAGCAGTGGGAGGGGAGACGTTGTTCAACCTCACCGCAGTTCGTCATGTCGAGCTCGTTTTCATATTCTGTGGTTAAGGTAAGTTAGGTAATTATTTTTTTAAAAAAAAATAAACGAAAATGTTGTAAACTAGGTTAGTTTAATTTTATTTAAAATAGGTCAATTTAAAATATATATATATATATATATATATAGAAAAAGGATGATAGCATATTCGCACTAACACATTTTAACTCACAGGCCTAGTTTAAAATTTTATATATGCATATTTTTACTGTAGAAAAAGAAAGAAATGAAAATGGATCTGTAGTTGATTTAAAAAAAAAGGGAGATAAACTTGTATAAGAAGAAATAATTAAATATAAACCGTTTTATGATTCTATTCTTGTTACACAGTTAATTCTTGTATTTCATAAAATTGATGATGAAATTATAATTTGGGTATAAACTGTTTTGTAACAAGAAGATTTAAAGTGATTTATTATAGAGATTTATTTTTTAAATTTATTTGCCTAATTGTTTTACTTACCAAAACATTTAAAGGAGTAGTTTAAAATTAATGATTAGTTTAAAATAAAATCATTGGTTAACTAATTTATTTAATGGAATTTATTGTTTTTAAGATGCTATGGTTACTAAAATAAATTTTGTAAATAAAATTTAATATTAAATCAAATTTTGTAGTTGAATAAATTTGTCGGAAGAAATTTCTTTAAACCGAATTCATTAGTTTAAAAATTAAAATATTAATTAAATTAAAAAAATTAATGGCAATTGAGCATTCGATTATTTCGAATATTAGTGAATTACATAAATTGTTTATTTAAGGTCAAAAATCCGGAAAGCTAAGTCAAGATTGGATCGGATTGCAAAACAAAAATTGAAGGTGAGTTAATCTCACTCAGTGAATTTAAATTTAAATTTAAATGATTAAATTTACATATTTGTTTGAATGATTGAATTGATTTATGTGCTATAGTATAGTATATTTTGAAATTGGCATATTACATTGTGCTAACATCTGTGGATGCAGAAAAAACAGGTTGGAGGGATCCAACTGGATCCCTCAACATTTATTTACATTATTTAATTCCCTCTGTTGTGATTATTTGATATTCTATGATGAATTATATTGGAATATTGAATGCTATGGATTGATTGGATATGATTGAGTACAATGAATTACCAAAAATATAGAAGTTGGATTTTGAAAAGAAAATAAAAGAAGTAAATTTGTAAGTAAAATAATTATAGAATAAATTTAAGAATGAATTGGAAAAGAAATAAAGTGACTCTAAAATTCTAATAAATAATCTTGGGTATGGAAAGGGAAATTTGAATAAACAGAGAGTTAATGAATTTTAAAATCTTCAGTGATATTAATTAAAAGAACAAAACATTCATTTAAAATTTAAGATTTAAATTATTGAAAGGAATAAAGAAGAAATTGGGAAAATCTGAAATTTGTATATTTCAGTTAAAAGATTTAAAATCAAACGGAAAAATAATGATAATAAGTTCTTAACTAACGGATTTTGAAATGAATTGAGTGCGTGAAGAAATTTATTTCAAATAAAATAAATTGGAAATCCATTTGGGGAAATTGATTTAAGTGATTGAAGTTGGGATTTTCTCTGGATAGCCAAGTACATGTTTTTTTAAAAGTAAAATTTTAAATATAAATTAAATATTTTAAAGTTGTTTTTAAAGAAAGAAAGTTTGTAAAATTTATTATTTCTAATATCTAAAGTCTAAAGTAAGTATTTTCTTTTAACCTATTTTAGCAGTAAATATTTAAGAAGTAACTTAGTATGTTGTTTTTAAAAGTGAAAACTTAGTTTTATATTTTATAAAATAACCTTATTTTTTAATATTCATATAGTATATATTTTTAGCCAATTATTGAAGTGGTCTTAACTTAAATGTTCTTAAGTAATTCCAAGGTAAGTATTTTATTTTAATCTATTATCGTAATAATTATTTAAAGAATGATTTGGTACTTTAAAGAAGAAAATCTAATGTATGGTTATAAGGTAACCTTATTTTAGTTATTTCTAGAGTATTATTTTAAATTAAGTATTAAAGGAAATTTTTTTCTAAATTAAATGTTAAATATATTTTTCAATAAAGTGTTTTGGCTTATTTTAAAAATCTAAAGTTTTGTGCTTGGTGATTCCAGTGGAAATGGAAATACTCGGAATTTATTCTGAGAAAAGAAAGATAGTTTGAAAACTGTTTCAAAAGGGTTTGAAAGTGAAATTATATCTTGTAAAGATATTTTGAAGTTAATAAATAATTTGGAAAATTATTTATTGTGTGATGGATGTTGTGAATAATAATTGATAGTTAAATAACCAACTATCAATATTGGACAAAATGCGTTGATCGTTTCGAAGAGACCGGGATCGAGATTAATTTCTCGAAAACCACTTCGATCCGGTTTGTACGTTTCATGGAAACAAGTTTGGATTCGAAGATGGAGCAGTGAGGTGCATGGGCTAGTCGCTACTAATCCTGAGGATATTTCCAAAATGGATGTAGTAGGAGTAGTGCCTTTGGTTCCGTTCGAACCCGGGATGGACTTGTATAGATGAATGCTTATGGAACATCGTCAGGTGGGCGATGGGTATTTTAAGGGATATATTCTAAAAAGGTAACGCTTAGCCTCAAGCCTCATCAAATGGGAATGACTTAAAATCAGGGGTTATGCAGCAAGGCTAGGTGGGTAGCACCCAAGCAGGGTGAGGTCATCCATGTCTAGATGTCCCTTTTTATTTCGGCTCAGTGGGCGGTTGCTGATCCCAACCGCGGGGTGATCTCACTTGGGATTATCCAGTATGGGGTAGTCCCGGTCTTGTGTTGCAGGGGAGCGTGCGTACTCCTCGGTACGGTGATCTAGGCCCCGTACTGTGACAGGTGGTACCCCAGTGCCTAGTCATTAGTTGGAAATCCATTCTCCCTACGAGCCTTGTACGAGTTTTGTTTGTATTACCCACTTTGTGGCTAGTAGCTGGAATTTAATGAATGTAACAATTTCGGCTATTTTATAAGTATTTGTATATAGATCCTATTATAATATCAGAGGATTTCTATAAAAATTATTTTAGCTATCGTAAGGTAAAAACCCGACATGTTTATTTGTGGCGTGGTCTTACGAGATGCTTTTGTTTCAAAGAATATTTGAAAATTTAATAATTAATTGGGTGTGATTTTCTCACGCTGGTATTCCAGACTGACTCGGGTGTTATTTAACTATAATGCTCAGGTCAGACCGAGTATTATAGAATACAGGATATGATGCCGTGGAGCTCAGGAGACGAGCTGGATGACGATACGTATTCTCGTACTTGTTTTATATATATATATATATATTCCGCTATGTTGAGTAGCTGTGTATCCAGTTGTATGTCGTTGATGTTGAGCTGTGATTGATGTACTCTGATGATGTAATATGTAAACAGTGATATTTGATATTTGAGTAAAATTATTTATTATCTATTATATTTTATTCCGCTGCGATGGTTAGATTCTGTTGTTGTTTTCTATTTTCTTCTTCTACCTCTTCTCCTTTAACCCAAATGGTTCGTATTTCTATACAACTTGAGTTGATTTAGGTAGAATAGTGTTGACTCAAGGGGTACGGATTTGCGGGTCGTTACAGTTGGTATCAGAGCTTAGGTTGGTGATAACCTTGGCTCTGGTGGGAAATTACTCAAATAGAGTCCGTAGTACTCTAGAATGAGTTTGAGCGTATTAATAGATATGAGCGCGTATTTGTTAGTGAATATAAATTGTTTTAATATTGTGTTGATTGGTTTATTGAGTGGCATATGAACCTTCGTCGGCACAGTCTGGACAACTGTATCGAAGGGGTTTCTAAACACTTGAATAGAACAATTGACATGGTATTGTTTTAATTGTGGGTGGATGAAATAATTTTACCCAAAATATGTTTTTGATACAAAGGAAGTTTTTGTAACTATTTTAGCTAATATATGGTTGCTTGGATGTTAGGAAGAATAATATTAAAGTATTATCATTGTTAAGTGAAAATTTAACTAGAAATTGAAAATATAACCAAAAGTTTAAGAGAATAAATTCATTATAAAATGAAATTTATAAATATGAATTATAAATGTAATTTATAAATTGAAATATAATCAAATGAGAATTGGTATGAGCATAAGCCATGCAAATGAATTATAGTTATAATTGATTAAGCAGGATTTGGAAATTTAAATCCTGGAGATTTGGATGTATTTTGAAGATAAATGATAACATTATTGTTTTGAAGATATTTCTAAATGGAAATCTGTTTTAAATGGATTTTGGAAGTAATATAGCATTGAAATCACTTGGATTATTGGAAAATAATACTGATGATGACAGCCGCATCATCAGTATTCATTTTCGAATTTCTAAGTGACGGATTGTTGCCAAAAATTGATTTGTTCAGAAAAACTGGTTGTTTTGAAAATCTCAAAGGAAATTTGTTGGGAATCAAAACCCAGGACTGGATTAAATTTTTGAGAAATGTGAGTTGAGATGTTGGAGATTTCAAAATAATTTGAAACCAAAGGTCGGGTGTTTAAAAATCCTGATGATTAGGTCGTAAGCTTATAAATTGTGATGATTTTTAAATCAGGAAGAAATATAAGCTTTGAATAATGGAATGTAAATTTAAAATGAAATGAAATTAACTTGGATTGGAAAAAAATTGACTGAATTGAAATTAATTGAATAGGCTGAAAATAATATCCAGTTGTATTCGAATTAAGTTGAAATCGAATTGAGTTAAATAAATCTGAGGTAAAATGAAATTGAATTGGAATAAAAATCAATTGAGTTATGGGATGGAATTAGATCCTTGGTTTAAATTAATGGAAGTAAGTTAGATTTAAAAAAATGAATTAGGATAACTTATAAAAGAATTAGAAATCCATGGAAATAAAAATATGCTTTTGCTATAATTAAGCGTGAATCTTGAGTTAAAAATAAAAGATGAATATATTCAAGCCTAGAATGAACGGGATTATGTAAATAATCTTTATGACTTACAAAATTTGAAGATGAGATAGAAAACCCAAAATAAATATTTTTGAAGGATTGGAAAATAAAACAAAAATCCAAACTTGAATTATAAAATAAATGGTACGTAAGAAAACTAAATGCAGTGATATTTGGAATAAAAAAAAGTTAAGTATTGAACTATAAATAAGGGAGACTAATTTCTTAATAAATTAGTTAATGAAATGTGTAAATGGAACCTAATGTAGTTAAATAGAAGCTGAATTGGTGAGTTAACATTGAAGTTTGGGATTAAAACTCAAGGTAAAAATCAAATTCGACTTGAATCATTGGTGAGGAAAATATAGTTGAAAATAACCTTGCAATTAATTAAATGAATTGAGAATGAAGTTGAATTGTGAGTTAATAAAATTGGATGGTAAATTAAAAGTGAATGGTGGAATTAGAACTTGAGTTATTAATTAAAATTTGACTTGAAGTATTTGCAAATTAAATATAATTGGAAATGTATCAAATAAAAATGAAATTGGATTAAAATAGTAATGGGTTTAATTGCAAATAAAATCCAACTAAGTGGAAATAAATTAGAAATGGCCATGTAATCAATTGAATGAGCTGAATATGAAAGGTTAAATTTTATGATAACTAATCAAAAGAAATTGTAGATTGAAATGAGATTTGATTGTGATAGAGTTAAGTTGAATAGAAAAGAGAAAATTTTACTTGTAAAATGAAAATGAGCTTAAGTATAAAATTGAAGTAAATCAACTTAAGATAAAAGGATCGAAAGGAGTTGAATTGAATTCAACTTAAAACTAAGTTTAATGATATTGGATTGGAGTTAAATCAATTGAAAATAAATTTTAATAGAAATAAAATTCGGTGAGTTATAGATAATATTTAATGGAATGATATTCTGAAATAAATAATTGTAAACCATTTAAATTATCAAGGGATTGAAATAACTTGAGACATTAAGAAAAATAGAATGTTTCAAGTTTACTAGAATGGTTTTAAGTCAATGGGGATAAGAAATGAAACGCAAATGAAAAGATTGTGAATAAAATTGAAATGGTTATTGAATGAAATAGCCTGGATTGTTTTCGAGCTAAATAAAATAGTTTGAAATAAACAAATATGGGATAAATTGAGTAAAGTAACTAAAGCTTGGGTTGAATTAATACGGGAATGGTTAGTAATATGCAAGCTTGGAATGTGTCGAGCTAAATAAATGATCGTGAATGGATTAAAATAAAAAGGAAATTTAGTTGGTAATGAAGATGAACATAAGTTGTTAGTGGTTTCAAACGAACTGGTTTGGTTAGTAAAATATAATGCAAGTGAATGTATTCAAATTTAAAATGCAATGAAAATGAGAATATATGAATTGTGAATAAATTTAAAAATGGAATAAAATTAAGTATAAATTGAGTTGAAATCCATTTCAATTGGTTATAAAACATAAGTACTTATTTATTCACATAGATCTCGTCAAATTGCATTTAATAAATTGTCATTTGATGTAAATGGAGGTAATTAAGATGCTATGAATTGATAAAAGTGAAATGGAATTGATTTTGAAATCAATTGAATTGACTATGAGCTTGTTTGGGGTTAAAATAAATTGAAGGTAAGAAATGGTATTGTAAACCATTAAAATTAAATGAAATGACGTATGGATTGGTTGAAACAAATGCGTAAGTGTTAAAAACCATATAAGTTGCTTATAAACATTGTTTAGTTACATTGCTTTTAATATTCATGTGTTGTAGTTGTTTAAAAAGAGTGAAATGTTAATAAACTTCATATATTTGGCACTTACATGTTTAAATTGAGTAAGTACAGGTACCGGGAAGCCGTTGGCTAGATTTTTGGGCATGATAACTGTTAAATAATAAGCCGCTTGCTTATAAATGCTAAATAAGGTACACCTACGCAATAAAAATAGGAAATATGAACTGTTTTTGGTTTTTTCGACCATGCGGGTCGATGTATATATATTTATATCTTTTGTCAAATTGCAAAAGCTCTTCCATACAAAGGGGACTCTGCCAAAAATTTTCAAAAGTTTTGGGAGTTAGAAAATTTTTGGAAATTTTGTTAACAGCAAAACGATTTCAAACTGAAAATTGAAATGTATTAGTAAATGGAACTAATTAAAATAATGACATAAATTAGTCATAAATGGAAAATAAAATTTAAATATTCAGAGTTGAAGGTAAATTGAATTCATATGGAAATGAAAGAATCAATTTGAATAGAAATAGATATAAACTAGAATGGTAAGGTGGAAATAAATATAAGAAACATATAAAATGCTTATACTAAACTTAAGGAAGGGTGCATTCTCAATTGAAAATTGATAATACAAATATATTCTAAATTGATATTTGAATGAATAAATATTGACATTTGTAAGGAAGTCGATAAAATGTTTTGAAAGTTGTGATTGGATATTATTGCTAAGTAAAATATGCATGTATTATAAAGGGAAAGAAGAATTGGTTTTGATTTCAAAGAATAAATTTGAATTACTCGACAAAAAGGTATGTGTTTAAATTTCTGTGAAATTTGATTGGGTTTTTGGATCTAGCCACTTGGCCTTTTGTTTTCTTTTGGAATTTTGGAGCCCGTAGAGGCTTTTTGTAGTTTACCGAGCTAGCCGCGCAAAGGAGACACTGGCAAAAAAATTCGGGAATTTAAGAGTTAGAAAAATTTTGAGAAAATTTTGATAATTCAAAATTTGGTTTAAAGTGAAATTTGAATGATTGAGCAAGTAATAATAGTTGAAAACTATGGGAGAGTAGAGAAGTTAATAAGAATGACAATGGTCTTTTATAAAAGGATAGTTGGTAGGATGTTAAATTGTTGGTTTTGGAGAAATAGTAACGGGTATTGGACCATTCTTCCTAACTAGTAATTTCGGGGACGAAATTCTTTTAAGGGGGAGAATGTGACGACCCGGAATTTTTGAGCATTTAAAATCGGAATATTTAATTGATTTTAAATATTCAATAGAGTAATTTTAACTTGAATTACGAATACCACAATTTATTTGATAATTGAATTATTAAATTAAATATGTGAAGTTGGGAAAATTGTTGAATCTGGAATTTTAAGCCTGTTAAAAGTAATTTAAAGGCTTGAAAAAATTTATATTGATAGTACAGAGAATAATAGAACTTGTAGAATTTAAATTAACAGTGATTTGTTCAGTTTTAAAATTTTATAGTTTAAATTGAATTTAAAAATAGCCTTCCAGGGCACAGTCTCGGAATTTGACGAAACCAGTTCTATTGGATCCGTAATATTGTATTATTATCGGATTTCAATTTTCGTATTGTTTGGAATTGTTGTGTGAGTGTACGGTATATAAACGCGCTGAATTTATATCAAAAATTTAATATGATAACTGGATTCAAAATGTTATCTTCTCCATACGATCGAATTAGGACTCGAAACCTTTCCCATTGCGTTCGGAATAGGCATATAACATTATAAACGCCTAGCGGCACGCCTCGATAGGAGTTTGAAATTTTAGCTTGCATTTATCGAGACATTTGGAATTTAAACAAAATATTTTTTATAAACATACTCTGTAGCCGCAATTATTTCACGTCGTAACTTTCGTTTCTTTTCTTTCATTTCGTAGTCACTGTAGCGGCTTGTACCCTGTTCCCTCATTCCTTCTTCATTACGCTACATTTTTTTTCTTGCTTCCTCCTTCATTTAAACCTTTTGGTCAAGCAAATCATGGACGAAAAAAAACAACAACAAGACGATCTAAAAAAAAAGATGGAGCCTACCTCTCAGTTTTCGTTCGAATGAAAACTTAATAAAAAATGGGGGCGACGGGCTATTGCTAATCGCGTTTTCAAAAATCGATTCCAGGAATCGAATTGAACATGTTTGAAAAGGGGGCAAGCTTTCGGCGAGCCGATTCAATAGAGAGAGGAGGGGGGCAACAGCAATTGATGGGGGTCGCGACATCGGTGTCGGTGTCGGTGAAGGCCGCTTTCGTGCGTTTGGGTAGGGTTTTGATCGTGCGGGTTTGTTTGGGTCTTGGAAGGCTCGTGATTTTGGGGGTTCGGCGAGGAAGAGGCGCGGTCGCTCGAAGCAAGGATGACGCATCGCGACCATGGGATTGACGAGCGAAGCAGTGGGAGGGGAGACGGGGTTCAAGCTCGCCGCTGTTCGTCATGTCGAGCTCGTGTTCATATTCGGTGGTTAAGGTAATTTAGGTAATTACTTTTTTTTAAAAAAATAAACGAAAATGTTGTAAACTAGGTTAGTTTAATTTTATTTAAAATAGGTCAATTTAAAAAAAAAATTACAACGAAAAAGGATGATAGCATATTCGCACTAACACATTTTAACTCACAGGCCTAGTTTAAAATTTTATATATGCATATTTTTACCGCAGAAAAAGAAAGAAATGAAAATGAATCTGTAGTTGATTTAAAAAAAAGGGAGATAAACTTGTATAAGAAGAAATAATTGAATATAAACCGTTTTATGATTCTATTCTTGTCACACAGTTAAATCTTGTATTTCATAAAATTAATGATGAAATTATAATTTGGGTATAAACTGTTTTGTAACAAGAAGATTTAAAGTGATTTATTATAGAGATTTATTTGTTTAACTTATTTGCCTAATTGTTTTAGTTACCAAAACATTTAAAGGAGTAGTTTAAAATTAATGATTACTTTAAAATAAAATCATTGGTTAACTAATTTATTTAATGGAATTTATTGTTTTTAAGATGCTATGGTTACTAAAATAAATTTTGTAAAGAAAATTTAATTTTAAATCAAATTTTGTAGTTGAATAAATTTATCGGAAGAAATTTGTTTAAACCGAATTCATTAGTTTAAAAATTAAAATATTAATTAAATTAAAAAATTTAATGGCAATTGAGCATTCGATTATTTCAAATATTAATGAATTACATAAATTGTTTATTTAAGGTCAAAAATCCGGAAAGCTAAGTCAAGATTGGATCGGATTGCAAAACAAAAATTGAAGGTGAGTTAATCTTGCTCAGTGAATTTAAATTTAAATTTTAATGATTAAATTTAAATAATTGTTTGAATGATTGAATTGATTTATGTGCTATAGTATAGTATATTTTGAAATTGGCATATTACATTGTGCTAACATCTGTGGATGCAGAGAAAACAGGTTGGAGGGATCCAACTGGATCCCTCAACATTTATTTACATTATTTAATTCCCTCTGTTGTGATTATTTGATATTCTATGATGAATTATATTGGAATATTGAATGCTATGGATTGATTGGATATGATTGGGTATAATGAATTACCAAAAATATATAAATTGGATTTTGAAAAGAAAATAAAAGAAGTAAATTTGTAAGTAAAATAATTATAGAATAAATTTAAGAATGAATTGGAAAAGAAGTAAAGTGACTCAAAAATTCTAATAAACAATCTTGGGTATGGAAAGGGAAATTTGAATAAACAGAGAGTTAATGAATTTTAAAATCTTCAGTGATATTAAATAAAAGAACAAAACATTCATTTAAAATTTAAATTTAAATTATTGAAAGGAATAAAGAAGAAATTGGGAAAATATGAAATTTGTATATTTCAGTTAAAAGATTTAAAATCAAACGGAAAAATAATAATAATAAGTTCTTAACTAATGGATTTTGAAATGAACTTAGTGCGCAAAGAAATTTATTTCAAATAAAATAAATTGGAAACCAATTTGGGAAAATTGATTTAAGTGACTGAAGTTGGGATTTTCTCTGGATAGCCAAGTACATGTTTTTTTAAAAGTAAAATTTTAAATATAAATTAAATATTTTAAAGTTGTTTTTAAAGAAAGCAAGTTTGTAAAATTTATTATTTCTAATATCTAAAGTCTAAAGTAAGTATTTTCTTTTAACCTATTTTAGCAGTAAATATTTAAGAAGTAACTTAGTATGTTGTTTTTAAAAGTGAAAACCTAGTTTTATATTTTATAAAATAACCTTATTTTTTAATATTCATATAGTATATATTTTTAGCCCATTATTGAAGTAGTCTTAACTTAAATGTTCTAAAGTAATTCCAAGGTAAGTATTTTATTTTAATCTATTATCGTAATAATTATTTAACGAATGATTTGGTACTTTAAAGAAGAAAATCTAATATATGGTTATAAGGTAACCTTATTTTAGTTATTTCTAGAGTATTATTTTAAATCAAGTATTAAAGGAAAATTTTTCTAGATTAAATGTTAAATATATTTTTCAATAAAGTGTTTTAAATTATTTTAGAAATCTAAAGTTTTGTGCTTGGTGATTCCAGTGGAAATGGAAATACTCGGAATTTATTCTGAGAAAAGGAAGATAGTTTGAAAACTGTTTCAAAAGGGTTTGAAAGTGAAATTATATCTTGTAAAGATATTTTGAAGTTAATAAATAATTTGGAAAATTATTTATTGTGTGATGGATGTTGTGAATATTAATTGATAGTTAAATAACCGACTATCAATATTGGACAAAATGCGTTGATCGTTTCGAAGAGACCGGGATCGAGATTAATTTCTCGAAAACCACTTCGATCCGGTTTGTACGTTTCGTGGAAACAAGTTTGGATTCGAAGATGGAGCAGTGAAGTGCAAGGGCTAGTCGCTACTAATCCTGAGGATATTTCCAAAATGGATGTAGTAGGAGTAGTGCCTTCGGTTCCATTCGAACATGGGACGGGCTTGTATAGATAAATGCTTGCGGAACATCATCAAGTGGGCGATGGGCATTCTAAGGGATATATTCTAAAAAGGTAACGCTTAGCCTCAAGCCTCATCAAATGGGAATGACTGAAAATCAGGGGTTATGCAGCAAGGCTAGGTGGGTTGCACCCATGCAGGGTGAGGTCATCCCTGTCTAGATGTCCCTTTTTATTTCGTCTTAGTGGGCGGTTACTGATCCCAACCGCGGGGTGATCTCACTCGGGATTATCCAGTAAGGGGTGGTCCCGGTCTTGTGTTGCAGGGGAGCAGGCGTACTCCTTGGTACGGTGATCTAGGCCCCGCACTGTGACAGGTGGTATCCCAGTGCCTAGTCATTAGTTGGAAATCCATTCTCCCTACGAGCCTTGTACGAGTTTTGTTTGTATTACCCACTCTGTGGCTATAGCTGGAATTTAATGAATGTAACAATTTCGGCTATTTTATAAGTATTTGTATATAGATCCTATTATAATATCAAAGGATTTCTATAAAAATTATTTTAGCTATCATAAGGTAAAAACCCGACATGTTTATTTGTGGCGTGGTCTTACGAGATGCTTTTGTTTCAAAGGATTTTTGAAACTTTAATAATCAATTGGGTGTGATTTTCTCACGCTGGTATTCCAGACTGACTCGGGTGTTATTTAACTATAATGCTCGGGTCAGACCGAGTATTATAGAATACAGGATATGATGCTGTGGAGCTCAGGAGATGAGCTGGATGACGATACGTATTCTCGTACTTGTATATTATATATATTCCGCTGTGTTGAGTAGCTGTGTATCCAATTGTATGTTATTAATGTTGAGTTGTGATTGATGTACTCTGATGATGTAATATGTAAACAGAGATATTTGAATTTTGAGTAAAATTATTTATTATCTATTATATTTTTTTCCGCTGCGATGGTTAGATTCTGTTGTTGTTTTCTATTTTCTTCTTCTACCTCTTCTTCTCTAACCCAAATGGTTCGTATTTCTGTACAACTTGAGCTGATTTAGGTAGAATAGTGTTGACTCAAGGGGTACGGATTTGCGGGTCGTTACACCCAAAGTCTACAGAAAAGGGACTTTTGATTCTTCTACGTCCAGACTCTGTCGGAATCATCATTGTACTCGAAATTTTCTATTGTAATCAGTTGTAACTCGTTGTAGTCAGCCAGCAAACATCAATAAAATCATTAACTTCAAAGTGGATGTAGGACGGATTGTCGAACCACGATAAACTCTGTATTCTTTACTGCTTTCCTCTTAATTTTCTGAGTGTTCTTAATTTTTAATACTATACATACTTGTTATCTATAATTTGTGATTGTGAACTGGTGATTTCATCGACAATTTGGTGTTTGTGTCCAATTTTGGCGCAAACATTTTGGTGCTTTCACTGAGAAGGCTAGCGCTCAAGAATTCTGAAACCAGGACTTTGGATCTAAAAGCTCAAAGACTTGGATCTAGAAAGCTATGGCAAGAAAATCAACAAGAAGACAAAGAGCTGGAAGGAGTCAACATGAAGGGAGCCAGGAGTCTTCCTCTGGAGCAAATCACACCTTAGTCTTCATTACCCAGGACGAGATGGAGATGACGATCAAAGCTATGCAGGAAGGAATGCTAAAAAGACAAGAGGAGATGATGCAGAACCTACTCCAACAAGTTGGACAAGATGGAATGCAGAATCAAGGAAACACTACGGCAGGAAATGCAAGAGATAGAGATCAGGAGCATGGAGCAATCGGAACCCAGAATAGAGCGAGACCATCAGGAGCGGCCCCAGAGCTAGGGGCACTCCCCAGGAGCATGTTGATCCAACCTCATGTTAGATACCAGGTGCAGCGGTTCAACACGGCATTAATAGAGGAATGGACGCCCTTCCAGAAGAGCAGATTCCAAGATTCCCTCGCACATTCGGGGGGCAGATCGGAGGCAATGGACAAGGACTATAGCTTGGAGATGATGACAGATTGACATAGATGGTTTGACGGGCCATGAGAGGCGGACTGGTGAATAGAGATTTGGAAGATGTTAATAGGAGCCCCTTCGCTCCTGCAATTACGCAGGCCAGGAATCCACTTTAATTCAAGCTACCGACATTGGATACATATGATGGAAGGACAGATCCAGTTGTTCATCTGACAAGATATATGAGACATATGGAAGTGCTGGGGTTATAGAAGGAAGTCATGTCCTGATGTTTCCCATTGTATCTGACATATATAGCAGCATTATCGTTCAGGCAATTGGAAAGCGGCTCCGTTGGAACATGAATAAAGTTGACTGAGAAGTTCATGAGAGTTCAGAGTTCATATCTCGAGGCCCCAGAATGTGATGAGTCTAGCGGCACTGAAGCAGAAGACCGGTGAATCTTTGAGGAACTTCTTAACACGATTCAATGCAGCAGCAGCATCGGTGGATCGACCAAATACATCCATGTTCTTAGTGGTAGCTACATCTAGCATAGCTGATGGGACAGAGTTCAAAATTCACTAACAAGGGATCCACCTATGGATCTAGGAGAATTTTATCATGAGGCGGAAGGTTTTGTACGATAAGGTTATGCAAATGCTGACAGAGAAGAAGGAGATGGAGTTGATGTTTATGCAGTCAAAAGCTGAGATCCGCCCGAAAAAGATTCAGGTAAGGATAAAGGAAAATGAAAAGCCGAGGAGGCCGGCGATGAATCAAAACGACCACGAAAGGAACTGAAATTCGCATCTTATATAGAGCTGAAAGAGACTTTGGAACGGATCTACCAAGAACTAGGGGGCAGATTCCTTATCGAAAGCCAATGAGGAGGGATCCGATCAACAATAAGAGAAAATCAGACAAGTACTGCTTACTACATGAGCTAAGGGCCATAATACCAATGATTGTCGGCACTTAAGGGATGAGATAGAAGGGCATATTTGGAATGGCATGCTATTACAGTATGTGAGGAGGCGAACCACGACGGTGGAGCAAGAATGACCACCACCTGCATCAATTGGGAACGGCTCAGGATCGAGGCGTCAGCTTGTCATCAACTGATTGAAATAATGACGAATAAGTGGAAAACTCCACGCCAACGCGATTAAGTCATTTACACACGTACAAGACCATGAATGATCTTCAAGGATGCTCTAATACAACTACTAATCGCAATGGTGTAGGTGTTTGCACTTTGACGTCTCTGTGTTGCTTTTGTTTTCTATTTCTTATGTTTGCATTTGGTTTTGTTGAACATTTTTTTTGAAAGACTCATTTTGAATGTGTATCTGCTATTTGTGATTTCATAACGGATAAGCCACTTACACATGTACGAGATTGCGAACGGTCCTCTGGAATGCTCTGAGATGGCGATAAACCGCCATAACAAACAAGTCAGAAATTCACTCGAACATGAAATCTGACATTAATGATACTATGTCCCCCCTCCCGGCACACACAACTTGCCCCGAACGGCATCCGACCGTGGATGGTCACAACCCGCCACGAACGGCACCCGACCGCGAATGGTCACAATTTGCCTCGAACGGCACCCCATCGTGAACGTTCACAATTCGCCTCGAACGGCACCCAACCGCGAAAGGTCACAATTCACCGCGAACTATCACAATTCGTTGCGAATGGCACCTGACCGCGAACGGTCACCATTCGCCGCAAACGGCACCCGACCTCGAACGGTCACTTACTATCCCGAATGACATACGATCTTGAATGATCGTCGTTCACGGTCAGGTAAGACTATCAATTTCTTTGCAGGTCATTAATAAGATACGAACATCCAGCTTATGGCACTACAAAACGCACCTTCCTATCACAAGGCATGTTTTGGGAGGCAAGCGTTATCCTACCTTTTAGTAAGGCCATGATGCTAAAAGATTAACTGGAAACCAAAGATAGTTCTCCTCAATTGCTAGTTATGTACAGATCGACTATGGATGTCGGTAAATTTTGTCAGAGTCCGGATCAAGCTACATTTGAGAAGACATGACAAGAAAAGCTGTGAAAACCTATGTTCCAAATTTCAAGTCAGTATGAGGTTCTCGATGCAAGCCAAGGGAATCAATTCATTCGCCTCCATATATTCGCATCCATCAAGCTTCATATGTTCGTATCCATCAAATGCCTCCATCTATTCACGTCCATCAAGCCTCAAATGTGTGTATCCATCAATTAAAAGGTCTTGTTCGTATCCATCAACTAAAAGGTCTTGTTCATATCCATCGAACCTCAACTGTTCGATCCATCAATTGAAAGGTCTTGTTCATATCCAACAAGCCTCAACTGTTCATATCCATTAACTAAAAGGTCTTTTTCATATCCATTAAGCCTCAACTGTTCGTATCCATCAACTAAAAAATCTTGTTCATATCCATCAAGCCTCAATAGTTCTTATCCATCGGCTATATTGGTTCGTATCCATCAAGTGGTTGTCGTTTCATATCCATCAAGATCGATACGAACGGTGCAATGGTGATCGATACGAACAAGGTAGAGGCAATCGATACGAAGGAGACAGCCTTTTTAAAACATGAACTTGCGTCGATCATATGACGGCCCGGAAAATTTGAATATTTGAAATTGGAATACTTAATTGATTTTAAATATTTGATAGTGTTTTAATATGAATTTCAAATGTCAATGTTTATTTGGCAATTAAATTATTAAATTTAATAAATTGGAAATTAGGAAAATTGTTGAATCTTCAGTTTTAATCCCATTAAAAATAATTTTGTAACATCCCAAATTTTTTTAACTTATTTAAACTTTTGTAATTTAATTTGGAAATTTTCAAAACAAAGTAAAATATTATTAATATTAAGTATTACAAAAATATGTGCATACAAATAAAATATTTGGTTTGGTAGTTTAATCTTTAAATACATAAATAAAGAAAAAATAATAATAAACAAAAATTTGTTTTAAACCATAAAATGAAATATATGTATAAATTAAATGTTGATAGTTAAACTTTAAATAGAATAAAATTTAAAATGATCTTAGTGATAAGATTATATGGTTATAAGATAACATATACAATTTTGCATGAGAATTGTATAAACCAAGAAACAATAAAATAAAAAGTTGAATGCAAGAGGATAAATATCTTTAAACAAAACAAAATGTGTATATGTTCAAGTTACATGTCAATATGGATACATCAGATAAGTTGATATATGTGAAATTTTGTGTACGTAAAATAATAATAATAAAACAAAGTGTATGAAAGAAGATAAAAAGGAATAAGACAATTTTAATTGATGCCATCATCTCTAAGCATATACAAAAATCATATTAGCCTCCTTAGCACACAAAATAGATTTTTATTAGCCACCAAAGCAAGATATCATCCAAAGTAATTGCTTAGTCAAAGATAAACAAAAAAATCTCTGACTTTTGATTGAACAACAAATTATTATCACCTGTAAAATTATTTATATATCTACATCCTTTTACTCCAGTTCGTTCAAACCAAAACTTAGCAAACCTGAGAAAAAAAAGCATCATTATTTTACAAACTCAGCTAATCGTTCAAGATCAAAACAGGAAGAAAGAAATCAAATTGCAGTTTTTAAAAGACAAAATAAAGTGATCTTTGTTTCAAGAAATATATTTCAGGTGAGTAACATCACTTCAAACAATTTAAAAGTATAAATTTGTTTCAAGTTATATCTGTGAATAGGTATGTATGTATACATACATGGACTCTCTGAATATTTGAAAGATGGAAGTATTTTGTTTAGGCTGTTGTTTATATATCCTCTGTCTTAGATGCCAACCAAGATATTTAATTCAAAAACAAATTATTTCTTCTTGATCTACTCGCTCTTTGGGTTTAGTGTTAAAACAAAAATGGTTTGTTACAGCAGATACTCAAAGTTTAAAATTTATTCAAGTCAAAACCACTTGTTAATAGCTCTGGAAATTGAGAAAACGGGGTACATTTAACTCGGTCAAAAAGAAAGAAAAAATTCAAACTTTTTAATTTACAAATTCAGGTATATAAACTGATTTCTCATACAAAAATATGATTTTTAAAGCTTGAATCATAATTTTTAGATAGAGGATTAAAGAGCAGTTCGGGGTTGACGAAATTCTTTAATTTTAGTAATCCCTGATGATCTATTTAGTCGTAAGGGTCGGGAATTTGTTTGGAGGTGGAGGAGTGATCAGTGGTTCTGGAAAAAATAGTGTGATGGGGTGCAGATGGTGGTGGTGATGGCAGCGAACTTGAGAAGTTTGTAAAACTAATTTTTTTGAGGCTTAGTGTTTTGTCTCGTTCGTCTTCTAAGAGTGATCGAGTGCTACATGGGTTTGGGAGATGGTAGAGGGGATGCCGACGAGTGCTTGGCCGGAGTTGCTGACCTTCTGGTGGTCGAGGTGGCGGAGGCGACATGTTTTCCAGGTTTCGATCGTGAACCCAGATGATGTTCCAGGTTTCGACATTGGGTTCGAATTTAAATTCGAGTAGAGGGAGGACAATCTGATGATCGGGGATTAGTTTGTGGGTGATAGTCAACTATCTCGGCGATGCAGCGTCAACTGGAGGCGATTGTTGGCGGTGTGCACGTGCACCGTGCATTGTCTGGTAACTTGGATGTTCTTGTGTAGTTTGGGGATGGAGCTGGGTTTGGTTGCATGTTGACTCGAGTGTTTCTCGAAGTAAGCATGGGGAAGAACGTTTGGTGGCTCGAGTATCCACTCGAGTAAAAATGTTGGTGCACCAGGTTAAAAATACTTAAAATTTTATTTCTAAGTTAAAACATGGGCTGCTCAGGTTGATTTTGTTATAACCCGAAGCAAACACGAAATTCTCTTGTGCGTGACCGAAAGCAGGTCTCGAGACCAATATATAAACAGTTTTTACTTTAAAAATCTTCAAATCTTCAAGACACTTTTAAAATATGTTCAAACAATGATTGATTTGAAATTTTGAGCTAATTTAAGACTTAAGTGAAATGTTTCAAGAAATTAAATTTTAGTTTATTTAGTTTTAATATAATATTTTTATAAGGTTATTTATATTAAATAAATAATGTAACTTAAAAGAAAATTTAGATAAGATGCTGTTAAAACTAAATCTTAACCTTTTAAGTGATTTATTGAACAAAGTTTAAAAAGATAATCAAGGTAATTTAAATTATCTTTTGGTTTATTAAAACGATTAATGATTTTGTTAATATAATTTCTTAAGAAATGATTAATAAGTAAAGGTGATTAAGACTTAATCAATAGTAATTAATGATAATTAATCATTGATTAAAGATTTCTAACGAAAGTAACTATGTGATTAATAAATTTAAAACCACATGATTTATTCATCTTAATTTAAGATGCTTTGATTGACCTTGAATGTTGTGTGTTGGATTGATATTCCTCTTATGTGATGTGATGCTATGTAATAATGCTTTGCGCTGAGCTGTGATATTAGTATTGAATATACTGCTGTGTGATTGTGAAAACCCATTGGCCCGTAAAACTGCATTTGAATTTCGATGTGACAGGGAATCGGATCCCAGTTGGTTATCCGAAACCCACATCGAACCCTGAATGTGAATCTTTGTGACTAATACATCCACGTGTTTTTTATATTGACGCTCACTATTCGGTTTAGCCGAGAGAGGAACTTTGTGTCGTATAACCCATTCCGAATATGTGATACGACATTAGGGATAGCATTTGAAGACCGGTGGTGAAGACCGGGTATTTGCGAGAATAATATGATGACCCATCGATTGTCTCTGCACCGAGTAGCTACGGTATAGAGATTCCCTAATTGATGGGAAGTCCGATCGAAATTGTGGATGCCCGGATTGCAAGGACTCCTTCGGAAGTGCCTTCGGTTCTGTTCAAACCCGGAATAGACTTGTACGGTTGTATGTCTGACATTACGAATTGAGATATAAAGCTGATTTCTTCCAAATACATATATGTTGGTGGCGGAGAATTTTTTCTCTTAGCTTAACACCCTTCTTTGAGACGTACGAGCTCAGAGGTTATGTAGTTGAAGAATATTAGTAATATACTTCCAGTTTGGTAGTGTGGCATGCTGAGTGTTGCTGATCATTTGTTAATCGAAGCATGGCTTTTTGAAAAAGCGTAGCTTTGTGGACGAGACTTCGTCGAACCTCACAACCCGGTTATGGTCAAAATAGGAATCATGGTGGCAAGGTTATTTGAGGGTAGCTCGCCCTGAGGGTATTCCCATTTCCTTCTGGATTATAAGTGGTATCATGGTATGGAGCCCAGATACTTACTGTGTAGTTGCTGCAAACTTATTGTTTTGTGGTTGTCGGTTGTGAAGCGCTTCGGATAAAGGTTGGTAACGACCAGGAGGTGGCATACCCGTGTCAGTTGTTACCTAGTCACAGAGGTAACCCGATCTTGTATAGCAGAGATCCGGTTAGGTTCTCGGGGACGTCCCTCCAGAGGCGTTCCATTTTATATGGGAAGTTCCTTTGTCCGACCATTTGTTGGAAATCCATTCATCCAATACGAGCTTTTTACGGTTTTAGTTGCATAACCTGCCATTTACTTATGGTGGTCACCACTATTTAGATGGTAACTATAGTAGGCATAGTACGATATGTCTATGCTGGCTAAGATTAATATTATACTTTTGAAAATTGTTTTCTACACTATGCACCAATGATAATATCTAAAAGTGTTTTCTCGTATCAAGCATTTTTGACTATCATAAGAAGAAATCTCCTCCAAGTTTGCGTTTGCATTGTGTGTGTGGTGGGAGGTCTTATGGTAGTTTCATTTTCAAAAAGCATTACGGATTTCTTTCAAGTTCTTTTTGTTTGCTTTTGATAAGAATAAACTGCTTTTATTTCAAACAACTGCTTTTGTTTACTCCTACCAGTCCCATGACTTAACCGGAATTTATTGTTCTTTTCCTAAACTCTGGGTGCCCATAATTTTCCACACGGGCAGCCTAGAAGCAGGTTATTTGTGTTTTGAATAAGCTTGGATTTGAAGTCTTTTGGAAGCTTTGGATTTGGAAATCTCTTGAAGTGTTGGAGTTTTTGAAGACCTTGTTGAAGTTGAAGTATGTTGGAAACTTGTTGGAGTTTCCGTTGTCGTATTATTGTTGTATCATATTTCTATCACTCTGATATTTGGGATAGAGGTTGTATTGGATATTGTATCATGTTGTATCTGTGTTGATATATGATATTTATTTTGTTTCCGCTATTTATATTAATCTAATGTTGTTATATGCTCCATCCGATTTGAGTTCGATGTTTGAATCTTTGGCAGTCGAATACAAGTGAGGTATTTAGTGTGAATTTTCGAACATTGGATTTCGGATCGTGACAAAGTGGTATCAGACCTGAAGGCTGAGTAAGAACTTTAGCTACGGAGTATAACACATTAGATGGCTCATTAGAGATAGGGTTAAGTATACCCTAGAATGAGTATAAACCGAAAGACCGAAACCCTAAAAAAATTCTATTGCTTTTTGACTTTTGATGTTTCCTAAGATATCTTGTCCGTATGCCTAAACCAAGTTTTCTTACTATTTACAGATAGTGAGAATGAGCGGAAGAAGAGGACAAGGTAGGGAATAGGGTAATACCACCGCAACTGGTCAAGTCCCTGCAACTACAATTGTGCCTACTCAATCTTAGCCGAATCTGGCTGATCTGTATAAAAGCTTTTCAAGACTTGGTGGAAAGCCGTTTACTGGCAAAGAATCTTTTGTAGAAGCCCAAGCCTGGATCCGATCCTATGAAAGAATTTTCAGGGGATTGAAGTTGGAAGACGATCAAAAGCGACTAATAGCTTCTTGGCAACTCCAAGAGGAAGCATCAGCTTGATGGGAGACAGTTATTGTGGATGAGTCAGAAGATAAGTTAACTTGGAGACGATTTGAAGAAGTGTTTGAGCAGCGATGCGTTCCATCTACTGGTATCTCTCGAATGTATCAAAAGTTCCTAGATTTGAAGCAAGGAAGTTTATCATTTGAGGAATACTTGAATAAATCCAATGAAATATATCGATTTGGTCCGGAGCTAGTGAGTACACCCTTGAAGGAAAATGAAAGATTCATTCGAGGAATGAATAAGGAGTATCACGAGAGGATGATAGCCCACATTAAAGAATCTTTCTCAGACTTGATTGATATGGGTTATCGACATGCTACTCTAGATATGCAGGAAGTTATGGAAGGGAAGGGGAGTTCAAGTAGTTCAAATTGGAAGAAAAGAAAATTCGAAGGAAAGAGGCCAGTTCAAGGCAAGGAGAAGAGGAGGAGTAATCAAGAGCAGCCAGAAATGTTACTTGTTATAACTGTCAGGAGAAAGGCCATTTAACAAATGATCGTGAGAAGCCAAAGAAATAAATTAAGAAAGATCAACTTGTAAAGAAAAGTCGAAGATCCAAGGAATGTTATTGTTGTCATCAGCCTGGTCATGGAGTTAAGAATTGCCCGAAAAAGAAGCGAGCACAAATAGCGAAAATGTGCGCAATAAATGATAACCCCTCAACTTCAAAGGCGAATGAAGGGAAGGGAGTTTTGGAGGGTAACCTTATTATTGATGAAAGAGTTGTTAGAGTTTTATTCAACACGGGAGCTTCACACAGCTTTATCTCCCAACAGATCGTGGATGAATTAAAACTTCAACTCAAGTTTGTCGATGAACCTATTTGTGTGAAGAATCCAGTAGGTGGTCCTGCAAATCTTTGTTTATATTGTAGGAGAGTTCCTATCTCTTATTCTGGCCATAAATTTCTATTAACCTTTATGTTCTCGACTTCAATGAATTTGAAATACTTCTCGTGATGAATTGGTTATCGAAATACGAAGCCAAGTTAGATTGCAGCAATCGAACGATTCTAGTCAAAACTAAACTTGGAGGTTCCGTTGAAATTTCTTGTGAAGACCCTAGTCCGAAAAGAGATAAACCGATGTATACGTTAGGATATTCAGAACCATGTCTGGAGTCCATTCCTATTGTCCAGCATTTTCCCGATGTATTCAAAGAAGTAGAATCTTTACCCCTACATAGAGAAATTGAATACAGAATTGTTTTAATTCCGAATGCTCATCCTGTTGTTCATGCTAGTCGCAGGATGGCACCGCGGGAAAGAATTGAACTAGTCAAGCAAACCGGTGATTTGCTAAAAAAGGGACTGATTCGTCCTAGTGTCTCAGAATGGGGTTCAGCAGTTGTATTTGTGGCTAAATCTGATCAGTCTTTGAGATTGTGTGTCGACTATCGTGATCTTAATAAGCAAACTCTCAAGAACAAGTTTCCTTTACCCAGGAACGATGACTTATTCGATCAACTTCATGGTGCACGATTCTTTTCTAAGATGGATCTAGCCCAGGGATTCCATCAGTTGCGAATTGCCAAAGATTGTGTTCACCTAATTGCTTTTAAGGGTCTGGATGTTTTCTACGAGTGGTTAGTCATGCCTTTCGGACTAACCAACGCTCCCGCGTACTTCGTAGATTTGATGACCCGTGTGTTTCTGGAGGTGCTGAATAAATTTGTTCTTGTATTTATCGATGATATCCTAGTTTACTCCAAAATCGAAGAAGAGCATGTTGAACATCTAAGAATTGTTTTGGAAATTTTGAGAAGGAACATCTTATTCGCTAAATTTTTGAAATGTCACTTTTGGGTCAAAGAAGTCAGATTTCTTGGCCATGTTGTCAATGAAGAAGGGATTTCGGTTGATCCGAGCAAAATTTTTGCTATTCTTAACTGGAAGCGACCCAGACTTTGAAAGAAGTTCGAAGTTTTCTGGGTTTAGCAGGCTATTACCGGAATTTTATTCAGGGCTTTTCTAAGATTGCTAGCCCATTAACTAAGCTAACAATGAAGAATGCCAAGTTCAATTGGACTTCAAAATGTGATGAAGCTTTTTAGGAGTTGAAAAAGAAATTGACTACTGCTCCTGTTCTCTCTATTATTAACGAGAACCAAGGTTTATTTGTCTATACTGACGCTTGTGGTAATGGGATTGGTGCAGTATTAATGCAGAATGGGAAGGTAATTGCCTACGCGAGTAGACAATTACGTCCGCACGAGAGAAACTACCCAACACATGATTTAGAGCTTTTGGCTGTTGTTTTCGCCTTAACAATCTAGCGATATTATCTTCCGGGTAAGAATCTTCTTCAGCTTTTCTAAAGGAAAATTTTAAAATTCAACTTAACTTAATATATACTTAATAAATTCTTCTTGTTTAGGTGAAAAAATTGAATTATTCACCGACCAAAAATCTTTGAAGTATCTCTTCACCCAGAAAGATTTGAATCTACGACAACAACGTTGGTTGGAAATTCTGGCATCTTATGACCTAGATATTCAATATACACCCTGAAAAGCCAATGTAGTTGCCGATGCTTTAAGTAGGAAGCATGCTGTTCTAGCATATCTGGTTATTACTCCTACTCTCCTCGAAAAGATTGCTAGCAAACAGAAGGAAGCCTAATTTCTTCGTGGAATTTGTAAAAGAATACATCAAGGTGAGGATTCCAGCTTTGGAATCGATGATGATGGAGTTGTAAGATTGAAAGGAAGAATGTGTGTCCCTGACATTCCGAAGCTGAAATGGGAAATTTTAGACGAATGCCACAAGACCAAACTTTGCATCCATCCAAGAGTCAACAAAATGTATCGTGATATTAAAAGAACGTTTTGGCGGAAGACAAAGAACGTTTTGGTGGAAGACAATGAAAAGGGACATATCTATTTATGTGAGTCTCCGTGCTACTTGTCAACTAATTAAAAGCGATCAAAAGAAAGTGGCGGGTTTACTTCAGCCTTTGGAAGTACCAAAATGGAAATGGGATCAGGTATCGATGGATTTCATCGACTGATTGCCACGAACCAAGAAGGGAAATGAAGCAATTTGGGTTATAGTGGACCGTCTAACCAAAACTGCTCACTTCATTCCAGTGAAATCCACTCGGACTGCGGCAAGTTTAGCAGAACTATACATAACGGAAATCGTTCGTCTCCACGGTATTCCTAGCAGCATAGTGAGTGATCGTGACCCAATCTTCACTAGTAGATTTTGGGCGGCATTCCAAGCCGCATTGGGAACAAAGCTGAACTTCAGTACTGCTTATCATTCATAATCTGATGGGCAGACAGAAAGGATAAATCGAATTCTAGAAGACCTATTGCATGCCTGTATACTTGATTTTGGTGGTTCTTGGAAAGGGCATTTGCATATGGTCGAGTTCTCTTATAACAATAGTTATAAGCCAGTATTGAAATGGCTCCTTATGAGGCTTTATATGGTCGTCTATGTCGATCACCTGCATGCTGGATCGAATCAGGTGATAGACTCGTCCTTGGACCAGATATGATTAAAGAAGCCACGGAGAAGGTAGATTTTATTCGAAAGAAATTAATAACTGCTCAAAGTTGTCAGAAGAGTTATTATGACCGACGAAGAAGAGAGTTGGAGTTACAAGTTGGAGATTCTTAATTTCTGAAAGTGTCTCCGATGCGGGATGTATTGAGGTTTGGGAAAACTGGAAAGCTAGCACCGCGTTATATTTGTCCTTTTCCTATTCTGGAGAGGATTGGTCCTCTAGCATATCGAGTGCAGTTACCCAGCTGGTTATCTGGCATGCACAATGTGTTTCATATTTCTAACCTTCGAAAATTTGTGCAAGACCCGGATAGTATTATTGAGGAAGCAGCTCAGCAGGATTTTGAGATCACTCCCAATTTGGCAGTAAAGAGGGAACCGATAAAAATTGTGGATCGTGATGAAAAGCGATTGAGAAACAAAATTGTAAAACTGGTCAAAGTGCATGGAGTGGCAATCCAAAGGACTGCACTAGGGAAACTGATGATAGCATGCAGAAGTCATATCCCAATTGCAGAGTGGATGTCTCGGCTTAAATGGTAAACCATTTCCCTATTTTTCTGAATTCGTATGTTCTTTGTTTGCTTTTCTCTCTCTTCCAAATTTCGAGGACGAAATTTTCTTAGGGGGGATATTTGTAACATCCCAAAAATTTTAAATTAAATTCGGTAACTTATTTAAACTTTTGTAATTTAATTTGAAAATTTTCAAAACAAAGTAAAATATTATTAATATTAAGTATTACAAAAATATATGCATACAAATAAAATATTTGTTTTGGCAGTTTAAGCTTTAAATAAATAAATAGAGAAAAAAATATATAATAAACAAAAAAAAATTTTAAACCATAAAATGAAATATATGTATAAATTAAATATTGATAGCTAAGCTTTAAATTGAAATAAAATTTAAAATGATGTTAGTGATAAGATTATATGGTTATAAGATAACATATACAAGTTTGCATGAGAATTGTATAAACCAAGAAACAATAAAATAAAAATTTGTATGCAAGAGGACAAATATCTTTTAACAAAACAAAATGTGTATATGTTCGAGTTGCATGTCAATATGGATACATCAGATAAGTTGGTATATGTGAAATTTTGTGTATGTAAAATAATAGTAATAAAACAAAGTGTATGAAAGAAGACAAAAAGGAATAAGACAATTTTAATTAATGTCATCATCTCTAAGCACATACAAAAATCATATCAGCCTCCTTAGCACACAAAATAGATTTTTATTAGCCACCAAAGCAAGATATCAGCCAAAGTAATTGCTTAGTCAAAGATAAACAAAAAAAATCTTTGACTTTTGATTGAACAATAAATTATTATCACCTGTAAAATTATTTCTATATCTACATCCTTTTACTCCAGTTCGTTCAAACCAAAACTTAGCAAACCTGAGAAAAAAAGCATCATTATTTTACAAACTTTAGCTAATCATTCAAGATCAAAACAGGAAGAAAGAAATCAAATTGCAGTTTTTCAAAGACAAAATAAAGTGCTCTTTGTTTCAAGAAATATATTTCAGGTGAGTAACATCACTTCAAACAATTTAAAAGTATAAATTTGTTTCAAGTTATATCTGTGAATAGGTATGTATGTATACATACATGGACTCTCTGAATATTTGAAAGATGGAAGTATTTTGTATAGGCTGTTGTTTATATATCCTCAGTCTTAGATGCCAACCAAGATATTTGATTCAAAAACAAATTATTTCTTCTTGATCTACTTGCTCTTTGGGTTTAGTGTTAAAACAAAAATGGTTTGTTACAGCAGATACTTAAAGTTTAAAATTTATTCAAGTCAAAACCACTTGCTAATAGCTCTGGACATTGAGAAAACTGGGTACATTTTAACTCAGTCAAAAAGAAAGAAAAAATTCAAACTTTTTAATTTACAAATTCAAGTATATAAACTAAATTCTCATACAAAAATATGATTTTTAAAGCTTGAATCGTAATTTTTAGATAGAGGATTAAAGAGCAGTTCGGGGTTGATGAAATTCTTTAATTTTCATAATCCCTGATTATCTATTTAGTCGTAGGGGTCGGGAATTTTTTTGGAGATGGAGGAATGATCAGTGGTTCTGGAAAAAATAGTGTGATGGGGTGCAGATGGTCGTGGTGACGGCGGCGAACTTGAGAAGTTCGTAAACCTAATTTTTTGGAGGCTTGGTGTTTTGTCTCGTTCGTCGTCCAAGAGTGATCGAGTGCTACAAGGGTTTGGGAGATGGTAGAGGGGATGACGACGAGTGTTTGGCGGGACTTGCTGACCTTCTGGTGGTCGAGGATGCGGAGGCGACGTGTTTGCCAGGTTTTAATGGAGAACCCAGATGATGTTCCAGGTTTCGACATTGGGTTCGAAATTAAATTCGAGTAGAGGAAGGAAAATCTGATGAACGAGGATTAGTTTGTGGGTGATAGTCAACTTTCTTGGCGATACAGCGTCAACTGGAGGCGATTGTCGGTGGTGTGCACGTGCACCGTGCATTGTCCAGTAACCTGGAAGTTATTGTGTAGTTTGGGGATGGAGCTGGGTTTGATTGCGTGTTGACTCGAGTGTTGCTCGAAGTAAGCATAGGGAAGAACGTTTGGTGGCTCAAGTATCCACTCGAGTAAAAATGTTGGTGCACCAGGTTTAAAATACTTAGAATTTTATTTTTAAGTTAAAACATGGGCTACTCGGGTTGATTTTGTTATAACCCGAAGCAAACATGAAATTCTCTCACGCGTGACCGGAAGCATGTCTCGAGACCAATATATAAACAGTTTTTACTTTAAAAAATTTCAAATCTTTAAGAAACTTTTAAAATATGTTCAAACAATGATTTGATTTGAAATTTTGAGCTAATTTAAGACCTAAGTGAAATGTTTCAAGAAATTGAATTTTAGTTTATTTAGTTTTAATATAATATTTTTATAAAGTTATTTATATTAAATAAATAATGTAACTTAAAAGAAAATTTAGATAAGATGTTGTTTAAAACTAAATCTTAACCTTTTAAGGTGTTTTATTGAACAAAGTTTAAAAAGATAATTAAGGTCATTTAAATTATCTTTTGGTTTATTAAAACGATTAATGATTTTGTTAATATAATTTCTTAAGAAATGATTAATAAATAAAGGTGATTAAGACTTAATCAATAGTAATTAATGATAATTAATCATTGATTAAAGATTTCTAATGAAAATAACTATGTGGTTAATAAATTTAAAACCACATGATTTATTGAACATAATTTAAGATGCTTGGATTGTCCTTGAATGCGGTGTGTTGGATTGATATTCCTGTTATGTGATGTAATGCTATGTAATAATGCTTTGCGCTGAGCATTGATATTGGTATTGAATATACTGCTGTGTGATTGTGAAAACCCATTGGCCCATAAAACGGCATTTGAATTCCGATGCAACAGGGAGTCGGATCCCAATTGGTTATCCGAAACCCACAACGAATCCTGAATATGAATCTTTGTGATTAATACATCCACTTGTTTTTAAAATTGACGCTCACTATTCGGTTTAGCCGGGAGAGGACCTTTGTGTCGTATAACCCATTCCGAATACGTGATACGACGTTAGGGATAGCATTTGAAGACCGGTGGTGAAGACCGGGTATTTGTGAGAACGATACGATGACCTATTGATTGTCTCTGCATCGGGTAGCTACGGATAGAGATTCCCTAAGTAATGGGAAGTCCGATCGGGATTGTGGTTGCCCGGATTGCAAGGACTTCTTCGGAAGTGCCTTCGGTTCTGTTTGAACCCGGAACAGACTTGTACGGTTGTATGTCTGACATTACGAATTGAGATATAAAGCTGATTTCTTTCAAATACATATCTGTTGGTGGAGGAGAATTTATTCTCTTAGCTTAACACCCTTCTCTGAGACGTACGAGCTCAGGGGTTACGCAGTTGAAGGTTATTAGTAATATACTCCCAGTTTGGTAGTGTGGCATGCTGAGTACTGCTGATCATTTGTTGATCGAAGCATGGCTTTGTGAAAAAGCGTAGCTTTGTGGACGAGACTTCGTCGAACCCACAACACGGTCATGGTCAAAACAGGAATCGTGGCAGCAAGGTTATTTGGGGGTAGCTCCCCCTAGGGTATGCCCATTTCCTTCTGGATTATAAGTGGTATCATGGTACGGAGCCTAAATACTTACTGTGTGGTTGCTGCAAACTTATTTTTTTGTGGTTGTCGGTTGTGAAGCGCTTCGGATAAAGTTTGGTAACGACCGGGAGATGGCATACTCATCCCATGACTGACCTGGAGTTTATTGTTCCTTTCCTAAACTCTGGCTGCCATAATTTTTCACACGGGGAGACTTGAAGCAGGTTATATGTGTTTTGGAGTAAGCTTGGATTTGAAGTCTTCTGGAAGCTTTGGATTTGGAAATCTCTTGAAGTGTTGGAGTTTTGAAGACCTTGTTGAAGTTGAAGTATGTTGGAAACTTGTTGAAGTTTCTGTTGTCGTATTATTGTTGTACCATATTTGTATCACTCTGATATTTGGGATAGATGTTGTATTGGATATTGTATCATGTTGCATCTGTGTTGATATATGATATTCATTTTGTTTCCGCTGTTTATATTCATCTAATGTTGTTATAAGCTCCATCCGACTGGAGTTCGATATTGGAATCTTTGGCAGTCGAATACAAGTGAGGTATTTAGTGTCAATTTTCGAACATTGGATTTCAGATCGTGACAAATTTAAAGGCTTGTAACATTTATATGGATAACACTGAAGATAATAAATGGGTTAAAATTGAATTTAACGGTGGTTTGTTCAGTTTTAAAAATATATCGTTTGGACCGACTTCTAAAAATAGCATTCCGGGGCACATTCTCGGAAGTCGATGAAACCGGTTCCATTGGATCCGAAATATTATATTATTTTCAGATTTCAAATTTCATAGTGGTTGGAGTTGTCCTGTGATCCTACGGTATATAAACGCGCTGAAATTTATATCCGAAATTTAATATAATAACTGGTTTCAAAAAGCTATCTTCTCCATACGATCGAGTTGGGACTCGAAACCTTTTCCATTGCATTCATAATAGGGGTATAACATTACGAACGCCTAGTGGAATGCCTCGGTAGAAAGTCGAGATTTCAAGTTGCGATATTGAGACAATTTAAAATTTAAAATTTAAATAGTATAATTACATTTGTCCCTAGTCAAAAACAAAGTCACATCATCCGTTCTTCCCTCAATTCATATCACTGTTCATTTCCCATTCAAACATGCTTCTCCCTTTTCAAAACATCACGTTCATTTCATTTCAAATAGCCGAACATTTCAAGAAAAAAAGGGCTGCAATGTCTTCTCTTCTCGTGCGAAACTAATCCCTCCTCCTTCCAATTAAAATACAAATCGAATTCAAATAGAAAAAAAGAAAAGAGGGGTATGCCGAACGAAATCGAATCACGAGGCGACGAGAAGGTTGGGAAGAGCGTGGTTACGCTGCAGCATCAAAAGGGTTTTCGATGAGGCTAGGTTCGCGATTCGTAATCGCTAGCGTTTGAGGTGGTTGCCATGCCTCGGGGGTTGATAGTGCGGCGGCGATTCGTGGATAGGATCGTGGCAGCTAGGGCTTTGGCGTTCATATGGGGCGTCGCGATTTACTACTCTTGAGTGGGAATCTAGCAGCGGTGGTGGTGGGATGTTTTGGAAGCTCGAATCGTCGAGGGGAGGGAGCGAAGAAGATATTTAGGAATTATCGTCTTTCGCATTATTTTTACTTGTTGATATCTTTATATTCAGGTTTAAATTATTTATAAGCTAAGCAGAAATTTTAGGGAATTATTATAAGTAGGATTCTTGATTTACCAAAAAAATAGTTCTTTAAAGATATGTATATATGGATATAGGAATCCGAAAGGAAAACAAATTTTTATAAGAGATATATTGTAACGACCCGTTAAATTAGATAATATTGAATAAATTTAATTTATATGTTTTCTAATCTAATCCAGAATAAAATAGAAGCCTTAGGATTTTTAAAGAAATGGAATGTGAGGGTTAGATAGTAACTGCAATTAAAGTTAAATAACTTAAATGTTATATGACATAGATTGAAATAACTGGAATTTGTGATTGAGGTTATAAGTCATAATTTGTTGATTTTAAACGGTATTAATGAAACTATAACTGAATTGGACTGCATAGACATAAATATTAGGAAAAAATGTATTAGGTGGACTAAAATTTTTAAAGTTCATAAGTTGTGTAATCCAATTTAGTAGAAACTCTAAATTATAAACGAAGATGTAAATAGACGCTAAAATTTAACTATGTAAATGGTGACTGAAGACCTAGTTATAAGAAATGGGAATATAACCTAACTTGAGTTAAGTAGAAGAAGGATTTGATTTAATATGAAAATTATTGTTCTAAGTATTGAATAAAATTGGGAATCAAATTTTATTTAATGATAATAACGTAGTATTGGTTAATAAATAGATTTCAATGCAGTAACCAAATGAATGGAATAAGATGAGTATATATTGCATAAAAATGAAATGTAAATTGTCACATTTGGTTGGAGCTAATTTTTAGAAACATATAAATGTTGAATCAGTAAATATTAAATTCCATTTAATATAAGAATTCAAAGGTGGAAGATTTACATTTGGATTGGAAAATGGATAGTTATTAATTAAAAGTGACCATTGAATAAATTTATGCAAACGTGATATAATGTAAATAGATGGGGATCAACTTTTATTTATGTGGTTAAGGGAATTTAATTTCTATAGTATGATAATCGAAATTAATGGAAGTTGGAATAGCTAATTTATATGTTAGTTGAAATTTAGCTAGAATATGTAGATATTGAATGATAGTAAAAATTTAATGGATATAAAAGTTTCAATTATACATTGAAATTCATACTCGCCATAAAAGGTTAATTGAGACCAAAGAAGTAGTATAGGAATCTAACCTTCTTTATTAATTTGGATTTATTGCAATAGTTAATTTCATAAAATAAAGGTAAAGCTAATTCAAATTTAACTGGACCATTGTTGGTATAACTTTAGAAGCAAGATTTATTTATGATTTGAGTATTTAATTCAACAAGTGGTATTTACGACAAATAAAATAGAATTGAACGTAAAATATTACGTTATTAAATTGAAATGGAATTTGTAAACATTGAGTGAAATCTTAAACTAATGTTAGTATTCGTCGTATTTACAACAATAACTTTGAATAATAGAAAGGAAGTGAATATAATAAATTAATCAAATTTATAGTGTTGAATTCAATTGGATTGGAATTAATAAATAGTTAAGAAAAATAAGGGTTATTAATAATTTGGAATTTAATTATGGTAAAAAGGTTAATTGCAATCCAAAGATGAGTTGGAATGGAAATCAAGTATTTATTTAATTTGATTTAAGAGGTGAGTATAAAGGTATAAGATTTAATAATTGGGTTTAGAATAAAATTTATAATCTCTAAATAATAAGGAAGTGCAGACATTTAGCTGCAAATTTATATACTGATAGATTTTAATTCACATCCAAGCTTGGTAAATAATTTAGAATTGATTGAAGTATATAAATAATGAAATGGGGCCTATATTAGAAGTTGAAATATAAAAATTGGATTTTTAATTTATTTGATTTATTTAATAAATATTAAAAATAGCCATTTTGGCCACGGACTCGGATTTCGACGAAACCAGTTTCATCGGATCTGTATCGGTGAATTATTATAGGGTTTCAAGTTTCGTATCGATCGGACTTGTCGTTTGATCGTACGGGCGTGAAACGCCTTGAAATCAATTTTAATAAAATCAATTTGAAATCAATTTGGAAATTTTGTTTTCAGCATAACTTCTTCATACGATCAAATTTGGACGTGAAACTTTTTCCATCGCGTTCAGAATATTTTAAAACACCTATCTGGATATATGGGTTTGACGAATTTCGTTCCGAGGACAGAACGGGCTTTTTGGGCCATAGTTTGTTCCGCACGTCCATTCTACGGTCTATCTACTCTATCTCTAACCCCTCTATATAAACCTAGCTACAAGCCCTAGCCTCCACCTAATTTCATTTTATCTGCGCGTACATTTTCTTCAAGCTCCTCTTCTTCTTCAATGGGTGCAAACCCTAGATCCAATCAATTCAAAAACAAAATGAAATTTCAAACTACTCTAAAAATTCTGAAAAAATTATATGTTGATGTTTTCGATATGCGTAATCTCCTGGTGTGGTTCGTTTTTCATTTTGAACCATCGTTTGTCCACAAATTTCGAATCAGTTTAGGCCGTTCATACTGAATTCTGGACGATCCAACGGCGGATCTGCAACGGATCGTCGATCCAGAGGCAACGTTGGGAAGCTGGTGACATGCAGGTCTCGGATCTGGTGACCTTTCACCCAAATGTTTAACGGTTTCGCCTGGAAACGCCCTCAGAGGCGGCGGCGGCGCGACGAGATGTAGGCGACCGGACCGTATGGGTTTCTTGGCATAGGGGCGGCTCGGGGCGAGGAACACGGTGGTGAGGTTGGATCGGAGGCTGGAGCGACGTGGTGGTCGTATAATTCACGTGAAAGGCGGCGGCTAGGGTTGCAAACGAGTGCGACCTGATATTATTCGAGCAGGAGAGGAAACGCACGTGTTCTGCTGACGTGGATAAGTATGAATGTGTTCACTTTTAATTATATTTTTAAATTGAAATTCAATCACGTTTATCGCCATAACTTTCTCATACGAAGTCGAATTCACACGATTTTTTTTTGTTAGGATCGTAATTTAATTCCGGACTTGATGACGCTGGTTTGGACGAATTCTGAGACGGGCAAATTTTTGGGTTTAAATCGAAATTAAATTCGATTTAAATTCAAAAGGTGAGTGTTTTAACCCACTCACAACTACTAGAAGCTTTTATGTTTGTTAAATAAATTTTAAAAATGAATAGAAATTTATTTATGAGCTTTTGGCATGTTATTTCACCCATATCTGTTGAATTGCATTTTTTTGAATTTAGCTGTTAATTAAATTGATTGATTGCGTATTAATCGGCTGTTAGAAATTATTGTTTGCATAAGAACTGCTAGTTAACAGTTATGTCAATTATCACTGAAAATAAACTGTTAGATTTATAGTTGATAAATATAATTTGAATTAAACTGCCAATTATTACCTGTTGTATATTCCCAAACATATTTTGTTATTGGTTGATATTGCTTGATGTTTGTGACTGGATGATGGATGTGTTGTTGAATGGAAGTTTTATTTGATATCGTTAAACTGCAAGTTAGCATACATTTTACATTTCATTCGGGATTGTGGTTTGAAATGATAAAACCGCAAAGTTTTAATTTTTAAATTGCGGATTGAAATGATAAATATCCGTATCACTTGACCATAGGATAGAAAATTATATACAGGCACCGCGATCTATATATAACTATTTTAATGCGATTTCTATGGTTTGGATTGAATACGGTTTATAAATCTTAAATTTATATTGTATAAATATTTTATTCCATATTTATATACCTATGAAGTTGAAATTTTGAAATTAAAAGGAATATAAATTTCTTTATTTAAAATGGAAGAAATTTAGAAAATGGAGTTTGGTAAATTTATATCCTATGTTTAAATGTAAAGTTGGAAATTTTAAGATATGATATTTGTAATTGGATTTTCCCAAAATAAATAGAAATGGATATTCTAGTATAATTTGAAGTGGAAAAATTCTATATATATATATATATATATATTACTAGAAATTGAAGTCTTATTAATTATGGATTTTATGTGAATGGTCAAGATTAATTAATAGAATATTGATTTTGAAAGGATAAAAATCCAACTTTAGTTGAAATATTAATGCTCAAAAATGGATATAAATATATATAAAATTGAAATGGTTTTGGGACTTGAAGTAGTATTTTGGATTTTGGTTTAACTTTAAAAGAAGAAATATTTGGAAAGCCATGTAATTTATTTCTTTATAAAGCAACAGTAAAGTTAAACCTTTTTAATTCGCATACCGTTGAATATCCAAACCATTTAGTTTTGAAAATAATGGTTTTAAAATACTATGGATTTTCGAAGAATTATGTTGAAAGTTACAAACAAAATATTGGTTACATGGGATATTAAATAATAAAAAGTGACATAATTTTTGGAAAGGAAAATTTTATTTGGGTAACGATATCATTGATTTGGGCTTTTATAAAATAATATGAAAATAAATTGTTTGTGTTTTCAAAGAAGAAATGATATCGTAATATTATGGTTTTGAAAGGGATTATATTCTGGTTTTAAAGTATAAACTGTTTTTAAATAACCGCGGTGTTATAATAACGATTGGTTGGCAAAGAGACCGGGATCGGATATGGACATACTCTCTGTCGATACCGAAAACCACTTTGACTAACTGTGTACGCGGTGGAGATTCCAGAATGAAGTAGGTGATGGCGACGTTTCCTGTAAGGTAAATACGTGGACCCAACTCCCGTGAGTTGGCATAAGGTGGCTAAAACAGGAGCGATTCTCAGGCCAATGAGGTCATTCCTCTGATCGGACGCTCCTCTTCGATATTATACTTTGATTTTGGATTGATTCAGTGGCCACTTCTATATTTTGATTTTGGGGAGTTAGTCTGAGGTGGGCGGTAACTGCGGCTACGCGTTTCCACCAGCCTGGATAGCAATTGGTATATCTACCCTGGCATTGCCTAGTTGTGCCGTGTCACCTACCATACCGAGCCTTTACTACGAGTTTCTATTTGTGTCGTACCTATGGAGTATCCTCTGGTAGCCTCCCGATCAGGAGGTATTACGGTACTGTATAGACTATTGGCATTATTTGTGTTAAGGGCTATATGGGTAACCCCTTAACGCTATTTAAAAGTAAGTTTATTTTATGAATAGACACTATTATAATAGCGCAATATACTACATAGTAAATAGTTTAACGGATCCTTAGGAGATGTAAATCCCGAACATCTCTTGAGTTACTGTACTCATATCTATTTCTGTTAATTTAACTCACATAAGATCTTTTAGTTCTGACTCGAGTGTTTTGTCTTTTCAATTCGCTCGGGTCGGTCCGAGCATTTCAGGACCGAAGACTTTAGCTTTGGAGGACGAAGAAGAAGGATTCGTATTATTATTATCTATTTTATTGTACTTCACTCTTTCTATTCCACTGCATTGCTTGTATTGGTATGTGTAACTCTGATATTTATTGTAAAAGAAGAATCAAGCTTTTGTAAACTGTTTATGAACTGTATATTTGTTATTATATTTTATCCTTCCGCTGTGAGATTCTATTTTCGTTTAATTTCTTCTCTATTTTTCTTATTTACCCCATAACAATCCGCCCTTGCGTATGTTTTGAATTGGCACGAGTGTCGGTTTTAAAGTGTGCGAAAAGGCGGGATGTTACATATATGTAAGCACACGTATATATGTATATATGGAAAAAAAAATTATAGATAAGATTTAGAGAATAGGTGTTTAGTACAAATTATGCATTTATTGAAGTTATTTGATTTATCTTAGTTACTAAAAATATTTATTAAAAGGAAATTTGTTTAAAAATAAATTATTGGTTTAAACCCAACTTATTAGTTTAAAATAATTTACTGGTTAATTAAAATTATAAAATGGATAATAAATTGTGCAATTAGTCAAATATTAATAAAACCATAATATGTTTATTCAAGGTCAAAAATCGAGAAACCGAGGCAATATTGGAATGGATTGCAAATAAAAGCAAAGGTGAGTTAATCTCACTCATCTTGGTTTAATTTAAATTTAAATGGTTGAATTTAAATATTTTAATGATTGAATTGATTAGATATGGTATATTATATAGTAATATATAGCATATATTGGAGTGATTGATTTCCTGCATTATTTAGCGGATGAGACCCTATGCGCCGCATAATAGCGGATGATATTATATTAGTCCCATATACCGCGATATTCCACTTCGTAGTGGGATTGGTATTGTGCTAACATCTGTGGATCCAGGGAAACAGGTTGGAGGGATCCATCTGGATTCCTCAAAATTATTTAGATTGTTTAATATTCTGTGTTATGAATATTTGATATTCTGTGATGAATTATATTGATAATTGGAATATTGAATGTTATGGTTTGCTTGAATATATTTCGGTATACTGAATTATCAAAATACATAGAATTGGATTTTTGAAAAGAAAATAAAAGGCTGAATCTTTAAGTAAAATAATCATGGAGAATTTGAATAAATTTAAGAATGAATTGGATAAGAATAAAAGTGATTTTAAAATTTTAATAAATAATTCCGAGTATGGAAAAAAGGGGATTTTGAATAAATAGAAAATAATGAATTATAAAACTTAAGTGATATTATTTAAAGGAATAAAGAATTTACTTTAAAATTCAAGGTTTAAATTTATTTAAAAGGATAAAGAAGGAATTTTGGAAATTTGAAATTGGTATTTTTCAGTTAAAAGATTTTAAATCATAAGTAAGAAATAAAAATTTGAAGTTAATGGGTTTTGAAGTAAATGAGTAAGTAAAGGAATTTATTCCAAAATGGAGTAATTTGAAAATCAATTTGGAAATTGATTTAAGTGTTTGAAATTGGATTTTTAAGAAGGATGGGACTAAGAAATTTATAAACTGGGTTTATAAAAGTAAAGTAATATTATCAATAGATATTTGGAAGAATAAATTCACGGTGGGAATTTATTAAAGGAATGGGTAAATTTGTTTAAAAATAAATAGTGATTTATTTTTAAAAGATGTGAAAGAGAAGCGTATTTCCCTGGATAGCCAAGTACGTTTTCAAAGAAATTTTTTAAGTATGAGTTAAAAGTTTAAAGTTGTTTTAAAGGCATGTTTTAGAAATTTATTATTTTTAAACGTTTAAATTTTGAAGTTAGTATTTTGTTCAAATTTATTTTAGTAGTAATTATTTAAAGGTGACTTGGTATTATGTTTTAAAAAGGGTAAGGATTTAGTTTTATTATTATTTTATTAAGTAGTTTTATTTTAAATATTCTTAAAGCATATATCTTTGAATAAAGTATTAAAGTAGTTTTTATTTAAATGATTTAAAGTATATTTTATAATAAGTGTTTTAAATTATTTGTATTTGGTGATTTTAGCAGAAATAGGAAATATTTGGGGAATTTATTCCGTAAAAAGGAAGATGGTTTGAAACTATTTTCAAAGGGGTTGAAAATGGAAATATATCTTGCAAAGATATTTTGAGGTTAATAAATAATTCAGGATAAATTATTTATGTTGATGGATGTTTGTGAATGTTAATTGATAGTTAAATAACCGACTATCAATATTGGCCAATGCGTTGATCATTTCGAAGAGACCGAGATTTATTTCCTGAAAACCACTTCAATCCGGTTTGAACATTTTCGTGTGGAAAACAAGAGTTTGGATTCGAAGATGGAGCAGTGAAATGCAAGGGCTAGTCGCTACTAATCCTGAGGTGATCCCAAAATGGATGCAGTAGGAGTAGTGCCTTCGGTTCCGTTCGAACCCGGAATGGACTTGTATGGATGAATGCTTTCAGAACATCGTCAGGTGGGTGATGAGCATTCTAAGTAATATGTTCTAAAAAGATAACGCTTAGCCTCGAGCCTCATCAACCGGGAATGACTGATAATCACGGGTTATGCGGCAAGGCTAAGTGGGTTGCATCCATTAGGGTGAGGTCATCCCTGTCTAGATGTCCCTTTTATTCGGCTAAGTGGTGCGGTTGCTGATCCCAACCATGGGGTGATCTTTCTTGGGATTATCCAGTAAGGGGTAGTCTCAGTCTTGTGTTGCAGGGGATTGCGTGTAATCCTCGGTATGGTGATCTAGGCCACGTACTGTGACAGGTGGTACCCCAGTGCCTTGTCATTAGTTGGAAATCCATTCTCCCTACGCGCCTGTACGGTTTTTATTGTGCCCAACTATTGCTAAAACGTGAGATGCAAGCATTTAAGGTAGATTCTATTTTACTGTCTATAGACACTATTATAATATCAGACGGATTTGATAAAAAGTGTTTTGACTATCGTAAGGTAAACACACGACATGTTTATTTGTGGCGTGGTCTGATGAGACGCTTTGGTTCTCAAAGGATTTTGAAACTTTAATAATCAAATTGAGTGTGATTTTCTCATGCTGGTATTCCAGACTAACTCGGGTATTATTTAACTATAATGCTCGGGTCAGACCAAGTATTATAGATTATAGGAAAGGATGCTGTGGAGCTCAGGAGACGAGCTGGATGGCGAGATGTACTACCGTACTTGTTTTAAATATTCTGCTATGTTGATTAGCTGTGTATTCAGTTTTGTGAGGACATGTTATGATTACTGTTCAGTTGGATGTGATGTGTACTCTAATGATGTAATGTATAAACAGATTTGCATTTGTGTAAAGATCGGTTATTATCTATTATATTTTATTCCACTGCGATGGTTTGATTCTGATGTTGTTTTGTTTTCTCTTCTTCTACCTCTTCTTCTTTAACCCAAATGGTTTGTATTTCCGTTCGTCTTGAGTTGATTGATGGAGGATAGTGCAGATTCAAGGGGTACGGAACTGCAGGTCGTTTCACTTGGTATCAAAGCAAGGTTGGTGGTAACCTTGGCTCTGGTGGGGATTACTCAATAGAAATAGAGTCCGTAAGTACTCTATAATGAGCTTGAGTGTATTAATAAATATGAGCGTGTATTTGTTAGTGAATATAAAATTGCTTTTACATTGAGTTGACTTATCGGTTGAGTGTTTATAGATTTTGGTCGATATGTAGGAAGCTACGTTATCGATAGGAATTTCTAAACACTTAAACAAGACAAACCGACACGGTATTGTTTTAAATAGGGTAAATGAAATAATTTTACCCAAATTATTTTTGTATATAAAGGAAATAATGTTTCATAAATTATTATAGTTATATATGGTTGCTTAGTTGTTAGGAATGATTATACTAAATTATTATCATTGTTGTGTAAAATTGAATAAGATATTGAAATCATAACCAAAACCTAAGAAATAAATTCATATACAAATGGGATTTGTAAATGCGATATATAATTTGAAATAAAATTCCAGAGAAATATTTGAAAATAATTTGTGATGAAAATTCAAGAGTAATGTTTAAATATGAATTGAAAGGGTTTGGAATTTGGAAATTTGGAGAATTTATATTCCTTTGAATTTGAAAATGGTTTTCAAGGGTTTCGGAGAAATAATAGTAATACTATTTAGGAAATATTTTTGAATTGGATATGAAATCTGGTGAGATTTGGAATTTAAAGATATTTGAAATGTTTTGGAAGGATAAAAGCATTGAACTCTTTCGGTCGCAGGAAAATAACTTTGGTATGACTGCAGCATCATCGATGTTCATTTTCGAGTTTGCAAAGGAGGAATTTCTACTTGAATGTTTTAAATGGGAGATGTTTGAAAAAACTGGGTACGGTTTTGAAATTCAAAGAGGTAATTAAATTTACCAAAGAATTTTGGATATAATTGATTTCAAATGATTTTTGAAATAGTTAAGTGATTATTGAAGACTCTGGAATTGGTTTAAATGTTTTGAGTGTCTAAGTAATGGCTTAAGCTCTAAAGGTTTAACTAAAAATGTTTATGGATTATAAAAAGATTTGGAAATTTGTAAAATTTGAAAATTTCCTGGAATGGAATTAACTTGTAAAAAGGTTAATGAGTTAGAAGAGTAAGTCAAATTAAATGAATTGAAGCTAAGTTTAATAATATTGTGATTGGATTTGATTTAAAGTGGAAATATAATTGAAATGGAACTGTATCACATGGTGGATACATTAAATGAGATTAAGTTCTTACTTAATAAAATTTAAATGGATTGTGAAGTCAAAAGAATAGTAGGAGGTTAGAATTAACTGGAGTTTAGTTAAATTAGATTGAATTGGAATAAATTGATTTCGAGGGCTTATAACAGAATTGAAAACCCATTGAATAAAAATATATTCTTGGCTAAATTAAATGTATAATTCCGAGTTAAAAAGTAAAATGTGAACGGGATTGATTGTAAATGGAGGAAAGTATGGATATAAATAAGTTGTGACTTATAAAACTTAGATGCAGAATAAATAAGCCAAAATAAAATTGTTTTGAATTTTAGGAAATGAATAAAAATCCAAAACTTGAATTATAAAATAGATTGAACTCAAGAAAATTAAGTTAAGCGATTTTTGGAATGTAAAAATCAAATATTGAATTAAAAGTGGGAAATGAGCTAATTTGAATAAAATTTCAATTATGAGAAAATTGAATTTTTAAGAAGTTAAAGCTGAGTTATAAATTAAATTCAACTTAGAAGTGCTAAGCGAATTGAATATGATTTATATATAGTGAAATTAAAATGTGAAATAAAGTTTAAAATGGATTGAGTGAATATACTAATTGAATTAAATAGAATGTAATTTAATTGGTAATGGAGATGAACTTAAGTTGTTAACTTATGCAAATTGTTAAATGGATGTTAGTGAGCTTTATGAAATGGTTTTGAATAGAACCTGTTTGAATGATAAAATGAAACGTAAGTAAATAGATAAAATTAAAAATGAAGTGAAAATGAGAATGCATGGATTGTGAATAAATTTAAAATCAAATTGTATTGGAATCAATTTAAAACGATTATAAGCTATTCACTTAAATATCTCCGAATTTGCTTAGAAATAATTGTCGTTTGACGAAAATGAGATTAAATAAAATTCTATGAATTAATAGAAGTAAATAAAGTTGATTTTTGAATCAATTAAAATGAATATCAATTTGTTTGGTTTAAAAATGAATTGTATGCAAGAAAGTGAGTTGTAAATCACTTAAATTGAATAGTGTGGGTTGAGAGTTGTTTGAAAACAATTGAAATAAGTGTCGAAACCTTACATATGTGCTTATGAAAGTATATAACATGCATTGTTATAGGATCCATGTTTTAGCTATTTAAATATAAGTGAAATGCTATAAACTTCTTATTTATAGTACTTATATGTTTAAATTGAGTAAGTACAGGAACCTGAAGGTCGTTTGGCAGGATTTTGGTCGCGATAATTGCTAAATAATAAGCCGCTTGCTTAAAAATGCTAAATAGAGGTACGCATACGTAATAAAAGTTAGGAAATACGAATTATTGTTTGTTTTTTTTGTTTTTCCGACCGGGTGGGTCGATGTATATATATTTATATCTCTTGTCAAATTGCAAAAGGTTCTCCGTACAAAGGAAACTCTGCCAAAAAAATTCGGAAATTTTGGGAGTCATAAAAAATTTTGGGAAAATTTTTGATAGCGACAAAACGATTTCAAATTGGAAATTGAAATAAATTAGTGGATGAAACTAATTTGAAATAATGATATGCATTAGTTATAAATGGAAGATAAAATTCAATATTCAGAGTTGAAGATAAATTGAATTCATATGGAAATGGAGAACCAATTTGAACAGAAGTAGATATTAACTAAAGTGGTGAAGTGAAAATAAATATAAGAAGCGTATAAAACACTTATATTGAACTTAAAAAGAAATGGTAGAATTCTTAAGTAATATGGGTGTTGGGACAATATATTGAATAAGCATTTGAGTGAAGATTTAATAAAAATATGTGAAATGATAAGCGTTGTTAAGTGAATAGAAATCAAAATGAATGTGAATAAAAGAGAATGGATATAAATACATAAGACGTACGTATATTATTTTTATTCGCATAGCAATTTGATCCACATTCGAGCATAGAATTTCGAGATAGTTATATCAATCCGAGTTAGGATTTTTCAGTCGATTTTTGACGGCGAACCATGGATATGAATTTTGATTGATTATGAAAATTCTCTATCATAGTTATGACTATGCAAGGAGAATGATGGTTTCTGATCAAGAAACCAGATCTGATTCCGCACAAGGAAGTAGGGTGGACGATACTAGTTCGGAAGTGAAATTGTATGATCGAGCGAGTGATCGAATTTGATATTGCGTACGGATGATATATGTACATCGTATGGGCTTGGATGAATAAATATTGAAATTTTGTAAGGGAGTCAATAAAATGATTTTGAATGTTGTGATTGGATATTATTGCTATGTAGGATATACAGGTATTATAAAGGAAAAGGAAAATTGGTTTTGATTTCAGAAGATAAATTTGAATTACTCGACAAAAAGGTATGTGTTTAAATTTCTGTGTGAAATTTGATTGGGTTTTTGATCTAGCTACTTGGCTTTTTGTTTTCCTTTGAAATTTGGGAGCCCGTAGAGGCATTTTGTAGCTGTTCCGAGCTAGCCGTGCAAAGGAGACGCTGGCAAAAAAATTCGAAAATTTAAGGAGTTAGAAAATTTTTGAGAAAATTTTGATAATTCAAAATTTGGTTTTTAATTGAAATTTGATAATTTTGTTTGAAAACTATGGGAGAGTTTGGGAAGTAAGTAAGAATGATAATTGGTCTTTTATAAAAAGATAGTTGGTAGGATGTTGAATTATTGGTTTTAGGGAAAAGTAAATAGGTATTAGACCACTCTTCCTAACCACCAATTTCGGGGACGAAATTCTTTTTAGGGGGGAGGAATGTGACGACCGGGAAAATTTGAATATTTGAAATTAGAATATTTAATTGATTTTAAATATTTGATAGTTAGTTTTAATATGAATTTCAAATATCACTGTTTATTTGGCAATTAAATTATTGAATTTAATAAATTGGAAAAATTATTGAACCTTGAGTTTTAATCCTGTTAAAAATAATTTAAAGGCTTGTAACATTTATATGGATAACACTGAAGATAATAAATGGGTTAAAATTGAATTTAACAGTGGTTTGTTTAGTTTTAAAAACATATCATTTAGATCGACTTTTAAAAATAGCCTTCCAAGGCACAGTCTCGGAAGTCGACGAACCCAGTTCTATTAGATCCGTAATATTGTATTATTTTCAGATTTCAAATTTCGTAGTGATTGGAGTTGTCCTATGATCGTATGATATATAAACGTGCTGAAATTTATATCAGAAATTTAATATAATAACTGGTTCCAAAAAGCTATCTTCTCCATACGATGGAGTTAGGACTCGAAACCTATTCCATTACGTACAGAATAGGGGTATAACATTACGAACGCCTAGTGGCATGCCTCGATAGGAAGTCAAGATTTCAAGTTGCGATATCGAGACAATTTGAAATTTAAAATTTAAATCGTATAATTATATTTGTCCCCAGTCAAAAACAAAGTCACATCAGCCGTTCTTCCCCCAATTCATATCACTGTTCATTTCCCATTCAAACACGCTTCTCTCTTTTCAAAACATCACGTTCATTTCATTTCAAATAGCCTAACATTTCACAAAAAAGGGCTCCAATATCTTCTCTTCTCGTGCGAAACTAATCCCTCCTCCTTCTAGTTAAAATACGAATCAAATTCAAAAAGGAAAAAAAGAAAAGAGGGGTATGCCGAACGAAATCGAATCGCGAGGCCATGATAAGGTTGGGAAGAGCGTGGTTACGTTGCAGCATCAAAAGGGTTTTCGACGAGGCTAGGTTCGCGATTCGTAATCGCTGGCGTTCCTGGTGGTTGCCATGCCTTGAGGGTTAATAGTGCGGCAGCGATTCATGGATAGGATCGTGGAAGCTAGGGCTAGGGCTTCGGCGTTCATATGAGGTATCACGATTTTCTACTCTCGAGTGGGAATCTAGCAGCGGTGGCGGTGGAATGTTTTGGAAGCTCGAATCGCCGAGGGGAGGGAGCGAAGCAAATATTTAGGAATTTTCATCTTCTGCATTATATTTACTTGCTGGTATCTTTATATTCAGGTTCAAATTATTTATAACCTAAACAGAAATTTTTAGGAATTATTATAAGTAGGATTTTTGATTTACAGAAGAAAAAAAAGTTATGTAAAGATATGTATATATGGATATAGGAATCCGAAGGGAAAAAAAATTATAAGAGATATATGTAAGCACACGAATATATGTATATATGGAAAAAGGAAAAAAATAATATATAGATAAGATTTAGAGAATAGGTGTTTAGTACAAATTTATGTATTTATTGGAGTTATGTGATTTATCTTAGTTACTAAAAATATTTATTAAAAGAAAATTTGTTTAAAAAAATTATTGGTTTGAACCCAACTTATTAGTTTAAAATAATATACTGGTTAATTAAAATTATAAAATGGATAATAAATTGTGCAATTAGTCAAATATTAATAAAACCATAATATGTTTATTCAAGGCCAAAAATCGAGAAACCAAGGCAATATTGGAATGGATTGCAAATAAAAGCAAAGGTGAGTTAATCTCACTCATCTGGGTTTAATTTAAATTTAAATGGTTGAATTTAAATATTTGGTTGAATGATTGAATTGATTGGATATGGTATATTATATATTAATATATAGTATATACTGGATTGATTGATTTCCCGTATTATTTAGCGGATGAGGCCCTATGCGTCGCATAATAGCGGACGATATTATTTAATCCCATATACCGTGATATTCCACCTCGAAGTGGGATTGGTATTGTGCTAACATCTATGGATGCAGAGAAACAGGTTGGAGGGATCCAACTGGATTCCTCAAAATTATTTAGATTGTTTAATATTCTATGTTATGAATATTTGATATTCTATGATGAATTATATTGATAATTGGAATATTGAATGCTATGGTTTGCTTGAATATATTTCGGTACACTCGGTTATCAAAATATATAGAATTGGATTTTTGAAAAGAAAATAAAAGGGTGAATCTTTAAGTAAAATAACCATAGAGAATTTGAATAAATTTAAGAATGAATTGGATAAGAATAAAAGTGATTTTAAAATTCTAATAAATAATTCCGAGTATGAAAAAAAGGGATTTTGAATAAACAGAAAATAATGAATTGTAAAACTTAAGTGATATTATTTAAAGGAATAAAGAATTTACTTTAAAATTCAAGGTTTAAATTTATTTAAAAGGATAAAGAAGGAATTTTGGAAATCTGAAATTGGTATTTTTTGGTTAAAAGATTTTAAATCATAAGTAAGAGATAAAAATTTGAAGTTAATGGGTTTTGAAGTAAAAGAGTAAGTAAAGGAATTTATTCCAAAATGGAGTAATTTATAATCAATTTGGAAATTGATTTAAGTGTTTGAAATTGGAATTTTAAGAAGGATGGGACTAAGAAATTTATAAACTGGGTTTATTAAAGTAAAGTAATATGTATCAGTAGATATTTGGAAGAATAAATTCACGCTGGGAATTTATTAAAGGAATGGATAAATTTGTTTAAAAATAAATTTATTTTTAAAAGATGTGAAAGAGAACCGTATTTCCCTGGATAGCTAAATACGTTTTCAAAGAAATTTTTTAAGTATGAGTTAAAAGTTTAAAGTTGTTTTAAAAGCATGTTTTAGAAATTTATTATTTTTAAATGTTTAAATTTTGAAGTAAGTATTTTGTTCAAAGTTATTTTAGTAGTAATTATTTAAAGGTGACTTGGTATTATGTTTTAAAAGGGATAAGGATTTAGTTTTATTATTTTATTAAGTAGCTTTATTTTAAATATTCTTAAAGCATATATCTTTGAATAAAGTATTAAAGTAGTTTTCATTTAAATGATTTAAAGTATATTTTTTAATAAGTATTTTAAATTATTTGTATTTGGTGATTTCAACAGAAATAGGAAATATTTGGGAAATTTATTCTGTAAAAAGGGAGATGGTTTGAAACTATTTTCAAAGGGGTTGAAAATGGAAATATATCTTGCGAAGATATTTTGAGGTTAATAAATAATTCAGGTGAAATTATTTATGTTGGTGGATGTTTGTGAATGCTAATTGATAGTTAAATAACCGACTATCAATATTGGCCAATGCGCTGATCGTTTTAAAGAGACCGGGATCGGAATTTATTTCTTGAAAACCACTTCGATCCGGTTTGAACGTTTTCGTGTGGAAAACAAGAGTTTGGATTCGAAGATGGAGTAGTGGAATGTAAGGTCTAGTTGCTACTAATCCTGAGGTGATCCCAAAATGGATGTAGTAGGAGTAGTGCCTTCGGTTCCGTTCGAACCCGGAACGGACTTGTATGGATGAATGCTTTCAGAACACCGTCAGGTGAACGATGAGCAATCTAAGTTCTATGTTCTAAAAAGGTAACGCTTAGCCTCGAGCCTCACCAACCGGGAATGACTGAAAATCAGAGGTTATGCAACAAGGCTAAGTGGGTAGCATCCATTAGGGTGAGGTCATCCCTGTCTAGATGTCCCTTTTATTCGGCTTAGTGGTGCAGTTGCTGATCCCAACCGTGGGGTGATCTTACTTGGGATTATCCAGTAAGGGGTAGTCCCGGTCTTGTGCTGCAGGGGATTGAGAGTAATCCTCGGTACGGTGATCTAGGCCACATACTGTGGCAGGTGGTACCCCAGTGCCTTGTCATTAGTTGGAAATCCATTCTCCCTACGTGCCTATACGGTTTTGATTGTGCCCAACTATCGCTGAAACGTGAGATGTAAACATTTCTTCTAGATTCTATTTTACTTTCTATAGACACTATTATAATATTAGACGGATTTGATAAAAAGTGTTTTGGCTATCATAAGGTAAACACCAGACATGTTTATTTGTGGCGTGGTCTTACGAGATGCTTTTGTTTTCAAAGGATTTTGAAACTTTAATAATCAAAATGAGTGTGATTTTCTCACGCTGGTATTCCAGACTGACTCGGGTATTATTTAACTATAATGCTCGGGTCAGACCGAGTATTATAGATTACAGGAAGGATGCTGTGGAGCTCAGGACAGGAGCTGGATGGCGATACGAACTTCTGTACTTGTTTTAAATATTCCGCTGTGTTGATTAGCTGTGTATTCAGTTTTGTGATGACATGTTATGATTACTATTTAGTTGGACGTGATGTGTACTCTGATGATGTAATGTATAAACAGATTTGCTTTTGTGTAAAGATCGGTTATTATCTATTATATTTTATTCCGTTGCGATGGTTAGATTCTGATGTTGTTTTGTTTTCTCTTCTTCTACCTCTTCTTCTTTAACCCAAATGGTTCGTATTTTCGTTCATCTTGAGTTGATTGAAGGAGAATGGTGTCGACTCAAGGGGTACGGAACTGCGGGTCGTTACAGATCATATCTCACAATCTACAAGTCCAAATGCCACCAAATTTTCACAGGAGCTTGCGTACAACGTAAAAAATGTTCATGATCGATCTCGACTCGATTAGGAAAGATCTTGATCGATACGAAATTCATTCGTATCGATCACGCATCGAGTCAAAATCGCATAGGATCGATCGCGTGGGCCCATGCACGTGCCAGAAGAGGTCTTCCGAGATCTAAGCGAGATATTTGCAGCCTACGCCTATAAATAGCAACCCAAAGTCTATAGAAAAGGGACTTTTGATTCTTCTACGTCCAGACTCTGCCGGAATCATCATTGTACTCGAAATTTGCTGTCGTAATCTGTTGTAACTCATTGTAGTCATTAAGCAAACATCAATAAAATCATCAACTTTAAAGTGGATGTAGGATGGATTGTCGAACCACTATAAATTCTATGTTCTTTAATGCTTTCCTCTTAATTTTCCAAGTGCTTCATTTTCAATTCTCTATATACTCATTATCTGTAATCTATGATTGTGAACTGGTGCTTTCATTGACAATTGGGTGTTTGTGACCAATTTTTGGCACAAACAAGATGTTAAGTGGTTAATGAAATATATAAGAAAATAGAAATTTGTAACTTGTAAATCGGACGATATGAAATATTTAACATTTTGTTAACTAAAATGAATAAAATAAACTTTTATAACATTCAATTACATTCTATAAACATATATATAACTTACCTAAAATGTTTAAAAAGTTGAAATGTTAAATAGGAATATGTAATAGCAATATGTAATAGGAATATGTAATAGAATATTTTACATGTAAAACTTAAGTAATGGAAGTGTTCAATGGAATTATTTCTATAAATAAGTATATTGATGTGCAAGAAATGGTATAAACGTAAGAATAACGTGAAATAAACTGTAATAAAATGTATGCAATACTTAAATAATGAATTCATTGATTATTTTAGATAACAAATGTGAAATATTTGTGTAAGTACATGAGAGAAAAAGGACATTGTTTGAATGAATGGAAATAAATAAAAATAAATAATGACGTGAAAAGAAACCAATTGAATAAACTTAAATAACGTGTTGAAATACTTGGTTGTTTTGGCTTATGTGATGTTTAGAAAAGGATACTTTTAGTTGTTTATGGTTGTATGGATAGTCTATCTAGAAATTATCCAAGGCTGTTGAGCGTAGGGTACACTTGATTGTTTATTTATCACCTTGCACGGTTAAAAGTTTCTGAACTGAACAAATCGTTGGTTTTGATTGCTATGGATGTATGATGGATTCTTTGGTTGCATAAATGGTTGTACTGTTTGTTTGATTATGTTTTATAATGATTTACTTTTGTAATAAATTGAAACAACTTAAATATTCTCTTATACATAATTCTCAATATTTTGGATTATATAAGTGAAATAAAGGTTTATGGAAGCAATAGCCACTACTTTTGGTTTCATAAGTAAACGTTATTTACCCAATAAATAGGTACCTTTTTGGATTACAGTTTTCTAACGATGTTATATTGTTTCCCTATGGCTTGAGATATTTTATTTTGAAATATGATATATATATATATATAGTTATTATAGATATTATCATTTTTTCGGACTTCTCCGTACAAAGGAGACTCTACAGAAAAATAATCGTGAATTTTTGACTTAGAATTTTTTTGTGAAAGGAAGATATTGGTTTAGAATTTTTTTTGAAAGTAAGATATTTTCAAACTTTTGTTTACTTGATTATATAGGATTTAATTGGTTATAAATTTTATATTTTATTCAAAAATATGTGATTATGTAAATTAATTGTTGTAAATTGAATACTTTGAATAAAATATATTAATCCCTTAATTCCTCCCTTTTCTTTTTCGAGGATGAAAAGTTTTGAGTAGGGAAGAGTGCAATGACCCATATTTTATATTAATTAAAATATTAAATTTAATAAGATTCTGAAATATAAATATTGTAAGAAATTAAAATTTATGATTTATAATGATAAAACAATTAGAATGTAATATCGTAATGTTGATTTATGTAATTGATAACCATTATTATCGAATTTCAATCAATGGATATAATTGCAAGGTTATTTGGTTATAATTGTATATATGAAATAAACTAAATGATGCATTTAATGATGAGATTGTGTGTAATTAATTGGAAAAGGTTAATATAGAATATAAAGTCATTTTTTATAACCCTTTGTTGTAAATGATGAGATAACGGATATGAACTGTTATTATAAACAATGGTTGTAATTATCTTCTCATTGATTTGTCCATTTGAATATTAAATGGGTAGTTAATTGAATTAAGGCAATGAAATGTTGGAATTATATGCTGTTAATTGAAATTGAATATAATTAGTCTATGTATAAGTAGTCATAACATTTATTGTAGATAATAAACTTATAAATATAATTAAATTACTTAAAGGTGACAATTGTTCGTTTATTATCTCATTATTTAGTATGTTTGAAATTAATTTGGAAATTAACGAAAAATTTATGTAATTTCTTATTGCAGTTAATATGGTAAAAGATGTTAATGGTTAAATAATGAATGTAATAAAATGTAAACTTATGTTAATATAATTCATAGGGCATTGTTGATTGAATAATAAGGATGATAACATAGGTTTGAATGTAATTGGATGAGAATTGGATGTGTAGATAATGGCATTTAACTTTTTAAATATGACAAGGGGAAACAAATTAATATTGCATTAATTGATATTACATATTTTAATTAATATAAAGTGCAACGATCCGTAACTTTTAACAACTTTGAAACGACAGTGTTTTTAATTACAATAAAAATTAATTAAAAAAATTTGTGATGTTGAGTGTTTTATTTGACCAAATTTAATAGAATAAAATTTTTGGGAAATTTCAAATTTGATCAAATTTAGCCAAAGTTTGACTTTTGGTCCAAAAAAATAAATTTAAATTTTAAAATTTGATTCTTTTTATATAATACTAGACCGAATTTTGATCTTCCCTCCACTTTTTGTTTCGTCAAAATCAAATTCCTATTGCTCTATAAATTTGAATTACTGTGAAAAATTAACATGGATTGTTAGTGTTTTGTTGTTTTTTATTTGGCTAAGGCATATTGGGTTGGTTTGGCCTAATGGGCCTTGGTTAACCAAGAGGCTCTAGTCAGTCATGTGACCATTCCTTTTCCTATGACCTTATGTTTCTTATATGATAACATTTACGTACATAAATTTTCTCCTGAGAAACTTTCTCTTCACGCTTCTTCCTCCTCCTTAAAATCTACAGAGAACTCCAGATCAAAAACTCCAAAAACCTCACAAATCAAAACTCCTTTCCTCCTTTCCTTCAACCCTTCCTTCCTTCCCTATGCCGCCACCCTCTCCACCATCTCCAAGGCCACCTCCTTCCACCTTCCCTCTCCTCTTCTTTCTCCTTCTTCCCTTCTTTTTCCCCTTCACTATTTCCCTCTCTCTTTCCCTTATTTCCATGGCTTCTATATTCCACTAATCTACTCCAAATCAAATTGTTTTTTTTTTTGAAACAGTGCATAATTTCAATGGTAACAACTTTATTGCCGAACCCTTCTTCCCATTTAGAATATTTCTATATCAGAAACTCCATTTTTCAAGTCCTTTCTCAGGTCCAGTTCTGGCTGAAAATACCCGATATTGTTTCAATCATATCTCCTTTAAAAATGAACCAATTAATGTGATCCTTTTTTTAGACCATTTATTTTTCCGATGGGTTCAACTTTCTTTTACATCAGTTCTTTAAATTCCTTTATTTTCTATGCCAAAAACTCAAATATTTTCGAATTATTTTTGAACTTAGATATTCAACTCAGAAAACACCTCAGCTTGTTTTGACCGTAACTTCTTTACGCCTGAAGCTTTTTGGGTCATTCTTTTTTTGAAAGTGGAGAGAAAGAATTTTCAGCAACTTTCTGTTTAATCATTTTTATCGATTCCGTAATATTCTGGTCTGAATATTTTCTTAAAGATCATATAGTTTCGGTTTTGTCCATAATTTGGACCTTGGGTTGTTTGGAAGTTGCAAGTAGTTGAAACTAATTTATTGATTCGTGTTCACGTCTATGCTTCATTGAATCTGCTTTGCATTTGGACCTTTGCTAGGAATCTCCATATTGCTCCATTTTTATCATCTCCTTCATAGCCACGAAAGGTGAGCAAACACTCACAACTGCTAGATTTTCTTATGTTTGTTAAATTGAATTTATAATGTGAAAAGAAATTGATTGGTTGTTGTTTAGTATATTTTAAATTGTCATTCTAGTTAAATCTGACTTTTATTGAATTAATTGTCATTTAATTTAATATTGAAATTTAAATTGCCAATTAAATGCCTGTTAATGATAACTAGTAAATTATTGGTAGTTACTAGTTGATTTCAATGATGATTGTGATTTATGTTAATTTGATAATATTTGGATGTTGAATTTATGATGGATGATATTGGTTGACATTTTAGATGATTGGATGTTATTTATGTCTATATCTCTGTTACCCCTATAGGTTGAAATGATATATACCCGAACGATCTTATAGATTATGGAAAAATCATTATGGGTTGAAATGATAAACCCGAGTGGTTTTCATTGATTTGGAAATGTTGATTTTTGATAATGGGTGAAATGACATATACCCATATAATTTCTTGAATTTGGATTTTTATTTCAAAATGAATTATTGAAGGGTTTAAGTTAATTCAAACTTCGAAATTGTTTTAATTAGATGATTACGATTGACATTTCAAATTATTTGAAACCTTTTAAATAATTATATTTATGTTGTACACTTGGTAGGAGATGAAATCCCATAACATCTATGAAACCATTGCACTAATATTTCTATGTTACTTATTTTGATCTGACTTACATAAGACCTTTTAGTTCTAACTCGAATGCTTTGTCTTTTCATTATGCTCTAGTCGGTCTGAGCTTTTTAGTGCATTGAAGACTATTTTCTGCAGAACGAAGATGAAGATTCAATATATTATTGCTATTTATTATTCCACTGCATTTTGTTTTCCGCTGCATTGTTTGTTTATTTCTGATTTATGTATAAATCTGATTTGAATTGTAAAAGTGTAATCGAATGTTATTTAAAACAGCTTCATGAACTGTTTATTTGATTATTATATTTTGTCGTTTCGCTGCGAGATTTTGTGTTTTGTTTTTCCTTTTTTTATTTACCCCATTAACAATCCCCCCTTTTGAATGGTTTGAGTGTGATATGTGTGGTTTATTGTCAATTTGAACCATCCAAAAAGGTGGATCGTTACCTCATTAACAATCCTCAATTTTGAATGGTTTGAGTGTGATATGTATGGTTTATTGTCGATTTGAATCGTCCAAAAAGGTGGGTCGTTACACCGATGGTGACAAGTAAACGTGTTGACTCGATGGAAGTAGTTGTAGTGATGTTGAAGCCATAAACTGGTTCTAGGATGGGCTTCAATACTTTTGCTGGAAGCTTCATCTCATCGTAAGAAGACTTGAAAATGACATTAATAAAAGTACTAGAATCCATGAAGACCTTCTTTATAGTCCTGTTTGAGATTTGCACCATAGTAACAAGCGAATTCTGATGTGGGAGGACAAACCCGACGACATCAGCTGTGGTGAAGATTATGTCCTTTGTAGGTTTCTACCTTATATTGAACATGATATTTTGTTCCACTTTTGCTTCCTACATATACTGCTCTTGTGCCTTCCTGCTCTTCTCGGTGAAATGCAGTCCCCTATGGAACGAGGCCATGAGATAGGATGGGTTTCCCACTTAGTTTTCATTTGGATCCAGAGTGATGTACCTGGTCCTTTTTTCATTTTTTTCTTTCTGGAAACTAGGTAACCTTTTTGAATTAGCCTTTCTATCTCATTTTCAAGAGCTTGCAGTTGTTTATGTGGTGGTCATCCGCTTTGTGGAAGTGGCAGTATGCTCTACCGTGGTTATGCTCTACCTTTTTCACTTTGTTTGGCATACTATAAGCAATATCGATGTTGCTTATCTCGTATATATGTCTTGGAGTATGGGTAAAGGGAGTCTTTGCTGTGAAGTTGAGCTCCTTCTGTCGTTTTGCCGGTGGATGATACCGTTTTGCCCCTTTTTCTTATCATAGTTAGGGACAGAAGTTCTCTTAGACTGCACTTTAGTTCCAACTTCTTCCATTCTAAGTAACCGCTAACCCTTTCATAAAAAGCCTTCATGCCGTGACATGGTTTTTTGGTGTTTGTGTCCCTTATGGTATTATCAGTGGTTCTTCACGAGTTACCCTAATTCGAAGTACCTTCGATTTTATGTGTTTTATGAAGTTTTATAGGCCTTTAGTATTACCCTACTTCATACATGACATGGTGTTTACATCCAAGGAGGTTTCTCTCCTCGAATTGAATTGTCTCTAGAAATCTGTGTATAGCTGCCACCAGGAACGGATCTCCTTAGGTTCATACCTCATATACCATCTGGAGACTGCACCGACCACATACACTGGGAGGAGCTTGCACCGAGCAATGCTCCCCACTTTCAAAATGTTCATATATTACTCAAAGGAACAGATGCAGTCATCTAGGTCGGTGGTTCCATCGAATTTGTCAATTGACGAGGATTTAAAGTTTTTAGGAAAATATGCCTCATTGGTCGTCTTACTGAACATAAAAGAACCTTTTTCCCTTAATTTTTATCCGATGATTCACGGGCAAAGCTTTGCCATCTGCTCTACTCGAGCTTTTAACCGATGAATCTTATCTTCTTTGGGATCCATTTGGGATGTATCGCCCATATAAAATGAAGTTACGTTATCATTTTGGGGAGTTAGCCTGGATCTTGCCTTTTATTTCGGATGATTTATAGGCCAGCTTCATCGTTCTCATTTCTGAGTGTTGTTATCACTCATGGTTGCATGGTTAGCATAGTAGATGAGTGAGCATGGTGAGTGAGGGCGGTGAGCCATGGATGGTTAACGAGAGGTTGGCCTTAGAGCAGTATGTTAAGCCATAGTTTTCTTAAACCCTCCATACATTGGTTCATTTGATTAGCGAAGGCCTGGAGCACAACTAGAATAATGTCTAAGGCAGTCCTTATATAAACTTTTGCCTCACTTGGGCTTTTGAGGTTGTAAATGAATTTTTTTAAGATTTTCGAAGCTAAGTGAAATTGTTCTTATGCAAAGGAGTGGCGGAATCTATGAGATTCATGGTGTTGTAATGGTATTTGAAAAAAGTGCAGGTAAAATTTATTGGGGAGGGAATCGCACGCTCCTTCTAGGGAAAAAAATGTTAGTGATTTTCATCTCAACTACAACTCAATATTTTTACAAAGTAATCGCTGTCCTCGATGCTTTCGTGATTATGAATCAACAAAATTAAGTGGTATGAAACTTGTCTTGTAAAGGAAGGATAATAATATTTAAATGCTTATGTTAAAGTAACAAGAGTTATTCAAGGTATAAGGAATTAAACCATTATCTCAAATTCAAGGCTGGCCCAAATAGAAAAGACTGCAACATTAGGTACATGAAATAATAAAAATGACATAGAGAATTTGTGTGGTATGAATGTTAAGGAATCCTACGTCCACGAGAAATATATCACTTTCTTCTCTATAGATTCTTAGTGCAAACAACAATGGCAGAGAGTACAAGTTTTTTTTTGTCTTTTTGTGTGCTTAAAAGGGGTAAAAGGAAAAGAACACATTTCTTGCTCAATTATCTCAATTACCAATAGCATATACTGATTCATGTGGAATACCAACATTGCTCTTTTATTAGTTTTATATTTACATTAAATTTCGCCATGTGTCGAGTATCCATCTTGTGTATTCAACATGCGAGGATCATTGATGTGGCTTTCAGCGGGAAACTATGACTTAAGTGGTTGGATTTCGTATATTGGTGGGAAGTTTGAAATTGAAGTAGAAATGTTTGAAATTGAAGTGGTAAACTCAAATTTGAATGGGTTATGTGTTTATGATCCTAGAAGGTAACTAGCTTATGAACTACTATTTGTTGAGAGTTATGCCTTTTCTCTACCCTAGGTAGTGGTGCTGTATAGTCCTTATGTTCCATCGATGCTTTTGGAGTTGTACTACACAATCTGATATGTTATTTTTGCATAGTACTATGATGGGGATAGTTGAAGTTGAGTTGCATTGCCTTGCAGAAGGGATTGTGTTGTTGTTTTGGAGGGTGATTATCTTGAATGAATTTGGTCTAAGTTGCTTTTGACATTGGGGATGTCGTGCCATTGTCTTTGCTCTTTGACCTAGGCTTAATGCTATTGGAATGAAATCAGGACCCTTTGGTTGTGGGGCAATCTTATCCCATCGCTTCTCCCCTTGGGTCTTTGTGCCTGTTATGTCTGGATGGCGGTGCATTTTCGCATATTAATCTCATGTTGAGGTAGGATTGCAGTGCCATTTTGTTATTTCTATGTCAAATAGCGGCACATCCATATAGCCTTTTGATATAGAGTTGTGGTGCAGAACTGTTCTTTTCACATGTCAATTTACAAGTGTAGTGCATCTCCATTCGCATATAAACACTTAAGGAGATGTGCTTGTAGCTTTGTCTTAGGCTATAGTGCTAACACTGTGTAAAATGAGTAGGTGCAGTTTTTATTTTCTATCAGAGCTTCACATTCTTTTAGTGCAGTACCATCTGGACTTTGCTTTCCACTTTTTCCCTTAACTCAAATTGTGAGAGTGGTTCTCTCGGGTCGGTATTTGTATCAAACCTCCATGGACAATGTTATGGAAAATGTGGGTGTTACACTCTTTTTTAAACTTATAAACACGTGCCTGCACTTCGCATCCCAAATAACATCCTTATTCTTCTTTTTCAAGTTGGTTAAACATGCTGCTACCTTAAGGATATTCTTGATAAAACGTCTATAGTATCATGCCAAGCCAAGGAAACTTCTCACATCTGTAGCGGTCATAGGTTGATCCCAATCCTATACTACTACCACCTTCACAAGATCTATAGTAATACCTTGTTCGAAAAGAACATAATCCAAAAAGCGCACTTCCCTCCATCAGAAGTAACACTTCGAAAATTTGCCTTCAATCGGTGTTCTCTCAACACTTCGATCACATTCCACAAATGCTCCTTGTGTTCTTCCTCCATCCTTGAATAAATAAGGATATCGCTCACGAACATTACAAACTTATTTAGTTGATCCTTGAACACACGGTTTATAAGATCAACGTAGTATGTCGGTCTGTTGGTTAACCCGAATGGCATAACCAACCACTTATAAAACCTAGATGATGTGTAAAACGCTATAATCAGCACACTCTCCTTCACCACATTCGGCTGATGAAATTCCATCGTAAGGTCCAACAGAGAGAACACTCTAGAACCATGGAGTTGATCGAACAAATCATCAGTACACAGGAGTGGATACCTGTTCTTCTTCGTCACCTTATTCAGCTCGCGGTAATCTACACACAACCTCATAGAGCCATTCTCTTTGGAGGTGAATACTATAGGTGCGCCCCACTCAAATATGCTCCTATGAATGAACCCTCATCTCAACAGATCATTCACTTGCACCTCCATCTCCTTTTGCTCTCTGGATGACGTGCACCTTAAAGGCATAATTATCAGTCTAACATCCTTTACTAAGTTTATATAGAACTCAATCTTTCAGTGTGGCAGTAATATGGTCACCTCCTCAAACACATCCGGATAATCTCTTACGATAGGCATGGATGATAGCCCATCCTATGGAATGTCAAGTGAATATAGAAAGCTAACCATAACTACATCCTCTATCAGGCTGCCAATCACTATTGTCCACCCCTCCACAGCCCCAATCGTCACTAATAGCCTCTCACAATTCACCACTATTGCATACTTCCTCGGCCAGTCCATCACTAAAATAATACCAAACTCTACAAAAGCTAAAACAAAGCAATCACAAGCAAATAAACATCCATGACTCGATAAGGCCAATTCTCGACAAAATATGCAAAGAACAGTCGATCCTCTAACAGATTTTATAACAATCGGAGGTCGGTCAACTATCTCGGGTTTGAATACCAATCTATCTACCAAATCACTAGATGTGAAGGAATATGAAGCCCCGATATCAAATAAAATACGTACATGTGTGTCAAAAATAGAAACTATATCGTACATAACTACGTTTTTCCTCTTGTCCTTCGCCAAGGGAGCACTTGACGAAGCTGGAACAATATTCAAAGCGTAAGTAAGCACAACCTAGTGATTCCTTAATGGCTTTGGGATATCCTTCTTCATATGCCCTGGCTTATTGTAGTTAAAACATCCTTTCTTCTCGTTTCTAAAATCTTTGTTAAGACGACTCTCCTCTCCATAATTTTATCAAGCAGGATCCCACTTGCCCTTTTTTTGGTCATCCTTCTGAAGCTGCTTCTCCTTGTTATTGTTCCACTTCCTCTTTCCTCCTTTGCCAACTTGCGACTTTGGCTCATCCTTGGAACAACAACCAACTTAGGCTTAGGAAACAGACTCTCATGTCGAAGGGCCTTCTCCACCATCCTCTCAAAGGTCTCGTCGATGTGTCCTACTAGCTACTCTCCAAGATAATTATCCAAGCCCACGATAAATTTCTCATTCTTCTTGAGTAGAGTGTCGATGAAAGATGGACATACTTCAACAACATGTCAAACTCGGCCATGTACTCCGACATAGACATATCTCCCTGTCTCAAATCAACAAACTATCAGAGGAGAATCAACTTTTGAATGGTCGGTATATACTTCTCTTCAAACCTCGCATTAAATTACTCCAAAGTAATCTGGTTCTCGAGAGCAGAAATCTTGATGGTGTTCCACCATTCCATAGCTCATCTTTGAAGCTGTCCAAAGACCGACTTCCTCTTCATCGCCTCCTCCAACTTCATATCCTTCATGATGCTTTCCTAGTTATCTAACCAATCCTACACTTCGATGGCTGATTTCATTTCAAGAAACGATTTACCATCCAAAGTGGAGTAGTCCTTGTTTAGTTTGGCCAAGTGAGTCCTCGACGCTTGCACTAGAGCACCACTACCAACATCCACAGCAGAAGCAAATTGGTCATTTTGAACCATGTTTCGCACCATCTCAGCGAACAAGTTCTGCAAATCGCGATTAGCAGCCCTCGATCCCACCCCTCCGCAACTCCATAAATGGAGTTCCTTGTAGCATTCCTAATTATCCAGCTCAATCTTACAAGTTGTAATAAGAATTATCAATCTCCCTAAAGTGAATGAGTGGTGTCCATGAATGGAATTCAACTTATATGCTACACACACATCACTATATAGTTTTAAAAACTAAAAAAATAATAAGTAATCTCTCTGTAACAACCATAGTCGAAATTACCTGAATTAAATTCAAATTATAATTAAAAATTATGTTACTTCATTTTATGATGAATTTGGGAAATTTTATTAATTATAATTTCCAAATTAAAATGGCTTTCTAGCTGCAAATAAATAAATTTGGGAAATTTTTTTAAATTTTAGAAATTGTGTAGTTTAACTTCTTATATTTGATAATATAGGAATAATCTTAAGGGAAATGAGAATTTATAAAATATATGGAAATAATTGTGTAATATAAAATATTAATTTTTCCAAAGTTTATTCACTTATTTATTTTAAGTGGAGATTTATGACAAATATTTTACATTTCAAATTATTACAACAAATATTAATAATTTAATAAAATGTTAATATTGAGATTTATTGTTTAAAATGAGATTTTTTTTGTATAATAGTTTATTTTATTGAAAATAATAGGAATAACTTTTAATTTCAGAAGTTATTTCTAATTTCTAAAGCTATATTAAAAATATTATGAGAAAACAATAGAAATTAATAAACATTTTCATATTGGGTTATAGGATACCCAATAAGCCAATGTAGAGGGTGAATAATAATCAACATACCTTTGTTTTACTTTATTGATTTTTCATTTCAGCCAAGTTCAAAAATATGAAAATAAACTAAGCCTATTTGCAAACCCTAGAAACCATATTAAATTCCTAAATCAAGATTAAATCAGAGGGCTTTTGATTATTAATAAAAGATGTAAAGCTAAGGTAATCTCTACCATTATATCTTACATCTATTGGATCTTTAATCTCAACTTCGATCATGATTGTATTTCATGCTTTTGCAATCGTTCAAAATCAAACCTATGTTGTAGTCAAAAGTTTTTAACGAAGTGGAATCTGAGTTCTAAGCACCCATTCAAGCTTAATTAGGTGAGTTAATCTCACACTTCTAGCCTATTGCTAAATGCTTATCACTGTTGTCTTGTAGATGAATTTGATGTTGAATCAATCTCAATTTTGTGTTGATTTTCTTGTCATATGAAACTTGATTTTCTATTTGATAAAAACCCATGACATGATGATTTATTTCATTGCATTGTAGTTGTTTTGATGCTCACATGTTAGCTAATTCGGTCTAGTAGATGTCCAAGTTCAATTTAGAGAAGAAAACACCATAAAAGGGCAACTGAAACATTGCCAGCGTCGCCTAGGACTCAGTCTAGGCATGCTAACATGCACTAATTACCATGATCGGTAGATCGGTCATAACCAGTGTTGAGACCAAGGTCACACCGTTTCGGGCTCGGTTTGCGCCCGTTTGCTCCTTCATTCATCCGTTCGATCGCTTGAACCTATTTGCTTGATTTTGATGCTAATTTCAATGCTACTTCTAGATTTTAGTTTATGAATTTTTGAATTCATCGTGGAGTTTATTATACAATAGAATTGGTCCATGGGTCCAAAACGTAACACACAATCATCGTCGCACGTTTCAACTGGAGTTTCAAAAGAATGATTTTCAATCCAAATCAAATCATTTTAAGTATGAATATATATTTTCTATAAAAGATATTTGGAATATTTATATATAAAAAATATATTTATTTATAATAATATTGGCTTGGTTTAAAATTGTACTTATATGTGTGTGTGTGAGTTGAAAAGCCCTTGCTAATATATATACATATATTCTAGTTTATAAAATAATATTTTCGAAAAGGATTTCAAACTAATTATTTTATAAAATTACATGACATCGTCTGACAAGAAATTGATTTAAACGGATTAATAAAATGAGTGGTATGAATTGCTCGTGTTTATTTTTTTGATTAATTCCTAGACTTCTTCGATTGAGCCATTTATATACCCGAGTGGAGTTTCTAACTTGTAGTAAATGTTTAAATAAACTCATATGATATGGGACACACAGTTGTTATTTATTTGATTACTATTCGGAGGTATATAACACTTATTGTCGTGTTTATGACTTGCTTTCAAAGTTTATAGGACTTGCTCCTATCTTGGAGTTTATAGGTCTCGTACCTATTTTGTCGTCTATAGGACTTACTCCTATCTTGATGTTTATAGGACTTGTTCCTATCTGGATGTTTATTGACCTTTTATCTACCTTGATGTTTATAGACTTATACGTCTATCTTGGAATTAAATGCATATGGGTGAATTTATTCACCAATCTTGGAGTTTTGGTGCCTTTCCCTTTTTTTGGGATTTTCTAGATTTTTGTTATGATTTCTAGAGTCGATGCTATTTGTTTTATCACCAAACGATTTTGAGAATTTTGCTTTTAGAAGCTGTTTTGGGTTTTGATATTTGGTGTTTACACATTGTAGTTTATTGAAGCATTCTTGTTGTTAGCCAATTCCTGGCTTGCTTATCCCATTTAGTTTTGTCGACTATAGTCTTGTTGAGATTAAAGACTATAATAAATGGTAAGACAAATTATTATAGTCTTGTTGTTAGCCAATTCCTGGCTTTCTTATCAAACATGATTATTTGTCTTGCTTATCCCATTTATTATAGTCTAGACTGATCCATTTATTATTTTATAATACTCGGGTCAGACCTGGATATTTCAGGTGCTCCAGTTTGATAGTTCTAGATAGGATTTCACTTCAACTATATAGTTATCATTCATCTTATCTTCATCTCTTATATGTGTACATATTCATATAGTGTTGTATCTATTATTGAGCCTAGATTCTTTTGTGTACATAACTATTTCAGGAGATGTAGTACTCATGTATTATATGGACCGTTCGGACCATAGCTTTGTATTTGATATTATGTATCTATTTTATTTGATTAGCATGTATCTATTTGTATTCCGCTATGTATATTCAGTGATTTGTGTGATTCTGTGATTTGTACTTTTATATATATTGTTCTAGATTATTATCTCAGCCAGCATAGTTTTGTTTTAAGCCTAGATTAAATATGCTAATTCCATGCTAATTCCACTTATGAAAAAAAAAAGCATAGTAATCGACGTATCGATGCTCGCTTAAAATAAAATTCATGGACGGTTGCTCTTAAACAGTCCTATTTCTACACTAGTAGATGATATTACTCTGTAATATCCTTTGTTAGTGTGGGTTTTGGGGTAGGTCATCACGCCCTCTCATATATCGCTTGATCCATTCTAAGGTGATAGCTCCTTCCTTGTCCCTAATGGATCCAAGTATCGACTTAGGTCGTTTACGCAACTTAAGCTCCAATAACAAATGTGATGACTTTCCTACACCTCTAGTACCCAATATACATGTATAACGTGCCGTGGAGGTACCCAGTCGATGCAGAACGGTAGGCAAGGGTGTAATGTAACATAAATCCTAGCATAGAACCTGTAGAATATCTCATAGTGCATGGACAAGATGTAATAAAACAACAAATAAGTAATATAGGCGAGATGGTGATATAATCAGATGAGCTATAAATAAGAAAATCATAGTGCAACAGGTTCACATATTATACAAAAAATAAATAATAGAGTTCATACATCTTGAATCCCTAAAATAAACTCGATAACTGCCTTTAAGATAATACAAGTACTAGTATAGCCCCACGGTGCTGCATAGCAAAATATAAGTGATAGTAAGCTCTAAATATAAATATATGAAAAGGCAGTCATCTACTCCTACATCGTATAGTGCAATGTGCTATCCAGACCTTTTATCCCTTATCTACTTATTTAAGAGCACTCGAGATAATAAGAAGCAAAGCATTAAACCTCGGATCAGACAACAGTCTAGTGCAAGTGATACATCATCTCAAAATACTATAAAAACCATATATTATGAATAGGGCATAGGGTATAAATAGCCATATCTAACATGTCTTTGCATCCAAAGAGTTAGCACGTATACACATTATATGCTAAACTACTATCACAAGTGGAAAATATGGGTTATAGGGGTATCACACAGCATATCAAGCTCACAACAAACATAGCATACATCACACGGCCTCGCATCTCTTACTCATGTGCTTCAGATATACGATAACTCTCATAGATTCTCAACTCATTTCCCATGTAGATGGCTAGGGTCTGGATAAATGCAAACATCCAAATATATGGGTGCACACAGACTACCCTGTGTATACGTAGACTAACTTGTCCCAACAGTGTGCATCACAATCTCAGAGTTACACATCCATCTCTTAGCACATGTAATATGATAAGTAGAACTACCTCATAGATGCTCAACTCATGCCTATGCAAATGGCTAAGGACTGGACACACACAAGTGTCCAAAGATGTGGGTACACTCAAACTACCCTGGGTACACACAGACTACCCTATCCTACCTAAAAGTATCACAACCTCATGTTTTACTCTTCGAGCTATCACATAGAACTCGTTCTTTTTCTCCATATCAAGTTGCTATAGTTACTTGCCACATCGATTCATCGAAGTCATCATATTTCATTGGTTGCCATCCCGAAGTCATATAGAGTCATCCATCCTTACACTGAACAAAGTCCCAAGACTATTAAGCAACACCAAGCATTGTCCCGAAGCCCCCTTTCTATCAAGCCCGAAGCCAACGTCCAAGACTCCATTTCATATTCTGTATGGCCTTTCTCCTACCATCGGACCAAAGTTGCCGAACGACAATTCATGTTCGACCACTGGTCAGAGATTACTGTTGAACATGATTTCCTGTCTGGTACCCCACCACCAAACCAAGTAACCACCGAATAGGATTTCCCATCTAGTACTCCACTGCCAATCCAACTAGCTACTGGACAGTATTTCCTGTCCAGTTCTTCTTTGCCGAGCCAAGCACCTACCGATAGGAATTCTTATCAGGTCTTCCATTGCCTAGCCAACTAAGATCCGAATCAATACTTCTTCTATTGTCGAGCCATCCCATACCGGACAAAGCTCCACCGAACTAACCCATATCGGACCAAGCTCCATTGAACTATCCTATATTGGATAAAGCTCCACCGGACTATCTCATACCGAACCATGCTCAACCGAACCAGAAACATATAGCTCCTTCAACACATCAACTTCAAATCGATTCTATGGATACACCCAACACTCGACACTTATGCATCGCCTATATAAGAATACGACTTCAAAAGCAATAGACATTATCCGCCAAAGTCCGATTTCATGGTTCCAACCTCAAATTCGCTATAATGAACGATTTCAACAATAAAAGCATATAAACAAACACTATACATGCACAAAACAACCATCAAACATGTAAATCATGTGAGAATAGTAACCATCGTATAAGGTGTCTACAACATAGCCTAACATATATCAGAGCAATCACATATCCAAATAAAATGTCGAAACCACCAAAAACTCATTTATTCACGTTTTTACTATATGTAGGGTTTTATAACAACAAAAAACATAATTTTGACTTCAAAAATTGATCCAAAATATGTTAAAACCTATATATATATATATATATATATATATATATATATATATATATATATAATGTGAGAGATGATGAATCACTCCCCAAACTCTCCAAATTCCATGTTTTACATGCAAATTGTGGCAAATCCAGAAGTGAACATAAAAGATGTAACTTTACTTACGCAAAAATATAGATTTGAAGATCTCTAATGAATCCTCTTGCTAATTTACCCTTAATCGATGATTTACACTTGATTTGGAGGAGAAAAGAGAAGAATGTGGATGTAGAATGGGCTACTAGGTGCTTCGATCTATTTGAGAAGTAGAAAAATAATTTGGAAATGATAGCTCAGCCTGCTATAACCACCAAATCCGAAATGGGTTAGTGGATTTTCTCCCAGACCTCAATAATTACCCACTAAACTGCTCTAAAAACTACCAAATCTTCAAATAGTAATTTCTCCTAGGTAGAAAGTCCAAATTGCTATTATGACCACTCTATGAAAATTGAAACAGTAATATCATTCCAATGGAAGTAGTCTCGGATGCTAATTTATCTTCTATCAAAAGTTATAGCCGCTATAAATTTTTAGGGTTAAAATTCGGAAAAAAGTTCGAAGTATAGGAAATGTCATTAGTAGGAACTTCCCAAAGTTTAGAATCATACGATCTCATATGAATTTAAAAATAATATTTTACGACCTTGTGATACATAAAATGTAACAAACTGGACTTTGATCCTCGAAAATCCACACTATAACATCCACTGTATTGCATGCCGAGTATTTAAGTGCTGAAAAACACTTATCGTTAGGGGAAATAAAGAAGAAGATCGAAGATAGAAAAATAAGAACAAAAACAAAATCTCACAGTGCAACGGAATAACATATATTAATCAACATAATATTTAGAAAGTCATTTGTAAAATGATATATCTGAGTCATACTAATATAATTCATAACTTAGGATAGTTACAATAGCCTATCCTTGTACATGGATATAGAGTACATAATATACAGCGGAAATAAGATGATAACTATCTATCGATGAAGCCTCCTGGTCCAAGCTCCTCCAAAATGCATTCCTACAAACTTGGACCACTTGGCTACTCATAAAAATTTGAGCACCCAAGAGTTTTAGGGAAATAAAATAAAAATCTGAGTCATACGTGGGTCTGGTGCGAGTAAACCCAATCCAACTGAATTGTTACTTTTAAAACTCTTTTAAAATCAAAGGTATCTCGTAAGAACGCGCCGCATATAAATACGGACGAGTTTGTACCTTACGATAACTAAAACACTTTTACAAAAAACTCAGTGATATTATAATAATATCTAGAGGGTCAGTAAAATATTAAAATAGTTGGAATGCTTGCATCTCACGTTCCAACATATTAAGTATACAACTAAAACCATATGGCACTTGTTGGAGAATGTATTTCATACAATGATTGGGATACTAGGGCACCGCCCATCAAGTATACGTCTACATGTACCGAGATCGTACCTAGCGAGCCCTGCCAACACAAGATCGGCCAACCCCTTACTAGATATTATTGAATATGTCATTACTGCGGTTGCTTTGCAACCCTTTTCATATTGAGATCTCTTACATAACCAATTCATAAATATGTAGATGTATCGTATCTAGATGGGTGACAACGTACCCAATTGGATGTGATCCACATAGCATTGCTACATCTCCACTATTTTAGTCATTCCTGGTAAATGAGGCTTGAGGCTACATTTTACCTTTCTGAATAGCAATCCCTCTTGGAATGCTAACACTGCTCTCCAGGTAGTAATACAGTCCCAGCATTGATCCATACAAGTTGTCCAGGACAAAGGAAAACCGAAGGCAATACTTCTACTACGTCCATTTTGAAACCACCCATAAGATTAGTAGCAAGTAGCTCTTGCACTTCAATGGCTCCATCATCGATCCCATCATTCAAGATGTCTTCATTTCAAAACGCTAGAGTTGAATCAAAATGGTTTTCAGATAGCATATCTGATACTGGTATCTTCGAAAGAACTTTCGATATTTCTTAACAACTCAACATTAGTTCTTTAGGAAATAAACAGACAAAGGTAAGAGTGGAGTCCACCTCCTAACCGTTTATGGACGGATTTCCTTATCACTCGTCCTAGAAGAACAAGCGAGTTTATACGTATAGTATAGCACCTTCGACAGTAACTATACCGTATAATTCTCATGTTTCTCCTAGATATTTTCAAAGTTACATTTTGGATCCAGCTTTGATAGTCGGTTATCTACTATCAAATAATCAAACATCCAATCAGGGTTTAATTTCCATATGGGATCCACTAAGCCTTTATTGATTCTCTTTAATAAATAAAATCACTTTATAAAACTTAATCAAAAGATCTTTTCAAAACACTAATCCCAAACTCCTTAATTTCCTTTATACTTGGAAACATTTATATACTTATCTCAACAGTATAAGTATATTACCAAAATATTTTACTTTTCATGCCTTGAAACAAAATGATATACTTATCTTATCAGTATAAGTAAATTTACAAACTTTTCAAAGATTTATGCTTTCTAAATCCCATATTAAATACCAAACATTTCTTCAAAATAAAACATTTCGCTGATCCTTTATCAAAAATTCACTTTTAAAAAGCTCATCTCATATTTCAATTAACTTAAAACTTTGAAAATGAATTTATAACCCATTTTTAAACCTTTAAGTTAATCTATAAACCTCTTTCCAAATCTCTGAAATGATTTACAAACCTTTTTTTCCTATTTTTAAAACTCTTTATATAAACCATTGTACACTCCTTTATAAATATAATTTACAAAACATCATTTGTAAACCACCTTATTAACACTTTCCGATAGTAAAACCCCCTTCCATACACAAGATATCATTTATAAATACCTTTATAAGAATTATATAACTTGAAAACCATTTGTAAACCCTTAATCACAAATTGATTAAAGAATTTAAGTAAATTAAAAACCATACTTTATAAATTCCAAATGAGGCTTAGCAATCCTAATAGTACTGATTTAAATGACCATTTAAATTCAATTCGATTCCCAAGTCACTTAACAATTATTTACATAAGCTAGCATATATGTAAATACAGTTCATATCCAATCAGGGAATAATACGTCAATATAACTAATTGGCATACACAAGTCCGAATAACATAACAACGGGATGGTGATTTATCCTGCTAAACAGATGTCCAAACAATTTAATCAATTTATATAAGAATGGGGATTTATTCTGCTTAACACATGTTAACACAATCAAATCTCTTACACTATAGCAGAATGGTGTTTTTTCTGCTAATGGATGTCATTTAATTCACCTAAGCATATGGGTTACTTAAGTGTCTGGACAAGAGATCATTTGATATTGACTTGATTTACTTTAAAAAAGAAATTTTATAAAACACATTTCTTTTAGTCTCAAATCACCTTTGAAAAGTTAAAAGTGCATTTAATAGCTTAAACCCTAGCTAAATTCTAATTAATCCAATTTAAATCAAGATTAAATCATAATTAAACCCTACTTTGGCTTAATGAACTTGATTAAGTACTAATTAACTTCCTAATGCAACTTGGTTAACATTAAACCAAATAGTTTAAGAATTAAACCCTAATTAATTAAATATTAATTAAATAATCCATTAAATAAATAAATAAATAACCTTTAATCTTAATTAAATAATTATTAATTACTTAATTACTTCTTAACCCCATTAATCACTAATTCAATCTTAGTTAATCAATTAATAGTTATTAACTTAACTTAAGTGATGATTAACCTCTAATTACCAATTAAGTGCTAATTACCTTTTAATTAACTAATTAATTGATTGATCAATTAAATAAGTAAATCACTAAACTTAATCACTTTTTAATGTTACTAATTAACTTTAAAAAACTTTGTAAACTAATTTCAAAATAAAACAAATTTGAAATAGAAATTCAAACTTTTGTCGAACTACATCCATAGCGACTGTCACTATGAGTGCAGTTTGCTCTAACACACCTTTAAGTGAAGCCACTTTACTAAAACATACTATTTCATGATTGAAACATGTCTTAGTAAATTTTCACACTTTAAAACCGACTACGCAAACTTTAACCAAAATCTAAACTTTAAACTCTTGAAACGAGTTTGATTTCAAATCCGACCTCAAATCCGTCGTGACCACATACAAAGTTTCAACTTTGCTTTTAACCCACTATGACTATAGTCAAGTTCATCATCAACCCTGTATATTCACACATTACATCATACAACAAATTGTACACATACACCACAATATACACAATTTCTAATTTTGCAATCACATCCATTCGAGTGCTAATACTAACCCATATATTAGCATTTATCATCACATTTCAAACATGCCAAGATCCAACATATATATAACATACATATAGCTAAGGATCAACACAATATATAAAGGAAAGTTCTTTCCAAAATATTAGGAATTTACTCACCAAACTTCCGCAAAAGCTACCGAACTTAAGCTAAACTTGCCAATGACTTACTAGCTTTGAAGAATGAAGGCTTTAGGTGCTAGCAACCCTCAGAATAGCTTGATCCTGGAGTATAGGCTAGGCCAGAGGTGTGGGGTGGATGTGGGGTAGTAGCTTGAAGGTAGAGGAGCTTCGGGTTATCATCGATTTGTCGAAAAATGAACCCAAAGTTAGGTCATTTTCCCACTGGTTTTTAGGCCCCCAGCTCATGAAATTTGTAAAAGTAGTTAAAAGGAAAGTTGTAGGAATTTCTTTCTTTTATCCTTTCAAAAAAGGAATCATTTATTTACCATTTGCGTTGAATAAGTTATGATTAAAAGAAGAAATGTAATTTTTTGACTTGAAATTCTGGTGAAAATTTTCTTTGCAAGGATTGGGTATTTTGATATAGCTATGATCGAAATTGGAAAATGTGGTCAACTAGAATGTTGTAACCACTGGAATTTTAGGTGATTTATAAAAATAAGGTCACCATTTGAAGTTGGAATGAAGAAGTTTTATCGTAGGAGAACGAAGTGGTAAAACTTAGAGGAAATTGGAGCTATTTATAAGCAATTCTTCCAAGGTCATCATTATGTAAAATCAAATCAACATCTTTTCATCCCTCTCATGCATCATATCTCTACTCTCTAGTCACCCCATCCATGTAATTATGGCTAATGATGATTCATTATAAAAATATTCAAGATGTGACAATACTATATATATACAATGTTTATTATTTTTAAATCTATGAGCCATCACATTACTTGTTATTTAAAATTAATTACAAGATAATATTCCTAAATATATGATTATATAGTTAATTACCTCTTATATATGTGTATATGTGGTGCACAAAGACGAACAACGTTCCCGACAACTTTACTGTGTCGAAAGGTCGAAATTTCGAAAAACTTTCTTCGGTCGCATTTTCTGTTTTTCTACGAACTATTTAATTTGGTCAAAAATTTGAAAATGATTTTACCATCATTATTTAACTAATTAAAATGAGTTTATTTTCATTATAGAACCTATATATAGGATATTCAATATCAATTAAATATTCAATAATCAAAGAAGTGAAATTCCATGTTGTTACATTCTTCACTCCTTGAAAGAATTTCGTCCCAAAAATTACACCTCGACCTATCCCAGAAAAGACTTAACACTATACAACAACTCCTACGATGTACATAGATTATTCTTATGAAAAATATGATTCAATCTCAACCCTAATACATAACTTTCCTTTCGAACTAGTATCGCTCGCCCAATTCCCTAGTGTGGCTCCTATCAGGCTCTTTGGTTTGGAACCTCTATTCTCCTTAGATAGTTTTAACTATGATAGAAAACCTTTGCCCCACACCAAGAAACCTCATCAAGTTATCGCGATCGAAGGTCGAGTAATAGATCCTTAATCAGAACAGTGAAACACCTAAAATCCATGTACTCGAATCTTGGATCGTTCTACATGGAAAGAGAAATAATCTTTGTTCAACTTTCGTACTTACTTAATTGGTTCTCCCAAATACCAATTCTATTTCCACCAAATTATTTATGAAAACATTTCACAAACTATTCTTAGGTTCAACTTATATGCTACTCCACTACATCCTAAGATAATATATCCCAATCTGATTCCATTATTCCATTTTTCTTTTATTTTCCTAAGAAAATTGGAGATCTAAATACCTGGCTTTTATTTTCAAAAACTTATTGAAATGGAACTCTATACTTTAAACCATACAAATATATAGACATAGCCCAAATAACTCCAAAATGATACTAAGGAACTGGGTATCACCAAACAATATCATGCATTCCCTTAAGAAGGGTAATACTCAAGAGAAGTGTTTTCAATCTAAACACATCTCTTTCCCAATTTTAAGTTATTTTCGAGCCACTCGAACTAGTTAACTAAAAAATATTCCTTTTGTTTCTAAATTCTCATTATTGGAACAATACTTTACATTTTCCAACAACATATATCACCAACTCACATTGGGTTTGTTTGGGCTGAACTTTTTTCGATTGTACAATGATAAAGAGAATAATTAACTAAGTACCCTACAAAGTTCACCTAGGCAAACATCTGATCGTCGCTTAGAAGATTATTATGATCATCACAAAACAATTCAGACTTACTCCCCATACCACTCCAAAGATAATACTTCTTATCTACACTTTTATTCCAAAAATTTATAATTAAACCAAATTGGTTTTAGATATTATTATTATTATTTTCCCAAAACATTGAAAATCATTTTTCAAAAGCACCGGGATTTGGGTTCTAAAGTTATCAACCTAAATTTCTTCCAACTTAAATGATACATTTTTATAAACCTATTTGATAAATCACTTCTATTAAACCATTTTTAAATATTTATCCAAAAATATTCTAACTTTGAAATCAAATTCTACCTCAACGTTAACATCGGATGCCTTTTAGTCAAATTGTGAATCTTAATTCACAAGGTGTTTGTTTTCATATTCTTCTCAATCCTAATCTACCTGACCTATATCTTAAAAGGGGGACATACTAACAATAGTCAATGCTCAACTAGATGAGCATGATTAAACAAACCCTAAATGATAGTAATAACAACATATAATTATCTCCTAACATATCAACCAATTATATTACACTATTTGTGAAAATCATTCTTTTATATATAAAATATGCCCTAGGTAAAATTATTTCATTTAGCCAATTCCAAAACAATATTATGTCGATTTGCCAAGTTTAAGTGTTTAGAAATCCTTATCGATACAGCTGTACACCCTATATCGACCAAAGTTCTTAAGACACTAAACTGATAAATCAACACAATATAAAACATTTCATAATCAGTCACAAATACACGCTCATATATATACATTCGAACTCATTCTAGGGTGTCACTTAACCTATCTCTAATGATTAACCCCACCAAAGCCAAGATTCTCGTTTAACCTTCAGCTTCGATACTAAATGAATGAACCGGGCTTTCGATCCTAAAAAATCGACACTAATACATCCATGGTATTACACATTGGGCATTTAATTGCCAAAAAACACCGATCGTTAGGGGAAATAAAGAGGAAGATAGAAGGTAGAAAAACTAAGAGCAAACAAAGAATCTCACGATGCAACGGAATAACATATATTAATCAACATAATATTTACAAAGTCTTTTACAAAATGATACATCAGAGCCATATTAATACAATTCCTAACTTAGGACATTTATAATAACCCGTCCTTATACACAGAAATAGAGTACATAATATACAGTGGAAACAAGATGATAAGTATCTATTGATGAAGCCTCTTACTCTAAGCTCCTCCAGAATGCATCCGTAGAAACCTGGACTACTTAACTACTCAAAAAAATTTAAGCACCCAAGAGTTTTAGGGAAATAAAATAAAACCCCGGGTCAAACATGGGTCCGATGTGAGTAAACTCAATGCAACTGAATTATTACTTTTAAAAATCTTCTAAAATCAAAGGTATCTCGTAAGACCACGTCGCACATAAACACAGAAGGGTTTTTATCTTGTGATAACCAAAACACTTTTATAAATATTCAATGATATTATAATAATGTCTAAGGGTTCAAAGTGAAATACTAAAATAGCTGGAATGCTTGCATCCCATGTTAAAACTGTTTCATATATGACTAAAACCGTATGGCACTTATCGGAGAATGTATTCCATATAATGATTGGGTTACTAGGGTACCGTCCATCATAGTACATATCTAAAAAATATATTGAGATCGTACCTAACGGCCCTTGCCAACACAAAACCAGCCTACCCCTTACTGAATAGTACCGAATATGTCAACACCCTGATTGGTTTGCAACCCTTTTCATATCGAGCTCTCGTGCATAACCAATTCATAAATATGTAGATGTATCGTATCTAGAAGGCTGACAACATAACCTAATGAGTGCGACCCACACAGCCTCGCTGCATCTCCAATGTATTATTCATCCCTGGTTGATGAGGCTTAAGGCTAGGTTTTACCTTTCTGAATGTCAATCCCTCTTGGAGTGATAACACTGCCCTCTAGGCAATAATATGGTGCCAGCATTCATCCATACAAGTTGTTCAGGATAAGGACAAACCAAAGGCACTATTCTACTACATCCATTTTGGAACCGCCCTTATGATTAGTAGCAAGTAGCCCTTGCATTTAGTGGCTCTGTCTTCGATCCCATGCTTCAAGATATCTTTATTTCAAAATACTTGAATTGGATCGAAGTGGTTTACGGATAGCATATCCGATCTCAGTCTCTTTGAAACAACTTTCGATATTTCTAGTATACTCAACCCCGGTTCTTTAAGAAACAAACAAACAAAGATAAGAGTGGAGTTCACCATCTAGCTTTTTGTGGACAGATTTCCTTGCCATTCATCCTAGAAGAACAAACGAGTTTATACGCACACCTTCGATGGTAATTGTACCGTATAATTCTCATGTTTCTCCTTGATATTTCCAAAGTTACGTTTTGAGTCCAGCTTTGATAGTGGGTTATGTACTATCAAATAATCAAACTTCCAATCAGGGATTAATTTCCGTATGGGGTCCACCAAGCCATTATTAAGTCTCTTTAATTAATAAAACCACTTATTAAACTTGATCAGAAGATCTTTTCAAAACACTAATCCCAATATCCTTAATTTCCCTTATACTTGGACACATTTAAATACTTATCTCAACGGTATAAGTATATTACCCAAAAAAAAATACTTTTCATGCCTTGAAATACAATCATATACTTATCTTATCAGCATAAGTATATTTACAAAGTTTTCAAAGTTTTCTTCTTTCTAAATCCCATATTTCGTAACCAAACATTTCTTCCAAATAAAACATTCCACTTATCCTTTATCAAAAATTCCCATTTAAATAGTTCATCTTATATTTCAATTAACTTATAACTTTCAAAATAAAGTTATAACCCTTTTTATAAACCTTTAAGTTAATTTATAAACCTCTTTCCAACTCTCTAAAATGATTTATAAACCTTTTTCCTATTTTTTAGACTCTTTATATAAACCATTCTATACTCCTTTATAAATATCATTTACAAAACATCATTTTTAAAACACCTTAATAACCCTTTCTGATAGTAAACCTCTTTTTATACACAAGTTATCATTTATAAATACCTTTATAAGGATTATATAACTTGAAAAACCATTTATAAACCCACAGTCTCAAATTGATTAAAAAATTTAAGAAAATTCAAAACCATACTTTATAAATTCCAAATGAGGCTTAACAATCCCAATGGTATTGATTTAAGTTACCATTGAAATTCTATATGATTCCCAAGTTACTTAACAATTATTTACAAAAGCTACCGTTTATGTAAATACAGTTCATATCCAATCAGGGAATAACACGACTAATTGGCATATACAAGTCCGAATAACATAATAATAGGATGGTGATCTATCGTGCTAAATAGATGTCTAAAAAATTCAATCAATTTATAACAGAATGGGGTTTTATTTTGCTTAACACATGTCAACACGATCAAATCACTTACACTATGGTAGAATGGTGTTTTTCTGGTAACGAGTGTCATTTAATTCTCCTAATCATATGGGTTAATTAAGGGTCTGGACAAGAGATCATTTGATATGGAACCAATTTACTTTGAAAAAGAAAATTATTAAACACATTCCGTTTAGTTCAAAACACCTTTAAAAAGTTGAAAGTATATTTAATTAGCTTAAACCCTAGCTAAATCTTAATTAATCCAATTTAAATAAAGATTAAATCATAATTAAACCCTAAATAGGTTTAAGGAACTTAATATAGTACTAACTAACTTCCTAATGCAACTTGGTTAACGTTAAACCAAATAGTTTAAGAATTAAACCCTAATTAATTAAATATTGATTAAATAATCCATTAATTAAATAAATGATTAACTAACTACTAATCATAATTAAATAAATGTTAATCACTTAATTAGTTCTTGGCCTCATTAACCACTAATTAAAACTTTGTTAATCAATTAATAGTGAATAACTTAACTTAAGTGAAGATTAACCTCTAATCACCTTCTTAATTACCAATTAAGTGCTAATTACATTTTAATTGACTAATTAATTAACTAATCAATTAAATTAATAACGTATTAAACTTAACCACTTCTTAGTGTTACTAGTTAAGTTTGAAAAACTTTGTAAACTAATTTCAAAATAAAACAAATTGGAAATAGAAATTCAAATTTTTGTCGAACTGCATCCATAGCGACTGTCACTATGAGTGCAGTTTGCTCCAACCCACCTTTACATGAAACCACTTTACTAAAACATACTATTTCATGATTGAAACATAGCTTAGTAAATTTTCACACTTTAAAACCAATTACGCAAATTTAACCAAAATCTAAACTTTAAACTCTTGAAACGAGTTTGATTTCAAATCCGACCACAAATCAGCCGCGACCACATACAAAGTTTCAACTTTTTTTTCAACCCATCATGACTATATTCAAGTTCATCATTAACACTTTATTTTCACATATCACATTCATACAAAAAATTGTATACATATACTAATATATATACAATTTCTAATTTTGCAATAACACATCCATTCGAGTGCTAATACTAACCAATACATTAGCACTTATCATCACATTTCAAAGATGCCAAGATCAAGCATATATATAACATACATATAGCTAAGGACCAACACAACATATAAAGGAAGTTATTTCCAAATGATTAGGTATTTACTCACCAACTTCCACAAAAGCTACCTGAACTTAAGCTAAACTTGCAAATGACTCACTAGCTTTGCAGAATGAATGCTTTAGGGGCTAGCAATCCTTAAATTGGGCTTGGACCAGGTGTATGTAGGCTCAGCCAGAGGTGTGGGGTGGATGTAGGGTAGTAGCTTGAATGTATCGATTTGTAGAAAAATGAACCCAAAATTAGGTAATTTTTCCATATGTTTTTTGACCACCGGCTTAAGAAGTTTGGAAAAGTGGTCGAAAGGAAAGTAGTAAGAATTTCTTTCCTTTACCATTTCAAAAAATGAATCAATCATTTTCAATTTTATTTTAAGAAGTTATGATAAAAAGGAAATGGGTAATTTTTGGATTTGAAATTATGGATGAAAAGTTGCATTGCAAGGATTGGGTATTTTGACATAGCTATATTCAAAAATGGAAAAGGTGGTCAACTAGAATGTTGTATCCACTGGAATTTAAGTTGATTTGAAAAAAATAAGATCACCATTTAAGGTAGGAATGAAGAAGCTATGATATGAGAAAAAAGTGGTAAAAAATGAGAGGAAATTGAATGTGGGATAGTAGCTTAAAGGTAGAGGAGCTTCGGGTTATCATTGATTTGTCGAAAAATGAACCCAAAATTAGGTCATTTTCCTACTAGTTTTTGGGCCACCAGCTTACGAAATTTAGAAAAGCAGTCAAAAGGAAAGTTGTAGGAATTCCTTTCCTTTATCATTTCAAAAAAGGAATCGCTTATTTTCCATTTGCATTGAAGAACTTATGATCAAAAGAAGAAATGTAATTTTCGGACTTCAAATTTTGGGTGAATATTTTCTTTGCAACGATTAGGTATTTTGACATAGCTATGGTCGGAATTGGAAAATGTGGTCAACTAGAATTTTTTAGCCACTGGAATTTTAGGTGATTTAAAGAAATGGTCACCATTTGAAGTTGGAAGGAAGAAGTTTTATGGTAGAAGAAAGAAGTGGTAAAAATGAGAGGAAATTGGAGCTATTTATAAGCAATTCTTCCTATGTCATCGTTATGTAAAATCAAATCAACATCTTTTCATCCCTCTCATGCATCATATCTCCACTCTCTAGTCACTCCATCCATGTAATTATGGCTAATGATGATTCATTATAAAAATATTCAAGATATGACAATACTATATATATACACATAATGTTTATTATTTTTAAATATATGAGTTATCACATCACTGGTTATTTAAAATTAAATATAAGATAATATTCTTAAGTATATGATTACCTAGTTAATTAGTTCTTATACATGTGTATATATGGTGCACAAACACGAACAATGTTCCTGACAACTTTCTAGCATCGAAAGTTCGAAATTTCAAAAAATGTTCTTCGATCGCATTTTCTGTTTTTCTACGAACTATTTAATTTCGTAAAAAAAGTTGGAAATGATTTTACCATCATTATTAATTAATTAAAATGAGATATTTTCATTATAAAACCTATATATTGAATATTTAAAACCAATTAAATATTCACTAATCAAAGCAGTGAGATTCCAGGTCGTTGCATAAAATATGGGTCGTTACAATCTGGTTATCGATGGTCGAGACTCCAAAGTAGTGCATAATTAATATACTCAAAATTTACCAAGGGTAGGTTTTCCTATCTCTCGCATATTGGTAGTTAGCGGGGCTATCGAAAGAGGATTCTTTAGGGCCATTAAGCGTTGATAAGAGCTATCACAAATTGAAGGATAAAGGAACTATCATATGCTGACAATTAGAGCTTTCGAATGTTGAAAGATACCTCAAAAATCAATACCTCCAATTGTCACATGGAATCCTCTATTTGAATTAGCTATCATATGTTGATAGCTAAGTTTCTGCCATAATAGAAATCCCAGCTATCCATTTTATCCAAATGACACATGACAAATCCAAGGGTTAGGGTTTTCCACAAATAGGCATGTACCTCATGAATTGATCTTATTTTACATTTTCATTTTATTCTAAGCATGATAAAGAAAGCTTAAATTGTGATTTTATTGGCCATTTGGACTTACTAGTTTTTGAGGACATTAATAAAGAACAAATTGCATAATGACTTCATGCAAGTTCAATAAAAACATACTTGATTTAGTAGCCCAACTTACTCAACTACCATTGACTCCTCTTAAAAAGTACATATTGGACTGAATTAAATATCAACCTAACAGTTTGCACAATAATGATGCATTAGAAAATATAGAAGTATATGAATTTTTACAATTATTATTGAATTATGAATTATGCAATAGTTTTGAGAAATAATTCTTTAATTGTATGATTATGAATTATATGGTAATGGTGAATTATATCCCAAATGATTAAGGGCAAAGCAGTGGGAGAGATATAAGAAATGGTGAACTCTTTAGATTGAAACATATACATGTTTGTAGTATTAAGTTTAATGATGCCAAAAAAGTTCTACATATGAAATATCACATAAATAAACATATGTATTTGATACACATGTAGTATGTTTATGATAAGTTCATAGAATATTAAATGGACGTAAGTAATGTAACATCCAAAGGGATATTTTTTATTTGATTGAATAGGCAAGTATATTGGAAATGGTTCCAAATGTACCTAAAATTTATAGATTAAATCCCAAAAGAGAATGTGTCGAGTTTGGAAGTGATAAGGGGTCTCGAGTTAGATTAAAGCCAAGTCATTAAGCACTCAATGATTTAACAACGGGTAGCGAGTTTCAAGCGATAATAAGAAGATGTCAAACCTCCACAACAAAAAGGGTATCAAATGCTCATGTAGTTAACAGGAATAGAGAAGATACCGGACCTCTAAGGACAATGAACTTCAAACCGATGCCAAGTATAAGGGATATCAAACTTGAACACAAAGAGGAAGTGGTGTCAAGCCTCAACAACCATATGGGTCGTTGAGCATATGAAGCAAGAGAGGTATCGATCCATAACAATCGCAAAGGTTTCCAAAAGTATAAAAAGTTAAAGACGATGTCAAACCTTAATAATTAATCAAGGTATCGAACCTAAGGTATGAAGGTACTGAGTCAACAAGTACTTATAAATATCAACCTTCTATAATAGAAAGCTACCAAGTCCAAAATAGCCAAATTGATAAAGGCTAAGGAAGAGATATCGAGCTTCTATAACATGGAGTGTTGTCCAACATGTAATAAAGGGAGGATTTCGCATCTAGTCACAAGGAGGGGATATTAAGCTTCTAGGGGATGATGAGCCTATAATACATTAAGGAAATTTAAGCAACGAGGATCCACTTGCAGAATTATTTAACCAAGTGAGATGTGCAAACGAACTAATCTGGTTTCTCTGAAAATCTACCAATTCAATAAAAAATATAAATGTCCAAATTAAATCTTCAATGTTTTAAAGATCAATAAGAAAAGTAATTCATTTAACCAAAGTGATTGGTTAAAGAAAGAAGTAATTTCTCGAAAATATGGAAATCATAATTATATAATTTATGCTTTCTAGAAGAAAACGGGAAAATCTCATTAAGGAAGGTGGCAAATAGATACTATCACACCTAACAAACAACTCTCAAATCAAAGCCTATCTACAGCATTCTTCGATGAAACAAAAAACAAAGACCACAGATAATGTTAAAGCCCTAAAGTGAGTCACAAATCTCAAACAACTTAACAAGTTCAAATATAAGACGAGAATAAAAAAGAAAAGTACAAGCTTTATTCAAAATATCAAATATTTAGGTACAAATTTATTTACTAAATTTACATACATAAACTACAAATACCAAGAAATATCATCCTAATCTTCCTGATGAGGAGGTTGAGGGAGCATATAATGTTGTTATACTTTCCCCTTCCCTTTCCCCTTTCCCCTTTCCCTTAACCTCAAGAAGGCATGGGTAATTTTTGATTGAGGCAGTGGCATCTCTAAGCAAAATAGAAGGGTGTCTAATATTATTTAGATGGTTAGAACACCGTATGAAAAGAAACATTGATAACGTCTATATCCTGCCTCTACTGCTCTACTCTGCTCAACCTCTGATTCATTTTTGAAAATAATAATCGATTTTTAAGCCAAAAGCAACTATAATTTCAAGCAAATAATCTACGAAGGAGTGCAATCGGGAGTTTTCAAGCGACATCACCTCGGTTATTTTAAGTTGAGACTCGAGGTCTAATACTTTTTCCTTCAAAGCTTCAACCATCGAAGAAGGCTCGGTAATATGATGAATCGTCATGTCCAATAGTTCTTTAAGTTTCTTCTCCTTCTTTCGGATGATGTTCATATCGTCAATAGAGCCAATTTGAACCTTTAATATGTGATCGAGCATCTTATTGGCCCCCTTAAGAGCCTTAACTTTTTGCTCAAGAGCAAATTTCTCACGTCCTGCCTCCTTAACCTGAATTTGGTACTTGTTGAGATGTTTAGAAACTTGTTCATCTCATTTTCCTTTCAAAAACTAGGTGCATTATATTTATACTTTCGACACCATCTGCAAATTTCTCCATTATTTAAACCCAAAGGCGGGTTTTCAAAGAAGAAACTTTATTTTTACTAACCAAGGATTGAGACGTAGTTGTCCTTATAGAAGTGGGAGTAGGAAGGCTATATTTACCTCCATTAATGATAAGCTCTAAAGATTTGTACGACACTTAAATCTTTAACAAATCAACTTCAAGATCCTTAATCTTTTAGTGCAATCGAGCAATTTTAGCACAACGTCAATCCTTTGATCTGGGAGTCCAGATCGATCAACTACGTCTATGCTCTCTTTCGGATCTTTAATCTCTTTATCTGCCTCTTTGATCTTCTCCTCTAAATATATGGTCATTTCATTCACACTACTTATTGTTGACCTCAATTTATAGTATTTATTATGCCATTTACATGAACCTAGGTTGTTCAAAAATGGCATAGCCGATGCACCTTGGGAGGAGCGCTTCCCAATATCTAACATCAATCTAGCCTTAAGCCTATCCAATTAGAAGAGAGGTTACGGTAGCTAGATGTTAGCTTTTGTTTTACTAATATGAATATAAAATAAAAATCAACACATGGAAAAAACATATTCTTTTATTAATAACAAAAAAGTTTAATAGCATGAACAAGTTCAAATTACATTAACAATTCATGTTTTATACATTCAATTTTTAAGTTTTGGAGCAGCAGTTTGAGCCTTTTAGCTGAACCCGTAGAGATAGGGAACGTAGAATCAAAGAAGGCGTTAAACCCAGGATGAATAATAATAAGGGAAAGTTGATGATAATCTCATCTCTCGGCAGTGGGACTAGAATCATCGCATAACAGCTTAGCATAATTAGACTGGATTTCTTTAAGTAAACTATCTTTTTCATCACCTAAGAATTAAAATATAAGTGGGGAAGTTGTGTGTAAACCTCTTCAAGGTCCTTAAGAAAGTAGTATTTTGTTAGTCAAGAGGATTTGAGGGTTACTATTTTATTCGGAAAAAAAACCCTTTTTTTGATTGATAAATTTACTTGAGAGTTCTTCTAAAATAGGAATCCCCAATGGTTCCTTAACCTGTGCATTTTAAAAAAACAGATTAAGCCGCAAAAATATAGATGCTGAAATTTGTAGAATTTATATGAATTGCATAGTACAAGCACAAGATCATTTAGGTTCATACATTATGGACCTATTATAAAATCAGAAATGAATTTCTCTTTGTTGAACTTGACCTTCTCATGAGAAAGGGTGTTAGGGGAAGGAGAATTATCGCGATCATGCAAAGTTTCCAGCATTCCCCAAGGTGAGGATCGATCCTATAATCATTCAAGTACCTACTATGAAGACGCCTAAGCGAACCTCCACTCTCTTTTGTTAAATTGGAAAAGTTGGTAAAAAATTCCTAGAATAGATTTTATAGAGGAATTCCATTAAATTGTCCCTACCTATAATAAGCATCCAAAAAAGTGTGATTAACTCTTCATTCTCCTTTAACACTCTTTCTCGATGAAGACTGGATCTTTTTAAAATCAAGGCCACTCGTTTCTCTTTGTAATCTTTTAATCATTTGGTATAAGTGATAAGGCTTCTATAATTTTCAGATATGCTATTGCAGTCTTCAACCAATTTCTTGCTTCTCTATTTAATCGCAGCACATTCTTGCCGCTCTTCTCATGTAAAATTTCAAAGTGATATTTGTTTCTATTCCCCAACTAAAATAGTAGATTTGTTAACTAAAATTAGCTAATAATTGTAGGCAGTTATAGATGGAAAACTTTATACCTGTACCGCTGGAGCCTGTGAGGTGGAAACCCGAACTTTCTCTTCACCTAACACTTTGTCGTCATGGTCGTGGTCATGAATGTCCTTTGGCACAGTATCTTCTTAAGGAGTGTTCTATGACTTAGGAAGTTCAGGAGATTGGAGAATTCAGCATCATGGGAAGACGCACCCAAATTATGACCACCTGACCTGTTACCGCCAATCCTCAGTCCCTCAGGGTCTTTGTTACAATCACCTTCATCCTTCCTGGAATCATTATCAACATCATATTCTTCATCATTATCATCATCGTTGTCATCTTTATCGCTATCCCCTTCATCATTATCATTCTTTCCTTTATCAGGCAGAGGATCATCAACATGTAGTAATCCTAAGCTATATAGTTGATATCGAAAATATCGCCGATTTATCACTGATATATCTCACATCGCTCCTTAACCAATATTCTTTTCAAAATATCACATAAAATATCATTATCGACATAACATCCAATATTTTCTCATATATCGCTCTGATATTCAGTGTACAATTTTTTATGAATATCGTTTGTTATTTTATGCCTTAGAAAAAATAAATTTGCAAATAAATATCTTCACATTCTCAACATTTTTTTTATTATATAGTAAATGACAATACATAGAAACTCAATGCACTGATTTTTTTAGTTTTAACCATAGTTTTTTCATCTATTCTTTCTCTTTTAACAAATAAAACTGGTTTATTCCATTATTTTATTTGTTATTTCATTCGAATACTTTACCACTATAAACTAGATCGTTGAGGAGCTACTTCTCTTTTAAGTTATATTGGTTCACCATTTCTAATTGGTAATTTAGATTATAAATATTGATTTTACTATTATTATCATCCACCAAAAAATAAAATTCTAAAGAGTAGTAAAGTTATATATTTGAAAATCAATAAAGAACATGCTAGAAGTTGTAATCGATGTCAAATCAACATTACTTATTTGATAAATTAAGTGAAAAATAAAGCGATTAAACTATAAATATGGAAAAAATTGTAAATTGATATAGATGATTGGACGATGTAAAAAATGAATAAAATAATAATGATGCATATTATATGACTTTCTCAATTTTTATAAGTGTAATCTATGACTTGTGTTTACTAGAATATCCTGGTAAACATATTGTAGTATGTAAACTATATGCAATTACTCTTTAATACTAACTTTGAAATATTAATCCAAATATTTAAAGACATAACCTCATTATGACATCATAAAATAGTATAATAAAGCTTATAACATGTTTTATACATATCTGATATTATCATGATATTTTAGAATATCTTATGTTGGTACTTGACTGATACGTACCCGATACGGACATTAACAACTTAGTTCCTAAGGATTGATGGCTTACCCCTTTGGAAATTCGTCTTGCAAAGACCTAAAAACTCTCCTCAGTTTAAGGTCGATCTTTTTCTTAAATTTGTCTTTCAACGTTGGTAATAAAGGGAAGTCCAACTCCGGATAATTTTCTATACTATCAGAATACGCGATGACGAGTAACTCTTCATAAAATTGCTTTTTTATCTGAGGGAGAGCTTTTCCTATAAAGGAGGAGACTTTCTCTTTGGCATTCTTAATAACATTACTTGTGTAAACAAGCGATGCCTCCCTTCTTTCTAGAATATGTTTCATGGTTATAATTTTTGTAGTGATATAGGTATTTCCAGTTTTGGCCTGCTTAAGTACCACTTTTAGGGATTTCACCCACTCCTCAATAATTAGCCTTGTTTTTATATCTACATCCAAATCAGAGGCTAATTTATTCTTCTCTGTAGTGATCTCATCCCTCTTTGTAGTGATGCAATGAATTAATACAAGGGACCTAACTTTCTCCATCAACGATGAAATCTGCTTCTTATGTTTTGGAATTAGATCGATGGACTTATGAGAAGTCTATAGAAGAAAAAAATATGCTTGGCCGCCTGAAATATGTAAAATTTATAATAAATAAAGATATATGGAACCAAAATTTATATTACTCGGACAATAAAGATACATACTACAAGAATCTGCTAAAAGAGGATGTGGAGATGGACATTGGAAAAGGTAGGGGCTGCAATGTCATTAAAGAAATCACAGTCGGAGATTGGATGACCAAGCAGACAAAATCAATAAAATTTAATGGAATGGATTGAGACGGATTCTTAAGGATGAAATTCAAGAGGAGCCAGGCTCAACTCCTGGTACAAGCGTTAAAAACAATTACGAATAAGGGATTCGTAATGTCTATAAGGGGACTTAGAGTATGAGCAATTCTGTATGGACCTAAGGATCCTAGTCTAGCAAACTTAAATCAACAAAGCTGGAATCTTGATTGATTGTGATTGAAGATACATTCAAATCCTTAGTAATGATAGTCGGTGCTTGATCATCTCCAATATTAGCCTTTTTGATTGGTGGAGGAATCGAAATATCAAACAGAATGACATTATCACTCTTTCTTTTGTTATCCTCAGTTTCCCTAAGGGCATCAGTGATAGAACCCTCAATAGGGGTAGCTTAAGTAGTTGCAGTTGAGGATAAGGTAGAAGTTCTATCTTTCTTAGGCTTAGCAGCTAGGATGGTAAGTGTCGAACCTAAGCCAAAAAATGAACAATAAGATGATGGTGTAGGTAATTCTATCAAATCATAAGAAAGTACCACAGGAATCACGTTGAATAAGGGAAGAAGGAGAAAAAACATTTTGGTTACCGATAACCAAGGCTTTGTTTCCCATGAGCATCCTTCTTGAACATCGAAAGCTCCCCCAAGCACTTATGATTGTCCAAAATCAAGGAGTGCATTCGAAGGTTGGTCTCAGTCAAGATATTATGCTTGTCTCCACCGGTTCGGGATGCCAGACTTAAAGCCAATTGTACTAGCAATGGAAGGATTCACCCTTTTAACATCAGCTTTTGAAATAAAATAACTATTATGAAAAAACATCATAATATTATATAAATAACAGAGGGAAAGTGGCAAGTCTTATTGGGGATAGAAAATGACCCCTTAATTCTAGGCGTATGACTCTTAACATAAAAGAACAGGCTTTCTCAGTCCTTAGCCATGTTGACCAATTTAGAAATTAGGCCCTTTTGTAGAAGAAGATGATATACGGTACCAGTCAGTTGTTTCTCTACTTTAACAGAAATCACCAATGAGTGAAGAGATCCAGCATCAAGAGAGGGGAGCTCAGCCTCCCTAGCCAGAATCTCAAGACAACTAAGATACATTTAGGATTTGGACAGCAATTGTATCAAGGCACTGCCTAGATGATCCAAAAATCGAATGAAGAAGTCTAAAAGGGTGAGGTAGCCCAAATGGCAAATGCGGATCGGGGTAAAAGAAAAAAACCTTCCGAAGGATTATCTATCCTTTTAGATGGACCTGCCACCATAGGCTCTACATTGATAGTCCAAAATTGTTGAAGAATTGTGTTGACTTCATCCTGGGAAGTTAAAAAGAATTGAGCAAACCTATGGTCTCCTTTCTCTGAAGCAGGAAAGGATTTAGGGCCATTATCAGTTTCTTTCCAGCCTTTCCTATCAAGCAATATCATGAAGAAACCATGGAAGTATCGCATATTTTATAAAAGTTTAAAATACTTAAGAAGATGTTAAAAGAAATTTTCTTTTTTAAATTTGGGTATAGATAAATATATAATATGGTGTCAAACTTGAACCTAGCTATTGAGTCCAAAACATGATATCGAGCTCATAAAAGTTGATGAGTTCATAATTAGTTGAAGATCATTAGTTAGTTAGCGAGTTTATGATAAGGTGTCTAACTCATAACTAGTAATCGAGTTCATAACATGGTGTCAAATACATAAGTAGTTGACAAATTTATAACTAGTTGAACGTGTTGTAATTAATTGCCAAGTTCATAACAATATATCGAATTTATAAAAGATATCAAATTTAAAACTAGAAGACAAGCCAACAAAAAGTTAAGGAACTTGTAAATGATTAAGATTCTTTAAAAAGGTTACCGAGTTTGTAAATAATCAACAATTCTTTAAGAAATTGTCAAACTCATAACTAGATATCGAGTCTCTAACTAGTTGTCAAGACTCTGAGTAATTGTTGAATTTATGGTTAATTCACGAACCTGTAGCTAGTTAACAAGTCCCTAGTAGGGATCGAGTTTCTAACTGGTTATCGAATCACAAGGTTGATTTTTGGATTCATAACTAGTTAACAATCTTTAGTAAGCTATCGAGTTTCTAAACAAATATCAAGCCTTTAATAGCTAACAAAACACTAATTGAGTATTGAGTTTCTAAAAAGCTATCAAATTTATGATAATCACCCAAATTCATGAAATATTAACTTTTTTGTAAATCTTTAGGGGTATGGGCTGTAAATGCATTCGAATCCAAGCACCAAGGTTCCTAAACCGTTAGAAGTGTTTGGGTTCAGTCGCAAATCAAACCCTAAATGGCTCCTAAACGCTTGATTGATGAAACCTTAATTTTAGAAAATTAAAAATCTTTCTTTTTCTTTATGTAAATCATTCAGAAATAAAAATCACACCTACAATTAAGTAGGAATTGGAAGATTCTTATAGAACTTGAAAGATTGAAAAAAAAGAATAATTTCAATTTAAGTTTTAAGCTTCCAAGTAAAATTTTCGAAGAAGAGAGGATAAGTATTTAAAGAAGGGGAGAGAAATGGCAAGATTCATTGATTCCTATTCGAATGGATGAACGAGATCGAAATGGAATACCAATTGGAGGCAACTTGAAAAGTGAGATTATACTAAAGTATAATTTTCCTCCTCTGCACAAAAGGGTAAATCTTACTGCAAATATACATATCGAGCTTTTAAAAGAGAACATGTCGGTTTTGGGAGCGACAACGGGTGTCAAATCAAAAAAAAAGCCGAGTCGTCAAGCACTCAACGATTTAACAGTGGATAGCGAGCTTCAAGTGATAATAAGAAGATGTCGAACCTCTACAATAAAAAAGGTTTCTAATGCTCAAATAGTTAAAATGAACATAGAAGGTACCAAACCTCTATGGATAATGAACTTTAAAAAGATGGTAAGTATAAGGGATATCGAACTTGAACCTAAAGAGGAGGTGGTGTCGAGCCTCAACAATCATAAGGGTTGCCGACCATATGAAGCAAGAGTGGTATCGAGCCTTAACAACCATAAAGGTTATCAAATGTTTAACAAGCAAAAGATGATGTCAAACCTTAATATTGAATCAAGGTATCAAGCTTGTAAGGTAATGAAGGTGTTGAGTCAATAAGTACTTATAGATATCGAGCTTCTATAATATGAAAGCTACCGAGTCCAAAATAGCAAGATCGACAAAGGCTAAGGAAGAGATATTGTGCTTCTACAGTATGGAGTGTTTTCATTGATGTAATAGAGGGAGGATGTCAGATCTAGGGATATCGAGCTTTTAGGGGAAGGTGAGCCTATAATACATCAACCTTCATCGAACCACTACCATAATAATCGCTATCGAGTATCTACCATCATGAAAGATATCGAGTAGCTACCATAGGAAGACTGAATTATTGAACGTAAAAAAGAAAATGATGTCGAGTCATCAAAAAGGATGTGAGTAGCTACCAAAGGAAAATAGAATTACTGAACCTATAAAAGCAAGTGATGTTAAGTCACCACAATGGATGTCGAGATTTCATTAAGATGGTGCTATCAAAACACTCTGATTCAATGTTAGGACACATATCGACCATCCCATATGGTTGGCACCACTATACATAGGCCCCCATCGACACCAAGATATGGCAATTAATTCTTTCCTCTTTCTCAAAAATTTAAATTGTAAACCCTAAAATGATATGCATATTTTAGAGCCTATAATTTTTGAACTTTTGCATATAAGGTCATGAACAACTAACTTTGCATGGCATATTTCTATCAAATGAAAATATTTGACTACTACTGAACTTTAACATGCACATGGCTTATATTTGTACTTCGATTTGGATAATGGACATGTATATGAGTGATCTTTGGACTTGGACTCAAACTTTAGCTTGCATATACCTCTAAGCTTGCATAAGGCCACTTAAGCCCTTATCCAAACCAATCTTATCTTACCTTCCTTATTTTGGTTAGCAAAGAAATTTTCTAACAGGTGAGTATATTGGAAATGGTTTCGAATGTACCTAAAAATGTATAGATTAAATACCAAAGTCACTCCTCCATATGATCCACAATAATGTATCGAAAGGAGTAATTGGACTTTTTTTTAAAAAAAGTACAATTGATAATGAGTGAACTTCTTTCTATTTGGTCATGTACTTAGAGTAGTATATTGATAGCACTAAAATTAGTCACTAACACCCAAATCCAAGCAAAAGCACAAAATAACAGTCACAGCTCGCAGATATAATGTATGTAGAGAGTTTAAATATGAAGAACAGTAAAAATTTAAAAAGAAAGAAGTTAAGACACAAGTTTATAGTGGTTCGGCTGACTCCGGCTTACGTGCACTCTAGAAATTTCCTTTTTATTGATGTTAGAATCAATTACAGTTACAATCCAGTGTTTTTGAAATGACAATGGCAGAGTAGCCTTAATGAGGATGTAGAAGGGAAACAGAATGAAGATCCCTGTTTTGAAGCCCCACATGCTGTATTTATAAGCTAAACCTGAGTGACCGGGCTTCCTGAGTGATGCGGTCCCACTAAAACCATCACCGAACAATTCCTCCGAGACCGAACGACCATCAATGTCGACCGACTTACATGGCCAAACTCCTTTGACCGACCCACTCGTGACACCGAACCACCTTGACCGAATCACTTCGACCGAACCACTTCAACTCGCCGACTCATACATGATCTCCTCTCCTCGATCGAGCCACAACCACTGCCATCCCACCTTGATGCCCGACCGATCCATACTTCCCAGGCCGATTGACACCATCTAGACCGATCCAAATCCACTGCCAAACCATCTTGATGCCCAACCGACCCATACTTCCCAGGCCGAACGACACCATCTAGACTAATCCACATCAACTACCGAACCGTCTTGAAGCCCGACCGACCCATACTTCCCAGGTCGAACGACACCATCTAGACCAATCCACATCCACAGCCAAATCATCTTGATTCCCGATTGACCCATACTTTCTAGGACTAACGACACGAAGTGACCAAACTATAATGTAGCCGACCCAGCTACATTTCCTACCGACCCATATCCTAGGAGCCGAACGACTCGAAGCAAGGAGCTAGAGGACACCGTGCGACATCCCAAGCCACTACGTCGATCCACCTGATATTCCACTGAGCTACCCGAGTGGTGACCCAAAGTCACATGTCTCATGACTCGAAGTTGCCGAGCGAAAACCAAGGCCAAACCACCATTTAGCTAAGCTGAGCCACCCACCATGATGAGCCACCAACACGGCCGAGCCACCTATGCCGAACCACTTCCTACATCGAACCACCTACACGGCCGAGCCACCTATGCCCAACCATATCCTACGCCGAACCACGTACACGGCCAAGCCACTAATGCCGAACCACTTCCTTTGCCGAACCACCTACATGGCCGAGCCACCTGTGCCGAACCACTTCCTACGCCGAACCACCTACACGGCCGAGCCACTTATGCCGAACCATCTTCCACGCCTATTAAATGACCTCAACTCGAAGTATTCCAACATAAGACTTGAAGCTCCACTCCATACGGCTTGAACCGAGTCCAGGGCGAGTTAAGGCTCGTGGAAACCTAAGGTTTAAGTATTCAATAGCCTTCGTCCATCAACTATAATGAATCCTGGCTGTATATCCATGATTATTATCCATGCTTGATCGTTCATTCATCCAGTTGACTAAATCCATCGTAAACCAGCCTCGACGAACGAGCAGTCGATTTTGTTGAATCCGTCTATCTACGGCCTTGCCAAAAGGTGAGTTAACATTTTCCCTCCGAAACATGCCTTGTAGTAGGGTGATGTGTTTTGTATAGCCTCAAATCTGATATCCAAAGTCCATATGTTATCCTAATCTGGTCACCGAGTTAAAATTCATCCATATCCGATAACCAAATTCATGACCTCTCGGGGTCGATATCCAAATCCGAGATCGCTCCAAGTCCATGCCCAAATCCTTAGCTGTTCATAGCCAATATCCAAATCTGTAACCTCTCCAGGTTCTTACCAAGAGCAACCTGCACCTGACGACCTATGTCAAGTAATGTCATGGTGTTCCTGGTTCAGTGTCCCTGAACGTTGAGTAATACCGTGGCTTAAGTCCTAAGCCGAATCCTAGTCACCCCGGACGCTAGCCGAGTATGTCTACACTCGACGACCTGTTATAGTAACCGATAGATAATAAAGGGCCTAAATCTTAGGCCGGATCCTAGTCTCTTCGGACCCTTGCAAAGCATAGTCCATGCTCGATAACCTGTTAACCAAAAGTAGACAAAAAGTTAACCAAAATTCGAAATCCAAATTCATACCAGAAAATCGAAAATCCATATCAAAAGTCCAAATCAAAATCAAAATAAAAAATCAAGCATCCAAACCAAAATCCAAACCAAGAAACCAACAAAACCAGGAATTCAAACCGATCTCCAAAACCAAAGGAGAAAAAAATGTCTAAGCCAAAAGGAAAAAATAGATTTCACAAACCGGAGCGTCTCGATAAACCATCATCTCAGAGCATTCCTAAGGGTTATCTCCGACCTCGTACATGAGTAATTGATTTAGTCATTTTTCCGGAGTTTGTTACTTATTCCAAACCATCAGGATTAGTTGATGACCAACCGCCAACCGTTCCTTGGCCTCGTGTCATCGTCGTTCAAAGTAGGCGTTGGATGCTCTTGTTCCACTGCTGCATTTCGAGTTTCAACATATTGTCGCAATTGACCATTCCTTACATGCTCCTCGACTATATCCTTTAGATGCTGATAGCTAATAATATCATGCCCATCTAGGTCCAAGAATATTCCCTCTAATGTTGCATTCAATCCTGTGTAGATGGAGAATTTTGGTTCTCCCCATCACTTCCTTTTCCCTTTATCATTGTCTTTACCCGAGTTTTCACCTGGCGGTCCTACATCCTTAACCATGTTTACTTCCTTTGACTTCATATCCAACTATGCATCCTCTTGTCGAAAAATCTCTCAACTTGGTGAAAGAATACCCCAAGATCCAGTGGTGGATCCCGTATCAATGTTACTTTGAAATACGAATCATCCCTGACTCTTGATACCGCAGCCATCAGAACCACTGATGAATCTGGCCAATCCATCGTAGCAACTGCTGCATTAAACCGAGTTAAGAAAGTTCTGAGCGATTCATCCGCCCTCTGCTTAACTAACGTCAGTGTCATCACATTCTTTGGTCTTTTTATATGAACTCGAAACAGACTTAAGAACTTATCTACCAATTCTATCCATGTTTTGGTGGATCCATCCTCCAGTTGTTTGAACCACATAGCAGCTACATAGGTCAAGTACAAGGAGAAACATCGGGCCATGACCTCCTCTAATGCCCTCAGCACTTCCAAATTCCTTGTGTACCTCATCAAGTGGTCAGTGGGATCCATCTTTCCATTGTACACTTCCAGAGTGGGTTGCTTGAAATCGGACGGATTCCAAGCTATCCTGATGTTCCGGGTAAACGGACTTTTGTTGACTCCCTCCAAATCAATGTTTCTTACACCTACACGAATAGTTCGCCTGATGATGTCAGCCAATCCATTGTTACCTACCAAGGATTGCCTCCTATCTACATTTCCTAACCACCCTTCACGTTCTCGAGGGAATTCCGATACATACTTCTCGTCACGTACTCATGTATTCGTGTTGGCGCCAGGCTGCCCAGCGTCATCCGGTATCCCTCTATGGATTGGTCCAGCATTTCTTGGTGGTGTGTCCCCAAGTCTAGGTCCATCCAGATTGATAGTCCTTTGCTGATTGGGGGCTGCCCTGTCATGACCCGCACTTGATGTCTGACAAACAACATCAAATTCATATCGTGGGAGCTTGCAACACCCATTAGATGATAAATAACACAGCGAAATAAAGATGATATCACTGATATAACATGAATGCAATATCTAATACATCAATTTGATACAATGATAATCATCAACATCAGAGAATATACAACACAGAATACAGCGAAACATGATACAATATGAAACAAGTCTTCACAGATATCCAATACTGCAACTCTGATCCAAAAGCTCCAAAGACAAAGCTCCAAAACTCCTAGCTCGATCCCCCATCAACATTTCACCAAGACAAGTAAGTCTCCTCCGCATCCAAAGATTGAACTAGCTCCAGATAATCTACTGAACCTAACAATCTAAAAAACCAAACTCTAGACTGCCCGTGCGGAAATTTTGTGGGCACCCAGAGTTTAGGAAAGGGACAATAAACTTCGGGTCAGTCATGTGACTGGTGTGAGAACTTAAAACGGTTTATCTTTTAAAAACAAACAAAGAAATATTTTAAAATAGATCCGCAATGCTTTAAGAAAATGGAACTACCATAAGGCCTCCCGCAAACACACACAATGCAAACGCAGAATCGGAGGAGATTTCTCCTTATGACAGTTAAAGATGCTTGATATGCAAATTTCTTTGATATTATTACTATAAATGCAAAGTGCAGAAAAAATTTCGAAAGTATAATATAAATCTTAGCCAACATAGACATTTTGAAATATGCCTACTATAGCTACCATCCAAACAGTGGGGCGCCACCATAAGTAGATGGCAGGTTCTACAACTAAACCGTATAAGGCTCATATTGGATGAATGGATTTCCAGCAAATGGTCAGACCAAGGAACTTCCCATCGCCACATGGGTACGCCACTGGAAGGACGCCTCGAGACTCCTAACCGGATCTATGCCAACACAAGGCCGGCTACCACCTTCCCGGGTAGTAAAAAACCTCAAATATGCCATCCCCGGTCCTTAGGGACCTTTATAGGAGAGCTCTCTAAACCAACAACATCACAAAGTAATAAAACACAGTGTACACATGAGTAAGTATCTAGGCTTCGTACCATGATACTACCCTTTTCCAAAAGGAATGGCCATCCCTAGGGAAGCTATCCCTGAAACCTTGCTGCATCTTTCCTGTTTCGACCATTACCGGGTTGTGAGGTTCGACGAAGTCTCATCTACAAAGCTGCGCTTTTCACAAAAGCCACGCTTTGATCAATAAATGATCAGCAGCACTCAGCATGTCACATTACCAAATTTGGAATATATCGCTGATAACTTCAACTACATAACCTCTGAGCTCGTACGTCTCAGAGAAGGGTGTTAAGCTAAGAGAATAAATTCTCCGCCACCAACAGAAATGTATTTGAAAGAAATCTGCTTTATATCTCAAATCGGAATGTCAGACGTACAATCCATACAAGTCTGTTCTGGGTTCGAATAGAACCGACCGCACTTCCAAAGAAGCCCTTGCAATCCGGGTATTCACAATCCCGATCGGACTTCCCATCATTTAGGGAATCTCTATACCGGAGCAACTTAGTGCAGAGACAATCGATAGGTCATCCTATCGTTCTCGTAAATACCCGGTCTTCACCACCGGTCTTCAAATGCTATCCATAACGACGTATCATTATTCGATCCTCTCCTGGCTAAACCGAACAATGAGCATAATATTTAAAAATATATGGATATGGGATTTCAATTAAGTCACAACTTAATAATTCCAAACTTTCTTTCAAATGGTTTAAACCAATTACCATTTCAAATCCTTTAAACAAAAAGATTTACTTCATAAAGTTCACTTAGTATCATAAAGATCCATTTATGGATTTCAAAGAGATTTTCATTTCAATTAGATTAACTCATTGAAATCTTAAAATCAAGATCTATCTCATAGCTTTCAAAACTGTTTCCAAAGATTCATTCATAACTTGGAAAACTATTTTCTGTTTAACTTGAAATCCCTTAAATACAATTTGAAATTCATTTCTCGTATGAAAGCTTTTTATCATTTTGAAACAATTGTTTTATTTCGGAAAAAACCCGATTCCATTTATACAAGTTACAATCTTTGGGTTAATTCAAATTCCCAAAACAACGCTTTAAAAATGGTTTAAACCCATATAACTTGTAAAGTCCTTTTCTAAATCATAAATACTGAATATAGAATTCAATTTAAGATTTTGAATTCCAATTTAAATCAAATTATTCAAATTTCAAGTCTTTATTAGTTATTCAAAATAACATTTATTTTTAAAATACTTTTCCAAAAACTTTTCACTTTAACCAAATTCCATTTCCAAAACCGTTCGGATTTAAGATTTAATTTTTAAAACTATTTTAAAATTAAATTCAAATATCTGTGACTTTACTGATTTCCACGTGAAATCCATATTTGTGTGTGTATGAGTGTGGTCCAGGGATTTTACACAATAGTGCACAACATCAATTATTACAAAGATATCAATATCGATAAGCGATATAATCCATAACGCTTATCTTTATTCATAGATAAAAAAAAATTATTAATCAAAAAGATTCATCATAACGATTCGATGTGGGTTTCGGATAACTAACCGGAATCCGACTCCTTGTCGCATTGAATTCAAATGCCGCTTTACAGGCAAAAGGGTTTTCACAGAAAACAAATCACGATTCGTAGTACAGCATAAGGTAATCCACATCACATAGTATCATAATTACAAACAGAAATGTCAATCCAGGGCACGACATCTGATGATAGTCAATTTTCTTCAATTTAAGGTGAAGGTGATTTAAAAGAATTAACTATATGACTATTTTTATTGATTTATTTAAATCGATGGTTAACTAATCTTAATAATAAATTAATAAATTTTTTAATTGATTATGCTTTAATCAATTATGACTACCAATCATAAATTAATCAACTTTAAATCATCTAATTAACAATTCTTCATTACAAATCAATTAAATACTTAAGTACAAATTAACCGAATCTTTAATTTCAAATTGACAAATCTTTAATCACTTAGTTAATTTAAATTTTAAAATTAATTGTCTATTCTTAATTACCCTTTTTAAACAATTAATAAATAATAATTTATCTTAATTAACATTTAAAAATCTTCTTTAAATTTTGAAAACAAATTAGTATTAATTATGAAAACTTTAATGTTGATTAACTTTAATATTTAATTTAAATTATTTACTTAATTAAAACATTTATTTAGATTTAAAAACATTCTAACATATTCACTTGGTTAATTTAAATTTGAAACAAATTCCTAACCCAAAGAAATCAACATTTATTACCTTGTTAACACTAAAATTGTTGAACATTTTTATCTTTAAATCTGTAAGGCTTAATCCCATTTACAGCAAACCCGAGATTTACCCAGTCCCATTCGAGAAACGCTTCGAATTTACCTCCATCTTCCCCGAGAACACACCCCATTCCCACGCATAACCTTCTTCTTCTTCTCTTTTTTTCAGTAAGTTTAAATTTTAAACTAAGTAGAAGTAAAGCATCGGTAATACACTCACTCGAACACGAATTCAAACCCGAAGCGATCCCCCAAATTTCTCGAGAACGACTCGCGCCCCATGACTTCACCTCACTGACACGCATCACCGTCGGCGTACACGTGCACGGCGGCGCCACTGGACTCCGGTGAACCCCAACGCCATCGGCAAGTCCCAAAATCCCTACAAACTCGAAATCAAGTTTCGAATTGCCTGGTGAAATTCGAATTCGAAAATTTGGCTTTTGCTCAAAAAAACTGTGTCAGACTCCTTCGGCAAAATGCCTCGCCACCGTCGCTCCAGCCACCTACAGCACCCAAACCTTCGCCCACACGACAACAATATGATAAACCACCAACCTCCAAAAACTCGAGCCACTCGATCGCGTGATGAAGATGAACTCGACACATTTACAAACAAGTTCAAGAACCAGAAGTAAAACCCTAACCTGCCTTGTCCCCAAAGTTCTTGCAATAGATAATTTTTTCAACATTTTTCCTAGGATCCATGAGGATCAAGCATGCTTCAAGCACAATTTCAAGGTTCAAAGATCCTTCGATTATCAGGAATCGATTAAAAAGCATAATTTGTTCAAGCATGAACTGCACCTAAGATACTAAATTAAAAATCATCATATTAAGTTTAAAAATCCAATCTTTGTATGCTTATTAAATTTATATAATCAAATCGATAGTTTAAATTACTTGAATAAATCACATGATCTCTTATTTAACTGTAAAATAAATTTACAGGGTCAAGTTGTTGCATTTTTTTAAGCTAAAAGGAATCTGGACCCTGGTTTAAATTTAAACAAACTAAATTTGCTTAAAAATCCTAAATTAAAGATGTTCATATGAAAATTTATAAAATTTTACTTATTTATGTTTACTCTGTAGACTTGGAACAACTTATCTGTCTTTAACAAAAAAAATACACACTGTTTTTGCCATGCCTACATATACAAACAAGCATACACAAACACTTATTGATCATCACAGATAATAGAGTCAAAGAATTAGTTTAAAAATTTAAGTTTGCTCACATCAAAGGGAGGAACAGAGTATTGCCTTGTTGTTGAAACTGCAGATTGAATCTTCTTGAATCTGTTTTTCTTTTCTTTGAATGATGTTTGTAAGAAAGATGAGACTTATTTTCTTTTTCTTTCTTTTTCTTTTTTTCCTTCAGCTTGCTCAGTTTTATTTGAACAAACTGGTGTAAGATGATGCACACGTATATGTAGAAGAAAGGTGTTTGTACAGACAAGTGTTATCTAGTATAGGCTTACTTCTTTTGTTGACTAAAGATATTATTTTATAAACTGAAATGAAGTGATCCATCTCGGCTCAAATGATCTTCATTTGTACTGAGGAGATGGGATATTAAATGCAATGTCGTATTTTGTTTATAAGCTTATACTATTGGAATTATTTAGTATGTACAGTTTTGCTTTGCTTTGCATATGCATGTACCTATGTACTTTTGTCTATATAAAATCCATTTGATTTTATTTTTGTATGTTTCTTCTTTTTGCAAGACTAATGTATATGGATGTGTATAAGATGGCTGACATGTTAATATCATATGCTAAAGGTTTAAACATTAATTGTTTTGTACATCTACATATACTTACCTTTTTATCTTCTCTTTTTATAAAATCTAACTTTGTTTTGTTTTGTAATATACATGACATTCTAAAATTAAAATGTTGTTATAATTTATTTTACTTCGTATGTTTATTTCATATTTTGTAATTTATCTTAAAATTATATTTCTAACTTAAGTATTAAATTTATTGTTTGTTTCTATTCAAGTTTAACATGCCAAACATTTAATTTATAACATATGTTTTATTTTTATATTTTACACTTATATTCAATATTGATAGGATAAATTTTTATTTTATACTTGTTATAACCTTTTAAAGAAAATTCATTTTGAATATATTTTAACTTTCCAAATCAAAATTTTATTTCTAATCCAATTCAACTACATTTAAGTTTCAAATCCAATTTATAAAATAAATAAGTAAATACATCTTATTAAATTTGAAAAATTCAAACAAATCTACAATTTACCCCAAAATTAAATTTAATTACAAATTTAAATTCTTCTTTAAATCGGGATCATTACAGATTCCCCCCTTAAGAAATTTCGTCCTCGAAATTTGCCAAGGAGATAACAAAGATAGATGAAAGATAGGGAAATATCTTTTCAGATCAAACTGAATATCAATTCTGCATTTTGGCTTACCAGATCAGAATATCAACAATAGATGTGAGAACAACTCAATCACTACAAAAAAATTGGGTTATCTGATTTACAAAGTATACAGGGGTATTGGTTAGTTCGAAGGGATAACTAACCATTCGTATAATATATCGAAACCCAATGAAATAGACAAAATAGATTCGATTACGATTTCAGATTCAAGATCTAACTCATTTACGATTTGCTGAGAAATACAACTATAGGTAGTTCTCATGTGTCGAACAAAATTCGAACAATTTATCCATAAATGAGATAGTTACTTTATAAAATTTCTCTTCCTTAATCAGCTTTTTGAGGTTGAAGAATCATCTTTAATTGCATACACTTTCTTTACTAAAGTTTGCTCATGAGCTGGACAGTCGTTGATCCTATGTCCCGGCTTGCGGCAGTAATAACATCCAGTAAATTCCTGATCTGGCCTTATAAATGGCTCTCTCATTCCTGGCTTCCAAGGATTTTGCATTTATCCGAGTAGTGACCTTTCCCCAAACAATTGAGACAAGTAACATCCTTCATCCTTTTCTTCTGTATATTCTTCTTTCCTTTATTTTTCTTTGGTTTCTTACTGCCAAACTTCCTTTTTCTCCAATTCAGCTTACTTGTATCTCCATTCTCCTCCGGATCTTTTTGCTTTTCCAGAGTATCGTATCGATAGCCCATATCGATTAATTCAGAAAAAGATTCCTTGACGTGAGCAGTCATCCTTTCCTGAAACTCCTGGTTCATTCCCCGAATAAACTTTTCATTCTTCTTTAACGGTGTATTCACCAATTCTGGACCAAATTGGGATAATTCAATAAATTTGTTCAAGTATTCCACAAATGATAAACTTCCTTGCTTTAAATCCATAAATTCTTGGTACATTCTAGAGATACCAGCAGATGGCATATATCACTGCTCAAACACTTCCTTGAAATGACTCCAAGTAAATTCATACGCCGACTTATCCACGGTAACTGCTTCCCACGAAACTAAAGCCTCTTCCTGGAGTTGCCAAGAAGCTATCAACCGCATTTGATCATCTTCTAACTTTAGTCCTTTGAAAATCTTTTCACGCGATCGAATCCAGGCTTGTGCTTCGATAATAGATTCTTTGCCAATGAATGGCTTTCCACCAAGTCCAGAAAAACTTCGATATAGATGAGCCAGATTTGATTGAGATTGAATGGGAATATCTGTCGTTGCAGGGCTTTGACCAGTTGAAGTGGTACTTTCCTGTCTCCTATTTCATCCCCTTCTTCCACTCATTCTTACTATCTGTAATAGTAAGGAATCCAATTTAGGCATTCGGACGAAATATCTTAGAGAATAACAACAGATAATAAGAATAAACTGAGAAATTTGGATTTTTGGTTCCACTGATTGTACTCATTCTAGGGTATACTTCACCCTATCTCTAATGAGCCATCTAATATGTTATACTCTATAGCTAAAGTTCTTACTCAACCTTCAGCTCTGATACCAAATTATCATGACCCGAACTCGATGTCTGACAAACAACATCAAATTCGTATCGTGGGAGCTTGCAACACCCATTAGATGATAAATAACACAGCGGAAATAAAAGATGATATCACTGATATAACATGAATACAATATCCGATCAATTTGATACAGTGATAATCATCAACATCAGAGAATATACAATACCGAATATAGCGGAACATGATACAATATGAAACAAGTCTTCACAGATATCCAATACTGCAACTCTGATCCAAAAGCTCCAAAGACAAAGCTCCAAAACTCCTAGCTCGATCCCCCATCAACATTTCACCAAGACAAGCAAGTTTCGTCCGCATCCAAAGACTGAACTAGCTCCATATAATCTACTGAACCTAACTATCTGAAAAACCAAACTCTAGACTGCCCGTGTGGAAAATTTATGGGCACCCAGAGTTTAGGAAAGTGACAATAAACTCCGGGTCAGTCATGTGATTGGTGTGAGAACTTAAAACGGTTTATCTTTTAAAAACAAACAAAGAAATATTTTAAAATAGATCCGCAATGCTTTTAGAAAATGGAACTACCATAAGGCCTCCGCACACGCACACAATGCAAACGTAGAATCGGAGGAGATTTCTCCTTATGATAGTTAAAGATGCTTGATACGCAAATTTCTTTGATATTATTACTATAAGTACAAAGTGTAAAAACATTTCGAAAGTCTAATATAAATCTTAGCCAACATAGACATTTTGAACTATGCCTACTATAGCTACCATCCAAACAGTGGGGCGCCACCATAATTAGATGGCAGGTTCTACAACTAAAATCGTACAAGGCTCGTATTGGATGAATTGATTTCCAACAAATGGTCAGGCCAAGGAACTTCCCATTGCCACATAGGTACGCCTCTAGAAGGATGCCCCAAGACTCCTAACCGGATCTCTGCCAACAAAAGGCAAGCTACCCTCTTCTCGGGTAGTAAAAAACCTCAGATATGCCACCCCCGGTCCTTAGGGACCTTTATACGAGAGCTCTCTAAACCAACAACATCACAAAGTAATAAAATACAGTGTCCACATGAGTAAGTATCTGGGCACCATACCATGATACTACCCTTTTCCAAGAAGGAATGGCCATACCCTAGGGAAGCTACCCCTGAAACCTTGCTGCATCTTTCATGTTTCAACCATTACCGGGTTGTGAGGTTCGACAAAGTCTCGTCCACAAAGCTACGCTTTTCACAAAAGCCACGCTTTGATCAACAAATGATCAGCAGCACTCAGCATGTCACATTACCAAATTGGGAATATACCGCCGATAACTTCAACTACATAACCTCTGAGCTCGTACGTCTCAGAGAACGGTGTTAAGCTAAGAGAATAAATTCTCTGCCACCAACATAAATGTATTTGAAAGAAATCTGCGTTATATCTCAAATCGTAATGTCAGACGTACAATCCATATAAGTCTGTTCTAGGTTCGAACAGAACCGAAGGCACTTCCAAAGAAGCCCTTGCAATCCGGGTATTCGCAATCCCGATCGGACTTCCCATCACATAGGGAATCTCTATACCGGAGCAACTCAGTGCAGAGACAATCGATAGGTCATCCTATCGTTCTCGTAAATACCCGATCTTCACCATCGGTCTTCAAATGCTATCCATAACGACGTAGCATTATTCGGTCCTCTCTCGGCTAAACCGAATAATGAGCGTAATATTTAAAAACATATGGATATGGGATTTCAATCAAGTCACAACTTAATAATTCCAAACTTTCTTTCAAATGGTATAAACCAATTACCATTTCAAATCCTTTAAACAAAAAGATTTACTTCACAAAGTTCACTCAGTATCATAAAGATCCATTTACGGATTTTAAAGAGATTTTCATTTCAATTAGATTAATTCATTGAAATCTTAAAATCAAGATCTATCTCGTAGCTTTCAAAATTGTTTCCAAAGATTCATTCATAACATGGAAAACTATTTTCTGTTTAACTTGAAATCCCTTAAATACAATTTGAAATTCTTTTCTCATATGAAAGCTTTTTATCATTTAGAAACAAAAGTTTTATTTCAGAAAAAACCCGATTCCATTTATACAAGTTACAATCTTTGGGTTAATTCAAATTCCCAAAACAACGCTTTAAAAACGGTTTAAACCCATATAACTTGTAAAGTCCTTTTTTAAATCATAAATACTAATATAGAATTCAATTTCAGATTTTGAATTCCAATTTAAATCAAATTATTCAAATTTCAAGTCTTTCTTAGTTATTCAAAATAACTTTCATTTTTAAAATACCTTTCCAAAAACTTTTCGCTTTAACCAAATTCCATTTCCAAAACCGTTCGGATTTAAGATTCAATTTTTAAAACTATTTTTAAATTAAATTCAAATATCTGTGACTTAACCAATTTCCACGTAAAATCCATATTTGTGTGTGTATGAGTGTGGTCCAGGGATTTTACACAATAGTGCACGACATCAATTACTACAAAGATATCAATATCGATAAGCGATATAATCCATAACGCTTATCTTTATTCACAGATTCATAGATAAAATAAATTTATCAATCACAAAGATTCATCATTACAATTCGATGTGAGTTTCGGATAACAAACTAAAATCCGACTCCCTGTCGCATCGAATTCAAATGCCGTTTTACAGGCAAAAGGGTTTTCACAGAAAACAAATCACGATTTGCAGTTCGGCATAAGGTAGTTCACATCACACAGTATCATAATTACAAACAGAAATGTCTATCCAGCGCACGACATCTGATGATTGTCAATTTTCTTCAATTTAAGGTGAAGGTGATTTAAAAGAATTAACTATATGACTATTTTTATTGATTTATTTAAATCAATGATTAACTAATCTTAATAATAAATTAATTAAATTTTTAATTGATTATGCTTTAATCAATTATGACTACCAATCATAAATTAATCAACTTTGAATCATCTAACTAACAATTCTTCATTACAAATCAATTAAATACTTAATTTTAAATTAACCCAATCTTTAATTTCAAATTGACAAATCTCCAATCATTTAGTTAATTTCAATTTTAAAATTAATTGTCCTTTCTTAATTACCCTTTTTAAACAATTAATAAATAATAATTTATCTTAATTAACGTTTAAAAATCTTCTTTAAACTTTGAAAACAAATTAGTATCAATTATAAAAACTTTAATGTTGATTAACTTTAATATTAAACTTAAATTATTTACTTAATTAAAACATTTATTTATATTTTAAAAACATTATAACATATTCACTTGGTTAATTTAAATTTGAAACAAATTCTTAACCCAAAGAAATCAACATTTATTACCTTGTTAACACTAAAATTGTTGAACTTTTTATCTTTAAATCTGCAAGGCTTAATCCCATTGACAACAAACCCGAGATTTACCCGGTCCCACTCGAGAAACGCCTCGAGTTTACCTCCATCTTCCCCGAGAACACACCCATTTCCCACGCAAAACCTTCTTCTTCTTCTCTTTTTTTTCAGTAAGTTTAAATTTTAAACTAAGTAGAAGTAAAGCATCGGTAATACACTCACTCGAACACGAATTCAAACCCGAAGCGATCCCCCAAATTTCTCAAGAACGACTCGCTCCCCATGACTTCACCTCACTGACACGCATCACCGCCGGCGTACACGTGCACGGCAGTGCCACTGGACTCCGGTGAACCCCAACGCCATCGGCAAGTCCCAAAATCCCTATAAACTCGAAATCAAGATTTGAATTGCCTGGTAAAATTCGAATTCGAAAATTTGGCTTCTGCTCAAAAAAAACCGTGTCAAACTCCTTCGGCAAAACGCCTCGCCACCGTCGCTCCAGCCGCCTGCGGCACCCAAACCTTCGCCCACACGACGACAATACGATAAACCACCAACCTCCAAAAACTCGAGCCACTCGATCGCGTGATGAAGATGAACTCGACACATTTACAGACAAGTTCAAGAACCTGAAGTAAAACCCTAACCACGCCTCGTCCCCAAAGTTCTTGCAATAGATAATTTTTTCAACATGTTTCCTAGGATCCATGAGGATCAAGCAAGCTTCAAGCATAATTTCAAGGTTCAAAGATCCTTCGATTATCAGGAATCGAATAAAAAGCATAATTTGTTCAAGCATGAACTGCACCTAAGATACTAAATTAAAAATCATCATATTAAGTTTAAAAATCCTATCTTTGTATGCTTATTAAATTTATATAATCAAATCGATAGTTTAAATTACTTGAATAAATCACATGATCTCTTATTTAACTGTAAAATAAATTTGCAGGGTCAAGTTCTTGCATTTTTTTAAGCTAAAAGGAATCTAGACCCTGGTTTAACTTTAAACAAACTAAATTTGCTTAAAAATCCTAAATTAAAGATGTTCATATGAAAATTTATAAAATTTTCCTTATTTATGTTTACTCTGTAAACTTGGAACAACTTATCTGTCTTTAACAAAAGAATACACACTGTTCTTGCCATGACTACATATACAAACAAGCATACACAAACACTTATTGATCATCACAGATAATAGAGCCAAAGAATTAGTTTAAAATTTTAAGTTTGCTCACATCAAAGGGAGGAACAGAGAACTGCCTTATTGTTGAAACTGCAGATTTAATCTTCTTGAATCTGTTTTGATTTTCTTTGAATGATGTTTGTAAGAAAGATGAGACTTATTTTCTTTTTCTTTCTTTTTCTTTTTTTTCCTTTAGCTTGCTCAGTTTTATTTGAACAAATCGGTATAAGATGATGCACACATATATGTAGAAGAAAGGTGTTTGTACAGACAAGTGTTATCTAGTATAGGTTTACTTCTTTTGTTGACTAAAGATATTATTTTATAAACTGAAAAGAAGTGATCCATCTCGGCTGAAATGATCTTCATTTGTATTGAGGAGATGGGGTATTAAATGCAATGTCCTATTTTGTTTATAAGCTTATATTATTGCAATTATTTAGTATGTACAGTTTTTCTTTGCTTTGCATATGCATGTACCTATGTACTTTTGTCTATATAAAATCCATTTGATTTTATTTTTGTATGTTTCTTCTTTTTGCAAGACTAATGTATATGGATGTGTATAAGATGGCTGACATGTTAATATCATATGCTAAAGGTTTAAACATTAATTGTTTTGTACATCTACATATACTTACCTTTTTATCTTCTCTTTTTATAAAATCTAATTTTGTTTTGTTTTGTAATATACATGACATTCTAAAATTAATATGTTGTTATAATTTATTTTACTTCGTATGTTTACTTCATATTTTGTAATTTATCTTAAAATTATATTTCTAACTTAAGTATTAAATTTATTGTTTGTTTCTATTCAAGTTTAACAAGCCAAACATTTAATTTATAACATATGTTTTATTTTTATATTTTACACTTATATTCAATATTGATAGGATAAATTTTTATTTTGTACTTTTGTAACCTTTTAAAGAAAATTCATTTTGAATATATTTTAACTTTCCAAATCAAAATTCTATTTCTAATCCAATTCAATTACATTTAAGTTTCAAATCCAATTTATAAAATAAATAAGTAAATACATCTTACTAAATTTGAAAAGTTCAAACAAATCTACAATTTAACCAAAAAAATAAATTTAATTACAAATTTAAATTCGTCTTTAAATCGGGATCGTTACATGCCCCTTGCTGAGCCACTCCATCTGCTAGCCTGTTGAGTCCTTCTGATCCAGCTCCATTGATCTGAGCTCATGTAATTCCAGCTATTCCTGCTTGTCCAAATTGTCTGAAAAGTGCCTGCATCATTTCCTGTTGCCTTTTCATCAAATGCTCCTACATGGAATTCATCATGGACTGCATCTCGTCCCCAGTGATGTAGACGGAGGCTTGATTAGCTCCAAAGGCAGCCTCATGACTTCCCTCTTGCTAACTTCTTTCTGTCACTTGCTTCTTTGTCAATAGCCTAGCCATTGCTTCCTAGAATCCAAGTTTCTAGCTTCAAAATCCCTAAGTTCTTGCGTTCTCGGTGAAATCACCAAAATGTTAGCGCCAAAATTGGTCACTAACACCCAAATCCAATGAAAGCATTAAACAACAGTCACATCTCGCAGATAAAATGTATGTGGAGAGTATAAATATAAAGAACGGTAAATATTAAAAAGAAAGTTGTTAAGACACAAGGTTTATAGTGGTTTGGCTGACTCCGGCCTACGTCCACTCTAGAAATTTCCTATTTATTGAGTTAGAATCGATTACAGTTACAATCCAATGTTTTTGAAATGACAATGGCAGAGTAGTCTTAATAAGGAAGTAGAAGGGAAACAGAATAACGATCCCCTTTCTGAAGCCCCACATGCTATATTTTGAGGCTAAACCTAAGTTAACGGGCTTCCTGAGTGATGCGATCCCACTAAAACCATCATCATACCATTCCTCCCAGATTGAACGACCATCAATGCCGACCGACTTACATGGACAAACTCCTTTGACCGACCCACTCATGACGACGAACCACCTTGATCGAACCACTTTATCTTGCCAACCCATACATGATCTCCTCTCCTCGACTGAGCAACATCCACTGCCGAACCACCTAGATGCCCGACCGACCCATACTTCCTAGGCCGAACGACACCATCTAGACCGATCCACATCCATTGCCAAACCATCTTGATGCCCGACCGACCCATACTTCCCAGGCTGAATGACACCAACTAGACCAATCCACATCCACTATCGAACCATCTTGATGCCCGACCGACCTATACTTCCCAGGCGGAACGACACCATCTTGACCAATCCACATCCACTATCGAACCATCTTGATGCTCGACCGACCCATACTTCCCAAGCCGAACGAAACGAAGTGACCAAACTATAATGTAGCCGACCAGCTACATTTTCTACCGACCCACATCTTAGGAGCTGAACGACTCAAAGAAAGGAGCTAGAGGACACCGAGCAACACCCCAAGCAACCTCGTCGATCCACCTGATATTCCACGAAGCTACCCGAGTGATGACCCAAAGTCACATGCCTCAGGACTCGAAGTTGTCGAGCGACAACCAAGGCCGAACCATAATTTAGCTAAGCCAAGCCACCCTCCATTACGAGCCACCAACGCGGCTGAGCCATCTACGCCGAACCACCTACACGGCCGAGCCACCTATTCTGAACCACTTCCTATGCTGAACCACCTACATGGCCGAGCCACTTATGCGAAACCACTTCCTATGCCGAATCACCTACACGCCCGAGCCACCTATGCCAAACCACTTCCAATGCCGAACCACCTACAGGGTCGAGCCACTTATGCCGAAACACCTTCCATGCCTATCGAATGACCTCATCTCGAAGTATTCCTACAAAAGACTTGAAGCTCAATTCCATACGACTTGAAGTGAGTCCAGGGTGAGTCGAGACTCGTCGAAAGCTAAGATTCATGTATTCCATATCCTTCGTCCATCGACTATGCTGAATCCTGGCTGTATAGCCATGATTATTATTCATGCTTAATCTTCCATTCATTCAGTCGACTAAATCCATCGTAAACCAGCCTTGACAAATGAGCAATTGATTTCGTTGAATCCATCAATCTGCGACCTTGCCAAAGGCGGGTTAACATATATAAAGTTAAAACTAATTTCATATAAAGAGTGATTTATGGTATCATATAAGATAAGAGTTTATAGGAAACCCCTACATATCCTAGGCTTATAAGTTGGCATGTTATGTAAGCCAAAAGACAGCACGTGATAATAATTCTTGAGTAGTCATATATATATAATACCCGAAAGGAGTTTGGGACTATTCAATATCGATTGACCATTTAATATTTTTAACATATGTTTCATAAACAAAGACCAAATCAGTCTTATATACAAGGAATTTCATAACATGGTTATGAATAACTATTCTACGACACCGAGAAACAATTGTTGTTTCAAGAAACACCAACTTTATAGTGAAGGAATTTCTTTTAGAAACTATTGATTGTAAAATGGATTCGAATATGCTCCAAAAATAAAACTGAATATGAGGAAAGAGATAAAATTAACCAAACCTAAATGAACACAATGCATTAGAATGTCCAACAAATATTCTCATACATTGCAAGAAACTATGAGTTTCTTATCAATTTCTATGACAGATATACCTTAGGCTGTCAAAGAAATCATTAAGAGTATCAACTCTACCATATGGTATAATGTGCAAACCTAAAATGGAAATGGATTCCAGGTATAATATCGAAATATGAATTTTGATAGTTGCACTTGAAGGGATATCTTCCATTGACTGTAGATGCGTCTTCTAGAAAAAGACTAATGCAATTGGAATATAATGAGAAACATTGATAAAAATAACATCATAAATTTTAGTTGTTGACATTAGCATAACAGATTTGTCATTTAGTGTGCTGAATTTAATTTAGATTTTACTTACGAAATTATCGTCTGGTATGACTTTTTATTTTGGTACCTATGTGTTGAAACAGAAAACTCTAAATAATTATTTAGAATAGACTATTTGCATATAACAACCGAAGTGTATCAAAGTCATTGGGATCGATATTGATTTTATGGCTTTTTGAATATTATCTAAGAATGGATATGAAAGTATCATTCGATAAGCATTAAGTTGAAGAAGTATTTTGATAGAAATATAATTAATTTTAATTCATTCAAAATGCAGAGGAAGCGTGTGTCTGTAAGAAAGAACATTAAAAGAGTATATAGATATTTCTAAACTATAAGTAAACAACATATTGCTGATTGTTATTGATGTACTTATGTTAAAATCAGTTCTAGTGTGGTTACTTAAATTCTCAACATAGGATTTAAAAAATATTTTTATAGTCAGTATAAAAAGATGTTAAGATTGTCCCAAATGATAAGCACCGTGTTAAAATGTTTAATATGGTGCATGTAAGATTGATTCCTTATGCATTAACAATAGGATTTATCTTACATGCCATATTGTCTACAATGTCGTATTTAACTTATGTATTTGATACACAAAGCAAGTATCTAATCCAAATTAACATTGCTAAATGCTAGTTAAGAGTTTTCTCGAGTATTTGCATAATACTTGAGAATTGTTTATAAAAACAATGAAATCCTTATTAAGGATGCTCGGACTCGAAATTCATAAGTGATATCCTATATATTATGCCAATATCAACACATGTTCAAACTTCAATTAAGGAGCTTTAAGTTGGAAATGTTCCAAACAAAAAGATAAAGACTGATTCAATAGAAGGCTAAGTATATTGCCTTAAATAGCACCAAAATAATTGCAATGTATACATAAATATTAATGCACAAATTTGTAATTGGACTAGGGGTGATTCCAAGTGTTGGAAATCTTACATCATTGTTATATGATAGCAACATGATTATAAAGATCGCAAAATAACCCAAAAATAACTAAAAGTCGAGAAACATAGTCCAAAAAGTTTCACATGATAAAGCTAATTTATCAGTTTCATGAAGGAACTTCCTTGATTATTTCCCATCAAACTGATTGAAGAGATAAGGTAGAGATTCGATAATTGGACCCAAGTGCAAGTGGTAGGTTGATACAGTAAGGGTGTTTTCCTAGGGGCTATTCTGTAATTTACCACAAATTATTAACTCTGTAATAAAATCTTATTCGAAATAAAACGTGTTTTCTTTCTTATATATACTTGATATAATGTTTTATATCAATTAATTATTTTATTTAAGTATATTTGGTAGAAAATTCAAAAATTCTATGTTTTGTGATAGTAATTAAATGCAATTTAATCGTGAGCTATTTATCACCATAAAAATAAACATATTGTTTTAAATATTCATAGTTTAGACATATTAAGATTGGATAATGATACATCCATCTAGACTGGAGTATATATGGTTCTCCAAATGTTGGGCAATATATTAGTTATGGCTATTGGGGCACCAAGAAGTTATGTACTGATAGTTATTGGATAATTATGGAAGAATTCACTCGATATTTTCTATTGGTTAATACAATTAAGGTCAAATAGAAAATATGGAAGTGATAATATTGGATAGTTCTCTCAACTTGATAATATTATTGAACTTTAACATGGATACTCCACTTTGATTATAGTTACATCATGGTCGGACGCCCATCGAATGACTATCGTTGGGTCTAAGTTGAAATATTAGAAGTGAAACACTATTCAATAGAGAATATGTCTACGTAGTTATATGAGGTCAGTATCATGGTCAAATATAATCAACTTAAAGTCAAAGTCCATGGCTGTAGTAATTTAGATAATAATATTTGTTATTATTGAACCAAGGACATTGTAGTTGGATTATACAAGTTGAAAGTGGGCGTTATTAGAATTTTGACCAATACTAGATTCTATTGTAAAAAAAATTATGATCTAAAATTATAAAATTCTAAGTGACTATAATTATAAAATTATAAAATTAGAATTTTGCATTTTATTTTAATGGGCATAAATCAAGCCCATATCCATTTCTAAGTGAATTAGAGAAATATCCTACTTATTTTCGTCTCACTTTCTAAATTCTATATGTTCTCGGCAAAAGAAAGAAAAAGAAAACTATGGTTGGCTTCTCTTTTCAATTGCAAGAAATATCTCCATTTTTAATTAAAGAAATTCATAGTAAATCAAGGGTTTTGTTGTTTATAAGAAGACAAATCGATTTCAGAGAATTTCTATGGAAAAAGGTGAGTGAAAACTCACAACTATTTCTACTATGAATTTATACACTAAATTTGTTGAGTTGGATGAATTAAATACTGAATTGGTTTCATTCTTATATGTTATTTGCATTTTTAGCTATGCTATTTTTAGTTTGCAAAAACACTTGTCATATGATCACTTGAATCGTTAAATTTTAGTTGGATTTATGTTTGCATGCTGCTAACGATAATGTCCTAGAAGTTAGAAGCATTTACCATTAGAAAATATCCGCTAACGGACTACCGAAAGGCACAGAAGTCGCCTGGGGCTTCACTTAAGCGATACCACTGATAGATCGGTCCTCATAGACCGGTGCACCAGTCACGCACCTGGGCAAATCCCAAGTGATGTTGCATGCCTCTTGTTCGAGCACCTGTTATACTGCTTTTTCACCTTGCTTGTTTGCCTTGATGTTTGCTATAATTTCAGCGTCGTTTTGAAGCTTGGTTATGATGAAGTACTAATGCATTTTTGGGTGCTTGAAATCAACTTTAATGATTGTGTTCACAAGGAATTCTTGCTCTATGTTTTGTTGCAAAAAACACAATTTAATTGCACTTATTTACAAAGTTAATTATAAAGGAATTCTCAATAGTATATATTACAAAAATTTTAAATTAATATCTTAAATTAGCTTCCAAAATTTATAAAACACACTTCTCGTTTGGATGAGAAATTGAATTAAACGGTCTAGTAAAACATGTGGTACGAAACGCTTGCATTTGTTTCACTGGTTAATCCATCGACTTGTTCAAGTGTACATTTATTTGCACAAGTGGAATTTACTAGCTATTAATAATCATTTGAGCATCATCAAGTGGTTATGGAACATTAGTCTACACTCTTATGTTTACTAATCAAAATTGGATGGCATTTATTTATCGGGTCTTTAGACTCAGCCTTGGGAGATCCGTTTAGGCGAAATAAACGAGTTTTCAACCCCATCTTTTTATGCTCATTTTCTATCGAGTTGTTATTTGCAAAGTGCAGTCTACTGTATTGGTGCATGAAGTGTGTGTGTATTATGCCGACTTGTGAAGTACAAGTCTATTGCTTGCATACATGGATGTGATTATCTATACTCCTATTATAGTGGTTGCTTTGACTTTGATGAATGTTGTAAATGAGCATAAGCTTAACTATAAATCGTGAATCATTAAATAAAGTATTATTATGTTGGTGAAGTACATTTATAGATATTATCCTTGGCATTTATGTAAGTTATTATTATCGGTGTCTCGCCTTTTGTGATAATCAGAGATAGTCTATCCAGGGTGTTATTTAATGATTGGGTCAGACCGAGGCTTGACATATACAAGGACTCAATGGCTTTGGATGTGAGCTAGCTTAAGGAGTTTCATTTGATGTTATTGTTATTTTCGATTTACCATTTAAGTCTAGTGTATATGATTGTATATGTTGTAGTCTTCTGTGGTCATGTATATTTGAGACCTGTTAGTGTTTTTAGGTATGTATAAAATGTGAGTCTAGTATTTTCATTTGTAGACTCATACTTTTGAGAGATATTGATGTATACTATTACCATTGCGAGGTTTGACTCTGTGTTGTATATTATATTGTGTATTGTTCTAAATTAGATTAAAACACTAAATTATTGTATTACACCTGAATCTGATATGTCGAATTACCATTTGTAAGAAAAGAAAAGAAAAATATACTCACGTTATTGGACATATTCGATACTTGCCCAAAGAAATTTTATGGATGGCCGCTCCTAATCAGCCCTGTTCTCTGAACTAACATACAATATTACCTAATAATAACCTTTTTGGTGTGGGTCTTCGGGTGAGGGGTTGCAGTTGGTATCAGAGCAAATATTTAGAACAATATAGAATATAAATAACACAAATCTTGGCCTAGATAGACTTAGAATCACGTCCCTTGGGTGTGTCAGGTAGATTTTAGGATTTATTTGCTATTTAGGATATGAGTATAAATGATTAATTAGAATAATCATTGGGATGTTATTGTGAAAATTTTAATTATTTTATAAGATGATTTCAAAAATTAAGTGTGGTGCAGTGGAGTCCAGATCCTTTATTGATCAGAGTGACGCAACAAAGCCGATAGAATGTTTCCGCTGAGCATCATAATTAATTATTTATTTATGTTTGATTGCATGATATATATGCATGGATGAATGGATGCATTTTTAAAACTCATATGAATAGATATTCAACTATATGAATACATATATACATATATATTGATTAAGAAATATTTAGAAATTTGTTTTGTGTTATATTGCCCGTTGATTGCTTTGAGAATTCTGATCGATGCACTTGATCAATATTATCGATAAGGAATCCTATACAACTCAACGAGACAGTCGGACATAGTTCTTTGAATTTCAATATTTTATAACTGTATTGCAAGAGTTATAAATAATATTTAAAAAGGAAATAAAGTTTTAGTTGAGTTAAATATTATTTGTGATAGAATAAATGTTTTGGAAAATACATACATATATATATATATATATATATATATATATATGTATACACAATGAATTTTGCAAATGAAAAGCTATTTTGGGAAAGGACATTTTTGGAAAAAAAATTAAGAATGGAAAATTTATTTCTACATAAATATACGTGTTTAATAAATTTTGGTGGTTAATAATATATATTTTTAAACTTTAAAAGTTGTTTTATATGTATTGATTTTGACAACGGTTGCAGCCATCAAGCATTAGCAATAGAAAAGAATAGTGGCGAGAAATATTGATTTCATAATCAACATTGCAGCCACACAGCGGATGGTACTTACTAGCCCATTAGCGAATATTCGAATTCCACGAAGTAGTATGGGATGCTGTAATGATCCACCTTTCTTATAACTATAGACGACACTTAGTACATCAATGGCATTCATGTGCTGATCATTTAAGTGTCCAAAAGACAGGTCAATAGGGATGAAAAGAAAGAAAGATGGAGCAGATAAGAAGAAACTAAGAAATCATAGATTCTCACATCGTAATGGAAAATATATCTTAATCAACATAATATTTTGCAATGTCATTTCCAAAATGATACATCAGACTTATACTAATACAATGCTACCCTCAACAGTTATAACTGCCTGTCCCTACATATCGGATATAGGATACATATAATATAGCAAGAAAAAAGAAAATAACTAGCTATCAATGAAGCCTCCTGCTCCAAGTTCCTCCAATTTGCATCTGTAGGAAACCTAAACTTCTTGACTGCCATAAAAATTTTAGCACCCAAGAGTTTTAGGGAAAAAAAATAAAACTTCAGGACAGACATGGATCTTATGTGATTAAACTCAAAATAACTTAATTATTATGTTTACTCCTTTGAAATCAAAGGTATCTCATAAGACCACACCGCACATAAACACAGAAGAGTTTTTACATTACGATAACCAAAACATTTTTATATTAAAATCTAGTGATATTATAATAATATCTAGAGGTCAAAGTAAAATATGGAAGTAGCTAAAATGCTTGCATCTCATATTTCAACATAGTTAGGCACAACCAAAACCGTACGGTGCTTATTGGAGACTGGTTTTCACACGATGATTGGGCTACTAGGGTACCGCCCGTCACGGCGCATCTCTAGATAAAATGATACCAACAACCACGCTAGGATCCCCTGCCAATACAGGACCAGCCTACCACTTGACTAGTACTGAATATGATCACCCTTCTGTTAATAGGCTCCGAAGAATACAAATGAGAGATAATATCGACTCTAGATTGTGATGGTCATACCGTAATTGGAAGCGACGCACTTAGCACAGCTGCATCTCCTCTATTTTAGTCATTCTCGGTTAATGTGGCTTGAGGCTAAGTTTTACCTTTCATATCGCACTTCCTACTTGGAATGCTAATACTGCCCTTCAGGCAATAATTTAATGCCAGCATTCATCCATACAAGTTCGTTCTGGGACTGAACGAAACCGAATGCACTACTTCTATACATCCTTTTTGGGGAATTCCTCCCAGGATTAATAGCAAATAGTCGTTGCACTTCAAAGCTCTATCCTCGAATCCATATTCTTCAAGATTTCTTTAAGTCGATACGCTTGAGTTTGATCGAAGTGGTTTTTGGATAACACATCTGATCCCGGTCTCTTCGAAACCACTTTTGATATTTTCTAGTAAACTCAACCTCGGTTCTTTAGGGAATAAGTAGACAAAAGCAAATAGCAAAGATAACATCCTAACCATTACTGGACGAATTTCCCTATCAATTATCCTAGAAGAACGAAACTAATTTATACGTAAATTATAGCACCACTGACGGTAACTGTACCATATAATTTTCGTGCGTCTCCTAGATTTTTCCAAAGTTACATTTTGGTCTAGATTTTGATAGTCGGTTATTTAACTATCAAATAAATAAACATTCAATGGATTCAATTCCATATGGAATCCACTAAGCCTTATTTAATTAATTGTTAATTAATTAAAATCACTTTATAAACGTTCGATCAAAAGACCTTTACAAAACACTATTCCCAAACCCCTTACATCCCTTTTATACTTGTAAAAATGTTTATATACTTATCTCAACGGTATAAGTATATTTACCAAACTTTACAAAAGTTTCTTTCTTTTCAAATTCCATATTAAATAGCCAAACAAATTCCATTTAAAACATTACTACCTATAAAAATCAATCCACTTATCCTTCATAAAAAGTTTCCTTTTTAAAAGCTCACTTCACATTTAAAATAACTTATAAATTTTCCAAATAAATTTATAACTCACTTTTAAAGTTCTCTAAGTTATATTATAAATCCTCCTTATAAATCTTTAAAATCGTTTCCTATTTCAAAAACTCTTTTTATAAATCTTCTTAAAGAAAAATCATTTACAAAATATCATTTACAAAACATCCTTTGAAAATCACTTTAAATAAACCCTTTTATTTAGTAATACCCTTTTTAATAACAAATTATTATTTATATAATTATATAAATTGAAAATCATTTATAAACTTTAAACCCAAAATTGATTAAAGAATTGAAGTTAATTCAAAATCATAATTTATAAATTCAAAAGGAGGCTTGGTAAAACCAATGGTACTAATTTAAGATACCATTTAATTCCAATTACACTTTCAAGTCATCCGACAATTTATTTACATAAATCAACATGTATGTAAATACATTTCATATCCAAATCAAGAAATAATATGTCAATGCAAACTAACTGGCACATAAAGTAGGACGGTGATTTTTTTGGTAAATAGATGTCCAAACAATTCACTACTTATAGCAAAATGGGAATTTATTCTACTAAACATATGTCCACATAATAAACAATTATATCATACCAGAACGGAAATTTATTCTGTTATCAAATGTCTAAGAATTCGAACAATCAACTTATAGCGGAAGGGGGATTTATTCTACTAACACATGCCCAGACAATAAATAGTTACATAACTCATTCACAATTGTTTGTCTGCTTAATGGTATCAACATCTGAATCCCTTGTATTCAAAACCATCTTTGAAAAAGAAGTACCTTAAAAACAAATTGATTCTTGAAAAATAAGGATTAAAACTTAAAATTCCTTTTTACAATAATTAATTAGAAGTCAAACCCTTTATTAAACCATAATTAATCTTTATTTGATTATTATCTTAATTTAATCATAAATTAAGAAATAATTAACCTTAAATAAATAAGTAAACAATAATTAACCATTACATAAATAATTTAAACCCTAATTAATCACTTATTAATTATAAAATAATAATTTAAACCTTCGTTAATGATTAAATATTAATTAGTCTCATTAATTAATCTTTTAAGTAAAACTTAAATAATATATTAAACTTAAATAAATAATTATTTTAAATTAAAACCTTAATTAACTTATAATTAAAAATAATTAAACACTTGATTAACTAAATAAATAATTGACCTTATATTTGACTAATAATTAATTAAAAATAAATCATATTCTCAACTCATAATTAATTAAAACTAATCTTACCTAATTAATAATTAATTAAAACTAATTTTACCTTTAAAAGATAATAATTAGTGCTAACCTTTACTTATTAAAATTAATAAACCTTGTCTAATCTAAATTAATTATTAATTACTAATCTTAGTTAATTAATAATTAAATAAAACTTAATTAACTTTCTAAAAAAAATTATTAAGTTTATAAAACATTTTAAAATCATTTTTTAAGTATAGAAACCAAATTTCCAAAATTTGGATTTTTAAACAAAGCTGCATCTATAGCGACTATCACTATGTGTAATGACCCGTAATTTTCGATAATTAAATTTTTTGATTTCATAATATTTTAATAATTAAATTTGAAAGAAATAAAAATTGGAGATACAGTAATGTAAGAAATACTAAAATGAAATGTAACAATCGTAATTAAAGCTAATTATTGCTAAATTGAATGAAATTACAATAAATTGAAATAATGTGAATGCTATAACTTAGGTATAAATTTAATATAGGGAAATGAATATAAATATTGAATTTATGAATGAGATAAAATATAATGAATAGTAGTTGAGTAAAACCATGATTAGTAAGTAATTGTAACATTGGTTTGTAAACAATAAACCTATAAATGTAGTCAAAAGTAAATAGTGACAATCATTATGTATTACCTGTTTATTTAGTCTATTAAATTGAAATGAGAAATCGATTTTAATTAAATGTAAATAAATGTTACATTAATGTGAAATGTAATATAATGTTTTGAAGTTGTCAAATTGAGTGTATTAAGGTAATGAAAGGTAAAACAAAGGTCAACTAGGTTTATAGAGTAATAATAGACTTAATAAAAAGGATTGGAATTTAATCAAATCAAAAGAATGGAATTAATTAAAAATAATTGGAATTCAATTTATAATAATGGATTTATTGCAAATAAAGAAAATTAAATAATACATTAATTGAAATTAAGATGAAATTGAAAATTATTAGTACACTAAGATATATAGCAATGGTAATTACATCTATAAGATGATAATTGATTTAATAACAGGTTAAAAAATCAAATAAATTGATTTATTGAAATTTCAGTTGATATTTAATGGATTTACTGAAATTGAAATTTAACACTAAAATTTGTAAATTAATTAACTTTGAATTGATATCTAATTTTTTTAGAGTATTATAATTGTTTAAGAAATCAAAAATGATAAAAATTTGTTAATTATAGAATTTAAATTGAGAATTTGATTTGATTTAATATAATAATAATTTAATTAATTAATGAGGAAATAGGCATTTTGAAAACTGACTCGGATTTCGATGAAAGTAGTTTCATCCAATTCGTAACGGTGAATTATTATTGGATTCCAAATTTTGTAACAATCGGACTTGTCATTTGATCGTACAGACCTGAAACGCCTAGAAATCAATTTAATTGAAATCAATTGAAATCAATTTGAAATAAGCTGATTTTAACATAACTTCTCCATACGATGGAATTAAAACTTGAAACCTATTCCATTGAGTTTAAAATTATCGAAAATATCTATTTTGATATATGGATTGACAATTTTCGTTTCAAAAATGAAATGGGCTTTTCGGATCGATATTGTTCAATCAAGTCTAGCCTATTCTTTTCTATTTCATCCTACCTATAAATAACCAGTTGTAAACCCTAGCAGCTCTTCTATTTCTTATTTCTTTGCGTACAAAAATTTTATTGCTCCTCTTTCTCAATGGATGAAAAACCTAAATTACACAATTCAATTTCAATACAAAATTCAACTTCAAAATTACAAACTCTTCCAGCCCAAACAAATTATATATTGTTTTGAAGCTCTCGACGAGAGCAAGTCAATTTTTTGATTTTTTTCGATCTAGGTTTCCGTGTGACCAGAAATGCACGATTAATTCTCGCCCATTCTTGTTAGGGCTTGAGAATTTGACGGTGGATCTTCATCCTGCAATCGATCGGGAAATCTTGGGAGGAAGATGATGTCAAGGGGAGCACATCAGTACGGCTGTTTTGGGTCGAAGATCATCAGATTCGCAAAAAGTAGCGGCTAAACGTCGCGGTGGCGGTGTTGCCTGGGGTTGTCGCGTTTCACGGTGAGATCAGGGGAGGTGAGGCCTTCGAAGGCGAGGCCAGTGGTGGTGTCAGATTAGGTGATGGGTGATCGTAGACACGGTTAAAATCGCTCAAAGGCATGGCGGCTGCACGTGTTCTTGAACGAGATGATGCGACTTGGGTTCCTACAAGTGAATGATGTGGTATTTTAGGTATATTATTATTTTATTTTATTTTATTCAATCGATAAATGTTCTAACGTGTATAATTTTCACATACAATGTCTGATTTGCGCACGGTTTCTTTTGTTAGGATCGTATTGAAATTTCGGACATTTTGACGCAGGTATGGATGAATTCTAAGATGGTTTGAATTTTGGGCTTAAATTAGATTTAAATTCAAAAGGTGAGTGTTTTAACCCACTCACAACTTCTAAAATTTCTTATGTCCGTTAAATTGAATTTATGATGTGATTAGGAATTTATTTATGACTATTTGGTATATTTTTAATCATCATCTCAGTTAATGTGAATTTATTTGAATTAAATCGGTATTTAATTTATTATTGAATATAAATTGCCAGTTAAACACCTGTTCTTGATTATCAGTTCTATATAGATATTTATCGATTGTTTTGGATAATGATTGTGATGGATGTGGATTGTCGATATGGGTTGAATGGACGTTTTATTTATATCGTTATAAACTGCAAGTTTGTTATGGATTTTATTTATTTCGGGATTGCGGTTTGAAATGAAATATAACTGTAAAATTTTAATTATGGACTGAAATGATAAATATCCGTATCACTTGACCCAAGGGTAGAGAATTATATACGGACACCGGATTGGTTAAATTAAATGATTTTAAAATCCTTAATTTTTGAATGTAATTAAATGATATTTACAAATGGAAATTTGATTTATACAAATTGAAGTAATATTGAAAAATCAAGGTTGTGTCGAAATATGAATTGGTTAAAAGGAAGTGATTCAAGAAATTAAATTGGAAGTTTAAAATTAAACTTTTTCGTAAATGAAATTCTATCGAAATTGAGGTATTGAATTTGTTTGAAAATAAACTTTGAAATATTTTGAAATTGGAGTAACCAGTATTGACATTTTGAACATGGACTGAAACGATATGAAATTCGACATTTTATTGAAATTTGTTTTGTCGATTTGGAAATTTGAAATGGTCCAAATATTTTGAAATAAAATGAATAGTTTAATTTGATATTAATTTCAAACTCGTATTTTAATATAAATTGTTTTAAAAATATATTATTTACAAAAAATTCTATTTACTAAGATTCTCAAATTTATTGAACTACTTAATTGATATTAACTATATGAATTATTTTAATCTATTTTAAACCAATTTAATTTATTTTAAACTAATTAATCTGTTTTAATTTATTTTAAATCTAATTATTCTATTTTAAAGCTATTTAAACTATTTTAATTATATTTAGTCTATTTTAAATCTATATTAGTTATTTATAAATATTTGAACTATTTTCTTTCAAATTCCAAACTAAGTAAAATAGATAGGTTTGTATTAAAAATTCTCGATTTTTAAAGTGAATATGGTTAATGATGTTATAACCTAAGTCGGGATTTAAATGTTAACTAATCGAAATGATGATTTTGAAGCAAGAACTTAACCTGTTTTGAAAATATGATTTTTGGAAGAAATATGATTTGAAAGTGGTATAATTTATAAAATACAATATTTTGATATAAATTGTGAATTTAACTTTGAAAGGAAATATAATTATCAAACTATGATTTCAAAGGCGAATATGATTTCGAAAGTAAGTAATGATTTTGGAAGTGGTATGGTTTGAATTGAATACGATATTTTGATATCAATTACGAAATGATTTTGGAAATGTAAAAGAACCATCTGGTGTGTAATAAGCGATTGGTTGTTAAAGAGACCGGGATCAGATATTTTCATGCTCTCTGCCAATAAAGAAAGCCATTTTGACAACTGTGTACGCGGTGGAGATTCCAGAATGAAGTAGGATGGTGGTGATGATCCTATATGAGGTATATACGTGGACCCGACTCCCATGAGTTGGCTTAAGGTGGCTAAAATAGGAGCAATCGATGGGCCAAGTGAGGTATCTCCTCCGATCGGGCACACTCCATCGATACTATATTCTGACTTTTGATTTATTTGGTGGCCACCCTTCGATATTACTCGGGAGTGTGTTTCGAGTTGGGCGGTAGTTGCGGCTATGCGTTACCAATAGTTTGGAAGTGTAATTGGTATATCTACCCTGGCATTGCCTAGTTGTGCCGTGTCACCTACCCTAGCGCGCCTTCTACAAGTTTGTTTTATGTTGTACCTATGGGGTATCCTCTGGCGGCTCCAGTTTACGGTGAGTTACGGTACGGTATAGACTATTGGCATCCAAAAATGTGTTAAGGTGGAAAATGTAAAGCCTTAACTCTATTTTTAAATAGTATACTTTACATTACACATTATTATAATAGCGTATGACTACAGAGTTGATAGTTTAACGGATCCTTAGGAAATGTGAATCTCGAACATCTCTTGAGTTACTGCACTCACATTAGATTTTGGATAGGAGATGTCAAATCCAATAAACATCTCTGACATCGTTCCACTCATATTTATTTCCATTGATTTAACTTACATAAGATCTTTTAGTTCTGACTCGAGTGTTTTGTCCTTTCAATTCGCTCGGATTAGCCTGAGCATTTCAGGATTTGAAGACCTTATTTCTGGAGGAAGAAGACAAAGATTTGTGCTACTATTATTTATTATATCTATTATTTATTATATTTGTTCCACTGCATCACCTTATTCCGCTGCATTATTATCTATGATTCTCTGGTATGTGTAACTCTGATTCTGCATTATATTAGCATAATCAAATGTTTTGTAAACAGCTTCATTAACTGTTATTTGATTATTATATTTTTTCATTCCGCTATGAGATTCTATTTTGTTTTTTTTCTTTCTCTGCTTTTTCTTATTTTCCCAATAATAATCGGCACTTCTATATGGTTTGAGTTGGCACGTGTGTCTGCTTAAACTGTCCAAAAAAGCGGGATATTACACTTGGTATCAGAGCTTTGGTTTAGCAATAAATCATAGCTTTGTGGGGTTTGACTCTTTATTAATAGGGTAGTAATACCATACGATGAGTCGCTGAGTGTATAAATACGAGATAGCATATTTGTTAGTGTTATAAAAGGTTTTATATTGTGTTAATTTGTTCTGTTTTGTATTTATAAATTCTGGTTGGTGCATAGGACGCTATGACAGTGATAGGGATTTCTAAGCACTTAACAGGACAGACCGACACAATATTTGTTTTGAAATATAGGTGAATGAAATAATTTTGCCAATTATATATATTCTGTATGTAAAATAAATTTTATAAATGATATATTTGGTTGTATTATATTTGTTGTTAGGTGGTCAAATTTTATAAATATTGGTTATAAAATAAAATTTACAAATAAAATGAGAATAAATTGGAAATTTAAAAGTTAAGTTCCGGGGTCTTTGAAAATTTCTTTCGAATGATTTTGGGATATAATAATATCATTAAAAGTATTTTCTGATATAAATATTTCAATATAATTTGAAAGAATTTTTTTAAGGAAGTTCGGACAGAAATAAGTTCTGTACACCCCTCTCTGTTGCTGGAAAATAATATCGGTGATGAGTGCACGCACCATCGACATTCATTTTCGAGTTTCTATGTGGGAAGGCCACTGTTGTAGTTTTACTGCAGATTTATTTTAATAAATAAACATAAATTTTAATTTTTTTAAATATAATTGGATATATAAGTTGTAAGTATATACATTTATCTATTATTTTCAAAATGATTTGAAATGGACCCTAGTATTTAGTTCTTAAGTTTCTGTTAATTAATAGTTTCAATTATTGATTTGAAATGGAATGTAATTAATTAATAATTGGAACCTCTAATTGAAACAAGAGATTAATTGCTAGGTTATAAATGAAATAGCAAAAAATTGAAATTTGTAACCTATAAAACAAAGGATATGATTATTGATCATTAAATTAATTAAAAGAAATGAGGAAAACTTGGGTAACTTTCAATTGCATCCTTTAAAGACATATAGGTAACATACCAAATATTAGAAGTTGTAATGTTTAATAAGAAAATGTAATAGGATATTATGCAAGTAAAACTTAAATAATGGAAGTGTTCAATGAATTACTTTCATAAATAAGAATTTGATGTTATAGTTGTTATAAAATTAAGTTATACTTGAAATGTTATTATAATAAATGTGATTGAAAGAAAGTATTGTAAGTAAGTAATTAGAAACTTAAGTAAATGAATTGATATGTTGAGTAATTGAATTGAACATGAGTACTATGGATAAATGAATGTAAATAAAGGAAATTTAGTAATAAATGAACGAATATAATGCAATAAAAAGAAATTGACATGATATAATAAATGAAAATGAATTTTTGTAAGCAATAAATGAAATAAACACTGAATGAATGAATGGGAATAAAATTTTGTAAGAGATAAAGGTAAGTTAAAGAAATAATCCTTGTAAGAATGAAAAAGAAAAGAAAACTGTAAATGTTGTGAAATGAAATTAATAAGAATAAACTCAAATAGTGCTTGCTTTGATTGTTGTTTTGGCTTGTGGAATTGTTTCAGGGAAGATACTTCTGACTGCTTAGGATGAATGAATAATCTATTGAATTTTATCTAAGACGGTTGAGTAGATGGTATACGTAGTAGTTTGTTTGTCATTCTATACAATTAAAAGTTCTGAACCCGAACAAACCATTTGTTTTGTTTGATATGGATGGATGATTGATTATATTGATTTCATATGATGATTGTATGCTATGTTTGCACGTGATTGTTGTTTTATATTGGATTATTTGTTAGTGGTCGAAACAACTTTAAATATTCCATTCTATACAATTATTAACTCCTTTTGGATTATATAAGTGAAATACAGGTTAAGGAAGTAATTGCTGCTGTTTTTGGTTTCATAATTAAGCGTTTGTTTGCCCAACAAATATGTACGTTTTCGGATTACGGTTTTCTAGCGATATTATATTGTCTTTCCCGCTGTTGGGATATATTATTTTGAAATTTTGAAATATATTGTTATTACTGATATTATAATTTCTCCCAGACCTCTCCGTGTAAAGAGGACTCTGCCAAAAAAAATTATGAATTCTGGATTTAGAAATTTTTTTGAAATGTTTTCCAAACTTTTGTTAACTTGAAAATAAAAGATTTAATTTTTTATAAATTTATATATTTTGTTTAAATTATTTGATCTTGTAAATTCATTACTTATAAATTTAACATTTTGAATAAGATATATTGACTATTTAATTTCTCTTTTCCCTTCTTTTTTCCTTTCCGAGGACGGAAAGTATTGAGTGGGGGAGAGTGTAACAACCTATAATTTTTAATAATTAGTTTTTTTAAATTTAATAAGATTTTGATAATTAAATTAGAAATAAATTAAAATTGGAGATTTAGTAATGTAATAATAAAATGAAATGTAACAATGGTAATTAAAGCTAATTATTGATAAATTGAATGAAATTACAATAAATTGAAATTATGCAAATGTTATAACTTGGGTATAAAGTTAATATAAAGAAATGAATGTAAATATTGAATTGATGAACGAGATAAAATATAATGAATGGTAATTGAGTAAAAACATGGTTATGTAAGTAGTTGTAACATTGGTCTGTAAACAATAAACCTATAAATATAGTTAAAAGTAAATAGTAACAATCATTTTGTGTTACCTGTTTATTTAGTCTATTAAATTGAGATGAGAAATCAATTTTTAATAAATGTAAATAAATGTTACATTAATGTGAAATATAATACAATGTTTAGAAGTTGTTAAATTGAGTGTATTAAGGTTATGAAAAGTAAAACAAAGGTTAACTAGGTTTATAGAGTAATAATGGACTAAATAAAATGGCTTGGAATTGAATCAAATCAAAAGATTGGAATTAAATATAAGTAATTGGAATTCAATTTATAATAAATGGATTTATTGTAAGTATAGGAAATCAAATACTACGTTAATTGAAATTAAGATGAAACTGGATATTATTAGTGCACTAAGATATATACCAATGGTAATTATATCTATAAGATGATAATTGATTTAATAACAAGGTTGAAAATCAAATAAATTGATTTATTGAAATTTCAATTGATAATTAATAGATTTACTGAAATTGAAATTTAACACTGAAATTGGTAAGTTAACTAACTTAGAATTGATATCTAAATTGTTTAAAGTACTGTAATTGTTTAAGAAATCAAAAATGATAAAAATTTGTTAATTATAGAATGTAAATAGAAAATTTGATTTGATTTAATTTAATAATAATTTATTTAATTAATGAGAAAATAGCCATTTGGGCCACTGACTCGGATTTCGACAAAACCAGTTTCATCGGATCAGTAACGGTGAATTATTGTAGGATTCCAAGTTTCGTAACGATCGGACTTGTCGTTTAATCGTACAAACTCGAAACGCCTAGAAATCAATTTAATTAAAATCAACTGAAATCAATTTGAAATAAGCTGATTTTGACATAACTTCTCCATACGATGGAATTAGGACTTGATACCTGTTCTACTAAGTTTAAAATTATCGAAAACATTTATTTTGATATATTATGGGTTGACCCATTTTCGTTGCGGAAACGAAACGGGCTTTTCAGATCGATATCGTTCAATCAAGTCTAGCACATTCTTTTCTATTTCAGCCTACCTATAAATAACCAGTTATAAACCTTAGCAGCCTTTCTATTTCTCATTTCTATACGTATATAAATTTTTGTTGCTCCTCATCCTCAATGGCTGAAAACCCTAAATTTCACAATTCAATTTCAATACAAAATTCAACTTCAAATTTTCAAACTCGTCCAACCCAAAAAAATTATATACCGTTTTGAAGCTCTCGACGAGCGCAAGTCAATTTTGTGATTTGTTTTTCAATCTGGGTTTGCATTTGACCAGAAATGCACGATTAATTCTCAGCCATTCATGCTAGGGCTCGAGAATTTTACGGTGGATCTTCATCCGGCGATCGATCGGGAAGAGTCGGGAAGAAGACGACGTCAAGGGGAGCACATCGGCACGGCTATTTTGAGTCGAAGATCATCAGATTTGCCAAGATCAGCGGCTAAACGTCGCGACGGCGGTGTTGCCTGGGGTTGTCGCGTGTCACAGCGAGGTCAAGGGAGGTGCGGCCTTCGAAGGCGAGGCCAGTGGTGGTGTCAGATTAGGTGATGGGTGATTGTAGGCGCAGTTAAAATAGCTCGAAGGCATGGCGGCTACACGTGTTCGTGAACGAGACAATGTGGGTAGGGTTCCTACATGCGATTGACGTAGTATTTTAGGTATATTATTATTTATTTTATTTAATTTAATTCAAACTATAAATGTTCTAATGCGTATAATTTTCACGTACGATGTCCAATTTATGCGGTTTCTTTTGTTAGGATCGTATTGAAATTATAAACATTTTGACCCTGGTTTGGACGAATTCTGAGATGGTTTGAATTTTGGGCTTAAATTGGATTTAAATTCAAAAGGTGAGTGTTTCAACCCACTCACAACTTTTTAAATTTCTTATGTTCGTTAAATTAAATTTATGACATGGTTAGGAATTTATTTATGACTGTTTGGTATATTTTTAATCATTATCTTAGTTAATGTGAATTTATTTGAATTAAATCGTTATTTAATTTATTATTGAATATAAATTGCTAGTTAAACGCCTGTTATTGATTATCAGTTCTATATTGCTATTTATTGATTGTTTTGGATGATGATTGTGATGGATGTGGATTATTGGTATTGGTTGAATGGATGTTTTATTTATATCGTTATAAACTGCAAGTTCGTTATGGATTTTATTTATTTTGGGATTGTGGTTTGAAATGAAACATAACCGTAAAAATTTAATTGCGGATTGAAATGATAAATATCCATATCACTTGGCCCTAGGGTAGAGAATTATATGCGGACACCAGATTGGTTAGATTAAATGATTTTAAAATCCTCGATTTTTGAATGTAATTAAATGATATTTTGAAATGGAAATTTGATTTATATAAATTGAAGTATTATTAGAAAATCAAGGTTGTGTCGAAATATGAATTAGTTGAAAAGGAAGTGAATTAAGAAATTAAATTGGAAGTTTAAAATTAAACTTTTTCATAAATGAAATTCTATCGAAATTGAGTTATTGAATTTATTTGAAAATAAACTTTGAAATATTTTGAAACTGGAGTAATCAATATTGATATTTTGAACATGGATTAATACGATATGAAATTCGATAGTTTATTGAAATTTGGTTTGTCGATTTGGAAATTTGAAATGGTCCAAATATGTTTAAATGAAATGAATATTTTAATTTGATATTAATTTCATACTCATATTTTAATATAAACTATTTAAAAAGTATATTATTTAAAAAAATTGTAATTATTAAGATTTTCAAATTTATTAAACTATTTAACTGAAATTAACTATATGAATTATTTTGATCTATTTTAAACCAATTTAATTTATTTTAAACTAATTAAACTATTTTAATTTATTTTAAATTTAATTAATCTATTTTAAAGCTATTTAATCTATTTTAAATCTATATTTATTATTTATAACTATTTGAACTATTTTCTTCCAATTTCCAAACCAAGTAAAATGGATGGGTTTGTATTAAAAATTCTCGATTTTTAAAGTGAATATGGTTAATGATGTTATAACCTAAGTTGGGATTTAAATGTTAACTAATCGAAATGATGATTTTGAAGAAAGAAGTTAACCTGTTTTGAAAATATGATTTTTGGAAGAAATATGATTTGAAAGTGGTATAATTTTGAGAATACGGTTTTTCGATATAAATTGTGAATTTATCTTTGAAAGGAAATACAAATATCGAACTGTGATTTCAAAGGCGAATATGATTTCGAATGTAAGTGATGATTTCAGAAGTGATATGGTTTGAATTGAATACGATATTTTGATACCAATTATGAAATGATTTGGGAAATTTAAAAGAATCATCCGATGTGTAATAAGCGATTGGTTGTTAAAGAGACCGAGGTCGGATATTGTCATACTCTCTGCCAATAACCAAAGTTGGGATTTAAATGTTAATTTAACAAGATTTTGATAATTAAATTTGAAAGAAATAATAGTTGGAGATTTAATAATGTAGTAATACTAAAATGAAATGTAACAATGGTAATTAGAGCTAATTATTGATAAACTAAATGAAATTACAATAAATTAAAATAATGTAAATTTTATAACTTAGGTATAAATTTAATATAAGGAAATGAATGTAAATATTGAATTTATGAATGAGATAAAATATAATGAATGGTAATTGAGTAAAACCATGACTATGTAAGTAATTGTAACATTGGTCTGTAAATAATAAACCTATAAATGTAGTTAAAAGTAAATAGTGACAATCATTATGTGTTACTTGGAAATGAGAAATCAATTTTTAATAAATGTAAATTAATGTTACATTAATGTGAAATATAATACAATGTTTAGAAGTTGTTAAATTGAGTGCATTAAGGTTACGAAAAGTAAAACAAAGGTTAACTAGGTTTATAGAGTAATAATGGACTTAATAAAATGGATTGGAATTGAATCAAATCAAAAGATTGGAATTAATTATAAGTAAGTGGAATTCAATTTATAACAAATGGATTTATTGTAAGTATAGGAAATTGACGCAGCTTAGACTTAGGCTCAATAAGTTTACATACCAAACTGTCGCAACCTATCCAGGACCTTCCTCACGAAATGATGATTTCGTGTCAAATAAACCGATAGAACGATAAATGCTCAATTCCGTTGATCGTGATGATGCCAGAATTTAGCTATCTCTAACCCGTTGATCTCGAAAGATGCCATGTTGAAAGATCTACAATTCGATCGTTGATTACTCGTAAGTGATACCGAGAATTGGCTTCAACTTCGTTGATTCGCTCACGAATAATCCAAAGATGGAAAGTAGAAGGAGATCACACTCAACTTCCAACAATGGTGGCCAAAACTCACACGCAATTTTTATTCAAAAACCAACAACCTTTTACAAATGACAATACACCCCTATTTATGGGAAATTACAACACACACGCGACTTAACATATGCGACTCACGACATACGACTTAACAACAATTACAAGTTACAACATCACACGTGACTCAATACTTGTGACTCAACATCATACGACTTACGACCTAACACACACATGCGACTTATAAATACAACACACACATGCGACTTAACAATATAACATACATGCGACTTACAATACAACACATACATGCGACTTAACAATACAGCACATGACCTAACAACAATGTGACATAAGGAATCGGCATACGACTTAAGTAGATAGCACAGCTTCATGCGACATAAGCGTCATACGACTTAAGCGACATAAGCTTCAGAAACGGCTTAAACGACATAAGCTTCATGCGACTTAAGAGAACCATGCGGCATAGCTGAACGACCTATAGAGATGCGGCATAAGTGAACGACCTATAGAACTGCGACTTAAGGTTGAGCGACTTAAGGTTGAGATAACTCACTATGTCGATAATCATGGTGCGCTACATCATCCTCCCCTGGTTGAAAAGAATTCGACTCCGAATTTACACTTTCCTCTTCTTCGACATACTTATTCTCATGATATGGAATCAAGTGTTTGACGTTGAAAAAGTCGGCAGTATGGATATGATCCGGCAATCTTAACTGATAAGCATTCTCATTAATCTTTTTCACGATTTCCAAAGGACCAATCTTTCTAGCAGCTAGTTTGTTGTAAGTACCAATCGTAAATCGATCCTTAGTCAATACTGCATATACAAAATCTTCTTCTTTGAACTCAACATTTCGTCGTTTAATATCCGCGGATTGCTTATATTTCTCATTCGCCTTAAGCAATCGTTCCTGCACTACCTTGTAGCACCCTTGCAATTCATTCACAAAATCACTAGCTCGTTTGATCACTCCTTTCTGTTGTGGTATTATAGATAAATCCAATGGCCCTTTAGGGATTGTTGAGTAAACGATCTTGAATGGACTGAACCCAGTGCTACGATTAACTGCATGGTTGTGTGCAAACTCAGCTTGACACAGTTTGGAATCCCAACTCTTCAAATTATCATTCACGAGGCATCTCAATAGATTACCTAGGGATCTATTCACAACTTCTGTCTGTCCATCCGTTTGTGGATGATAAGCACTACTAAATTTTAGCTTTATCCCAACCATTCTCCTTAGACTGATCCAAAAATGACTCAGAAAATGAGTGTCTCTATCCGATACAATAGATTCAGGCAACCCGTGAAGACGATAGATCTCTCTGAAGTATAACTGTGCGACATTAACTGCATCTGCAGTCTTCTTGCATGCGATAAAATGTACCATTTTTTAAAACCGATCAACCACCACGTAGATAGAATCATTGCCACGTTGTGTCCTCGGCAAGCCCAACACAAAGTCCATACTAACATTCACCCATGGTTTAGTAGGTATAGGCAACGGCATATATAAACCTGCATTTGTTGCGGTTTCCTTTGAAACTTGACAAATATGGCACCTCTGAGCAAACTTTTCAACCTCCTTCCTCATTGACGGCCAAAAATAAGACTTTGAGATCAACTGCTAGTACGGTCGCGGCCTACGTGTCCTTCTTCATGTAATTCTTTGATGATTTTCATTCGTAAACTGCAATCTAGAATACACAACTGATTTCCTTTGAATAGAAAACCTTCAACCAGCATATATCCAACCATGTTTCCCTGCTTGACTTTGACTAGGATTTCGGAAAAATATGAATCTGAAGTAAGAAAATCTGGAAGTAAGTCAAAACCCTCCACCTCTACTCGCATGGTTGTTAGTAAATTCTCCCTCCGACTCAATGCATCGGCGACGCGATTAGTTACTCCAGACTTGTGCTTTACGACGAATGTAAATCGTCGCAAATAGGCTATCCACGATGCATGCCTAGCTGCAATTTTATTCTACCCTTGTAAATGTTTCAACGCTTCATGGTCCGTATACAAAACAAATTCTTTGTGGAACAAGTAATGTCTCCAATGCTTCACAGCCTACAAAATAGCGTAAAACTCTACATCATAAGTATTGTATCTCATCTTTTCTCCAGAAAGCTTCTCACTGAAATAGGCGATTGGACGACCCTTCTGATTCAATACTCCTCCAATTCCAACTTTGGACGCATCTGTATGTAACTAAAATAGCAAATGAAAATCTGGCAACACTAAAATCGGTGCTGAGGTTAAAAGTTCCTTGATTTGTTCAAAAGCAGATCCTGCTTCTTTCATCCATGAAAACTTCTTTCCTTTCATACAATCAGTAATAAGAGCCATTACACTACTAAAGTGCGGTATAAATCTTCGATAAAATGAAGTTAACCCATGGAAACTTCTGACTTCTGTTATAGTTCTGGGTTGTGGCCAATTTCTGATTGCGGCTACTTTACTCTGGACCACTTGTATCCCTTCCTTGGACACGACATAACCCAGGAATAAAACAATTGGCGTCATGAACACGCATTTCTTCGTCGCTGCATAGAACTGTTCTTGAAGAAGAATAGTTAACACCTTTCGCAAGTGTTGAATGTGCTCCTCTGTGCTAGCACTATATATCAAGATATCATCAAAGTAAACTACAACAAACTTCCCGACGTACGGTCTGAAAATTTGACTCATCACCCTCACAAATGTGCTTGGTGCATTAGATAGACCAAATGGCATGACCAGCCATTCATATAATCCTTCCCGAGTCTTGAATGTTGTCTTCCATTCATCACCTGGTCTTTTACGAATCTGATGATAACCACTCTTAAGATCGATCTTAGAAAAGATTACAACCCACTGAGTTGATCCAATAGATCATCAAGTCTTGGCATAGGAAATCTGTATCTGACAGTTATTTTGTTGAGTGCCCTGTTGTCTGTACACATTCTCCATGAACCATCTTTCTTCGGTACCAACAGATCTGGTACAGCACAAGGATCGAGACCTCTCGAACACGCCCTTGCTTAAGCAACTCCTCAACCTGTCTCCTCAACTCTTCATGCTCATTTGGACTTATACGATAATGCGGCCTATGCGGTAAAACAGCACCTGGCACTAGATCAATTTGATGTTGTATATCCCTCAGTAGCGGTAATTCCTTGGGTAATTCCGTAGGAAAGACATCTTCAAATTCATTTAACACCGGTCTAACCTCCGCAGGAATTTCAAGATCTTCACTTGTTTCATACCCAATCAACATAAACAATTCAGCACTATCTTCCACTTCTTTAACAAATTCTTTCGTAGATAATAGACTAGTAGATTCCACTTTCTTCTCTGACTTGCTTTCACTTTGTTCACGCTTCTTAGGAACTAAGGTAACTTGAGTACCTTCGAACATGAAACTGTAGCTGTTAGTGCGACCATTATGTTGTATAGCTCTATCATATTGTCATGGTCTTTCCAATAGTAGATGACACACATCCATATCGACAACATCACACCATATATCATCTTTGTACTTCTTCCCAATAGAAAATGTAACAAATGCTCGTCTTCCCACTGTTACTTCTCCACCTTTCTTTAGCCATGCCAGTTTATAAGGTCTAGGGTGTTTTTCAGTCTTCAACCCTAACTTCTTGACAGCTTCTTCAGAAATAATGTTAATGCAGCTTCCCGCATCAATAACAAATCGACAAACCTTTCCCAAGATAGTAGATGTAGACTGAAAGATATTGCTTCTCAGCCAACTAGAATCATTCTCATGCTTTAGCACTAAACAAGACCTCCTCATCATCAAGTTACACCCTTCATCTCCTAACACAACTTCTTCATCTTCATCAAACTTCGATGGTCGAGAATAATCAATTTTAGCTTCCTCATCCTCATACTCACATTCTTCTACAACTAATGCTCTCTTCTTTGGCTTTGTACATTCATTACTTTTATGGCCAAACTCTTGACAATTATAGCACTTGATACTGTTATTGACCTTTGCTTTAGCGGCTTCATTGACAATTGGTTTATTGACTGCCTTGGAAACATTAGCACTGCTACTAGCACCCTTATTCTGGTTGTTAGAACTCGTAAACACACCACTTCCTCATCTCCCTTGTTTCTCCCATGCTAGAGCTTTCTGATATGCTTCAGCAACAGACATTGGATTAAACATATTAACAATGTCTTGAATTTGCATTCGTAGCCCTCCAATATATATAATCGTTAGTTGTTCCTCGGTTTCCATAATATCATTCCATGCAATCAATTGGTAGAATTCATCTGCATAGTCATTCACTGTCTTCGTCCCTTGTCTCAAATTCTGCAAACGTTGATACATAAGAGATTGATAATTGTATGGCAAGAAAGTCGCTTTCATCATCTTTCTCATCTTCTCCCAAGTGACAACTTTTGATTTTTCCATTCTTCCGAGTTAGTTTAGTTTGTTGCCACCAAGCCATAGCTCTTCCCCTTAGTTTTGTAACAACTAATTGGACTCTGCGATTCTCAGGCACCTCCTTGAATTCCAAAATTTCTTCCACATTCGACAACCAATCAAGAAATTCTTCTGCTTGCATACCACCTTTAAATTCTGGAATTTCCATCCTCATACCTCACTCCCATTTACGAACATTTTCTGAATCCAGATATTGATTTCGCACTTGGCCTCGATTTCGGTAATGAATACTACCTCCATCACCATCTTCCTCAAAATCAGATGTCTTTCAGCATCACGATATGATTCATTTTCAAACCCACGTTGATTTCTTCCCTCTTCATTTTGATACCCATGGTGTTTTCTCATCATTGAAACTGATAATTCTCTCCTATCTCGATAAGACTGGGGTGACATTCTCCTTTCTCCTGAAACCGATGGTGAAACCCTGTTTCCACTCTGGTTCGAAACTGGTGACGTTCTCCTTTGATTTTGATTCATGTCTTTCATCAATTTCTTCAATTTTTCAATACCCTCATTGAACTTTTCATTGATACGCTGCTCCATCTGCTCAGCTACTTGTCTTCTATACAAATCTTCAACTATATGATAGCGATTAGCACGTCTCGGAGGCATGATCATTAAACAATCTCGTTTCTGTCTCTGATTTGGCTCTGATACCAATTGACACGGCTTAGACTTAGGCTCGATCGGTTTAGATACCAAACTGTCGCAACCTATCCAGGACCTTCCTCACGAAATGATGATTTCGTGTCAAATAAACAGATAGAACGATAAATGCTCAATTCCGTTGATCGTGATGATGCCGGAATCTAGCTATCTCCAACCCGTTAATCTCGCAAGATGTCGTGTTGAAAGATATACAATTCGATCTTAATCACTCGTAAGTGATACCGAGAATTGGCTTCAACTTCGTTGGTTCGCTCACGAATAACCCGAAGATGGAAAGTAGAAGGAGATCACACTCAACTTCCAATAATGGTGGCCAAAGCTCACACACAATTTTTATTCAAAAATCAACAACCTTTTACAAATGACAACACACCCCTATTTATAGGAAATTACAACACACGCGCGACTTAACATATGCGACTCACGACATACGACTTAACAACAATTACGAGTTACAACATCACACGCGACTCAATACTTGCGACTCAACATCATACGACTTATGACCTAACACACACATGCGACTTATCAATACAACACACACATGCGACTTAACAATACAACATACATGTGACTTACAATACAACACATACATGCGACTTAACAATACAACACACGACCTAACAACAATGCGACATAAGGAATCAACATACGGCTTAAGAAGATAGCACAGCTTCATGCGACATAAGCGTCATACGACTTAAGCGACATAAGCTTCAGGAATGGCTTAAGCGACATAAGATTCATGCGACTTAAGAGAACCATACGGCATAGCGGAACGACCTATAGAGATGTGGCATATGTGAACGACCTATAGAACTGCGACTTAAGGTTGAGCGACTTAAGGTTGAGATAACTCGCTATGTCGCTTATCATGGTGCGCTACATCAGAAATCAAATACTACGTTAATTGGAATTAAGATGAAATTGGATATTATTAATGCACTAAGATATATACCAATGGTAATTATATCTATAAGATGATAATTGATTTAATAACAGGATTGAAAATCAAATAAATGGATTTATTGAAATTTTAATTGACAATTAATAGATTTACTGAAATTGAAATTTAACACTAAAATTAGTAAATTAATCAAATTTGAATTGATATCTAAATTGTATGAAGTATTGTAATTGTTTAAGAAATCAAAAATGATAAAAATTTGTTAATTATAGAATTTAAATTGAAAATTTGATTTAATTTAATTTAATAATAATTTACTTGATTAATGAGAAAATAGCCATTTTGGCCACTGTCTCGGATTTCGACGAAACCAGTTTCATCGGATCAATAACGGTGAATTATTGTAGGATTCCAAGTTTCGTAACAATCGTACTTGTCATTTGATCGTATAGACTCGAAACGCTTAGAAATCATTTTAATTAAAATCAATTGAAATCAATTTGAAATAAGCTTATTTTGACATAACTTCTCCTTATGATGGAATTAGGACTTGATACATGTTCCACTGAGTTTAAAATTATCGAAAACATCTATTTTGATATATTATGGGTTGACCCATTTTCATTTCGGGAACGAAACGGGCTTTTCAGATCGATATCGTTCAATCAAGTCTAGCCCATTCTTTTCTATTTCATCCTACCTATAAATAACCAGTTATAAACCTTAGCAGCCTTTTATTTCTCATTTCTGTACGTATATAAAATTTTGTTGCTCCTCATCCTCAATGGCTGAAAACCCTAAATTTCACAATTCAATTTCAATACAAAATTCAACTTCAAAATTTCAAACTCCTCCAGCCCAAACAAATTATTGACGTGGTATTTTAGGTATATTATGTTATCTTATTTTATTTAATTCAAACTATAAATGTTCTAACGCGCATAATTTTCACATACGATGTCTAATTTACGCGGTTTCTTTTGTTAGGATCATATTGAAATTCCGAACATTTTGACACTGGTTTGGACGAATTCTAAGATGGTTTGAATTTTGGGCTTAAATTGGATTTAAATTCAATTTAAATTCAAAAGGTCAGGGTTTTAACCCACTCGTTACTTTTTAAATTTTGTATGTTCGTTAAATTAAATTTATGATGTGGATAGGAATTTATTTATGATTATTTGGTATATTTTTAATCATCATCTCGGTTAATGTGAATTTATTTGAATTAAATCGTTATTTAATTTATTATTGAATATAAATTGCCAATTAAACACATGTTATCGATAATAAGTTCTATATTGATATTTATTGATTATTATGGATGATGATTGTGATAAGTGTGGATTATTGATATTGATTGAATGGATGTTTTATTTTATATCGTTAGAAACTGCAAGTTCGTTACGGATTTTATTTATTTCGGGATTGCGGTTTGAAATGAAATATAACTGTAAAATTTTAATTGCGGATTGAAATGATAAATATCCGTATCACTTGATCCTAGGGTAGAGAATTATATACGGACACCAGATTAGTTAAATTAAATGATTTTAAAATCCTCGATTTTTGAATGTAATTAAATGATATTTTGAAATGGAAATTTGATTTATATAAATTTAAGTACTATTGGAAAATCAAGGTTGTGTCGAAATATGAATTGGTTAAAAAGGAAGTGATTTGAGAGATTAAATTGGAAGTTTAAAACTGAACTTTTTCGTAAATGAAATTCTACCGAAATTGAGTTATTGAATTTGTTTGAAAATAAACTTTGAAATATTTTGAAATTGGAGTAATCCATATTGATATTTTGAACATGGATTGAAATGATATGAAATTCGATAGTTTATTGAAATTTGGTTTGTCGATTTTGAAATTTGAAATGGTCCAAATATGTTTAAATGAAATGAATATTTTAATTTGATATTAATTTCAAACTCATATTTTAATATAAACTGTTTTAAAAATATATTATTTCAAAAAAATTCTAATTATTAAGATTTTCAAATTTATTAAACTATTTAATTGAAATTAACTGTATGAATTATTTTAATCTATTTTAAACCAATTTAATTTATTTTAAGCTAATTAAACTATTTTAATTTATTTTAAATCTAATTAATCTATTTTAAAGCTATTTAATCTATTTTAATTATATTTAATTTATTTTAAATCTATATTTATTATTTATAACTATTTGAACTATTTTCTTCCAAAATTCTAAACCAAGTAAAATGGATGTGTTTTATTAAAATTCTCAATTTTTAAAGTGAATATGGTTAATGATGTTATAAACTAAGTTGGGATTTAAATGCTAACTAATTGAAATGACGATTTTGAAGCAAGAAGTTAGCCTGTTTTGAAAATATGATTTTTGGAAAAAATATGATTTGAAAGTGGTATAATTTTGAGAATACGATGTTTTGATATAAATTGTGAATTTAATTTTGAAAGGAAATATAATTATCGAACTATGATTTCAAAGGCGAATATGATTTCAAAACTAAGTAATGATTTCGGAAGTGATATGGTTTGAATTGATTACGATATTTTGATATCAATTATGAAATGATTTTAGAAATGTAAAAGAACCATTCGGTGTGTGATAAGCGATTGGTTGTTAAAGAGATCATGATCGGATATTGCCATACTCTCTGTCAATACCGAAAACCACTTTGACAACTGTGTACGCGGTGGAGATTCCAGAATGAAGTAGGATGGTGGTGACGATCCAATATGAGGTATATACGTGGACCCGACTCCCATGAGTTGGCTTAAGGTGGCTAAAATAGGTGCAATCGACGGGCCAAGTAAGGTAACTCCTCCGATCGGGCACACTCCAATGATACTATATTCTAAGTTTTGATTTATTTGGTGGCCACCCTTCAATTTTACTCGGGAGTGTGTTTCGAGTTGGACGGTAGTTGCGGCTATGCGTTACCAACAGTCCGGAAGTGTAATTGGTTTATCTACCCTAGCATTGTCTAGTTGTGCCATGTCACCTACCCTAGCGCGCCTTCTACGAGTTTGTTTTTATGTCATACCTTGGGGTATCCTTTGGCGCCTCCAGTTTATGGGGAGTTACGGTACTGTATAGACTATTGGCATCCAAAAATGTGTTAAGGTGGAAATTTTAAAGCCTTAACGCTATTTTTAAATAGTATACTTTACTTTAGACATTATTATAATAGCATATTACTACATAGTAGATATTTTAATGGAACCTTAGGAGATATAATCACGAACATCTCTTGAGTTACTGCACTCATGCTAGACACTAGATAGGAGATGTCAAATCCCGTAAACATCTCTGACGCCGTTCCACTCATATTTATTTCCGTTGATTTAACTTACATAAGATCTTTTAGTTCTCACTCGAGTGTTTTGTCTTTTCAATTCACTCAGGTCAGCCTGAGCATTTCGGGATTTGAAGACCTTATTTCTGGAGGACGAAGATGAAGATTTAGGCTACTATTGTTTACTATATCTATTATTTATTATATTTGTTCCATTTCATCACCTTGTTCCGCTGCATTATTATCTATGATTCTTTGGTATGTGTAACTTTGATTCTACGTTGTATTAGTATAATCAAATGTTTTGTAAACAGCTTCATGAACTGTTATTTGATTATTATATTTTGCCATTCCAATGTGAGATTTTATTTTATTTTTTTCTCTTTCTATACTTATTCTTATTTAGCCCATAACAATCCGCACTTCTATATGGTTTGAGTTGGCATGTGTCTGCTTAAACTGTCCAAAAAGGCGGGATGTTACACTATGGATGCTTTAATTAAAAATGTTTTCTATTCTTTATCATTTTGAAAATAGGCTTGCTTTTATAAAACATAAATAAGTATTTGGTAAAGCTAAACAAAGTTTATACTCAAAAAAGATTTCAAAATTTAAAACTTTATAAAACTTAAGCACACTTTGAAAGCAAGGAATTTCTATGTTGTTTGCTCACAACTTAATGCTAACTTCTTAGCACATACACAAATAAAAAGCATGCATTCATATGTCATACACAAGACACAAGAAAGATTATAGTTTTGCATTTACTTACTCTTTTTAAACTTAGATTTCTAAGCCAAACTAAACATAACACTCAAGCATATGTATACATATTAACAACATCAAACCCAAGCATAAATGTACATTACATCTCAACATAAATATCATCCAAACAAGCATCATACTTAGTAAACAAGAGCACAAAAACTAATGTTAAAAGTTTTAAATACTCACCAAAGTTACATAACTTTTTGAAAACTTAAGATAAATTTGCAAACTTGACTTAGGACCCTTGCATCTTGAAATAGGCTCGGCCTAGGGCATCCATGGCTTAGCCATGGTAACAACAAGGATGTGTGGGCTCGACTTGGAAACGTGGAGGTACTTCGGATAAGGTTGAATTCATAATACCGGACCCAAAAATCAGTAATATTCTCTTGGATTTTTGGCCATGTTATTCTTGGAAATTTGAAAAGTGCTCAAAAGATAAGTTTATTGAAATTCTTTTCTCTACAATTAAAAAAATAATCACTCAATTTAGATCTTCTTTGAGGAGATATGGTTAAAAGAAGAAGAAGTATTTTCGGACTAGAAAATCTAAGTCCAAAAATAGGTCAGGAAAAAATGCATTTTTGACATAGTTAAATCAAAATTGGAAGAAGTGGTACCCACGGAAGTTGTAGCCATTAAAATTTTACATAGTTTAAAAAAAATTCTCTATTCGAATTGGAGTAGAGGAAGATATGACGGAAAGAAGAGGAGGAAAAACTGGAGAAGTGGAGGGCTATTTATAAGCAATAGAAAAGGTAAATTACTAAACTACCCTTTCTCCATTACCCTCCACTCATCCTTTTCCACCTCACATAGCCTTGTGCCCATCCTAACACTTCGTGTATAACATGTTAAAACATGTTTGTACTTGAGTCGTCGAAGTGTCACATCATGTCTATGAAGGCATCTTTAATATATGTATTTTATATTTACTTAAAAATCTGCGTACCTAAGTATGTATATACATTTACAAATACACACATAGACATATATATGTTACTAAATGAATGAATATATGTTAACCCTAGGGTTCACAATGGTTTCAACAACTTTAGCCGATGAAAATTTGAAAATTCGAAAAAAGAATTCCGGTCACATTTTATGTTTTTTTTTCGAACTAAATATTTCCGTAAACAAAATTTGAAAAATTATTCACCATCATTATTTATTATTTAAAAGAGTTTTATTTCAATATAAAACCTATATATTCAATATTTAAATTAATTAAAATTTGGAAATCAAAGCGGTGAAATTTCGGGTCATTACAGATGCCTTGGTTAACTTCTTGTGATTGCTATTAGGAATTATTTAACACTTTTGGGTTGTATATTCTTTTGGTGTTCGGTGGAACTGGTAGATCCTTCAGTGAATATAGTTAAGGCTTTACAGTATAAGGATATAACTTATACTAAACTAAAAAAATTATAAGTTCAAAAAAAATTGATTATTATATGTAACTTCTTATTAGAGGTTAGTTTTCTAGGTTAAAAACCTTAAATGAAGAAAATTGAATTAGATGGAATTAATGAAGAGTCATGGTTGAATATTTGTAATTTTCATGTTATGCAAAATAATTCCTTGTGATGATGTTTGGTTGCAAATTATTACTGCTAATTGAATAAGGACTACGATTAAAAGATTTGATGATCCCAAGTGGTTATAGGACATTTGAGATCACCCTATTAGTTAATTTTATGACTTGTTGTATAGAATATTTGAGTAAGTGGAAGCTTACTAACTTTCAGTAAATGTTCAAGTAAACTTGAATGGTTACAGAATGCATGGGTGTTACTCGAATGATTGTTATTAGAAGGTATTTGACACTTTTGTGACGATGTGTGAAATGCATGTCTTAGACTTGCGAAGAGCAGTAAATTGTCATAAGCCTTGGTTCTAGACTTGTGAAGTGCAATCATCTATGTTAGACTTGCGATATGCAGGTAGACTTGCGAAGTGCAATCATATGTGTTAGACTTGCGATGTGCAAGTAGACTTGCAAAGTGCGGTAATCTATGTTAGACTTGCGACGTGCGAGTAGACTTAAGAAGTGCATACATTTATGTTAGACTTGCGATGTGCAGGTAGAATTTCGAAGTGAAATCATCTATGCTAGACCTGCGATGTGCAAGTGAACTTGCAAAGTGTAGTCATCTATGTTAGACATGTGAAGTGCATGTAGACTTGCAAAGAGAAGTCATTTGTGATAGACCTTGGCCCTAGCCTTACGAGGTGCGGTCATTTGTTTAGACGAGTGAAGTGCATGACTTTAAATATTCAACAAGCGAAGCGCTGTCTTTTGTGTTGGCTTAGGAAGTGCATGCCATTATTGGTATGTTGGATTTATAACTTGCTTTCATGTTATTTATTTGTGATGATATGAGTTAATTGTTCGCTTAAGTATGATGGATGTTGATTGTGATAATGGTGTGATTTTAAGCTAAGATAAATCCATAGAATGCTTTAAATTAAAGTACAATTTGTGAAGTATAAATTTTTAGAGAAATTAATCTTTTCTTTTAAAATGGTAGAATTTGTAAAGCACAAATTTTTGGAGAAATCAATTTTTGGAAAAGTTTAAGCAAAGGTCATTTGAGATATTGATTTAAAATAAATGAATTTTTATTTAAAGAAGTATAAATCTAATTTTTGGGAAATAACTTGGATGAATGAATGAATTGAATGTTTCAACCTTTTGAAAAGTAAGCCAAAAGATTTTATTTGAGTATAAATACAAGAATCATTTTGTATATTGCTTGAATATTTTGATTGCTTGGATGTTTGGTTGCTTTAGTGTTAATATATATTTGAAAAAATAATAATACTATTGCAGTAATGTATTTATTTTAATATTAGACTTTTCTCCGAATTAGAAATTTTGAGGACGCAATTTCTTTAAGGGGGAGTCTGCAACAACCTTGATTTTTTAAGTATTGTTTAAATAAAATAAAAAATATTGAAATAGGAAATTTAAATGAGAAAATTGATTTCTTAAATATTGAAGTTGGAAAAATTAGAATTTAAGCTCTTTTGAAAAATAATCGAAACTTGAATTTGAAATGAGAATCCTAAAAATATGTATAATATTGGAAAAGGAATATATGTAATTTATTGATGTTAATTTCTTGTTTTAAAAACTTTTTAAAGAGGAATAGAGCTTTTTAAATGCAACATTTGTGAAACTTATAAACTAAATATTCTGAAAAGGAAATGGAGATTATATTTGTTTGGTAATTCTTTTCATTATTATAAAAATAGTGTTATGAAGTGATCAATGTGTAAGCAAACATTTTAAAGGATTTTACTATTATTGGGAAATTAATTGTTTTATAATTTTAGATCCTAAAATCTAAATGAAATAAATTATTATGGATAATTTATAAATTTGGATATGTGGGCTTTTGGTAGTTGTTAATAAATTAAGTATGTTTTATTAAATTAGCATTGGAAGTAAATTCTGATTTTAATAAATAAAAATTTTGTATTTTATTTTAATAGGATTAAATCAATCCCATATCCATTTCTTAGTGAATTAGAGAATTACTCTTCTCATTTTTTTTCTCACTTTCTAATTCTGTACGTTCTCAACATAAGAAAGAGAAAGAAAACTAAGGTTGGCTTCCCTTTTCAATTGCAAGAAAAATTTCCATCTTTTAATTAGAGAAATTCATAGTAAATCAAGGGATTGTTTTTTATAAGAAGACAAATCAATTTCAAAAAATTTCTAAAGATAAAGATGAGTGAAAACTCACAATTCTTTCTACTGTGAATTTATACACTGAATTTGTTGAGTTGGATGAATTTAGTGTTGAATTGGTTTCATTCTTGTGTGTTGTTTGCATCTTTGGCTATGCTATTTTTAGTTTGCTAAATCCATCACTTGAACGGACAAATAGTAGTTGAATTTATGTCAACATGTTGCTAAAAATAATGCCCTAGAAGTTAGAAGCATTCACTACCATAAAAACCCAGCCAACGGACTATTAGGAGGCATGGAAATTGCTTGGGGCATCACCTAGGCGACGCCACCTATAGACCGGTCCTCATGGACCGATGCACCGGTCATGCATCTGGACAGAGCCCCAGGTGATGTTGTGTGCCCTCCCTTTCCCCCGTTCAACCACTTATTGTGTTGTGTTGTTGCTGTGCTTGTTTTCTCTGATGTTTGCTATGATTTTAGAGTCATTCTGAAGCTTGGTTGTGATGAAATACTAAGGCATTTTCAGGTGCTTGAAATCAACTTTGGGAATTCTTGCTCTATGTTATGTTACAAAATACACAATTTAATTGCACTCTTTTGCAAAGCTAATTATAAAGGAAATTCTTTTGGAAGTAAAATGGGCTTATATATATATGTGGAACATATGTGTATTTTGGACATGAATGATTTTAGAAAATATGTTACACATATATACACTTTCAAATGTTAAAGTGGAATGTGAAGAAGTTTTCTATTGTTATAGATTTGAATTAAATCATGTTCTCTATTATATATATTACAAATCATTTTAAACTAATATTTTAAATTAGCTTTCAACGTAAAACTATTTTATTATAAAAACACATTATCTGGCTTAGATGAAAATTTGATTTAAAGGTCTAGTAGAACATGTGGTGTGAAATGCTTGCATTTATTTCACTGATTAATTCATGGACTTGTTTAAGTGAACATTTATTTGCAGGAATGGGATTCACTAGCTTTTAATAATCATTTGAGCCTCGTCAAGTGGTTATGAAACATTAGTCTACACTTTTATGATTACTAATCGAAAGTGGATGACACTTATTTATCGAGTCTTTAAAATCGGCATTGGGAGATCTGTTTAGGCAAATAGGTTTTCAGGCCCATCTTGTGATGCTCATTTTTCTATCGAATTGTTATTTGCAAAGTGCAATCCCTTATGTTGGCATGCGAAGTGCTCGTATATTTTGTCGACTTGTGAAGTAAATGTCTATTGCTTGCATACATGGATGTGACTATCTACGCTCTTATTATAGTGTTTTCTTTAACTTTGATGAATGTTGTAAATAAGTGTAAACTTAACCATAAAATTGTGAATCATTAAATGAAGTATTATTATGTCAGTGAGATACATTTATAGATATTATCCTTGGCATTTATGTAAGTTATTATTATCAATGTCTCACCTTTTGTGATGATTAGAGATAGTCTGACCTGGGTGTTATTTAATGCTCGAGTCAGACCAAGGCTTGACAGCTATAGGGACACAACGGCTTTGGATGTGAACTAGCTTAAGGAGTTTTATTCGATGTTGTTGTTATGATATACCATTTGAGTCTAGTATATATGCTTGTATATGTTGTAGTCTTTTGTAGTTATGTATATTTAAGACCTGTAGTGTTTGCAGATGTATATGTGTAAAATGTGAGTTTGGTATTTACTTTTGTAGACTCGTACTTTTAAGAGATATTGATGTTTATTATTTCCATTGCGAGGTTCGACTCTATGTTGTATATTATATTGTGTGTTGTTTTGAAATAGATTTAAACTCTGTATTACGCTAGATCAGATATGTCAAATTACCGCTTGTAAAAAAAGAAAAGAAAATTAGTCATATTATTTGACGTATTCAATACTCGTCCAACGTAATTTTATCGATGGTCGCTCCTAACCAACCCTATTCTCCGCACTAACAGATAGTATTACCTAGTAATACCCTTTGTTAGTGTAGGTCTCGGGGTAGGGCGTTGCAAGTGATGTGTAAATGTTAATATTCAAATTGTTCGATATTATTCGCTGATTGAATTTACGCCTAAGAGTCGCATAACTACAGTGTTGAATTCTCCGAATACCACTTAATTTAATTTAATTATAATTGTTGTAAAATAATTAATATTTTTGAAATATTACTTATAAAATTTATTTGATTTTTCTAGATTAGTATTAAAAATAGTGCATATGTAAAATTTATATACATATGCATTGATATACGATATCAATGTGCATTTGAATTTGATTTTAAATGTGAATTTACTTATGTGGTTTGAAAGTGCAATCATGCCTATTTGCCTACTGTAGTAGGCAGCCATAGATATGGGAGTGATATTTTTGATATTTTGGTTTGAATTGCTAGAGAAAAGAAAGGATCTATTCCCATTTTCCTTTCCCTTTCTTTCCTTATTTAAACCTACTACCCCTTCTATTTTGTTGTCACTCTCGGTAGCTTATCCTCCTCTTATAGGTTGCAAGCATGTAAGAAATTCTCCTTATCTTTTCAAACCACGTACAAAGTTGAATCAAATTATATTAAAGGTGCGTAGATCTCTTCAATTGGTAGCAATTTCTAAAAGAGATCGAATAAGGTTCAAGGAGTGGTTTTGATTTAGCATTCAATGTAGTACAATAGGCTATAGCTGAGGTAGCATTTATCTCACATGACTTTATATGTGTAAATCATCATGTGATTGTACTATATAGGTTAGATTATATCACAAATTCTTATATGTACTTATCGTTGATTTATAAATATGCAAAATTGTTATATATATATATAATACATACATATGTTCATTCTACTTTTGACTATACTAAGAAGGATACTTTTCTGAAGTTAAAATTATTGTCTTCTAAAACGCTTTTTAAATTAAAATTTGAATTTTTAAACCATTATCTATTTGTACATATATATGTGTTTAAAAGTTGATATAAATGAGTACTATACATGTCATTTCGAATGTGTTTGAATTAAAAAAATTATGTATATTATATCATTTGAAATATGTAAGTTAATATTTATTAATTTAAACCTTTAAATTATAATGGATTAATATGTACCTATATATATAAAGGTAAATATAAATGCACATATATTTTATAATATATAACTATATACGAAAATGAAATAAAACAATTTTCCCTGCAAAAATTTCAAATTTTAATATGGCATGGATTTATTATAAAAAATGATTGATTCAATAACAAATACATGGCTAAAAATAAATGTTCACACACACACATATACATACATGCATATTTTATTATACATATGTATAATACAATATTATTTAAATAAATATATATATATATACACACATAAATGGTTTTAAATTTATTTAATTTAAAATATATATTTATATATTTTCGAATTAAAAAAAGTTCTTTTATATGTTTGTATAAATATAATTTTATAATTAGTTTATTAATTCAAAATTTAAACTTGAATTTTAAAAGATATTTAAATCTTGATTTAGCTTTAAATTGAGAATTTTAAAAGATTTAAATTTCAAAATTAAATGGTTTATATTCAAATTTATAAATAATTATTTTGCATATGAATATGTATAGTCACTTTTATAGTTTTATGTAAATATATATAAATATTAGTATGTTTTATTATTTATTAATGTTATATAATAATTGGTAGAAAACATGTATATGAAAGGGCTAATGTGTCCATTGTGGTGGAAGTCCTAGCACTTAGATACGGGGCATGTTAAATCATGTACACTTTATACGTTGCACATGCACGTACACATACATGCGTACCTGATACATATGTGCAGTTAAAATCTTCTATATAATCAAATAAGATTCATTTATTGATGAAATAAATAAAAAAATTTGTTTAAATCTTATTGGATTAGATCAAAATTAATTTAGAGATCATAGGCATAACAAGATCCAAAATGGTAGAAACAAAAAAAATGAATTCATTCATTTAACTCGCTGCATGCTGGCTCAGTCTGACACAAGTTAGTGGCACGACTCGGATACATATAATCATCTGAAGACAATAGTGATTAAGAAAAAACCAAAGTATGCTTCATGGAAACTAGTGAGGTAACACCTGAACTTTCTTATGATGGATTACTAGAAGTCACTGTAAGGTGGTAAAAGAATTAAAATAAGGAAAATAGAGTGGAAACTGAAACACGAATGCTTAAGGATGAGGAAACTATTTTAGAAGAAGAAATAGTAAAATCGCAACAGCCATGTTAAAATTTGGCATCTCAAAAAGTTCTTCTACAAAATGAATTAAAAACATATAGGGACGAGAATGTACAATTTTCAAAAGAGTTATGTGAACTTAAGCATAACTTAGAAGTTTCAAATTCTGAAATAGTCAATTTAAAATCTAAATCAGAGAAGCTCACTTTTATTAAATAGTGTTTCGCCTTCAATGCCTCAATTCAGTCCCAACTACACTCGCTCTATGGTATCCATACCATTATTTAACTATAATCAAAGTACAGTACCTGCGTTGAAGCTCAACCTTATTCTCAAGTCAAGAGAATAATGTAATATCATCACACCGAGATTTTCTGTTTGACCTAGTAGTTATTAATTAACAAGATTCTCTTAGGTGAGTCATTCCATAATTATCTAATAAATATCAACACGCAATCCCTTGGTGCCTCCTAGCGGTTATGAGTAATACTCTGCCCAATATTTGGAGAGCGTTATTTACTTCGGTTTCTATAAATGTCTTGATACACTTTCTTGAAACATCTTGACTATAATATTTAAAATAATATGTTAGTTAATATTGTGATAATTTTCTCTTGATTACAACTTCTTGTAATTATTGTCACATAATATATCATTTAAGGATTGTTTATTAAATATACTTAATTATTTATTTAACTAATGTATAACAATATAACAAGTGCATAATAGAAAACAAACATTTCTTATTTCGATCCAGATTTTATTATTAAGTTAATAAATTACTTCTACGGCATACTCTGGATTTTCTCAAAATCAATGACTAATTAATTAATTCTTAGCTCTTAAATCGATCAAATTGTTGTATAACTTTTATACGTTTTTCTATTTGATTTTAAACTTGAAATAAATAAATAAAAGTAGCCACGTATTAATACAACATTTGTATTAATTTTATAAATTAATTTTATCCTTAGTCGAATCAGGAGATATCTCATAAAGTGGTTTTGTCAATTCTCTGGAGTGAACTTAACAAAATTTAAACAATTTAAATATCAAAATCTATACGGACTTTGCCAAAGTACAATATAAGTTCAAGTTCAACTATTACAAAGCATTTCGAAAAAATCATATTTTTGATCTAATATAATCTCACATTGTAAAGACGGTAATTGTAATATCCCATACTTCGAAATCTAAACAGGAACGTCGATGATGTTGTGGTCATCATCGGAATCTTTTCAAGTGAGAAACCGAGATCAGTATACATATATCCAAACACTAAGTAATCAGAGCAACTAATAATTCATTTCATCAAAAAGGTTTACATAAGTCTTTATTTCAGGATTAACCCTTTTCGTTTCCACGTAGGGATAAATACAATAAAATATAAACTGAGTGCATGCTCGACATATAAGCATGCCACCATGGACAACCAACTAGTTATAAACTCTAGTTTTACACAACGGAATTTTGACAAAAACTTTTACTTGCAAAATAAGCCTCATGCTTTATCTTCGGCTCTTTATTCGTCTTTCCAAAAGATAACTGTCTAAGCCCACAAACTCAGCCTACTCAAATAAGTATCCTTGAGTTATGGAAAATAATAAAAACATGGGTCAAATATAAAGTATAGTATGAGTAATACCTTACCCTAAACAAACAAGAATATAGTGAGAACAAACCGCTAAAGCCGAAAGTGAGTTTTCCCCTTGCTATTTCATTCATCACTTGTAACATCCCGATATTTTCAACCAATCGCATCCACACATGCCGGACTTGAATTATTCAATATATCATATTGTTAATTTATATTTGGCAAAACTTAGCATGCACAGTGAATAAAATAATCACACAATCACAAACACAGAGTAATATAACAATAAGCAACGGAAACAAATGTATAGTAGTTCATGAAGCTACTATATATATCAAAGTTAAAACAAGATACAATAGAAGTCTCGAAGGCATAGAAGTCCCAATACAGTAGTCGAATAACAAAACTGGATATATTAGTAAAGTCGACTGAATAACTGAAAGCTGGATATATAGATGGATCTTCAATCGAAGCTCGAATTCGATGAGTCTCAAATGCTGCAGCACTCAGTCTGACCCGAGCGTATAGCAAAACACAAAACACTCGAGTCAGGATTAAAATTCTTATATCTATAAATCCAACTCAAGTGAAATATCAACTAAAATATAAGTAACTTAAAGGATGTTTAGGATACTCATCCTCTAAGGGTTCATGAAACTATCTACTATGTAGTAATATACGCTATTAACAACCAAACACAATTATAACACCATGGTCATTTCAAAATAATTTATACTTCAAAACAAAAATATCATATCCATTTCAAATCCATATCAAAACAATATCATTCTTCCCTTTGAATATATCTAATTCCAAAATCATAGCATTTTCAAAGTTATAACACTTCCGAAATTATAAAGCATAGAAACTATAACATTTTGGAAACCATAACACTTGATACTTTGAAATTCATAACTTTGAGATCATAACTTCTCACTTGAATAGTATGGATATTAATAATAGTATATATATATATATATAAAATAATTATAAAATAAAATAATTTATATAAAGATAGTTATAAGTTAAAATAGTTTATATTAAAATAATTAGTATATTAAAATGGTTTATATTAAAATAATTTATATTAAAAATAATTTATATTAAATATATATAGATAGTTTAAATATAATTTAAAAATACTTTATATAATAAAATGGCTTCCTCAAATTCCACAAATCGATTCAAATCAACTCGAATTCGAACATTCAAATTTAATACAATCTCAATTTATCAACTTCAATTAAATTCGTTTTCTCAATAAACCATTTCAAATTATATCGATTTCAAATGCAGATTTGAACTATAAAAATAAACTATTTCAATTTCAGTGTACTTCAAAGCTTTGAATATTCCACAATTTCAAAACTAAATTCGATAATTTCATATATGTCTTAACTTAACTTCATTATTATTTAGTTTCGAAATATCCACTTAGTAAATCCAATATCATTTAAATAAACCTTAAATTACATTTGAAATGAACTAGATATTATTGCAATTTATTTAAACTTAAAATATTCATTTCATCACTTTAAATCAAATCAAGTTATAGAATCATATCTTTGAATCTCAAATCCAATAGGTTTCAAATCGATTTTAAATTAATATAACTCTCAAAAGTATACGATTTCAAAATTAAATAAATTTTATCTTCCCAACTTTAGTTTATTCAAATTATTATAAAGTATATTTTTAAAATATATTTTTAAATAAATATTTAAACGTATAATATATTAATTTAAATCAAACTTATTATTAAACTTATTTTATATTAAACTTAACTTAATATATTTTAAAATAGTAAAATTATAAGTAAATTCTTGAAATTTATGTTTTTCAAAACTAACTTAAAATTTTAAAAAAAATTCAAAACATATAATTTTAAAATCAAGAATTTAAACTTGATAAAATAAATTTATATATAATATCTTGAAATCAATATTTATTAAACCATATATATCTTTCAAAACCATAGAAATCATTTTCAAATATTTATATATAGACCAACGGTGTCTGTATAAAATTTTCTATCCTATGGTCAAGTGATACGGATATTTATCATTTCAATCGGTAATCTAAATATATACGGGTATATATCATTTCAACCCGCAATCCAAAATTTAATTCAATTGAAAATCGCTTGGGTTTATCATTTCAACCCATAACGATTTTCTCCTATTCTACAAGATCGTTCAGGTATGTATCATTTCAACCCATAGGAAATCTATACTAACAGGAAACTTGCAGAGCGATAATAGATATGATACTAATATGATAGGCATATATCATCAATATAACTAACAGATAATAGTGTCAGATGTCACCGGTGAATAGATAAAGATAATATCATATATATATAGCAATGATATAACTAACAACAACAAATTTCAGGTGTCGTTTCAGTTGAAATCAAATTGAATAAATATAAGAACATTAATCATGAGTGATTGGTCACCTTTCGAGGCTAGAGAGAATAGACAATGAAGTCTAGTTACGAAATTCAAGCACGACGTCCAAAGTAAGGCTAGATTGGCATGAATGTGGCGGACAAACTGATAAATAGAAATTGATGAGAACGATCAAATCAGCTAGATATAAACAGAATATATGTATATATATATATATATATATTACCGTTTCATAAACACCAATATTTAATTCAAAAATCCAAATAAAAATTCAAAATCTTTATATATATCGTATTTAAAAGTCAATACCAAATCAAACAGCTTCTCAGCTATGGAAATAAACCTATATATGATAAGGATCAAAACATTTATATGTTATATTTTAAAATACTCTATATATACTTTTAATGATCAAAATATCAACATACATATATGGTTTGTACATAAATAGATATGTCGGAATATTAAATATTATATAATTAAAATCAAATGAGACCTTTATATAATAAAATTCGAAATCGACAGACAAATCAATATATACATAACTTTACAGACACATATACATATTACATTAAAAAACAATATTACAAAGCCAATGTAAACTATATTAACTACTTATATATATATATATAATATTTCCAAAGAAGGAAAAACAAAGATAAAATGCTTAGCTTGACAAATATATAATACTAACATATATGATATATATATACATGAAAGCCATATTCACGCAAACTTGCATGTATGTAAACTAATATATATAACTACAATAGCCTGCACCTATTAACAGAATATATACATATAGATATAACAAACAACTTATGCATATGTTTCAACCCAAGCACAGAACATGTTTTATATAAGTATATACGCTTCAAACAATGACAAACAGAACCCATATAAGTGTAGATAATTCATATAAATACCAATGTAATATAACTAATCACATAATATGTACACGTTGAAACATACATTGCTTATTATAATATATTGTATATAAACCGAAATATAAACAATTTATTTAAATAAATGTATAACTTATCCCTTGCACATGAACAGCTGTAAAGCAACATTTCAAAATTTTCATATATATATACACACACACACTTTACCCACATTATATATGTCATCTTATATATATATATATATATATATATATTATAAACAACTTATTTTGTATATCTTGTACAACCTTTATATATAACATATAGACAACTCGATATGTAAAATTGTATACGCTTATATATGCATACGACATATGTATAAAGTTAGGATTTCAATAAACAAAATATAGGCAATATATTGTTACATATATTATATAAACCCATATAACTCACTTAGGAATATATATATATATATATATATATATATATTACTGAAAATATATAACATATATATACAAGCATAGACTCGAACTTCAAAATATAACCTATTAGATACTATATAATATATATGTACAGCCTAGTATATAAATATAATACCTCTATATAAAGCTTGTACGACAAAGCTCGGCTAGATCTGGGTGGAAGCACCAGACGAGGCCGGGGTGGAGACGATAAGGTGAGCGGGATGGTGGAAAGTGGCGGCAAAGGAGGTGAAAGGAAAGCTTGCGATAGAGAGGTTCGGCTATAGTGGCTTGGGTTGATCGGCACTTGAGGTCGAAGCGTGGCTACGAGGGCAGAGGAAGTAAAGAACGGATGGGAGAAGATGGCTGTTGCGGCTGAGGTCAGATGATGAAGTGGTGGTTCAGCACTAGCAGGCTATAGGGAAGGAGCATCTGAGGTGATGGGTTTTGATGGAAGGGGAAGAGACGGCTAAATCTTATCTTACTGGAAGAAAGGAAATAATGGTGATAATGTTGGAGAAATGTTGATGGATTTCATAAGATAATGAGTTTCAGTAAAACTATATAACTTTATGTAAATGAATTTCTGTCTCGTGAAGCAAAGCACCGAATGCTTGGAAACCAATCAATGAATAAATCAAAAAGTCAAGAATAGTAATAGCCAATCCATAAATTCTGGAATAATAAAGGCAGCGGCTACTCAATTTACTGTAGATAATGAATGGACAAAAGGAATTCAAAAGGGCTCAAAACGTACCGATACGGTGGGCAGTTTCACAGATTCCATTGTCCATCGAACACTGAAACAAGCAAATGAATAAACTGTAAGGATCAGCACGAAGAAACGATCAAAACGGTATACAGAAATCAGTGGTACGATTATCCTATCAAAAGTCGATAATCAGTACCCAAAAATGCTGCTGAAATGCCAGAAATAAGATGAACGGAGCAACAGCGGTTCAAATTGAAGAAATAAAATATGACGTCTCACTCAGAAGATGATTTAGAAATTTATTGTATAAAAATATTCAGGTTTGGAAAATATTTTATTATTATCTAATATTAACCGATTTAAATTTAATAAAAATTACACAAGAAAATAAACTTTCATATTATTAGATGAAAATTTACCATTTACTATGTTTAAATATACGCATTCCAAATATTAAATTTTTAGTTCAAAATTTTATTATTTAAAATTTCACAAAAATTCGATTAATTAAATTTATAAAACCACTAAAATTTACGGGTCGTCACACTTTCCCCCACTCAAAACTTTTCGTCCCCAAAAAGGAAAGAGGTAGAAGAATAGAAACAACCAGAAGAAAAATTAGATTGAAAAACAAAGTAAAACAAATAAATTTCAATTTAAATTAATTAATATTCTATAATTTGGTTTTATTAAATAAATAAATAGTCATCCAATTCAAATTTGTTAGTTCAAACTGTCAAATTTGTTAGTTCAAACTGTCAATTCAAATCATATAAATTTCATTTAGTCTTTAAATTGGTTTCCATTCAATTATTTCAAGTTTAAAATATTTATTCAAAATTTTGCTTCATTTTATAATTGAAATCATCTTTTAAGAAAATTTAAGAATTAAATTTTCGATCCACTTCAAACCATTTAGAGATAAACATATATATAGACACACACTATATATATATATATGTCAAATCAAATTCATAATCATGTACATATATATTATAAATCAATTTATATTTAAGAATTTCAAATCAAATTTGTTTTTCAAAACAAAGTGTAGCAAAACTATAGAATGGTCTTTCCACTCTGAAACTCGAAAATGAATGTCGATGATGCTACAGTCATCACCGAAATTATTTTTCAGCGGAAAAATAGGAGAGTACTGATTCAAAACTTTAAAATTCTTTAAAAACAAATTTCTATTCGAAATTACTTTAAATAATATAAATTTTAGAACTTTAAAACCAAAGTTTGAAATCACCGAAAATTAAATTCTCAAATTCTTAATTTATATTTATTTAAATTCCAAACCAATTTATAAGCCATGCCGTACATAAATAGAAAATATTTAAAAAAAAATAAAGTATTTAGAAAAGAAGAAAAAAATGATCAAAATGTCCTTTATAGAACACTTTATCAAAATACTTTTATAACTCGATCTCTTCACAGGTTTATCCTCGTTCTAGCAGACTCTAGTCGCACGTTGATAAGGAGTAAGACTTGAAATCTCCAAGTACTTAGTAGACCCGTTTCAGCACCCAATGAAAAATACTTAAAAACAGGTATGAGAAGTACCGCTCAAAATCAAATGTCAAACAATGATGTTACAATAGCAGTGGCCCGCTTCTGATCCAGTATTTACGCAATAGGCGCGAAACTTTCTAAAAGATCCTTCCACCTTTTGAATTCCAGAAAAATATTATAGCCATTTCATAAACAAGGGACCATCGTCCCATGTTGTAGTGGTAAGCTGCTAATTCAATGATTTAAGCAATGGATGCACTTCCTTCCTGGAAGATCCATAAACAACAGATCCCAAGATCGAAAGCGCCTCCCTTAGGTAAACTAAAGAAGCATCTACCCTAAAAAAAATCAAGGAACTCATGAGTTTAAGTACGGACAACCATATCGGTTCGAATCCATTTATGAATTCACCTAAGTACATTAGGGTTTATCGGTCGAATCTATTCTTGGATTCCCTAAGTCCATCTGGGTTGAAGTATATCATACTATACTTCTTCGCGGAGGGTACTTCCCTATACCTCTTACTTCAAAATATAACATACCATGTACAATACTCTTTCAAAATCAAAGTTTCAAATATCGCACTTAAATAAATTCCATTATATATAAGATTTTATTTTCAGATAAAGCACTTTCAAAAATCAATAATTCGAATAAATCAAATCGTTCTTATACAAATTCCATTATATATAAGGTTTATCTCTTCAAACCGAATACCTTCCAAAATCAACAGTTTTTAAAATCACCTTATACTTATATAAAGTCCATCTTATACAAGAATCAAAAATTTTCCAAAATCAATTCCGCTGTATGAAACACCATATGAGATTTAAAATTAGAGGAGTCCTAATCGAAGAGAACTCAAATCACGAAAATAGACTCGGTAGGAAGATATGATAATTAAATTACAAAATATGAAGATGGATAGCCTTATATTAATCGTTGGTGACCTTAACCGGATCAATCGTTAATTTAAGAATAAGATCTATATAGCATTCTGAGGTAAATCAGCATTCAATCGCAAGAGATAGAATTCAAGCATACCAAGAGAGTGTAGCATCTAAACCGAGGATACAGAAATCTTTGGTGAATCGATGCCTGTTGTAAAGGAGTTTCATCCCTTTACAATTCATACAGTGGAGCTATGGGATAATCCAGAATCAAGAAGAATTTAGATAGGGAAAGACAAGAATTGATTCCAGAGCGAATGGGAGAGTTCCAAAATTCAAAGGAAATTCGAATCAAAGAGGAAGAACTCTAGCTCGAACAAAGGTGATTCCGTAATTAAATTTACTTTATATGTTGAGTTTACCTAAAACCAGAGCTCTAATACCACATGTAACATCTCGATATTTTCAACCAATCGTATCCACACATGTCGAACTTGAATTATTCAAAATATCAAATTGTTAATTTATATTTGGAAAAATTTAGCATATATAGTAAATAAAATAATCGCAGAATCACAGACACATAGTAATGTAACAATAAGCAAAGAAACAAATGAATGGTAGTTCATGAAGCTACTATATATATATATATATATACATATATATATCAGAGTTAAAACAAGATACAACATAAGTCTTAAAGACATAGAAGTCCCAATACATTAGTCGAATAAAAAAATGATTATATTAGTGAAGTCACTTGAATAAATGAAAGATGGATATACAAATGGATCTTCAATCGAAGCTCCAACTCCAAAGGTGAGTCTCAAATGCTGTAACACTCAGTCTGACCCTAGCGTAAAGCAAAACACAAAACACTCGAGTCAGGATTAACATTCTTATATCAATAAATCCAACTCAAGTGGAATATCAACTGAAATATAAGTAACTTAAAGGATGTTTAGGATACTCATCCTCTAAGGGTCCGTGAAGCTATCTACTATGTAGTAATATACGCTATTAACAACCAAACATCATAATAACACTGTGGTCATTTCAAAATACTTTATACTTCAAAACCAAAATATCATATCCATTTCAAATCCATATCAAAACAATATCATTCTTCCCTTCGAACATATCTGACTCCAAATCATAGCATTTTCAAAGTTATAACACTTTTGAAATTAAAAAGAATAGAAATTATAACATTTTGGAAACCATAAGACTTGATACTTTGAAATTCATAACTTTGAAATCATAACATCCCACTTGAACATTTTAGATATTAATAATAGTATATATATAAAATAATTATAAAATAAAATAATTTATATAAAGATAATTATAAGTTAAAATAGTTTATATTAAAATAATTAGTATATTAAAATAGTTTATATTAAAATAATTTATAATGAAAATAGTTTATATTAAATATATAGATAGTTTAAAAATAATTTAAAAATACTTTATATAATAAAATGGCTACCTCAAATTCCATAAATCGATTCAAATCAACTCGAATTCCAATATTCAAATTTAATACAATCTCAATTCATCAATTTTAATTAAATTCAGTTTTTCAATAAACCATTTCAAATTATATCGATTTCAAATACAGATTTGGACCGCAAAAATAAACTGTTTCAATTTCAGTATACTTCAAAGCTATAAATATTCCGCAATTTCAAAACTAAATTTGATAATTTCATATATCTCTTAATTTAACTTCATTATTATTTAATTTTGAAATATTCACATAGTAAATCCAATATCATTTAAATAAACCTTAAATTACGTTTGAAATAAAGTAGATATTGCTTTAATTTATTTAAACTTAAAATATTCATTTTATCACTTTAAATCAAATCAAGTTATAGAATCATATCTTCAAATGTCGAATCCAGTAGGTTTCAAATTGAATTTAAATTAATATAACTCTCAAAAGTATATGATTTCAAAATTAAATAAATTTTATCTTCCTAACTTTAATTATTCAAATTATTATAAAATATTTTTTTAAAATATATTTTTAAATAAATATTTAAACATATAATATATTAATTTAAATCAAACTTATTATTAAACTTATTTTATATTAAAACTTAACTTATACGTATTTTAAAATAGTAAAATTATAAGTAAATTCTTAAAATTTATAGTTTTCAAAACTAACTTAAAAATTTTTTTAAAATATAATGTAACGACCCGATTTTCGACTCACGAAAGTCGACATTAATACGTCCACTGTATCAACTGCCGAGCAATCGAGGGCCGGAAAACCGTACCCTTAGGGTTTAAGAAGAGGTAGAAGATAGAAGAAGAAAGAAAGAGAAAGCAACAGAAACAATATCAGAATCTCACAATCGCAGCGGAACAACATATAATAGATAAATGAATAATCTTTATTAAAACAATAAACTATATCAGTCATTACATTACATTATCAGAGTTTACAACAACAAACAGCGGAAAAGAAATACTGTATACTAGTTGATACGCCATACCATCCAGCTTGCCTCTAGATCTCAACAGCAACTCCTGAATTCCAGAATATCCTGATAACCTGACTCTAGACTGCCCGTGTTAAAATTGGTGGGCACCCAGAGTTTAGGAAGGAAACAATAAACTCCAGGTCAGTCATGGGACTGGTGTGAGAACTCAAAACAGTTTATCTTAAAAAAAACAAAGAAATGTAAGGTAGATCCGCAATGCTTTTAGAAAATGAGACTACCATAAGGCCTCCCACACACACACACAATGCAAACGCAGAATCAGAGGAGATTTCTCCTTATGATAGTCAAACATGCTTGATACGTAAATTTATTTGATATTATTTTTATAAGTGCAAAGTGTAGGAAAACATTTCGAAAGTATAATATAAATCTTAGTCAGCATAGACATTCCGCACTTATGCCTACTATAGCTACCATGTTCAGTAGCAGGTTACCGCCACATTCCATGGTAGGTTATACAACTAAAACCGTACAAGGCACGTATTGTTTCTTTGGATTTCCAACAAATGGTCAGGCCAAGGAACTTTCCATTGCCACATGGGCACGCCTCTGGAAAGATGCCCCGAGAACCTAACCGGATCTCTGCCAACACAAGGCCGGGTTACCCCTAACTGGGTAACAACTGACACGAGTATGCCATCCCCCGGTCGTAACCAACCTTTATCCCGGGATTCACCAACAACTACAAAATAATAAGTTTGTAGCAACAACATAGGTTAAGTATATGGGCTCCATACCATGATACCACCTCTATCCAGAAGGAAATGACATACACTAAGGGGCGCTATCCCCTAATAACCTTGCTGCATCTTTCCCGTTTTGACCATTACCGGAGTGTGAGGTCCGACAAAGTCTCGTCCACAAAGCTACGCATTTCATAAAAGCTATATTTTGATCAACAAATGATCAGCAGCACTTCGTATGCCACATTACCAAATTGGGAATGTATCACTAATTACCATCAACTACATAACCTCTGAGCTCGTACGTCTAAGAGAAGGGTGTTAAGCTAAGAGAATAAATTCTCCGCCACCAATAGAAATGTGTTTGATAGAAACCAACTTTACATGTCAAATTGTAACGTCAGACACACATCCATACAAGTCCGTTCCAAGATCGAACGGAACCGAAGGAACTTCTAAAGAAGCCCTTCCAATCCGGATATTCACTAATCACGTCCGGAATTCTCATCACAAAGGGTGATAAAATCTCTATATCGGAGATCAGCCGATGCAGAAACGATCGACGGTTATCCTTCCGTTTTCGAAAACATCCAGTCTTCAACACCGGTCTTCAAATGCTATCCATTACGACGTATCACTATTCGCAATGGGATTTATGACCCAAAGGTCCTCTCCCAGCTAAATCGGAGGAGATTTCTCCTTATGATAGTCAAACATGCTTGATACGTAAATTTCTTTGATATTATTTTTATAAGTGCAAAGTGTAGGAAAACATTTCGAAAGTATAATATAAATCTTAGCCAGCATAGACATTCCGCACTTATGCCTACTATAGCTACCATGTTCAATAGCGGGTTACCGCCGCATTCCATGGCAGGTTATACAACTAAAACCGTACAAGCCTCGTATTGTTTCTTTGGATTTCCAACAAATGGTCAGGCCAAGGAACTTCCCATTGCCACATGGATACACCTCTGGAAAACGCCTCGAGAACCTAACCGGATCTCTGCCAACACAAGGCCGGCTTTTCCCTAACTGGGTAACAACTGACACGAGTATGTCATCCCCCAGTCGTAACCAACCTTTATCCTGGGATTCACCAACAACCACAAAATAATAAGTTTGCAGCAACAACATAGGTTAAGTATCTGGGCTCCATACCATGATACCACCTCTATCCATAAGGAAATGACATACACTAAGGGGGCGCTATCCCTTAATAACCTTGCTGCATCTTTCCTGTTTTGACCATTACCGCGGTGTGAGGTCCGACGAAGTCTCGTCCACAAAGCTACGCTTTTCATAAAAGCTATGCTTTGATCAACAAATGATCAGCGGCACTTCGTATGCCACATTACCAAATTGGGAATGTATCACTAGTAATCATCATCTACATAACCTCTGAGCTCGTACGTCTCAGAGAAGGGTGTTAAGCCAAGAGAATAAATTCTCCGCCACCAACAGAAATGTGTTTGATAGAAACCAGCTTTACATCTCAAATTGCAACGTCAGACACACATCCATACAAGTCCGTTCCGGGATCGAACGGAACCGAAGGCACTTCTAAAGAAGCCCTTGCAATTCGGATATTCACTAATCACGTCCGGAATTCCCATCACAAAGGGTGATAAAATCTCAATATCGGAGATCAACCGATGCAGAAACATTCGACGTGATCCTTCCGTTTTCGAAAACATCCGGTCTTCAGCACTGGTCTTCAAATGTTATCCATTACGACGTATCACTATTCGGAATGGGATTTATGACCCAAAGGTCCTCTCCCGGCTAAACCGAATAACGAGCGCTTATTTTAAAATAAGTGTAGCATTCAAATTCAAGCAAATCACAACAAATACCCATTTAAGGGTAAATATTGATAGTCGGTTATTTAACTATCAATAGATATGCACAACATCACCAGATTCCAAATAATTTCCCGAATTATTTATTTCCAAAAATATCTTTACAAGATATAATTTTCCACACTTCAACCATTTGAAAACAATTTTCAAATCACTTTTCACCTTTACAACTTTTGAAAACAAATTTTCAAAACATTTTCCTTACACGGAAACACTTCCAAATATTTATCCATTTTCAATTTATCTTCAAAAGATAAAATCTCAAAACATTTCACTTCACAAATCTATTATTTTCAACGTTTGGAAAAATATTAAATGTACTTAAATCATAATTAAGTATATATTTTGTTCTTTAAGGAAAACATTCTCTTAAACACATTTATTTGAGTCCAAACGGATGTTGCGTAAAACATCGTTGCGACAACCCAAAATCACTAGTATAGGGATTCGAAATTAAGATAGATATATAAATCCCAATACCATATAAAACATTTCCTTTCGAAAATCATTTACTATAACAATAGTATTATAGTCCACCATTTCCTTTTATTTCTCGAAAACGTCTATTTCAACAATGAAAGTTGAAATCTATGGTTTCGATCCTTAACACATTTTAAAACAACTTCAAATCCTTTTTATTCTATTTAAAAGATCGCTTCCCGAAAACATTTCTTTAATATATTATTCACTATCCAAAATCGTGAATATATTTCATTAACCAAATTCAACATTTCTACACATTTTATTTAAAAATTATCCACTGTCCAAAATCGTGAATATATCTCCTTTAATAAGCTATAATAATTAACTTATCAAAATAAGTCGATTTTGGATTTATAAAACAAGGTTTATAAATTCCATTTATATTTTATAACAACTTCAACCTATAAAAGCACTTTATTAACATATTCTATCCATATCCCATTTACACGCCAAAATCCAAATTATAAGCAAATTACATATAATTCTCTATTTACAAATTCATTTTTTTTATAACTTCAAAATCGTAGTTTCTATTCTTTTATAAAACCCATTTTAAGATCATTTTAAAACATTTTCAAAACTCCTTTATAATTTCATCACTTTGATTTATAAAAATCAAATTCTATAAATCTTATATATATATAGATTTTTATAATAAATTCAAAATCTCAATTTTAAACTATTTTATAAAATCATTAACTCCATATTTCAAAAATCAATTTTCAACTATATTTCTCAAAAATCATTTTTTTATAACATTAAAATTATAACATTAATTTATTTAAAATGAATCAATTCCAAAATTCAATAAAACGTATACTTTCAAAAATCACTTTAAAATCCTTTTAAATTTGAAAAATATCACTTTAACACTTTTAATTTTCCAAAATAGACCCAATGCTGCAAAAGCACTAAATATAACAATCACGGCGTACAAAACATCATATATCATATGATAACAGAATATATCACAATATTTGTAAATAAATCAATACGGGTGAGGAATCCAGTTAGATCCCTCCAACCTATTTCCCTGCATCCACAGATGTTAGCACAGTACCAATCCCGCTTCAAGACGAAATATCATGGTACATGGGTTTATAAATATTATCCGCTATTATGCGGCGCAATAGGGTCTCATCTGCTATATAATGTGGGAAAATCAACTTCAAGTACATATATAATACCAATTTTATTTCACGGTCGAATATCGCGGTATATGTGTTTAATAAATAACATCCGCTTAATATACGGCGTATAGGGTCTATTTCAATACAATAGATAGTACTTTATCATCCAAGCATACAAATCAGTACAATCAAGCAATTTTAAATCTAACTATTTAAAATTTAAATCAAAACAAATTCGATTGAGTGAGAAGTTCTCACCTTGCTTCCAATAACAGTCGCAGTGTTTTATTTCAAATAAAATTAAACGTGCGTTTAATTTTACCCAAAATTTACACTATCTCAAATCAACTCCTATCCAGCTCCATCGCGTAGTATTTGACAATACGATTCCAACGCAAGTCGTTTCATCAAATTCCGACCTCGTATGAACAAGTTATGACGTTACAAAGTTTGAACGAATTTATATAATATAAATTTAAAATTTTCTTTTATTTTTTTTAACCCAGATAAATCTGAGTCGTTAGTTTCCTTGCCTCAAATCTCGGCCGTGGTTCCTATTTCTTCCCCAGGTCAGTGAAAGACGCACGCGAGTAACCTAAGCTAGCCGCCGAGAAACCATAGATCACGCACCATCTACGACGACCTAAACATTGATCGAGCTCCTCCATTTCGTGCACCATCACTAACTCTACCATCGCCTGAAACAGCTTGAAGCTCGGCTACAATTTAGCCTCGAAAAACGTAAACGAAGGCCGGGCAAACGCGAGCAATTTTCTTTATCATCGTTGCGTCGTTTTAGATCGTAACCGTAAGGATTCGAAGCTCTCATGAAGCTCTACGTTTTTGTAGTTGATAACTTTCTCTAATTGTTGATGGATTTGAAGTTGATGGATTTGAAGATAATAGAGGAAGAGTTTTAGCAATTTTCGGCCATTAAAATTATAGGGTGGCGGCTGAAGCTTGAACCCTGGGGTTTGATGCAAAATGAAATAATAGAGGTCCTCATGTAGAAAATTACGCGACACTATTCACCCGAAATTTTTTCAAACTCCAAACGAATTGTGCCGCCTGGCGATCATAGTGTTTTACCCTCATTCCGAACGCAATGGAATATATATCGGGAGCCAATTTGATCATATTTGAAAGATAGGTTTTCAAATCGACTATTTAAATTTAAAAATTCACTCAAACCGATTTCGACGCGCTTTAGCTTGCTCCAGACAAACCGTAAGTCCAATTGACACGAAATTTGAAATCATACAATAATTTAACATTACGGATCCAATGAAACTAGTTTCTTCAAAATCCGAGACTTTTTGAAAAATGACTATTTTTACTCGTCAATTAAATATTAAAATATTCAATTTCTACAAATTAACTTTTAATTCAATTTTAAAAGTTCTATAGCATCATTCTAACTCCCATATGATTTAATACAACTTTACAAATCAATTTAAATCACATTAAACCCAATTTCAAATTATTTCTGTAATTTCAAATATTAAATTATCGATTTAATTTATCCAATAAATCTAGATATTCGAAATAAAATTTATTCAACTTACAAATTTTACTTGTTAATATTTAAAATCAATTAAATATATATGAATTTCAAATGACAGAAATTCTGGGTCATTACAAACTTCCCCCCTTAAAAGAATTTCGTCCTCAAAATTACCAAGTAAGAAAAAGTTACAGAATCCATTAACTTTTCAAACATCCATTCAAATTAGATTTCAAATTCACTTAAGTGTTTAACTTTCCCAAATTCCAATAGTTAAACTTCTTATAAAACTTTACTAAGTTTTCAAATCATACTTAGTTATCTTTTCAGAACCAACTATATCGTTTAACTTTTCACTCCAAACTCAAGGTTATAGTTTTCAAAATTTTCCAATTTTCTCAAAAATATTCTAACGCCTTAAATTTTCAGAAAATTTCACCATAGTCTCCTTTGCGCGGTTCGATCCAAAAAATGGCAATATATATATATCAAAAATATACATCTCATCAAAGTAATGAGGCATCCCGTAGGGAAAAAGTGTAAAAGTACGATATGTAATCCGAGATATGTACCTTATATATTATTAGCGAGCATATACGGCTAATATAGTGTGAAAGTGAGCTCCAAATGCGAAGCAAGCGCAATCCACACATACTAAACACTCAACAATAATGAGAAACGTGTATATAGAAAATAATATCGATATACAACATATACTAGTACAACAACTATCATCCAACAACAATTCCAATCATCAAATCAATATACATTCACTTCTCATTAATATTCAATGAATTGGTTTTTCATTTAATCACATTTGATTCATTAACATTAGAATTTACTAACATTCATTTATTCAATTAGTTTATATTCACTAATTTACATTCAAGTTAGTTCACTTCCACATTCAAATCAAATTACAAAGCTTTCAATTTTATCAATTCAACTTCATATGAATTTCTATACAATCGACTAACAATCATATAACAACCAAATCATAACCAACGTAACCAAATTATTAAATTTACATTCAATTCGTTTTAACACTTTTAATTCCAATTGGTTGATATCAAATTGACTTTCCTTTCGCTTATCCAATTTTTTTAACTTCGTTCAACATTACTTAAGTTATATTCCACTTCAAACATCATTTGTTTAACTTAACTTAAATTTCCACTTATAAATCCAATTCAGATTCCAATTCTAAAGTAAATTTAAACGTTATAATTTTAATGTTATAAAAAATTATGATTTTTGAGAAATATAGTTGAAAATTGATTTTTGAAATATGGAGTTAATGTGTAACGACCAAGAATTTCTGTCATTTGAAATTCATATATTTAATTGATTTTAAATATTAACAAGTAAAATTTGTAAGTCGAATAAATTTTATTTTGAATATCTGGATTTAACTGGATAATTAAATCGATAATTTAATATTTGAAATTTCATAAATAATTGGAAATTGGGTTTAATGTGATTAAAATTGATTTTTAAAGTTGTATTTAATCATATTGGAGTTAGAATGATGTTATAGAACTTTTAAAATTGAATTAAAAGTTAATTTGTGAAAATTGAATATTTTAATATTTAATTGACGAGTAAAAATAGTCATTTTCAAACAGTCTCGGATTTCGACTAAACCAGTTTCATCGGATCCGTAATGTTATATTATTGTATGGTTTCAAATTTCGTATCAATCGGACTTACGGTTTGTCCGGGGCAAGTTAAAACGCACTGAAATCGGTTTAAGTGAATTTTAAATTTAAAATAGTCAATTTGAAAACCTATCTTCCAAATACTTTCGAATTGGCCTCTGATATATATTCCATTGCGTTCGAAATAGAGGTAAAACATTATAAACGCCAGGCGACACGCTTTGTTTGGAGTTTAAAAAAATTTTGGGTGAATAGTGTCGCGTAAATTTCTATAAAAGGGCTCAGAATTTTCACATTTGCAAACAATTAGGGTTTCTAACCCTGGCCGCCATTTTTTACTTCAATGGCCAGAAAATAATCATCTTCCTCCTTGATTATCTCCAAATCCGTTAACTTTCACGAAAAACTTCCAACTGTAAAATCGTAGAGCACGACGAGATCTACAAGATCAACGGCTACGATCAAATTTGGAGCTATGGATCGACGTCAAATGGGCCGCGTTCATCATCAGGTCATGCATGTTTTTCGAGGCCAGATCACCACCGAGCTCGACCTAATTCTTGGCGATGGTAGAGCGGAGCAAGGGCTTTCAAACGTTGGTCGCCGATCGTCGTCGAAGTGAACGTAGTGGCCGCGATAATTCGTTGAAGAAATGGCGGCTATGGGTTTCTCAACTAGGTTTAAACGTAAATGGGGCAGAAGGATACATGTGGCCTGATGTTGGGAGCAGCAAAATCAAAGGGCGAGATGTATTTTTGGGTTCGAAAATAAAATTTATTTTGTAAATAATTTATATTAAAATTCGTATAAACTTTAAAACTGCATAACTTTTTCATACGAGGTCCGTTTCGCACGAAACGAGTTGCAACGGGTTCGTATTGACGAGAACTACACGATGGAGCAGGATTGGAGTTGATTTGAGATACTGTAAATTTTGGGTAAAATTAAACGCGCGTTTAATTTTATTCGGAACGAAACACTGCAGCTGTATTTAAAACAAGGTGAGAACTTCTCACTCAATCGAATTGTGTTTCGATTTAAATTTTAAATAGTTAGATTTAAAATTGCTTGATTGTGTTGATAGTATGCTTGGATGATAAATTACTATCTGTTGTTTTAAATACACCTATACGCCGTATATTAAGCGGATGTTATTTATTAAACACATATACCGCGATATTTCACCTTGAAGTGGAATTGGTATTATATATGTACTTGGAGTTGATTTTCCCGCATTATATAGCAGATGAGACCCTATTGCGCCGCATAATAGCGGATAATATTTTATATAAACCCATGTACCGCGATATCCCGTATTGAAACGGGATTGGTATTGTGCTAACGTCTGTGGATGCAGGGAAACAGGTTGGAGGGATCCAATTGGATTCCTCAACAGTATTGATTTATTTACAAATATTTGCGATATATTCTGTTATCATATTGATATATGATGTTTTGATGCCGTGGTTGATTTATTGGTGCTGTTGCAGCATTGGGCCTATTTTTGGAGTTTTAAAAATGTTAAAATAACGATTTTGAATTTAAAAGGATTTTCAAGTGATTTTTGAAAGTATACATTTTATGTAATTTTGGAATTGATTCATTTTAAATAAATAAACGTTATAATTTTTATGTTATAAAAATTATGATTTTTGTGAAATTAACCGAAATGTGATTTTTGAAATAAGTAGTTGATTAATTTTTAAATTGGTTTAAATTGGGATTTTTGAATTTTTATAAACGGTTTATTAAAAGATTTATAAAATTGATATTTATAAATTAAAAATATTGAAATTATAAAATGAGTTTTTATAAGTGTTAAAATGAAGTATAAATGGAGTTCATAATTGAATGAAATTTATAAATTTATAAATTGTGAAGTTATAAAATGAATAGATTTTGTAAAATAAAAGATTTATAAGTAATTAACTTATAAATTGGATTTTGGCATTTAAATGAAATTTAAATAGAATTTGTTAATTAATGGATTTTATAAGTTGAAGTTTTTTTTAAAAAAAATGTAAATGTGAACTTATAAACGTTGTTGTATAAATCCAAAACCAATTGAATTTGATAAGTAAATATGAAAGCTTATTAAAGGAGATATATCCACGATTTTGGACAGTGGATAATACTTTAAAATAAAATGTGTAGGAATGTTGAATTGGTTAAGGAAGTATATTCACGATTTTGGACGGTGAATGATATGTTAAAGAAATGTTTTAGGAAGTGATCTTTTAAATAAAATTAAAACGATTTGAATTTGTTTTAAAATGTGTTAAGGATCGAAACCATAGATTTCAACATTCATTGTTGAAATAGACGTTTTCGAGAAAGAAGGAAAAGATGGACTATAACACTGTTGTTATAGTAAATGATTTTCAAAAGGAAATATTTTTTGTATAGTATTGGGATTTATATATCTATCTTAATTTCGAATCCCTATACTAGTGATTTTGGGTAGTCGTAACGATGTTTTACGCAACATTCGTTTGGACCCAAATGAATATGTTTAAGGGAATGTTTTCCTTAAAGAATAAAACATATACTTAATCGTGATTAAAGTATATTGGATATCTTCCAAATGTTGAAAATAAATAGATTTGTGAATTACTTATTATTAAATAAGTATGGAAATTTTTTCCAATATGAAGTGAAATGTTTTGAGATTTTATCTTTTAAAGATAAATTGAAAGTGAATATGTGAAATCGATTTGAAAATCATATATCAGTGGATATTTGGAAATTTAAATTCACATGGAAATTATAAAGGAAAGGGAAATTTGTTTAAAAATAAACATTGATTTATTTTTAAAGTATGGGAAAATATATATCTTGTAAAGATATTTTTGGAAAATAAATAATTTGGAAAATTATTTGGAGTCTGGTGATGTTGTGCATATCTATTGATAGTTAAATAACCGACTATCAATATTTACCTTTAAATGGGTATTTGTTGTGATTTGCTTAGATTTGAATGCTACACTTATTTTAAAAATAAGCGCTCGTTATTCGGTTCAGCCAGGAGAGGACCTTTGGGTCATAAATCTCATTCTTAATAGTGATATGTCCTAATGGATAGCATTTGAAGACCGGTATTGAAGACCGAATATTTTCGAAAACGGAAGGATTACCGTCGAATATCTCTGCATTGGCCGATCTCCGATATAGAGATTTTATCACCCTTTGTGATGGGAAGTCCGGTCGTGATTAATGAATATCCGGATTTCAAGGGCTTCTTTGGAAGTGCCTTCGGTTCCGTTCGATCCCGGAACGGACTTGTATGGATGTGTGTCTGACATTACAATTTGAGATGTAAAGCTGATTTCTATCAAATATATTTCTGTTGGTGGCGGAGAATTTATTCTCTTAGCTTAACACCCTTCTCTGAGACGTACGAGCTCAGAGGTTAAGTAGTTGATGGTTACTAGTGATACATTCCCAATTTAGTAATGTGGCATATGAAGTGTCGATGATCATTTGTTGATCAAAGCACAGCTTTTGTATAAAGCGTAGCTTTGTGGACGAGACTTCGTCGGACCTCACACCCCGATAATGGTCAAAACAGGAAAGATGTGGTAAGGTTATTAGGGGATAGCACCCCCTTAGTGTATGTCATTTCCTTCTGGATAGAGGTGGTATCATGGTATGGAGCCCAGATACATATCCTATGTTGTTGCTGCAAATTTATTATTTTATGGTTTTTGGTGAATCCCGTGATTTAGGTCGGTTACGACCGAGGGTTGGCATACTCGTGTCAGTTGTTACCTAGCTAGGGGTAACCCGGCCTTGTGTTGGCAGAGATCCGGTTAGGTTCTCGGGGCGCCTTTCCAGAGGCGTACCCATGTGGCAATGGGAAGTTCCTTGGCCTGACCATTAGTTGGGAATCCAAACTCCAATACGCACCTTATACGGTTTTAGTTGTAGAACCTGCCATTTACTTATGGTGGTCACCACTGTTTAGATGGTAGTTATAGTAGGCATAGTGCGAAATGCCTATGTTGGCTAAGATTTATATTATACTTTCGAAATGTTTTCCTACACCTTGCCCTTATAGTAATAATATCAAAGAAAATTTGCATATCAAGCATGTTTGACTATCATAAGGAGAAATCTCCTCCGATTCTGCGTTTGCATTGTGTGTGTGTGGGAGGCCTTATGATAGTTTCATTTTCTAAAAGCAGTGCGAATCCATTAAAAAATATTTCTTTGTTTGTTTTTAAAAAATAAACTGTTTTAAGTTCTCACACCAGTCTCATGACTGACCTGGAGTTTATTTTCCCTTTCCTAAACTCTAGGTGCCCATCAATTTCCACACGGGCAGTATAGAGTCAGGTTATCAGGTCATTCTGGAATTCAAGAGTTGCTGTAGAGATCTGGAGGCAAGCTGGATGGCATGGCGTATCAACTAGTATATAGTATTTCTTTTCCGCTGTTTGTTGTTGTAAACTCTGATAATTGAATGTAATGTGATGTAATGTAATAACTGATATAGTTCTTTATTTTAAAGATATTCATTTATCTATTATATGTTGTTCCGCTGCGATTGTGAGATTCTGATATTGTTTTTGTTGCTTTTCTTTCTTCTTCTATCTGCTACCTCTTCTTTAACCCTAACGGTACGGTTTTCCGGCCTTCCATTGCTCAGCAGTTGATACAGTGGACGTATTGATGTCGACTTTCGTGAGTCGAAAATCGTTATGTTACATAATGATTTTATAAAATTGTTTAAAATTTAGATTTTGAATTTATTATAAAAACTTTATATATAAGATTTATAAAATTTGATTTTTATAAATCAAAGTGATGAAATTATAAACGAGTTTTGAAAATGTTTTAAAATGATGTTAAAATGGGTTTTATAAAAGAATAAATCTATGATTTTGAAGTTATAAAAAGAATGAAATTGTAAATAGAGAATTATAAGTAATTTGCTTATAATTTGGATTTTGGCGTGTAAATGGGATATGGATAGAATCTGTTAATAAAGTGCTTTTATAAGTTGAAGTTGTTATAAAATATAAATGGAATTTATAAACCTTGTTTTATAAATCCGAAATCGAATTATTATAGCTTATTAAAGGAGATATATCCACGATTTTGGACTGTGGATAATTCTTTAAATAAAATGTGTAGAAATGTTGAATTTGGTTAACGAAGTATATTCACGATTTTGGATAGTGAATAATATATTAAAGAAATGTTTTAGGGAAGCGATCTTTTAAATAGAATTAAAATGATTTGAAGTTGTTTTAAAATGTGTTAAGGATCGAAACCATAGATTTCAACATTCATTGTTGAAATAGACGTTTCGAGAAATAAAAGAAAATGGTGGACTATAACACTATTGTTATAGTAAATGATTTTCGAAAGGAAATGTTTTATATGGTATTGGGATTTATATATCTATCTTAATTTCGAATCCCTATACTAGTGATTTTGGGTTGTCGTAACGATGTTTTACGCAACAATCGTTTGGACCCAAATAAATGTGTTTAAGAGAATGTTTTCCTTAAAGAATAAAATATATACTTAATTGTGATTTAAGTATATTGAATATTTTTCCAAATGTTTAAAATAAATAGATTTGTGAATTACTAATTATTAAATAAGTATGGAAATTTTTTCCAATATGAAGTGAAATGTTTTGATATTTTATCTTTTAAAGATAAACTGAAAATGGATAAATATTTGGAAGTGTTTCCGCGTAAGGAAAATGTTTTAAAAATTTGTTTTCAAAAGTTGTAAAGGTGAAAAGTGATTTTAAAATTGTTTTCAAATGGTTGAAGTGTGGAAAATTATATCTTGTAAAGATATTTTGGAAAATAAATAATTCGGGAAATTATTTGGAATCTGGTGATGTTGTGCATATCTATTGATAGTTAAATAACCGACTATCAATATTTACCCTTAAATGGCTATTTGTTGTGATTTGCTTGAATTTGAATGGTACACTTATTTTAAAATAAGCGCTCGTTATTCGATTTAGCCGGGAGAGGACCTTTGGGTCATAAATCCCATTGCGAATAGTGATACGACGTAATGGATAGCATTTGAAGACCGGTGTTGAAGACTAGATGTTTTCGAAAACGGAAGGATAACCGTCGAACGTTTCTGCATCGGCTGATCTCCGATATAGAGATTTTATCACCCTTTGTGATGGGAATTCCGGACGTGATTAGTGAATATCCGGATTGCAATGGCTTCTTTAGAAGTTCCTTCGGTTCCGTTCGATCTTGGAACGGACTTGTATGGATGTGTGTCTGACGTTACAATTTGAGATGTAAAGTTGGTTTCTATCAAACACATTTCTATTGGTGGCGGAGAATTTATTCTCTTAGCTTAACACCCTTCTCTTAGACGTACGAGCTCAGAGGTTATGTAGTTGATGGTAATTAGTGATACATTCCCAATTTGGTAATGTGGCATATGAAGTGATGCTGATCATTTGTTGATCAAAATATAGCTTTTATGAAAAGCGTAGCTTTGTGGACGAGACTTCGTCGGACCTCACACCCCGGTAATGGTCAAAACGGGAAAGATGCAGCAAGGTTATTAGGGGATAGCGCCCCTTAGTGTATGTCATTTCCTTCTGGATAGAGGTGGTATCATGGTATGGAGCCCATATACTTAACCTATGTTGTTGCTACAAACTTATTATTTTGTAGTTGTTGGTGAATCCCGGGTTAAAGGTTGGTTACGACCGGGGGATGGCATACTCGTGTCAGTTGTGACCCAGTTAGGGGTAACCCGGCCTTGTGTTGGCAGAGATCCGGTTAGGTTCTCGGGGCATCTTTCCAGAGGCGTACCCATGTGGCAATGGGAAGTTCCTTGGCCTGACCATTTGTTGGAAATCCAAAGAAACAATACGAGCCTTATACGGTTTTAGTTGTATAACCTACCATGGAATGTGGCGGTAACCTGCTACTGAACATGGTAGCTATAGTAGGCATAAGTGCGGAATGTCTACGCTGGATAAGATTTATATTATACTTTCGAAATGTTTTCCTACACTTTGCACTTATAAAAATAATATCAGAGAAATTTGCGTATCAAGCATGTTTGACTATCATAAGGAGAAATCTCCTCCGATTCTGCGTTTACATTCTATGTGTGTGCGGGAGGCCTTATGGTAGTCTCATTTTCTTAAAGCATTGCGGATCTACCTTAAAATATTTCTTTGTTTGTTTTTTTTAAGATAAACTGTCTTAAGTTCTCACACCAGTCCCATGACTGACCTGGAGTTTATTGTTTCCTTCCTAAACTCTGGGTGCTTACCAATTTTAACACGGGCAGTCTAGAGTCAGGTTATCAGGATATTCAGGAATTTAGGAGTTGCTGTAGAGATCTAAAGCAAGCTGGATGGTATGACGTATCTACTAGTATATAGTAGTTCTTTTCCGCTGTTTGTTGTTGTGAACTCTGATAATGTAATGTAATAACTGATATAGTTCTTTGTTTTAATAAAGACTATTCATTTATCTATTATATGTTGTTCCTCTGCGATTGTGAGATTCTGATATTGTTTCTATTGCTTTTTATTTCTTTCTTCTTCCATCTTCTACCTCTTCCTAAACCCTAAGGGTATGGTTTTCCGGCCTTCGATTGCTCGGCAGTTGATACAGTGGACGTATTAATGTCGACTTTCCTGAGTTGAAAATCGGGTCATTACATATAATTTTAAAATCAATAATTTAAACTTTATAAAATACATTTACATATAATATCTTGAAATCAATATTTATTAAACCATATATATCTTTCAAAACCATAGAAATCATTTTCAAATATTTATATATAGACCAACGGTGTGTGTATAAATTTTTCTATCCTATGGTCAAGTGATACGGATATTTATCATTTCAATCCGTAATTTAAATATATACAGGTATATATCATTTCAACCTGCAATCCAAAATTTAATTCAACTGAAAATCGCTTGGGTTAATCATTTCAAACCATAACGATTTTCTCCTATTCTACAAGATCGTTCGGTTATGTATCATTTCAACCCATAGGGAATCTATACTAACAGGGAACTTGCAGAGTGATAACAGATGTGATACTAATATAACATGTATATATTATCAACATAACTAACAGATAATAGCGTCAGATGCCACAGGCGAATCAGATGCCACAGGCGAACAGATACAGATAATAGCATATATATAGCAATGATATAACTAACAGCAGCATATTTTAGTTGTCGTTTTAATTGAAATCAAATTTAATAAATATAAGAACGTTAATCGTGAGTGATTTCCCACCTTTTGAGGCTAGAGAGAATAGACAATGAAGTTGGGTTACGAAATACAAGCACGACTTCCAAAGTAAGGCTAGATTAGCATGAATTTTGCGGATAAACTGATAAATAGAAATTGATGAGAACGATCAAATCAACTGGATATAAATAGAATATATGTATATATATTACTGTTTTATGAACATCAATATTTAATATAAAACTCCAAATAAAAATTCAAAATCTTTATATATATATCGTATTTTAAAGTCAATACCAAAATCAAACAGCTTCTCAACTACGGAAATAAACCTATATATGATAAGGATCAAAACATTTATATATTATATTTTAAAATACTCTATATATACTTGTAACGATCAAAATGTCAACATATATATGGTTTGTACATAAATGGATATGTTGGAATATTAAATACTGTAGTTAAAATCAAATGAGACCTTTATATAATCAAATTCAAAATCGATAGACAAATCAATATATACATAACTTTATAGACACATATACATATTACATAAAAAAACAATATTATAAAGCCAATGTAAACTTATATAAACTACTTATATATATAATATTACCAGAGAAGGAAAAACAAAGATAAAATGCTCAGCTTGATAAATATATAATACTAACATATATGATATGTATATATACATGAAAGCCAGATTCACACATACTTGCATGTATGTAAACTAATATATAACACATACTTGCATGTATGTAAACTAATATATATAAATACAATAGCCTACACCTATTAACAGAATATATACATATAGATATAACAAACAACTTATGCATATGTTTCAACCCAAGCACAGAACGGGTTTTATATAAATATACATGCTTCAAACAATAACAAGCAGAACCCATATAAGTGTAGGTAATTCATTTAAATACCAATGTAATATAACTAATCACACAATGTATACACGTTGAAACATACATACCTTTTTATAATATAATGTATATAAACCGAAATATAAACAATTTATTTAAATAAATATATGACTTATCCCTTGCACATGAACAGTTGTAAAGCAACATTTCAAAATTTTCATATATATACTTTACCCACATTATATCGGTGTCTTATATATATATATATATATACACGCGCGCACACACACACACACACACATATATATATATATATATATATATATATATATTATAAACAACTCATTTTATATATCTTGTACAACACGATATGTAAAACTGTATACACTTATATATGCATATGACATATATACAATGTTAGGATTTAATAAACAAAATATAGGCAAAAGACTGTAACATATATTTTATAAACCCATATAACTCACTTAGGCATATATATATATATATATATATATTACTGAAAATATATAATAGTATAACATATATATACAAACACTGACTTGAACTTCAAAATATAACCTATAATATATTGTAAAATATATATGTATAGCCTAGTATATAAATATAATACCTCTATATAAAGCTTGTAAGACAAAGCTCGGCTAGATCTGGGTGGAAGCACCAAACGAGGCCGGGGTGGAGACGATCAGGTGAGTGGGATGGTGGAAAATGGCAACAAAGGAGGTGAAAGGAAAGCTTGCGACAGAAAGGTTCAGCATAGTGGCTTGGGTTGATCGACAGTTGAGGTCGAAGCATGGCTGCGAGGGCAGAGGAAGCAAGGAACCGATGGGAGAAGATGGCTGTTGCGGTCGACGTCAGATGATGAAGTGGTGGGTTCGGCACTAGTAGGCTATAGGGGAGGAGCAGCGAGGTGATGGGTTTTGATGGAAGGAGAAGGGATGGCTAAATCTTATCTTGTTAGAAGAAAGGAAATAATGGCGACAATGTTGGATAAATGTTGATGGATTTCAGAAGATAACGAGCTTCAGTAAAACTATGTAACTTTATGTAAATGAATTTCTGTCTCGAAAAGCAAAGCACAGTATGCTTGGAAACCAATTAAGGAATAAATTGAAAAGTCAAGAATAATAATAGCCAACCCATAAATTTTGCAATAATAAAGGCAACGGCTACTCGATTTACTGTAGATAATGAATGGACATAAGTGTAACGACCCGGAATTTGAGGCAATATCAATTTAATAATCTATGTAAATAATCAAGTTGATTTGATAATTTTTCTTTATAATTTCAATTTAAATTGGTAAATTTATTCTTTTTAAGATTAATAAATATTTATCTGATAATTGTGATCAATATCTTTCTGACAATTTAAAATATTGATAAGATTTATTTTGAAAAGCTAATGAAATTTTACTATTTATAATACATATATCTGATATATTGTGAATAGAAGTCTTGTGTTTTAAATAAAAGATGAATTTGCAAATTGTAATATAAATGAGACGACCCGACTTCCTATCTCCAGGAAATCGCATCATCTTAAAGAAAGAAAGAAAGGGATAGAAGAAGAAAAGAAAGAGAAAGAAGAACACAACAACAACATATAACTCACAGTGGAACGAATGAAATATAATATATCACATAAAATAATACATAGTATCATATTACATCAGAGTACACAGCTTAAAACAACACGTATTAGACAGTTATAAACATTTGTCGAACTACAACTCAAGTACAAGAGATACAAATACCAAACAAACACAGCGGAACCATAATATATCTACACGTGGAAGCCTCCTACTCCATATCTCCTCCAGAATTCGTCAAGCAGACCTGAATCACATGACTACTCATACATAATATAAGTATCCAAGAGTTTAATAAAACAGAAAATAAACACTCGGGTCAGACAGGGGTCTGGTTGAGTAAACGGGTTTAAATTGCTTAACTTTAGAAAAACCTTTGAAAAGAAAAGGTATCACATAAGACTTCCCACACATAAACATGGAAAAGTTTTTACCTTAAGCTAACCAAAACATTTGATAGGAAATCCAGTGATATTATAATAGTGTCTAGGGTTTTCAAGTAAATAAGAAATAGCCGAATTGTTATATTCATTAAATTCCAGCTACTAGCCACAAAAATGGGTAATACAATCAAAACCGTAGGGTCTCGTAGGAAGAATGGGTTTCCATCAATGACAGGGCTACTGAGGTACCGCCCATCACAGTACGTGGCCTAGATCAGCGTACCGAGGAGTACGCTCGCTCCCTTGCAACACAAGGCCGGAACCATCCCTTACTGGACAGTCCCGAACAAGACCGCCCCGTAGTTGGCGCGACCAACCACACACTAAGCCGAAATAGGAAGGGACCTCTAGACAGGGGTAAATCTCACTCTCAAGTGGGGGTTGCCCAAGAAGCCTTGCTGCACCTCCTCTGTTTTAGCCATCCCCGGTTGATGAAGCTTGAGGCTGCGATTACCTTTATAGAACACATCTATCTTAGAATGCTCATCGTCCACCTGACGATGTTCTGAAAGCATTCAATCCATACAAGTTCGTTCCGGGTTCGAACGAAACCGAAGGCACTATCTCGTTGCACTCGTTTTGGAATCACCCTTAGAGTCAACGACCATAGCCCTTGCACTCTAAATCACCATCTCGAACCTATAAGTACTATCCCGTCAAACTCATTACGGAATCACCCACAGAGTTATTCTGACATATAATCCTTACACCTCGAGTCTTCACTAGCTCCACTTGGATTCACGACCTAACGTTTAATTGGAATCGATGTGGTTTTCGGATTATCCAAATATGGAAACCCGATCCCGGTCTAACCAAACCAAACGCCATTTTAATGTCCAAGTTGTTCTTAAGGGTTTAAACAATTAAACTCATATTCAGGATGATATAAACAGATGGATGAATCACATTATCACACAGATAATTCATAACAACATTCATCTTCACAAAGCAACATATCACATATCATAGATATCCAAATCATCCAGTATCAACCCATCAATCACCCAATACCAATCATCCAATACCAACCAATCATCCAATATCAGTCAATAAACCAATATCAATCAATTAACCAAAGCAGAATTGATTAACTCTTAATCAATTGGATTACCTAAATCCTTCTTCATTTATTTATTACATATAAATAAATTAATCATCTCTAATGATCTTCCTCAATTAATCTTCCTTGATTAATTATATTTAATTACATTTAAGTAATCAAGCTTAACCATATTCGGTAATTGACCTTTAATTACTATCATTAATTACAATAATTAATGATCATACATTTACTTCTATTAATTAATCAATTATAATTAAGTACATTAAACCTTAATTAATTATAATTAATTAATCACACTTAATTTAAATCACTTACACCAATCAACTTTGATTAATATCATTAATTAACTAATGAAACTTATTAATTAATAATTCCTTTAATTAAATAATTAACTTGTAATAAATCAACTCATTAATCATAAATAGTAATTAATAATTTGTAACTACTTATCTTAATTAATTAACTTCTTAATTAACTATATTTATCCATTGATTAATTAATCTAATTAATTAATCTTTATTACTTCATTAAGTAATTATTAATTAATAATCCTTAATTAATTACTTTATTAATTAATTACAATTCTAGTTAATTACACTAAGTAATTAATCTTAAATTAGTCTCATTCATTAATTAATAAATCACATTAAATAATTAAGTAATTAACTCTTAATTACTTAACAAGTAATTATCTCTAATTACTTCATTAATAACTCTTAATTACTCTCTTAATTAATTACTTAACAAGTAAATAATTCCATTATTAAATAATCCTTAGTCCTTTAATTAATTAATTATTTCATAGTTAATTAATTCCTACAATTATATTAATTAATTCTTTAATTGATATCATCATGTGATTAACCAATAATCACTTCCATTAAAATACTCCATGAGTAATTACCATTAATTACTTCCATCCTAAATTATATTCAAACGTTAACCATTGATTACTTTATTAAGTAATCACACTTAATTAATCCATAATTAAGTGATATTAAAATTAAATAAATAATTAACTAATTATTTAAAATTAATTAAACAATTAATTAATTAACTTCTAATATTAAAGAAAATCTTAATAAATTAAGAAAACCATAAATCTTAATCAAACCTATCTTATTAACAAATCATATTAAATAAGTATCCTTAAGTTAATTATCCAAATAATTTAACCTTGTTTATTTCCATAAATAAATTATTTGAACTATTTAAATCTTATTAATTCAAAGACAAATTATTAAACTTGGTTTACAAAATCTTAATAATAGTCTTACTTGGAGATAAAGCATTTATAAATCATTTCCAAATTTAAAACACTTTAAATTATCAAATTTTTAAACTTATTTGTTTCAATATAAATTGAAAATTTTTGTTATTAAAACATTACTTCAAAATTTAACTTAAAACTTTGATTTAATAATTAAATTCAAATTTCTCTTTTAAATTTGAATTTTAAACTTAATTAAGATAATTATTTTCAAACAAACATCTTAAAACATTTTAAATTTGAAATATAAATTAAATTTCACTTTTAAATGTTTGATTTACTTTCATTTTAAATCACAAGTTTAACGTTATATCTCACTTCCTTTATAAACTTGTTCTTATAATTTTAACTTGATTTATACTTATTTATACAACAAGCCAAAACCTGCATTTAGCACTATAGAATCAGGCCGAGAAATCTCGAGACCAAACGCAGATACTCCCATGTCTTCCCCGAAGCAAACCCACGCCCCAACATCTTCGAGTCCTACGCGAAAAATACACGAGTGCTACTTCGAGTTACAATCGTCTTCTCCAAACCAAAAACCCCCCAGTGCACAGACCCAAACACGGTGCATGTTGCACCACCATCCAAACTACTTCGACCATCAAGTCGATCGTCGACAAACGCCAAACGACCTCTACGACCATCTCCTCAACTCGGATCGAAAGATAAACTCGAGAATCAAAATTTGACCCATAAACTTAAAACTGCAGAAGCAACTCGAACCCATAATCCCATCGCCGTCGACCAACTCGTCGCCTTTGAACCCCGCCCACTTCACCATCGAACACCATGATCTCAAGCTTCATTCTTCCCCAAACGCGATCGAACTCGATCCACTAACCAAGCTGAAATTTGCCTTCACAGCCAAGCCGAAAACAAAAGCAACTAAAACCCTAGTTTCTTCAAAATCGAACGATTCAGACAATAGAAAAAAATCTGAAGCATTTTTCCCAAAATCTATAACTTAAGAACAAGCTACAACCTAAATTTCAACCCAAATTATTGAGTATATCATCCGCAGTTCACAAAAATTTCCAAAATGTTCAAACTCAAAATTCTCTTGATTCCTTAAACTAAAAATCATGAAACTTGTATTAAAATTCAAGATTTTTACCCCTAATTTGTTCATGTAACCTAAATCATAAATCAAAATCTTTGATTTATCATATATAACAGTATTTTACTGTTTTTCTTAATTTTAAACTCTTTTGCTAAAGTTAAGATCCTAAAATTATTTTAAAAGCCATCATCTTCCTCACACAAACAACTTTTATTTAAATTTCGAAATCAAATAATGATTTCATTTATTTGTATTGAATATTTCTTTTTACAGGACCTTCTCAGTAAATTAACAGAGAAACTCTTGCATGTATATGAACTGACAAGCTCACCCATCATAAACATAACAATTCATATAAATTTAAGCTATGGCATTTTAATTCAAGACAATCAACACATGCATAGCAGTAAAATTTAGATCAACTGTTTTTAAAAGAAATTTACTCACCCTTTGAATTTTGCAGAGCATATTTTTAATTACTTCCTGGATTTGAACATTTATCTGGAAAACTTTGATTGCAAGCTTCAATCGATTGTTAAAAATGTTGAAACAAATCTGAACTTGCTGCAGCCCTTCATTTGGAATGAAGTTTTGAAGAAATGCAGATTTGAGGTTGAAGATGATATAAAGTTGCAGGTTTTAGGTTGTTGTGAAGAACTTGTTTGCAGGTTAAGGTTGAAGATCTAATTGCATTTGCAGGTTTAATTTGAATTCTTACATTATAGGTTTTGATTTCAGACTTTCAAAATGAAATTTCTGTTTTGAGTTAGAAAAAAAATAGTAATGAAAACATTATGATTAAATAGAATTAGAGAAACTAAAAATTTTAAACAAAAGAAGACACTTATTATAAAACTTACATTTGTCAAACAATTGGTTTGATTGTTTTATAAGTGTTACTAAGATATGTTTTGATGGTTACACATGTTTTTAAGTCTTTAAATATAATTTTATTTAATTTAAATGTAAATGTAAGCTTACTTATTTATGTAAATATAAACTTACTTTTTAAATTTACTTCATTAAGGAGATATTCTAAAACTAGTTATAACATAAATATACATCTTATACATATATATTTTAAATTTTAAAACATTTGTATTTATCATTTATAACCATTTATATTAGGTATTTCAAAAAGAAAGCAAGACAAAATGTTTAAATCTTTTTTTAAACTATCTTATTTCAAATAAATAACAATCTTATATTTTAAAAACAAATAATTACCTTATAATTGAAAACAATTTGACAAATCTAAATTAACTTTTGAAAATATAAATTAAAACAAAGCTTAAAATTATAATTTCATACATATACAAATTATCCATAGATTAAATTAAATTTAAAACAATATCAAATTATAACATATACAAACATATATATTACAATTTGCAAATTCATCTTTTATTTAAAATACAAGATCTTCTATTCACAATATATCAGATATATGTATTATAAATAGAATAAAATTTCATTAGCTTTGCAAAATAGATCTTATCAATATTTTAAATTGTCAGAAAGATATTGATCACAATTATCAGATTAAATATTTATTAACCTTAAAAAGAATTAATTTACCAATTTAAATTGAATTTATAAAGAAAAATTATCAAATCAATTTAATTATTTACACAGATTATTAAATTGATATTGCCTCAAATTCCGGGTCGTTACAATCCTCCCCCCTTAAAAGAATTTCATCCCCAAAATTTAAAAGCAAAGGTAATTTAATAATTCAGCAAAGATTTTAATTTCAATCAGCAAAGCATTCCTATTATCCGATAACTAACAACCATAGCAATCAATCAAACAAACAAACCTAACTAATTATCCTGACAGAAATCAGAATAAATCTCTAATATTATCTCGAGTTTCCCAAGTATAAATCACCGGGAGACTCGCTCTACAAAAGCTCAACAAACTACTGCCAAAATCCAGAGCTATTCTCACCTCTAGATACATCAATCTAAACAGAACATCAGACTAAACTCAAATCTAGCACATCTTCCAAAATCCAACTGAACTGCAGATTCAACAACCAATGATGAATCATACACGTACTCCCTCAGAGATACGTGAAATACAATGAATTCCAGTTATCCAAACTGGCAATTAAATCTTATAGACAACAGATCTTATCTTATCGGAATGCAGATAAGAAATCTCAAATGCCACAGCACTAACCAACCAATCTTACTCAATTACTGCTCTCTTAACCAGAGAAATCTTAACAATGAAGTCTTCATCTTCGAATTCTAAACTACTTATCTCAATTTAGCATAACTCAACAGACAATCCTGAGCTACCAATCTTCTCCTGATCAGCTCAACCTATGCTGATACTTCCAGAAACAACTAGACCCAAGCTAACTAGCTTCTGGATCCCATTCAACAGAAAAGTCTTCCATAATCCATCGAAGTCCAGATCTCAAGCTCTACTTCACAAGCAATAGCAAACTGAACTTGCTTCCTTCCTTGTACAGCTGCTACCTCGCTTCCGCTGCACAACTCTAATTCTGAATTAGATGAGAATACTGTTGATGAACACGAGTATTGTAACGACCCAGGATTTTTAGTAATTAAAATTTGAATATTTAATTAATTTTAAATATTAATAAGTGAATTTATAAGTCAAATAAATTTTATTTCGAATAATTGGATTTAATTGGATAATTAAATCAATAATTTAATATGTTAAATTATGGAAATAATTGAAAATTGCGTTAAATATGATTGAAAATGATTTGTAAAATTTTATTTTATCATATTGAAGTTAGAATGATATTTTAGAACTTTTAAAATCGAATTAAAAGTTAATTTGTGAAAACTGAATATTTTAGTATTTAATCGACTAGTGAAAATAGTCAATTTTTGAACAGTCTCAGAATTGGACGAAACTAGTTTCATTGGATCCGTAATAGTTAGTTATTACCGGATTTCAATTTTCGTGTCAATCGGAGTTATCGTTTGATCGTGGCAGCTCGAAACGCATCGAAATTGTTTTAATATTAATTTGGCGAGTGAAAATAGCCATTTTTCAAAAAGCCTCGGATTTCGACGAAACCAGTTTCATCGGATCTGTAATGTGATATTATTATAAGGTTTCAATTTCGTGTCAATTGGATTTACCGTTTGTCCGGTACAAATTAAAACGCCTAGAAAATCGTTTAAATCGGTTTAATTTAAATTGAACGTTTATTGCCATAACTCGCACAGATGTCCGAATTAGCTTCCGAAACCAGTTCCATTGTGTCCGGAACGTGGGGTAAACCCTAGAATCGTCGGTCACGGTGCGTAAATCGGAGTTCGGAATTTCCGGAATGAATAGTGTTTCGTTCGTTTTCCTATAAATAGCCCTTAACCTTTCACAAACAAATAAAAAAAAAATCAAACCCTAAACCTAATGCGCAGCCGCCTCCACCAAAATACACGGCCGAAATCATCCCTTCTTCTCCCTCAATTTTCTTCCAATCCGTTTGCATTTGGCCAAAAGTCTCAACTGCAAAGATCGAGAGCTTGTCGAGAGCTTTACATCCAACGGTGGATCGCGAGTATTGTCATCGTTTGGAGGAGCTAAGGACCTGCGTTCGTGTGTGTTTTGGGCACGAATTCCCATGCGAATTGAGGGCCGAGCTAGAAGTTCTTGCGGCCGAGCATAGAGGGGATGGAGGCGAGCATGTTGAAGGTAGTTGATCGTCGTAGAGTTCAACGTGGAGGAAGCAAGATTAAACCCTAGTTTTAGGATTGGGTTTCGGCTATTGTCTGTAGAACGCGTGAGTTTGGGAAGATGGGAAGAAGGTGTTGCACGGCCAAGATGCAGGGGGGGTTGGATCCTACGGCTGTAGTTGATTTAGGTTTAAAATTTTAATTAAAGTTGTAAATAAATTATAGTTTAATTCGTGTAAACTTTGAAAATGCATAACTTTTTCATACGAGGTCGAAAACGCGCGAAACAGGAAGCGTTGGAATCATATGGACGAGTACTACGCGATGGAATTGGATTGGAGTCGTTTGGAGTTAGTGAGAATTTCGGGTAAAATTAAACGTCCGTTTAATTTTATTCGAAATAAATCGCTAAAGCGAAATTGAAATCAAGGTAAGAACTTCTCACTCAATCGAATAGTTCGATTTTTATTTTAAATAGTTATATTTAAAATATTTGAATGCATGTTTGAATGATGATTGTTATCTATTGATTGATAAAATAGACATTATGCGCCGTTAGTAAGCGGATGTTATTTATTAAAAACATATACCGCGAATATTTCATAAACAGTGAAATTGGTATTATATATAATAGCAATATATATATATTGGCATATGTATATATTGGAGTTATTGATTTCCCGCATTTGCATAGCGGATGAGACCCTATTGCGCCGTCTATTAAGCGGATAATATTTTAAATCCCATATACCGCGATAATTCCGTACTGGAGCGGAATTGGTATTGTGCTAATGTTTGTGGATGCAGGAAAACAGGTTGGAGGGATCTAACTGGATTCCTCAACAGTTTTTATTTGAATTCAAATATTTTGATATTTGATGGATTATCATATCGATATATGATATCGTTGTTGTCGTGATTGACTATTTGGTGTGTAGCATCATTGGACCAAACTTTGGAACTTTAAAATGATTTTTAAAGTGATTTTTGAAAATATACTATATGTTTGGAATTGATCCATTATAAATAAATAAACGTATAAATTTTAATGTTATAAAAATTATGATTTTTGAGAAATATAGTTAAAGGTTGATTTTTGAAAATATGGGGTTAATGATTTTATAAAATAGTTAAATTGAGATTTTTTTTTGAATTTATTGTGAAAAGTTTAAAAACAGGATTTATAAAATTTAATTATTTTATAAATCAAAATGATGAAATTATAAAGGACTTTAAAGACGTTTTGAAATAATAATATAAATTGATTTATACAAAAGAATTTATAAATTGATATTTATAAATTAAAAATATTTGAGTTATAAAACGAGTTTCTATAAGTGTTAGAATGAATTGTGAATGAATTTCATAAATGAATGAAATTTATAGAATTATAATCGGTGAAGTTAGAAATGAAATTGTATAAACAGTAGGTTTATAGAATATGTAAAATTATTTGAAGAATAAGTTTTGGGTAAATAATTGAATCTTATAAGTTATAAGATTTATAATTATGAAGTTTAAAGGAACGATTTTGTAAAATAATCGTTTTATAAGCATTTAACTTATAATATGAACTTTTAGTATATCATTGGGATATGAAATTGAATAGGTTAATAAAGGAGATGTATAAAAGGAAGTTGTTATAAAATAAATAGAAATGGAATTTATAAACGTTGTTTTATAAATTCGCAAACGACTTATTTTGATAAGTTAATTTTTATAACTTATTTATGGAGTTATATTCACGTTTTTGACTGTGAATAATCCTTTAAAGTAAAATGAATAGAAAGGATGAAATTGGTTAACGTAGTATATTCACGTTTTTGAATAGTGAATAATATGTTAAAGAAATTGTTTTGAATGTGATGTTTTAAATTGAATTAAAACGATCTAACGATGTTTTAAATGTGTTGAGATTCAAAACCATAGATTTCAACATTTATTGTTGAAATAGATGTTTTCGAGAAATAGAAGGAAATGGTGGACTATAACACTGTTGTTATAGTAAATGATTTCCGAAATAAAATATTTTGTATAGTATTGGGATTTATATATCTATTTTAATTTCGAATCCCTATACTAGTGATTTTGGGTTGTCGTAACGATGTTTTACGCAACATTCGTTTTGGCCCAAATAAATATGTTTAAAAGAATGATTTCCTTAAAGAATGAAATATATACTTAATTTCGATTGAAGTATATTGAATATTTTCCAAGTGTTGAAAATAAATAAAATTTGTGAATTACTTATGAATAAATAAGTATGGAAATATTTTTCCAATGTGAAGTGAATATTTTGAGAATTTATCTTTTTGAAGATAAATTGAAAATGAATAATTGAAGTCGTATATTCATAGATATTTTGGAATATAAATTCACTATGGAATTTATAAAAGAAAGTGGAATTTGTTTAAAAATAAATATTGATTTATTTTTGACATATTGAAATTATATATCTTGTAAAGATATTTTTGGAAAATAAATAATTTGGAAAATTATTTGGAATCTGGTGATGTTGTGCATATCCATTGATAGTTCAATAACCGACTATCAATAATTACCTTTGAAGGGTATTTGTTGTGATTTGTTGAATTTGAATGCTACACTTATTTTTAAATTATTGCGCTCGTTATTCGGATTACCCATTCCGAATAGTGATATGACGTAATGGATAGCGTTGAAGATCGTTGTTGAAGACCCGGTATTTGCGAGAGCGATAGGATGACCTGTCGATTGACTCTGCACTGAGTTGCTCCGGTATTGAGTTCTCCATATGTGATGGGAAATCCGATCAGGATTGTGGATATCCGGATTGCAAGGACTTCTTTGTAAGTGCCTTCGGTTCTGTTCGAGCCCGGAACAGACTTGTATGGATTGTATGTCTGACATTACAAATTGAGATATAAAGCAGATTTCTTTCAAATATATTTCTGTTGGTGGCGGAGAATTTATTCTTTTAGCTTAACACCCTTCTCTGAGACGTACGAGCTTAGAGGTTATATAGTTGAAGGTTATCAGTGATATATTCCCAATTTGGTAATGTGACATGCTGAGTGTTGCTGTGAAATGATCATTGTGTTGATTATTTGTGATAGGATCATTTATTTGATCGTCTATCCTGGTGATCATTTCTATGATCATTTGTTGACCCAAAGCATGGCTTTTGTATAAAGTATGTTTTTGTGGACGTGACCTCGTCGAGCCTCACACCCCGAGAATGGTCAAAACAGGAAAGATGCAGCAAGGTTATGAGGGGTAGCACCCTTTAGGGTATGTGCATTTCCTTCTGGAAAAGGGTGGTATCATGGTATGGAGCCCAGATACTTACTCATGTTGAAAACACTTTATGATTGTGTGAATTGATTACGAGCGCTCGGTTAAAAGTCCCAAAGGAACGGAGGATGGCATATTCGGTCAGTTGTTACTCAGTTAGGGGTAACCCGGCCTTGTGTTGGTAGAGATCCGGTTTGGTTCTCGGGGATGTCCTTCCAGAGGCATTCTCATGTGGCAATGGGAAGTTCCTTGGCCTGATCATTCGTTGGAAATCCAATTCCCAATACGAAACCTTGTACGGTATTAGTTGTAGAACCTGCCATTTACTTATGGTGATCACCACTGTTTAGATGGTAGCTATAGTAGGCATACGATAATGGTCGTATGTTGGCTAAGATTTATATTCTACTTTCGAAATGAATTTTTCCTACACTATGCACTAGTAATAATATCAAATGTTCTTTTAAATGCGTATCAAGCATCTTTGACTATCATAAGGAGAAATCTCCTCCGATTCTGCGTTTGCATTGTGTGTGTGCGCGGGAGGCCTTATGGTAGTCTCATTTTTAAAAGCATTGCGAATTGACTTTAAAAATATTCTTCTATTTTGATTTTAAAGATAAATAAACTGTTTTGAGTTCCCACACCAGTCACATGACTGACTCGGAGTTTATTGTTTTCCTTCCTAAACTCTGGGTGCCCACCAATTTCCACACGGGCAGTTAAGAGTTAGGTTTATCAGGATATTCGGGATATTCTGGAGTTGCTGGAGGCAAGATGGATGGCATGGCGTATTACTAGTATATAGTATTTCTTATCCGCTGTTTGTTGTTGTTTGTTGTTATACACTCTGATGTAATGTAATGTATAAAATATAATAACTGATATAGTTCTTTGTTTAAAGATTATTCATTTATTATTATATGTTGTTCCGCTGCGAATTGTGAGATTCTGATATTGTTGTGTTGTTTTCTATTCCGTTCTATTTTCTATTTTCTTTCCTCTCTATTTTTCCATCTTCTTATCTCTTCTCTCCTCTTTTTCTTTTTCTTAAACATTGAGAATTCGTATTTCTGTTCATCTTGAATTAATCTATGGAGATTAGTGTATATTCAAGGAGTACGGATTTGCGGGTCATCACAAGTATAAACTTATCCAATATATATCAGGAAAACTTTGTTCATCAAATCCATAAAAATCTGAATGTCTCATCAAACTCAGTCACACAATCTTACTACAGAATCCAATTCAAAAACAAGATCTAACCAATCCATATTCCAAAAATTCTGAGCTGCTACATCAACTCTTCCACTCCAAGAACCATCCTACTACCGGGCTAACTACCAAAATTGCTTCTGGAACCAAAATAATATGGAACTCATCTCCAGATACAGACAAACTTCTGATTACCTCAGTAGTACCACATGAGAATTCTCAGCCTCAAACAAAAGATTGCCTAAGACAAATTCCCAAACAAATCGCAAGTCACTTTTGTGATCCTACCTAGTTTGGATTCCAAAGAACTGTCCTCTCTTTACCAAATAGAACAGCTTTAAGCTTTTTCAAACAAGGTTAACCCTTCAGAAAACATCATCACTTGCCCGGACTGCTGAAAGAAGAACCACCAAGATTCCTGAACCATCGGAGAAACAAGCCACACCGCTGCTTCCAAACTCTACCTTGATGATACTGCGAAGCTAAAGACCTTCTCGTCATCACAATGAACACTTCGAGCTGAACTGCTACCACAGCTAACCAAAAACTTCTAATCCAAAGTCTCCTTGAAAACCAAAACCATCAACAAATCACACAAAAAACCTTCGAGATGGCAGACAACCCAAAAGAAACTCGGACTCCAAACCAAGCATCAATATCTCGCTTTTCTTAAGAAATGATAAATGAGACCATGCCAAAGCGGAATAACTCATAGACCTTAGTCTCATATTCCAAAACAGCCAACCTCCATGCTACAAATCCAAATAACTTCTATAGACAAATCTTCCCTGCGGCAGGTAAAGATTGCCCCTCAACAACTTCCAAAACTTCTTCAAGAGAAAACACCTCCTGAAAATATCCAAGGATACTGCATCTCATCATACAATTATCAAGATGTCATCACTTACATCTGCACTTCTGACAGATCCAAACTTACATTCCCAAGATAGTCTCTGAATCCTTAAAAAGATTTCCTTCGGAATTCAGAGAAATCCTTACTCCAAACTACAAATCTTACTCAAGACAATATTAGGTCTACAGTCTCGACAAATGCTTCCAACCTCAAACATATGGACCTCTTCCATTAGTGGTAGTCGTGTTACACACACAAACGACTACTCCATCTACCTTTAAAACTTATGTTGGAAAATTCGAACAGATAACCCAACAGATTAGGTATATATATATAAAAATACAAGTACGCTCTCTCAAGAAAGACACCACTCCAGAGCCTATGTATTCAATCAACATAATGCTCTGATACCAAATGAGACGACCCGACTTCCTATCTCCAGGAAATCGCATCATCTTGAAGAAAGAAAGGGATATAAGAAGAAAAGAAAGAGAAAGAAGAACACAACAAGAACAGATAACTCACAGCGGAACGAATGAAATATAATATATCACATAAAATATTACATAGTATCATATTACATCAGAGTACACAACTTAAAACAACATGTATTAGACAATTATAAACATCTGTCTAACTACAACTCAAGTACAACAGACACAAATTCCAAACAAACACAGCGGAACCATAATATATCTACACGTGGAAGCCTCCTACTCCATATCACCTCTAGAATTCGTCAAGAAAACCTAAATCACTTGACTACTCATACATAATATGAGTACCCAAGAGTTTAATAAAATAGAAAATAAACACTCGGGTCAGACAGGGGTCTGGTGTGAGTAAACGGGTTAAAATTGCTTAACTTTAGAAAAACCTTTGAAAAGAAAAGGTATCACGTAAGACTTTCCACACATAAACATGGAAAAGTTTTTACCTTGCGCTAACCAAAACATTTGATAGGAAATCCAGTGATATTATAATAGTGTCTAGGGTTTTCAAGTAAATAAGAAATAGCCGAAATTGTTACATTCATTAAATTCCAGCTACTAGCCACAAAAGTGGGTAATACAATCAAAGCCGTAGGGTCTCGTAGGAAGAATGGGTTTCCATCAAAGGCAGGGCTACTGAGGTACCGTCCATCACACTACGTGGCCTAGATCAACGTACCAAGGAGTACGCCCGCTCCCTTGCAACACAAGGCCGGAACCATCCCTTACTGGACAGTCCCGAACAAGACCACCCCGTAGTTGGCGCGACCAACCACACACTAAGCCGAAATAGAAAGGGACCTCTAGACAAGGGTAAATCTCACTCTCAAGTGGGGGCTACCCACGAAACCTTACTGCACCTCCCCTGTTTTAGCCATTCCCGATTGATGAGGCTTGAGGCTGCGATTACCTTTATAGAACACATCTATCTTAGAATGCTCATCGTCCACCTGACGATGTTCTGAAAGCATTCAATCCATACAAGTTCGTTCCGGGTTCGAACGAAACCGAAGGCACTATCTCGTTGCACTCGTTTTGGAATCATCCTCAGAGTCAATGACCATAGCCCTTGCACTCTAAATCACCATCTCGAACCTATAAGTACTATCCCGTCAAACTTATTACGGAATCACCCATAGAGTTATTCTGACGTATAGTCCTTACACCTCGAGTCTTCACTAGCTCCACTTGGATTCACGACCTAACGTTTAATTGGAATCGATGTGGTTTTTGAATTATCCAAATATAGAAACCCGATCCTGGTCTAACCAAACCAAATGCCATTTTAGTGTCCAAGTTGTTCTTAAGGGTTTAAACAATTAAACCCATATTCAGGATGATATAAACAGATGGATGAATCACATTATCACACAGATAATTCATAACAACATTCATCTTCACAAAGCAACATATCACATATCATAGATATCCAAATCATCCAGTATCAACCCATCAATCACCCAATACCAATCATCCAATACCAACCAATCATCCAATATCAGTCAATTAACCAAAGCAGAATTGATTAACTCTTAATCAATTGGATTACCTAAATCCTTCTTCATTTAGCCATTACAAATAAATAAATTAATCATCTCTAATGATCTTCCTCAATTAATCTTCCTTGATTAATTATATTTAATTACATTTAAGTAATCAACCTTAACCATATTCAGTAATTGACCTTTAATTACTATCATTAATTACAATAATTAATGATCATACATTTACTTCTATTAATTAATCAATTATAATTAATTACATTAAACCTTAACTAATTATAATTAATTAATCACACTTAATTTAAATCACTCACACTAATCAACTTTGATTAATATCATTAATTAACTAATGAAACTTATTAATTAATAATTCCTTTAATTAAATAATTAACTTGTAATAAATCAACTCATTAATCATAATTAGTAATTAATAATTTGTAACTACTTATCTTAATTAATTAACTTCTTAATTAACTATATTTATCCTTTGATTAATTAATCTAATTAATTAATCTTTATTGCTTCATTAAGTAATTATTAATTAATAATCCTTAATTAATTACTTTATTAATTAATTACAATTCTAATGAATTACACTTAGTAGTTAATCTTAAATTAATCTCATTCATTAATTAATAAATCACATTAATTAACTAAGTAATTAACTCTTAATTACTTAACAAGTAATTATCTCTAATTACTTTATTAATAACTCTTAATTACTCTCTTAATTAATTACTTAACAAGTAATCAATTCCATTATTAAATAATCCTTAATCCTTTAATTAATTAATTATTTCATAATTAATTAATTACTATAATTATATTAATTAATTCTTTAATTGATATCATCAAGTGATTAACCAATAATCACTTCCATTAAAATACTCCATGAGTAATTACCACTAATTACTTCCATAATTAATTACTTTCATCCTTAATTATATTCAAACATTAACCATTGATTACTTTATTAAGTAATCACACTTAATTAATCCATAATTAAGTGATATTAAAATTAAATAAACAATTAACTAATTATTTAAAATTAATTAAACAATTAATTAATTAACTTCTAATATTAAAGAAAATCTTTCATAAATTAAGAAAACCATAAATCTTAATCAAACCTATCTTATTAACAAATCATATTAAATAAGTATCCTTAAGTTAATTATCCAAATAATTTAACCTTATTTATTTCCATAAATAAATTATTTGAAATATTTAAATCTTATTAATTCAAAGATAAATTATTCAACTTGGTTTACAAAATCTTAATAATAGTCTTACTTGGAGATAAAGCATTTATAAATCAATTCCAAATTTAAAACACTTTAAATTATCAAATTTTTAAACTTATTTGTTTCAGTATAAATTGAAAATTTTTGTTATTAAAACATTACTTCAAAATTTAACTTAAAACTTTGACTTAATAATTAAATTCAAATTTCTCTTTTAAATTTGAATTTTAAACTTAATTAAGATAATTATTTTCAAACAAACATCTTCAAACATTTTAAATTTGAAATATAAATTAAATTTCACTTTTAAATGTTTGATTTACTTTCATTTTAAATCAACAAGTTTAACTTTATATCTCACTTCCTTTATAAACTTGTTCTTATAATTATAACTTGATTTATACTTATTTATACAAGCCAAAACCTGCATTTAGCACTACAGAATCAAGCCGAGAAATCTCGAGACCAAACGCAGATACTCTCGTGTCTTCCCCGAAGCAAACCCACGCCCCAACATCTTCGAGTCCTACGCGAGAAATACGCGAGTGCTACTTCGAGTTTCAATCGTCTTCTCCAAACCAAAAACCCCCCAGTGCACAGACCCAAACACGGTGCACGTTGCACCACCATCCAAACTACTTCGACCATCAAGTCGATTACCGACAAACGCCAAACGACCTCTACGACCATCTCCTCAACTCGGATCGGAAGATAAACTCGAGAATCAAAATTTGACCCATAAACTTAAAACTGCAGAAGCAACTCGAATACAACATCCCATCGCCGCCGACCAACTCGTCGCCTTTGAACCCCGCCTACTTCACCATCGAACACCATGATCTCAAGCTTCATTCTTCCCCAAATGCGATCGAACTCGATCCACTAACCAAGCCGAAATTTGCCTTCACAGCCAAGACGAAAACAAAAGCAACTGAAACCCTAGTTTCTTTAAAATCGAACGATTTAGACAATAGAAAAAATCTGAAGCATTTTTCCCAAAATCTATAACTTAAGAATAAGCTACAACCTAAATTTCAACTCAAATTATTGAGTATATCATCTGCAGTTCACAAAAATTTCCAAAATGTTCAAACTCAAAATTCTCTTGATTCCTTAAACTAAAAATCATGAAACTTGTATTAAAATTCAAGATTTTTACCCACTAATTTGTTCATGTAACTTAAATCATAAATCAAAATTTTTGATTTATCATATATAACAGTATTTTACTGTTTTTCTTAATTTTAAACTCATTTGCTAAAGTTAAGATCCTAAAATTATTTTAAAAGCCATCATCTTCCTCACACAAACAACTTTTATTTAAATTTCAAAATCAAATAATGATTTCATTTATTTGTATTGAATATTTCTTTTAACAGGACCTTCTCAGTAAATTAACAGAGAAACTCTTGCATGTATATGAACTGACAAGCTCACCCATCATAAGCATAGCAATTCATATAAATTTAAGCTATAGTATTTTAATTCAAGAAATCAACACATGCATAGCAGTAAAATTTAGATCAACTGTTTTTAAAAGAAATTTACTCACCCTTTGAATTTTCAAAGCAGATTTTTAATTACTTCCAGGATTTGAACATTTATCTGGAAAACTTTGATTGCATGCTTCAATTGATTGTTAAAAATGTTGAAACTAATCTGAACTTGTTGCGGCCCTTCATTTGGAATGCAGTTTTGAAGAAATGCAGATTTGAGGTTGAAGATGATATGAAGTTGCAGGCTTTAGGTTGTTGTGAAGAACTTGTTTGCAGGTTAAGGTTGAAGATCTAATTGCATTTGCAGGTTTAATTTGAATTCTTACATTACGAGTTTTGATTTCAGACTTTCAAAATGAAATTTCTGTTTTGAGTTAGAAAAAAAATAGTAATGAAAATATTATTATTAAATAGAATTAAAGAAACTAACATTTTTAAACAAAAGAAGACACTTGTTATAAAACTTACATTTGTCAAACAATTGGTTTGATAGTTTTACAAGTGTTACTAAGAAATGTTTAGATGGTTACACATGTTTTTAAGTCTTTAAATATAATTTTATTTAATTTAAATGTAAATGTAAGCTTACTTATTTATGTAAATATAAACTTGCTTTTTAAATTTACTTCATTAAGGAGATTCTAAAACTTGTTATAACATAAATATACATCTTATACATATATATTTTAAATTTTAAAACATTTATATTTATCATTTATAACCATTTATATTAGGTATTTCAAAAAGAAAGCAAGACAGAATGTTTAAATCCTTTTTTAAACTATCTTATTTAAAATAAATAACAATCTTATTTTTTAAAAACAAACAATTACCTTATAATTGAAAACAATTTGACAAATCTAAATTAACTTTTGAAAATATAAATTAAAACAAAGCTTAAAATTATAATTTCATACATATACAAATTATCCATAGATTAAATTAAATTAAATTTAAAACAATATCAAATTATAACATGTACAACATATATATTACAATTTGCAAAATCATGTTTTATTTACAACACAAGATCTTCTATTCACAATATATCAGATATATGTATTATCAATAGAATAAAATTTCATTAGCTTTGCAAAATTAATCTTATCAATATTTTAAATTGTCAGAAGATATTGATCACAATTATCAGATTAAATATTTATTAACCTTAAAAAGAATTAATTTACCAATTTAAATTGAAATTATAAAGAAAAATTATCAAATCAATTTAATTATTTACACAGATTATTAAATTGATATTGCCTCAAATTCCGGGTCGTTACAATCCTCCCCCCTTAAAAGAATTTCGTCCCCAAAATTTAAAAGTAAAGGTAATTTAATAATTCAGCAAAGATTTTAATTTCAATCAGCAACGCATTCCTATTATCCAATAACTAACAACCATAGCAATCAATCAAACAAACAAACCTAACTAATTATCCTGACAGAAATCAGAATAAATCTCTAATATTATCTCGAGTTTCCCAAGTATAAATCACCGGAAGACTCGCTCTACAAATGCTCGACAAACTACTGCCAAAATCCAGAGCTATTCTCACCTCTAGATCCATCAATCTGAACAAAACATCAGACTAAACTCAAATCTAGCACATCTTTCAAAATCCAACTGAACTGCAGATTCAACAACCAATGATGAATCATACACGTACTCCCTCAGAGATACGTGAAATACAATGAATTCCAGTTATCCAAACTGGCAATTAAATCCTATAGACAACAGATCTTATTTTATCAGATCACAGATAAGAAATCTCAAACGCCCCATCACTAACCAACCAATCTTACTCAATTACTGCTCTCTTAACCAGAGAAATCTTAACAATGAAGTCTCCAACTTCGAATTCTAAACTCCTTATCTCAATTTAGCATAACTCAACAGACAATCCTTAGTTGCCAATCTTCTCCTGATCAGCTCAACCTATGCTGATACTTCCAGAAACAAATAGATCCAAGCAAACCAGCTTCTGGATCCCATTCAACAGAAAAGTCTTCCATAATCCATCGAAATCCAGATCTCAAGCTCTACTTCTCAAGCAATAGCAAACTGAACTTGCTTCCTTCCTTGTATAGCTGCTACCTCGCTTTTTTTGCACAGCTCTGATTCTGAAATAGATGAGAATACTGTTGATGAACACGAGTATAAACTTATCCAATGTATATCAGGAAAACTTTGTTCATCAAATCCATAAAAATCTAAGTGTCTCATCTAACTCAGTCACACAATCTTACTACAAAATCCAATTCAAAAACAAGATCTAACCAATCCAAATCCCAAAAATTCTGAGCTGCTACATCAACTCTTCTACTCCAAGAACCATCCTACTACCAGGCTAACTACCAAAATTGCTTCTGGAACCAAAACAATATGGAACTCATCTCCTGATACAGAAAAACTTCTGATTACCTCAGTAGTTCCTACTACCACATGAGAATTCTCAACCTCAAACAAAAGATTGCCTAAGACAAATTACCAAACAAATCGCAAGACAATTTTGCGATCCTACCTAGTTTGGATTCCAAAGAAACTGTCATCTCTTTACCAAATAGAATAGCTTTAAGCTTTTCCAAACAAGGTTAACCCATCATAAAACATCATCACCTGCCCGGACTGCTGATAGAAGAACCACCAAGATTCCTGAACCATCGGAGAAACAAGCCACACCGCTGCTTCCAAACTCTACCTTGATGATACTACGACGCTAAAGATCCTCTTGTCAGCACAACGAACACTTCGAGCTGAACTGCTACCACAGCTAACCAAAAACTTCTAATCCAAAGTCTCCTTGAAAACCAAAACCATCAACAAATCACACAAAAGACCTTCGAGATGGCAGACAACCCAAAAGAAACTCGGACTCCAAACCAAGCATCAACATCTCTCTTTTCTTAAGAAATGATAAATGAGACCATGCCAAAGCGGAATAACTCATAGACCTTAGTCTCATATTCCAAAATAGCCAACCTCCATGCTACAGATCTAGATAACTTCTATAGACAAATCTTCCCTGCGACAGGTAAAGATTGCCCCTCAACAACTTCCAAAACTGCTTCAAGAGAAAACACCTCCTGAAAATATCCAAGGATACTGCATCTCATCATATAGTTATCAAGATGTCATCACTTACTTCTGCACTTCCGACAGATCCAAACTTACAATTCCAAGATAGTCTCCGAATCCTTAAAAAGATTTCCTTCGGAATTCAGAGAAATCCTTACTCCAAACTACAAATCTTACACGAGACGGTATTAGGTATACAGTCTCAACAAATACTTCCAACCTCAAACATATGGACCTCTTCCATTAGTGGTAGTCATGTTACACACACAAACCACTACTCCATCTACCTTTAAAACTTATGTTGGAAAATTCGAACAGATAACCCAACAGATTAGGTAGATATTGATATATATATAGTTATATATATATAGTTATATATATAAATGGAAGTACGCTCTCTTAATAAAGACACCACTCCAGAGCCTAGGTAGTCAATCAACATAAAGCTCTGATACCAAATGAGACGACCCACTTCCTATTTCTAGGAAATCGCATCATCTTGAAGAAAGAAAGGGATAGAAGAAGAAAAGAAAGAGAAAGAAGAACACAACAAGAACAGATAACTCACAGCGGAACGAATGAAATATAATATATCACATAAAATATTACATAGTATCATATTACATCAGAGTACACAACTTAAAACAACACGTATTAAACAGTTATAAACATCTGTCTAACTACAACTCAAGTACAACAGATACAAATGCCAAACAAACACAGCGGAACCATAATATATCTACACGTGGAAGCCTCCTACTCCATATCTCCGCCAGAATTCATCAAGCAAACCTGGATCACTTGACTACTCATACATAATATGTGTACCCAAGAGTTTAATAAACAGAAAATAAACACTCGTGTCAGACAGGGGTTTGGTGTGAGTAAACGGTTAAAATTGCTTAATTTTAGAAAAACCTTTGAAAAGAAAAGGTATCACGTAAGACTTCCCACACATAAACATGGAAAAAAAATTACCTTACGCTAACCAAAAAAATTGATAGGAAATCCAGTGATATTATAATAGTGTCTAGGGTTTTCAAGTAAATAAGAAATAGCCGAAATTGTTACATTCATTAAATTCCAGCTACTAGCCACAAAAGCGGGTGATACAATCAAAACCGTAGGGTCTCGTAGGAAGAATGGGTTTCCATCAATGGCAGGGCTACTGAGGTACCGCCCGTCACAGTACGTGGCCTAGATCAACGTACCGAGGAGTACGCCCGCTCCCCTGCAACACAAGGCCAGAACCATCCCTTACTGGACAGTCCCGTACAAGACCACCCGTAGTTGGCGCGACCAACCACACACTAAGCCGAAATAGAAAGGGACCTCTAGACAGGGGTAAATCTCACTCTCAAGTGGGGGCTACCCACGAAGCCTTGCTGCACCTCCCTTGTTTTTGCCATTCCCGATTAATGAGGCTTGAGGCTGCGATTACCTTTATAGAACACATCTATCTTAGAATGCTCATCGTCCACCTGACGATGTTCTGAAAGCATTCAATCCATACAAGTTCGTTCCGGGTTTGAACGAAACCGAAGGCACTATCTCGTTGCACTCATTTTGGAATCACCCTCAGAGTCAACGACCATAGCCCTTGCACTCTAAATCACGATCTCGAACCTATAAGTACTATCCCGTCAAACTCATTACGGAATCACCCATAGAGTTATTCGGACGTATAGTCCTTACACCTCGAGTCTTCACTAGCTCCACTTGGATTCACGACCTAACGTTTAATTGGAATCGATGTGGTTTTTGGATTATCCAAATATGGAAACCCGATCCCGGTCTCACCGAAACCAAATGCCATTTTAATGTCCAAGTTGTTCTTAAGGGTTTAAACAATTAAACTCATATTCGGCATGATATAAACATATAGATGAATCACATTATCACACGGATAATTCATAACAACATTCATCTTCACAAAGCAACATATCACATATCATAGATATCCAAATCATCAAGTATCTACCCATCAATCACCCAATACCAATCATCCAATACCAACCAATCATCCAATATCAGTCAATAAACTAATATCAATCAATTAACCAAAGCTAAATTGATTAACTTTTAATCAATTGGATTACCTAAATCCTTCTTCATTTATTTATTACAAATAAATAAATTAATCATCTCTAATGATCTTCCTCAATTAATCTTCCTTGATTAATTATATTTAATTACATTTAAGTAATCAACCTTAACCATATTCAGTAATTGACCTTTAATTACTATCATTAATTACAATAATTAATGATCATACATTTACTTCTATTAATTAATCAATTATAATTAATTGCATTAAACATTAATTAATTATAATTAATTAATCACACTTAATTTAAATCACTTACACTAATAAACTTTGATTAATATCATTAATTAAATAAAAAACATATTAATTAATAATTCCTTTAATTAAATAATTAACTTGTAATAAATCAACTCATTAATCATAATTAGTAATTAATAATTCCTTTAATTAAATAATTAACTTGTAATAAAATCAACTCATTAATCATAATTAGTAATTAATAATTTGTAACTACTTATCTTAATTAATTAACTTCTTAATTAACTATATTTGTCCTTTGATTAATTAATCTAATTAATTAATCTTTATTACTTCATTAAGTAATTATTAATTAATAATCCTTAATTAATTACTTTATTAATTAATTACAATTCTAATTAATTACACTTAGTAATTAATCTTAAATTAATCTCATTCATTAATTAATAAATCACGTTAATTAATTAATTAAGCAATTAACTCTTAATTACTTAACAATTAATTATCTCTAATTACTTCATTAATAACTCCTAATTACTCTCTTAATTAATTACTTAACAAGTAATTAATTCCATTATTAACTAATCCTTAATCCTTTAATTAATTAATTATTTCATAATTAATTAATTCCTACAATTATATTAATTAATTCTTTAATTGTTATCATCAAGTGATTAACCAATAATCACTTCTATTAAAATACTCCATGAGTAATTACCATTATTACTTCCATAATTAATTACTTCCATCCTTAATTATATTCAAACATTAACCATTGATTACTTCATTAAGTAATCACACTTAATTAATCCATAATTAAGTGATATTAAAATTAAATAAACAATTAACTAATTATTTAAAATTAATTAAACAATTAATTAATTAACTTCTAATATTAAAGAAAATATTTCATATATTAAGAAAACCATAAATCTTAATCAAACTTATCTTATTAACAAATCATATTAAATAAGTATCCCTAAGTTAATTATCCAAATAATTTAACCTTATTTATTTCCATAAATAAATTATTTCAACTATTTAAATCTTATAAATTCAAAGACAAATTATTAAACTTGGTTTACAAAATCTTAATAATAGTCTTACTTGGAGATAAAGCATTTATAAATCATTTCCAAATTTAAAACACTTTAAATTATCAAATTTTTAAACTTATTTGTTTCAATATAAATTGAAATTTTTTTATTAAAACATTACTTCAAAATTTAACTTAAAACTTTGATTTAATAATTAAATTCAAATTTCTCTTTTAAATTTGAATTTTGGCAACGCCAGTCGGTTTTATAGTGGATCGTCCACTTTTATTTCGAACGAAATAAAAACATGAAGTACAGGAGTAAGGCAGAGGCACCTTAACTACAAAGAAAATAAGAAAATACAGCACAGGAGTGTGACAGACATATCACAACTACAACTAACTACTATCAACCTAAGACTTCTCCGTAGAGATAGTAAGTCGCACATCATCTTCCACCTGGGAAGAAACCAAAGAGGTGTTCCCAATAATACCATAATAGGGGCGAAACAGGAAAGCAAGAGAAGGATCATAAATCTCAGCATCAGAAGAGTAAATAAAAGATCGATCCTAAGTAAAATCAGCAAGCATAATAGAATTTAACTCAGCATACGATCCATCCAAATCAAGAACCAAGGAATCACCCGAAGGGCGATAATAAAGGCGCCGCTGGTACGAAAAATCACCGGTAACAAATCTAAAATAGGAACCATCAACGGGGTTTAATTGCAAAGCAGACTGTCGATCAATCCAACATTTCTCAGATTCATCCCAAACGATAGGCAACACAGACGTAGCAAGATCCAAAGCAGGAGAGGAGTCCGCAGAATCAATAATAGGGACAATGGGAGGAAGAGGGGATGAAGGCCGAGCAAGAGAAGACGGAGGAACAGGAGGAACTTTGGGAACCCATTTCCTGAGCGGAGGCCGTGGGAGTGGTATCTTAGGCGCAGCAGCAGAAACAGCAGAATGCGTGCAATCAGAAACCAAGTGACCAAAGGAGAGACAGGAGGAACAAATGTCTGAGACCCAACCATAACGAACACGGACATCTACCACATGGCCAACTGCTAACTGAACAGGAATAGAGGTAGGGAGAGGCTTACAGGGGGAAATCTCAATCAACGCTTTGGCGTATATCAGCTTATCACGCGCAACAGTGTTAGCATCAAAACATTTCAATTTTCCAACATTACATGCAAGCCAATTCAAGCCGAGCAGCGGCTGTAGTGCAGAAGGAATTTGAGAAAAATAAACCCACACAGGGATAGAATGCACCTGTTCACGCGCATGAGCAACCGTAGGAGACCAAGGAGTTATAATAAACGGTTTCCCATCAAAAAAAGATGGCTCAGCCTTAAGAACACGACAGCGATCCTCAAAGGAAGAGAACAACAGGAAATACATAGAGTCAACCAGCTTAACACGAAGATTCCCATGAAGCTTCCAAGCCCTACGAAAAACAGAAGCCGCATCAAGAAGGCGATGCTTTGGGTCCAAAAAGAACCCAACCAAATACTCTGACCAATAATCAATTCCGGCTTGCATAACATTCGGCGGAGGGATCATCATGCCATTATCCTCAACGATTTCAAATTCCACTGGTTCATATACACCCGCGTTACGGGGCAAAGATGAAAAGAGCGATGACCATGTTTTGGGAACAGCCTGGGATGGGGCAGCAGGTGGATACACCACCACCTTGGGGACACTAACAGAGCCTGGAAAGATAGCACTAGTAGGCGAGGAGTTTTCATGGAAATGATCAGCAGTTTTCAATACAGGGGAATTGGGAAAATTATTCTCAGTACCATTTTGACAAACACCCGAAGTGCATTGAGCAAAATTTAATTCTCAGCAGTCACAGGTCGCAAATCACAACCAAAATCACCAGAGTCATCACCATTCACACCAGAAACAACTACGTCATTCACATTTTTAGCCAAAGAACCAATAACTGGACGACGGACATTACCATCCACACAACTAAAACACGCAGTTCGATCGCAATAGGAATCTATAGCAGGACCAACAGATTGGTTAGCGGAAGGCAGTGGTGGAAACTCAGAATCAGAGAGCGTAGGCGGCAAAAGCACTGGATTCCTAAAAGATCTTCCAGATCGAGTTGAAGATGACGTAGAAGAAGGAGCTACGGGGAGTGACGGCGGTATAGGAGAGGAAGGCATGGAGAGAACTGAGCTAGGTAGAGGAAGAAACGAGCAAGGGGAAGTCGATCAAAACAGATGCGAACAGAGGTTCGCGAAAAAATCACGCCATTAAAATCACGCCATTAATTTTAAACTTTGGGTAAAAAAAACATCTTAAAACATTTTAAATTTGAAATATAAATTAAATTTCACTTTTAAATGTTTGATTTACTTTCATTTTAAATCAATAAGTTTAACTTTATATCTCACTTCCTTTATGAACTTGTTCTTATAATTTTAACTTGATTTATACTTATTTATACAACAAGCCAAAACCTGCATTTAGCACTACAGAATTAAGCCGAGAAATCTCGAGACCAAACGCAGATACTCCCGTGTCTTCCCCGAAGCAAACCCATGCCCCAATATCTTCGAGTCCTACGCGAGAAATACGCGAGTGCTACTTCGAGTTCCAATCGTCTTCTCCAAACCAAAAACCCCCCAGTGCACAGACCCAAACACGGTGCACGTTGCACCACCATCCAAACTACTTCGACCATCAAGTCAATCGCCGACAAACGCCAAACGACCTCTACGACCATCTCCTCAACTCGGATCGAAAGATAAACTCGAGAATCAAAATTTGACCCATAAACTTAAAACTGCAGAAGCAACTCGAACCCAACATCCCATCGCCGCCGACCAACTCGTCGCCTTTGAACCCCGCCCACTTCACCATCGAACACCATGATCTCAAGCTTCATTCTTTCCCAAACGCGATCGAACTCGATCCACTAACCAAGCCGAAATTTGCCTTCACAGCCAAGCCGAAAACAAAAGCAACTAAAACCCTAGTTTCTTTAAAATCGAACGATTTAGACAATAGAAAAAATCTGAAGCATTTTTCCCAAAATCTATAACTTAAGAACAAGCTACAACCTAAATTTCAACTCAAATTATTGAGTATATCATCTACAGTTCACAAAAATTTCCAAAATTTTCAAACTCAAAATTCTCTTGATTCCTTAAACTAAAAATCATGAAACTTGTATTAAAATTCAAGATTTTTACCCACTAATTTGTTCATGTAACCTAAATCATAAATCAAAATTTTTGATTTACCATATATAACAGTATTTTACTGTTTTTCTTAATTTTAAACTCATTTGCTAAAGTTAAGATCCTAAAATTATTTTGAAAGCCATCATCTTCCTCACACAAACAACTTTTATTTAAATTTCGAAATCAAATAATGATTTCATTATTTGTATCGAATATTTCTTTTAACATGACCTTCTCAGTAAATTAACAGAGAAACTCTTGCATGTATATGAACTGACAAGCTCGTCCATCATAAACATAACAATTCATATAAATTTAAGCTATGGTATTTTAATTCAAGACAATCAACTCATGCATAGCAGTAAAATTTAGATCAACTGTTTTTAAAAGAAATTTACTCACCCTTTGAATTTTGCAGAGCAGATTTTTAATTACTTCCAGGATTTGAACATTTATTTGGAAAACTTTGATTGCATGCTTCAATTGATTGTTAAAAATGTTGAAACTAATCTGAACTTGCTGCAGCCCTTCATTTGGAATGCAGTTTTGAAGAAATGCAGATTTGAGGTTGAAGATGATATGAAGTTGTAGGTTTTAGGTTGTTGTGAAGAACTTGTTTGCGGGTTAAGGTTGAAGATCTAATTGCATTTGCAGGTTTAATTTGAATTCTTACATTACAGGTTTTGATTTCAGACTTTCAAAATGAAATTTTTGTTTTGAGTTAGAAAAAAAAGAGTAATGAAAATATTATGATTAAATAGAATTAAAGAAACTAAAATTTTTAAACAAAAGAAGACACTTGTTATAAAACTTACATTTGTCAAACAATTGGTTTGATTGTTTTACAAGTGTTACTAAGATATGTTTAGATGGTTACACATGTTTTTAAGTCTTTAAATATAATTTTATTTAATTTAAATGTATATGTAAGCTTACTTATTTATGTAAATGTAAACTTACTTTTTAAATTTACTTCATTAAGGAGATATTCTAAAACTGGTTATAACATAAATATACATCTTATACCTATATATTTTAAATTTTAAAACGTTTATATTTATCATTTATAACCATTTATATTAGGTATTTCAAAAAGAAAGCAAGACAAAATGTTTAAATCCTTTTTTAAACTTTCTTATTTAAAATAAATAACAATCCGATTTTTTAAAAACAAACAATTACCTTATAATTGAAAACAATTTGACAAATCTAAATTAACTTTTGAAAATATAAATTAAAACAAAGCTTAAAATTATAATTTCATACATATACAAATTATCCATAGATTTAATTAAATTTAAAACAATATCAAATTATAACATGTACAAACATATATATTACAATTTGCAAATTCATCTTTTATTTAAAACACAAGATCTTCTATTCACAATATATCACATATATGTATTATAAATAGATTAAAATTTCATTAGCTTTGCAAAATAAATCTTATCAATATTTTAAATTGTCAGAAAGATATTGATCACAATTATAAGATTAAATATTTATTAACCTTAAAAAGAATTAATTTACCAATTTAAATTGAAATTATAAAGAAAAATTATCAAATCAATTTAATTATTTACACAGATTATTAAATAGATATTGCCTCAAATTCCGGGTCGTTACAAGAAGGAATTCAAAAGTTCTCAAAACGTACCGATACGGTGAACTGTTTCACAGATTCCATTGTCCACCGAACACCGAAACAAGCAAATGAATATATCGTGAGGATCATCATCACAAGAGATCAAAACGGTATACAGGTATCAGTGGTATGATCATCCTATCAAAAGTCGATAATCGGTACCTAAAAATGATGCTGAAATACCAAAAATAAGATGAATGGAGCAATAGCAGTCCAAATTGAAGAAACAAAATATAACGTTTCACTCAAAAGATGATTTACAAATTTATTGTATAAAAATATTCAGGTTTGGGAAATATTTTATTATTATCTAATATTAACTGATTTGAATTTAAATCAAATAACACAAGAAAATAAACTTTCATATTATTAGATGAACTTTTACCATTTACTATGTTTAAATAAACGCATTCCAAATATAAATTTTCAATTCAAAATTTTATTGTTTAAAATTTCATAAAAATTAAATTAATTAAATTTATAAAACCATTAAAATTTACGGGTCGTTACATTACTAATTACATCATGTTATGTAATAATATCATATCATAAATAAACATAATTCATCAATTCATCATAAGCATGAGATTTCCTTCACGAAATTTTGAATAGTAGTTTTTACAGTCAATTAATTTTAAATTTCCACTCAGGCCTTACTTTTACCAGTTGGTAACTGTACTAGCCACTTAAGACTTCCACTTTGTTGTTTATCTTATTTTTTCCCTTGATTTTTATTGTGGATAGATAATTAGTTTGTCTCCAAAGCCTTATACTATTTTCCATTGTTTATTATGTTGTGTTTAGATAAATGGTTGCCTCAAAGCCCTTATACAAATAATCATAATTTATTTTATCGTGTTTAGACAAACGATTATCACAAAGGCCTTACACCAATAATCATCATTTATTATGTCGTTTTCGACAAATGGTTGCTACAAATACCCTACACCAACAATCATCATTTATTATATCATTTTTAGATAAACAATTGCCATACAGGCCTTACGCACACAGTCATAATTTATTATGTTGTGTTCAGACAGACGGTTGCCACTCCAGCCTTACAGCAACGATCATCAATGTATGTTGCTAATAGACAATTAGATGCTACAAAAGCCTTACTCCATTTTTCTTATATGTTTTCATGAACAGGCAATTAGATGCTATGAAAGCCTTATTCCATCAATCTCATATATTGTCGTGAATAGACTAGAATTTTCCACTAAATCCTACCATCAGCATTGCCAAATATATTGTTATGTTTAGACATTTGGTAGCCACTAAGGCCTTCCATAAGAACTGTAGAAAATAATGTCGTGCTTAGACGTATTGTTGCCACTAAGGCTTTATATTCACACTACAATTATCTTTAATGTTCCACTTACCATCACATAGCTATTAAGCTAAATCTCAGTTTCATTCTTTAAATAGTTATTTCTCCTTAACTTATTATTATTTATGGTCAATTCATTCCCTAAGAAATTCTCAAACACTACTTTAGAAGGGAGCTTCCAAAGTGCAACAAAGGTTCATTCTTTTACTTAGGATTTCTTAGCATTATTAGCCATCTCATACTCGCATTACCTAAATGTCCCACGTTTACCCTAGGTTGTCACACATTGAAATTTAATGCCATAACAAGTTAATTTTATATGATTAGAAATCACATTTTAACACCAAGGTGTTGTCGCATGTTGAACGCCAAGAAGCTATCACAAGTTGATATAATTTAAAGCTATTTCAAGTTGATCCTAGCATAGCTACCACATGTTGACTCCAACTTAAACTTTGCAAGTTGACCCCAACATGGCTACCGCATGTTAGCTCCAACTAAGTTATCATAAGTTGATCCTGACAAAGCTATCTCCACAAAGTTGTCACATGTTGGCTCTAACTTAACCGTCGCAAGTTGAGTTAATTTAGAACTATCGCATGTTGACATGTATCCAAGCTATTGTAGTTTGAGCTTCCCTTAGCTATTGTAAATTAACATTGGCCATCATTAGTTAACATGGCATTTTAGTAATTATTATGAAAACTATTATTTCCATCTAAAGGAATTACTTTCCACCTTGATATATGTCGAGTTATCATTGGTTTATATAAGCTTTTACAAATTTCTTTTCAAAATTTATTAATTCATTCTTTAATATATGGTTAATTATCCTTATGTAATTAGCCCTTTTCTTTACTTATTATCATTTAAATTCGAAAATGAGAGAGAAAAGATCCTAAAAATTCATAAGAAATCAAATTCACCATATATTACCTCATGTAAAAATTTAGGCCAAAATTATTATTTTAAATAATTAATCAAAATTAGGCATTTTCTCAACTTGAAGATTCATATAAATTGGATATAATTTTAGAAAATTATGAAATTAAAAGCCCATCTCCAAATTCTCATTTTACACATCATATAAAATTTCAAATGATTTAGAGAAGTTTGATTCAAGTTTTATCCCTAACACATCAAAGTCCTCATCTTTAAATTCCCCTAACATGAACAAATATTATTTATCATTCTTATATTTGTTCCTTATCATTAAAGCAACAAAAATTCATATAATCCTAATCCATATAGGTTTGTAAGGTTTTAGAGGAAGAATTATTCGCATTTGGTTTGATTAAACCTGGTTGGTTTTCTTAAGAAACGAACGCTCCTTCTCTTTTCCCTCAGATTTTCTTCTTTCCTCCCTTGAAAATATGATAAGCCCAAGCTTTTTGATTTCTTTCTTTTAGTTTGTGGGAAAATGAGAGAACGAATGAGGATTCAGAGTGTAACAGTTTAATACTTTGGGCTTTGTGCTAATACCCCATTCTAGCATATTCTTGTTAAATCTTTAAATCCTCGTTCTACATTCATTCACTACCTATTAATTAACCTATCTTTATTTTATCCCACAACTTAATTTGATTAATAATTTATTTAATTAATTTCCCATATTATGCTACTCTAAAATATGAGGTGTTACAGTCTTCCCTTCTTATAAGAATTTCATCCTTGAAATTCAAACAAGGCGGGATAAAAATCGTCATCATCGATCAATGAATATATAGTACAATAATTACACTAGTTTCCAACTAATGCAAATCATTAATCGTCAAGTATAATGTATTAGTGTAAAGTGTTCACTATGATATAAAGTAAAGATTTCCTTTTGAATGATTCTGCCATTTGGAAAGGAAAGCGAATGTAACTAAAGGCACAATTGGGGTAAAGAGGGTGAATGATTCTGCTTCATGAATAGACATCGGAATCGAGAATCATATAAAATAATAATAGGTACTTAACAAGGAGTAAGACATATGGTTTCTATTCTCATTTCTCATTTACCACATTCCATGTTATAGAATCAAAAGGATGACGCATTTTCTATCATTACTTTTGTTATTAGTATGTCATCTTAAATCTTCTACCATCTTTTAAGATTTAAACATTCTTCTATATTTCAAAATGATTAGAAAATATCTCAAAACTTTATCTGGAATACCGTGCACAATTTCATTGGTACGTTTGTTTATCTTTCATCTCGAAAACCCACATTTTGGACAATTATCCAAATCTTTGTACTCTTTGCTAAAAAGGCAAAAAGCATCCTGACAAGCCTAAATTTTCTCAAAATCCATACTACTTTGAAAAAAAATTTACCTCATATAAAGTCCTAGAAGTATGTTATTCTTTTTTAATAACAATTTTTGCATATTTAGAAGCTTATCAAATCCATTATCGGACAACCCAGTCTCACATTTATGATTATATAAGGAAATAATGGCCAATAATTTTGTTTGATATGTACAATCAAGATACAATGGGATTTCTACATCTTCCAAGTTTTTTAATAAATCTTCCTCTTGTTTCTATGCATTATGTTCATCTTTGTCATCGTTGAAAAAGTTCGATTGATGAAATCTTCATCTTCGTAATGAATGGCTTTGAATAAATCATAAGTTTCATATGACTTAAAATCTTTGCTTATATTTATTTGTTCATCGTGATTTTATGACCTACCACAATTGTATATAGGATACATTCATCTTATAATCAGATGCTCAACGACAATCTTCTAATAACAATGACTAAGATTTCAACAATCTGAGCAAGGACATAAAATCTTTTCTGCATTTCTTGAATTTCCCACAGCAGCATACACATACATCCAAGCTCCTTTCTCATACACACTGCTAATTTTATGAATAAAAATAAAATAGCTTAACTTTAACAAGAAAATATGTATTTGACTCTCAAAATATGTTTATGTTAAGTATTATATAGTTTACCTGTGAGGATGCCCCATTTTTTAACCATCACCAACCAATACTTAAGGAAGCAAATCTCTAAATTTGAGGTAATAATCATTTATTGAATGTAAGCAAAATAATAACTACTTAAATAAATAAGTGATACTTATATTAGATGTTACATACAGAAAGAGATATAGATAACCCCATATATGATAGGAATGAGTACTCATAAACTTGAATTGTCCAAATTTAAGTTTTGAAAAGCAAAAGATGTAACAAAAATTACCTCTACCATTTGACAGAAAAATTTTGTACTACACTGCACTTTATTTTCTTAATAATAACATTAGAAATTTAAATAAGTAGGCAATTTAGATAACTAAAGAAAAGTCCCAAATGTTCTCATTTCAAATGGCAGAAAGGATGGTATCCACTTGAAGCATAAATTTTCTACTTCAATTTTTAAGGAATATAAATTACTTTTAGCAAATTTTATGGAAGTGAAATGAATAATTATGAATGTGTATTCACATAAACAGATATATAAAGACACATACATACACAACACATATCATTTTTGGTTAAAATAATCAAAGAATGATTTGTATTTTTAGAAGATTCATTCAATTCAAAATTAAAAAGAAAAATGTCCAAAAACTTCACATTTTATCATAAAGTATCGAATTCATTTCAAAACCAACTTTAAATTTATTTAGTTCATCTCAAATTAAGTTAAGTAAACCAAAAAAGGAGCTTAATAGATAAAGGCATAATGTTTGGATTTTAATTATGGCAAATTCTAGTCCTACACCAAGAAATACTATACCCACACCAGAACCCTTAACAAATCAGTATACACCATTTTTTTACTTTGCCCACACTATAAAAATTACAACACTGCTCATAACTTTCAATAAAATTGCATTTCTTATAGTGTTCTTCATTTTTTCAAATGAGAATCCAATCATAACAAATTCATCTCTATATGCTTAAGTAAAATTTCGTTTCTTTTAAATCATGCCAAGCCTTAATTTAGTAGAATTATCAACATCCATTTCAAAAATTAGTGTATCTATTTTGTTGATATGAATAAAAGAAATCAAAAAAAGAAAAAGAAAAGATAATGAAATTATTATCTCCTTTATTCTAATTTACTATATCAAGCTTGTAGTGAATTCCATAATTAAAACTATTTGTATTTCTTTTTGCTTTTATACAACTTATGATTTTAATTTACTGGGTTATAAAAATAATTGACGATGTTGTAATGAAGAAAAAAAGCAAATTTGTTTCAAAATTAATTTTGAAAATACAGATGTAAGTTAAGTAATTTTCAGTGTTTGAATAGAATTAGCCTTTTAATTGTACCGCTACCATTTAATATTTTGGTCTCCAACTACATACTCAGGTTAATTTAAGTAAAATAAAAAAGGAGCTTAATTGATAAAGACATAATGTTAGGATTTTAGTTGTCCGTCTACCATTTAAAATCAATGCGTAGTGTAGCGACTGATATCTATATGATTCTACGAGTGGATGTATTAAATAAAAACTAAATTATTCGATTTCAAACTTGCTTTGTAATTGAATAAAGCTTCGTATATGTTTGATATTTCTATACATAGTGAAAGGTTATGAGTTCAAATTTATTATTGTTGTTTCATCTATATTTATTGCTTATGTTTTTTGTGTTTTTTATTTAACTTGTATGCATCAACACTGTATCCAATTTTCTTTTTTGTAGTTCGAAAACTACACATTTGAGTTTTAATTTTTTTTTATTGTATATTTCAGAAATAGAATAATAAACATAACTGATTTTTCTCTTTTGGTTTTGGAACAAACTGTTATTACAATGCAATGAAACGAGATATGAAAGTTACCATACTATACATTATTTTAATAGAAATTCAATGCATATTTCACTTTATTATTTTAATATCTCTTATGCTTAAAGACATATTAAAAAAATCATAACACAAGAAATAATACATTTAAAAAAAATTAGCATCAGATATCTTATATTTCAAAAGTGCTCGTGATCTTCAATCTTACAGGCTAAACTATCAACTTAGCAATTAGAAGCAAAATAATTGTCAAAGCCATCTAGCTTGGATATTACTATAACTAATATGGTACTTGTATCCTTTTGATTGACACAAAAAAAAATCTAAAATAAATTCAATCAATCATATATAACAAGATAATAACTATTGTAGAAAAAATATAATCAAATATTTACGGTACTTCATCATACACATCAAAAATTAACTAAATATAAACATCTACTATATCAAAGCTGGTATTGGATTTGTAGGACAATCTAGATAATTCTACAGATTCATAAAAGTGCTAATAGTGTCACCTATGCACTGAAAACAACGTATGGCATTTAAAACCAGTGCATATCAATTTATCTTCAACGAAGCTAAAACTAGCAAAATTAGAACTAATCCGCATAAGCTATTTTTCTTCAATGAATTTTAACTCACCTAATTTCCATTTTATAATCAGTATAAAGAATTATTTTACCCTTTTTATTTAACATTAAAAAATTAAAAAATTAGAATACCGGTTTACATTAAAACAACATTTTTGTAAACTAAGCAACAAGCAACGGATATATAGGCTTAGTTATAATCAGCCGAGTTTTATATAAATTACATTTAATTGTAAGGTTTTCCAACATAATATCGAAAATATAATTGCAATCAACAGTAAACTATAATAAGTGTTATTTTACCAAACATAATTATCATTGTACATTTGTAAGGGAATTTTTTTTTTTTTTGAACTGGTACTTTATATACAACAAATCATTGGGACAACATATCCCATGTCAAATAAACGTTCGAAAGCAATTTTAGAACTTGTGACATCTTGCACCAAAGCCGAATCAATTAACCACTTGGCCAAAGGTGCTTGTCTTGTAAGGGAATATTCAGATTACAAATGAGGATTACCTTGTCAAACAAGTAGTACAGAGTCAGGATACCGAGATAAGGAATCGAGATCGAGAACAATGACAGGGAGCGATGTCAAGGAACAAAGATCATGAATGATGATGGAAGGGAAGCGACAGCAGGAATAGAGTGACGTGAAAATGTTGAGGGTCGATGACGTGCGGTGTTAGGGATGGTGATGGAAGGACTGACCGTGAAAGTAATTAGGAGTGACGATTGGAGACTTGCAATGTCATATGATGGTAGGGTTATTTTGGATTGGAAATGAAATATGGAGGGTTAACGTGGGAAAAGAATAAAGTAAAAGCATAAAGAATTCGTAGTGAAAATAAAAGTAGCTGCAAAAATAATTAATAGCCTGCATAAATAACTAGTATTAGGCAGCGGTTTTGGTTTTTATATTTAACAATATAAAATTAAAAATAAAACAAGGATAATACTTTGCATTAAAACGCTGTTATTTTGGGTTGTAAAAAAAAATTCTTATAGTGTGTCAAAACAAATAGGGATGGATATTTTTAATCTTATTATCTACCTCCCAGGTGCAATCATCAATATCGTCACCCTATTGGATGCGAAAAAGTTTTATAATCGTGTTTTTAATATTACAATCTAATATCCCTTTTAGTTGTCCAACATAAGTCAGATCTGGTTCTACAGAAATATCGTCTATTGCCCTCGGTTCCACCACTGAATATGGGTCGTGTACACATTTCCTCAAATGTAATATATGAAAAATATTACGCATACCCACTAAAATACTGATACTTGACTCGATATGTGAGTTTACCGGCCCTCTAAATCATTAGAAACAGTCCTAAATATCTAAACGCTGGTTTTTCCGCCAACCTAAAGCGTATAACTCCCTACATTAGAGAAACCTTTATAAAACACAATAGCTTACTTCGAACTCGATCTCCTTTATCTTCTTGTCAGCATAACACTTTTGTCTGGATTGCATTGCCTTCATTCTGATGTGAATCAATTCTACTTTCTCTATACCATCTCTGACTAAATCGAGTCCCAAAAAACTGGTGACTTACACGGTCTGCCATACAGCACCTCAAACGGAGCCATCCCGATATTCGACTAGTAATTGTTATATGTAAATTCTACTACATGCAAATGATCTTCCAATGATCCTCCAGATCTAAAACACAAGCTTTCAGCAAATCCTCGAGCATATGGTTCGCCCTTTCTTTTTTACCATCAGTCTGTGGATGATAAGCCATATTCATGCTTAATTATGTACCCAACGCACTCATTAAACTTCTCCAAAACTCACTAGTGAACCAGTTTTTGCATGACCTATGGTGAAGAAGGAGGAAGGCCATGAGCACCTTGATGATGGAGGAGGGTAAGCGTGTGGTTTAGGGGAGGAAGGAATGGATTTTAGTGATGTTAGGATGAAGTATAAAATGATAGAAGAAGTTTTGTTTGAAAAGAAGATTGGTAGGAAGAACCGTTGTTTGATAAAAGTGAGTTAATCTCACTCTGATTACACTATAAATTGGTTGCAATTTAACTTGAAATATTGCTTTATATTTGATTGTTTAATCTATTAAAACTTATTGTTAAATCACATGTTAACATGCTTGCTCTATATTAATAATAATAGACATTAACTACTTAACGTTAAATCCTTGATTATATGTTATAAAAAGTATATAAATTGTTAAAGTAGTTTCTTAATAAACCATTGAATTGTGATAAGTTCATTTGAACATTTAAAATGGATATATTGATGTGAATTTTAGTAGTAGTATGGTTGGAACTTGGAATCATATATGTGTACAAAATAATATGACACAAAATATTGGATTGAATACGGAATTGTCCTTATAGCGATAGTCGCTATAAACGCACTTTGAATCTCTTAAACTATAACTTGTGAAAATATCGAATTATTAACATATCCTAATAATAACTTGTATGGTTATTATCTACACTTCTATAAGTGTTTAGAAAAGCAAATAATATGTTTTGAAAAGTTATAGAAGAAGTAGATCAAAGTAATAAAAGAATGTAGTAAAAAGGTCACCATAGTGACACTTTTAAAAATTGTCCGTCTTTGAAAATAACGTGCATTTTTGTGGAAACTTTCTAAGGGAGTTCTTTGAAAAATAATCAAGTAATAATATATTATTCTTATTGGAAAAGTTTTGAAGCCTAATTCATTTGATAGCTAGTTGAATGAAGTACAAAGCAAAATAGTTATTATAAGTGTAGTTCGGTAAAATATTATGTTTTAAGGAAGTTCTCCAAAATAATTGGTAGGTATTGTTTGATATATTTCTTTATGATTTTAAGGTACCCAAAGTATACTAAATATTATAAAAATAATGGATCTAAAATCATTTGTTAGGGTATTCAAAACTAAACACAAAGTTGTAGCAAAAATGTGATAAAACTAGTATCAAAACATTAGGTAGCACTTCTAGAAGTGCTTCCATTGTAAATTGAAGATATAAATTGTTTAAAAATGATATTTAAATTTAATAGTTTTCTCTAATATTTTTAGGGTTGTTTTCTAACTTATAAAAGAGTGTTTTAAAATTGGCTTCAAGTTTAAATATATTGTTAACAATTAATTATGAATTTCTAAACTAAGTAGCTTTTAAAATTAAAAGTTAATTTTTCTATTTATTTCAAAACTCCTCATTTTTACATAATATTCTATATAAATAATTATCATATATTTTAAGTATTTTTAAAAGTATTTTAACATATTAATAAGTATTTTAAAAATATTTCTATATGTATAAGTTCTAAATATTAAATGGGGTTTTTAGGCTCAACGAAAAAGTTTGAGGAAAATTTAGTTTTAGGGCAAGAAGTTTGTTTTTTAGGCTGAAGGACGCTTTTAAGTGTAAATCACAAAATGATAGTTGTAACTATCATTTTCAGCTTACACTAAAAAGTGTCCTTCAGACTAAAAGGCGAACTAAAATTTTTTGCAACTTCTTCCTTGTGCCTATTTACCTAATATTAAATTATGTATTTTAAAAATATAATAAAGGGAGTTTGGATTTTAACACTTAAGTTAAAATAAATTGTTTTATGGAATCTACTTAAAGTGTATTGCCTTAATCAATAAGTGTGGATATACTTTAATCTTTAAATAAATGTTTAATTTTGTTAATGGATAAATAAATAGTTTTGGGTTGTTATAAACAGTGTTTTTAGCAATATTTATTTTTAACCCTTAATTGATTATACTTAGGAATATAATTATATATTTAGTAATGGATATTTAGTAGAAAAATACAAGTAAATGGGTTTTGGTTTGTTGTGACAAATGTTTTGAGCAACACTTGTCTTTAACCCTTAAATGAAATTAAATCTTTAAAATGAGATTTTTAAAGATAATGATTAAATGGAATGGTTTTGGGTTTGTAGTAATTTAATGATCGTCTTTCTTGCATTGAAAGACGAGCCATTAAGGGTAGAAGAAAATGAAAGATAAGAAGAAAACTAAACAATCACAGAATTTCACCACGAATCAGAACAACATATAATAGATAACATAGGTTATTGCATAATCATTCCATAATAATAATACATTAGAGTCACTACATTACAACTTCAACTGGATAGTTATAACTATACATCCATACAAAATATATAGATCATGCATAAACACAGCGGAAATAAATATAATAAGCTACAATGAAGCCTCTTGCTTGAGTTCCTTCAAAATGCTTCCGCAAGAAACCTGAATCACTTGGCTACTCATAAAAAATTTGAGTACCCAAGAGTTTAAGGAAACAAAATAACATTCCAAGTCAGACATAGGTCTGGTGTGAGTAAACTCAAACAACCTAATTCTTACTTTTATAAAACATGTTGAAAATAAAAGTATCTCATAAGACCACGCCGCACATAAACACGAACGGGCTTTTACCTTACAATAACTAAAACATTTTATATAGAAATCCAGTGATATTATCATAATGTCTATGGTTTTCAAATAGATAGTTCACATAGCCGAAATTGTTACATTAATTAAATTCCAGCATAATAGGCATACAACTGAGACCAAAGGCACTTATTGGGAAATGGATTCCATACAATGACTAGGCTATTAGGGTACCATCTGTCATGGTGCATCTCTAGATAAAACAACACCGAGGGCGAACCTATCGACCCATGTCAACACAAGACCGGCATATCCTTTACTAGATAGTATCGAATAAGATCACCCCTCGGTTAGGATCGGTAAACGTACCGACGCATAAATGAGTTAATAGTAGGGACTCTAGATGGGGATAACCTTACCCTCATGAGAGCGACCCACCTAGCCTTTCTGCAACTCCTCTGTTTTAGTCATTCCCGGTTGATGAGGCCTAAGGATACGTTTATCTTTATTATAGTGTTGCCACTTAGAATGGTAACATTGTTTTCCATATGTTGACACAAAGTCAACATGCATCCATACAAGTCGTTCAGGAGATGAACGAACCGAAGACATAATTTCCACTACACCCATTTTGGAATCATCATCAGGGTTAGTAGAAAATATCCCTTGCACTTCAAAGTCTTTATCTTGGACAATTTCCTTAGTATTTCCAATTCGAACGCTTACGTTGGATCAAAGTGGTTTTCGAATAACAACTTGTATCTGATCCCGGTCTCTCCAAACCAACATTCGATAATTTTAAATGGTCAAGTTGTTTATATCGAACTATCCCACTATCAGGGTGTAAAGATTTACATATGAACATATGTTCCATATGCTTAGATTATCATGACTCGCTTATCGAAATTAACCCTCTTGTATTCATCACGTTCCCAAAGTACGGTATTTGTGATAAGTACAAGTCAACTTACTTTCAATAAAACGTATCAACATTTTATTACAACTAATTTAATTCATTCAGCTACATAATAGCATGGACAAGAGATCCCTTTTATTTTTTCAAAAAAAAAATCTTATATATGGAAGTTTGTTAAAAATAAATAATCGATAGAATTTAAAAGAAAACTTTAAAACAAATAAATTCCCATTTTAATCATAAGTTTAAATCCTCAATCAAACTTTAATTAATCTTAATTAGATCAAAATTAAATCATAAATAACCCTAATTTATTTACATTTAAACTTTAATTAAACTTTAATTAAATAACATTTATTTAAAATTGAACCCAAATTAAGTAGATAATTAACCTTTGATTAAATAATAATAAATTAAATAACTAACTCTAATTAAATAATTAATTAAATAAAATAAAATTTATTAAATAAAATCAATTCTCTTTTATCTTAATTAATCATTATATAAAACTTATTTAACTAAAATAATTAAGTTAATAATTTCTTAAACTCTAATTATTTAACCTAATTACTTAATTAACTAATTAATAATTACCTAAATTAATTTAAATTGATTAAATATATTATTAAATAGTTAAAAACTTAAATATTTGACTTACTTAATTAATTCAAAATGAGTTTTATAAAAATCCAAAAGAAAACACTTATAATTTAAAATCGTGAAATTTTCTTAATTGCATCCATAGCGACTATCGCTATAAACGCAGTTCGCTAGAATTGATTTCTAGATGAAATATTCACTTTAACTCTAGCTACTACATCTTTTAAAACATAAATGGCAAAGTTTTGAAAAATTAAAACAAAGGTAAAAATTTGGAAGAACATTTTCAAAAATCTAAAGCTAGAAAATAGCTTTCATTTTCAAATCGGATCTCAAGTCCTTAGAGAATTTTCAAGGCGCAAACTTCACAACATTTACATCATATACACATGGTTTTGTTTTCATAAAAATACACCATAATATCATACCCAATATCACATATCCATATACATATACATATCCCAACATATCCAAACATATCAAAATATCAACCAATCGTCAAACCTAAGTTCAAACATAAACATATCATCATATGTCATCAATACGACATGATAATTCAACGTAACAATCACCATATTTTCATAAAATATAGTCCATAAAAATCAAGTTAATTTCTTTTCCAAAAGCAAAAGTTTTACTCAGAAATTTTTTTTCTAAATCCAAGCAACTTTTTCCGAAACTCGAAAATGCTTAAGAATGTTGCAAATTTGAAACTTTTAGACCCTCGAACACATGAATTTGCTCGGCCAATTGGGTTTGGGCTAACCCTAGGCCTTGTTGGGTAAGGACTTGGGATGTTTTGGCTTGGCCCTAATGGTTTTGGGTGGTGGAGTGTAGTATTTTGGAAGAGGAGATGTTGAATGGCTTATAGAAATTGTTTTGTGAATAAAAGAGGATATTTTAGCCAAAAGAAGCATTTTTTTCTTAAACTAGAGAATGTGAAGAGATGGCATGGAAGTGTTTATCCAAGCTCTTAGGAATTTTAAAAGTAGAGAAGGAGATTGTAAAATGAAAAATGTGAAGATAAAGGAGTATATATAGGCTTAGGATTTGACTAAAATAATAATAAGTGATTTATATTAAAATATATGTATGCATGCATTGTTATACCTCCTCCCTCCCCTAAAAACCATTTATACTACCCCCTCCCCATGCTTTCCACTATTCATGTCATGCTTCTGATTCCTTGTGTTGAAAAAGGTGTGTATGTATATGTGTGTGTATTCCTTTATAAAATATTTTCTTTTATCCTTATATATACACTTAAAGAGGAGCATATTCATGCACATGTACACATGTATTTATCATGTTAAAATGGTTTACATTGTGAGCATGTATGTTTAACATAGTGTTATAACCTTTAAAACAACTTTTAAACCAATGAAAATCGATATTTCGAAAAATAACTTCCGGTCATATTTTCTATTTTTCTATGAACTATATATTTTAGTAAACGAATTTCGAAAACGATTTTATTATCATTAATTACTATTTAAAATAGTTTTATTTATTAATAAAAATACATTAATTAATTATTTAAAATAGAATTAAATCCATTTAAATAGCGATTAATTTCTAGGTCGTTACAATTAAACAATGTTTTGGCAACATTTGTTTCTAAACCCTTAAATTATATGTTGGAAGAAATGTTAAAAATATTTAACAACGGAATTTTAAAGATAATAACAAGTATTGAAATATTTTATAAAGAGATAGAAAATGTTATATGTAATTTATAAACGAAAAGGAGTTTATAACAATGTTTTGGAAGTAATTATTTTAATCTCTTTGATTATATTTCAAGTAAGTAAAACTTGTTAAACGATTGTGAATACACTTATAACATTGGAATAAATATGTGAAAACTTTTAAGTATTAAAAGAATAAATGAATAGTTAAATTTATAAAGACAAGTATATATCTTTTATAAAGAGAAATCCAAAATATTTATACAATTATATAAGTAAAGTTTTAATTAATAAAAGAGTATTAATTGATAAAGGAAGTCTTGATTTATAAAAGAAGTTTTATTGGATAAAAAAATGTTTTACAAATAAAAAAGGGTTTCAATTAATAAAGGTTAATTTAATTATAAAGGAAGTAAAATTCGTTTATGTGACTTGATTATACTTGGACGATACGTAACAACTATGTAATGACCTTAGTTTGATTGTTTATGGGATGTTAGTACTAATATGCTTAACACTAAAAGCTGAACGAGTAAGCTTCTCTATTTGTGAGAGTCAAGACCGATGTTTAGGTAGGGACGAAGCAATATAGCTCTAACCTATCGGCATTCTTCTAGGCCGAGAAATAGTTAAGCAGAAAGATCGAAAACGTGTAAAGTGTGGAACCTTGATTCCCATAAGCAATCGTTCTAAACTCGATAGTCGATTAGTTGACTACCGATCTTGACTGAAGTTAACTTAGGAAGTATGAGGAATGCTTCTCGAATTTATATCAATAAGAATTCCTGGGGAGGAGTTTGGTATGAAACTCCTCTAGCTTTCGATTACTACTAAAACAACCGGAATTGAGTTAACGGAAATTCACTGATTGGTTTTGAAGAGTCAGGGATCGGTAAATGTTTTACCTACCGAATACTACTTCAAAACTATTATTCGGGCTCTATGATTTGGAAGTGGAATGATGGAAACCATGTGTGGTTCCGAAATTTGTTGAGATGATGGAATCCATGTGGGATTCATTATTTGATCGAGTTTTGTTGAAAACTCATGTGAAGATGCCACACGTAGCCTTGACATCGAGAAATGACTAAAGACAGAGTAGGATGCATGATTCTAGGGTTTAGTTGATCCATGAGGAGTATGTCAACTTCAGATCTAGAGCATGCTTATCGATATGTTGCGCACGGGGAGTTGATGATACTTAGTACACATTGTTCGCATGAATGTTTGGATGATGGCCCGGTTGTGTTTACCTTATGTATATTTTATTAGAGATATACGACCCTTGAAATGCATTTTTTGATCCTTGTCATAGGAGGTCGGTCTCATTGAGGAGGTCTCTGTGGAAAATCCTTTTATACGAACGTACCTTAGCATTTTTTTGTGTACCTAAATATGCTATCAAATGTAATCAATGTAACCATTTTAGCTAAGATCTATATTTATATTGGACACCCCAAACATTATTATAATATCACTAAATTTTCCTATAAAATGGTTTGGTTATCGTAAGGTAAACACCCGTCCGTGTTTATTTGCGACGTGATCTTACGAGATACCTCTATTATTTAAAGGGTTTTTAAAATATAGTAATTCAAATTACTTGAGTCTTCTAACGCTGGTTTACCAGACTGATCCGGATGTTGTTGTTTTTTATAATGCTCGAGTCAACCTCGTGTATATTTCCAAATTTCATTGATGATCAATAGAGCTCTTGCAGGGAGGACCTCGATGGTTCCCTATCATAGATTTTATTTCTATTGCATTACTTTGTTTTTTTATATCAGCAATTATGAGGACGGGATGTTATAACTGTCTAGGCTGATGATATGTTACTTTACTCTTATTATTATATTTATATATTTTTCCTTTGTAAAAGTATCATTTTGATATTATATGTTATTGTTCCGTTGTGATATTCTGATATTGTGTTCTCTTCTTTCTTGTTCGTTTTCTTTTCTTCCTTTCCGGCACTTGAGTGCTCGGTACGTGAGTACCGTGGATGTATTAGTGTCGACATTTGGAGGTCAAAAAGGCATTTGTTACAGATACATTCTGGGCCTATGTCAAGGCTTACTGCTCCACTAAATTTGCAAAAAACTGCTAGAAAAATACATTCATATCAAAATTACCTATAGCCAAGGCAGGCATTTCATTACCGGCTTTTGTATGACCTTCTGAGCCGGCTCCCCCCTTGGGCGTTAGTTTGCATACTATCAGTTCCCCTTCTAGCATTAGCTTTTTTACTTCTCATAGTTAAACATAGGTTACATAGGTCCATCCTTCTGCAAAGCAAGGGGTCATAAGAATGGAGAAAAAGAGAGTCAAAGCAAAAGTAGAGGGGTAGATACATCCTACTATATACCTTTATCAAAACACAAATACGTTATACATAGCATATACCCTTCCCCAAGGTGTCCTTTTCCTAGCCATCCGACTTATACTTTACTATGTTTTACTTAAATGTTAACTTAACCTAAGCTCTGATACCATGTTGTAACAAACCCGACTTTGAAACCCGAAAATGAAAGCCGATGATGTTGCAGTCATCACCAGAATTATTTTCAAATAACAAAGTGAGATCAGTATGTATATTTCACAACATTAATAAACAGAGCAACTAATAATTTCATTTCATCATAAAGGTTTACATAAGTCTTCTCATCAACATTAACCCATTACGATCCCATGTAAGCATAAATACAACAAAAATAGAGTGCAACGCTTTACATATGATGATGCCACCATGGATACTCAACCAGCTATAAACTCTGGTTTTGCACCGCGGAATATTCAAAATATTTTTTATTAGAAAAATAAGTCTCATGTTTCGTCTTAAGCTTCTTTATTCGTCTTTCCAAAATAAACATATCTAAGCCGCAAACTCATCCTACTCAAATTAATATCCATGAGTTTCTGGTAAATAATGAAAACATGGGTTAGACATAAAGCTTCGAATGAGTAGACTTCACCCTGAACATACAAGCATATAGTGAGACCACACCGCTAAAGTAAGGAATTGTTTTTCCCCTCGCTATTATATTCATCATCAGTTACATCATACTATGTAATAACATCATGTCATGAACAAACATAAATTATCAGTCCATCAGAAATATGAGATTGCCTTCATATAATTTCGATAGTTTTACAGTAAATTCATTTTACATTATCACTCAGGCTATGCTTTTACCAGTTCGATAACTATACTAGCCACTTAAGATTTCAACTTAGGTGTTTTTCTTATTTTCTTTTGATTTTACCATGAACATATAAATAGGTTGCCTCCAAGGCCTTGTACCACTTTCCATTGTTTGTTATGTTCTATTTAGACAAATGGTTGTCGAACAGGCCTTACACCAACAATCATCATTTATTATGTCGTGTTTAGACAAATGGTTACCACAGAGGCCTTGCATCAATAATCATCAATGTGTGTCACGAATAGCGCTACAAAAACATTACTTCATTGTTCTTGTATGTTGTCATGAATAGACAATTGGATGCCACGAAATCCTTACTCCATAAATTTTGTATACTGTCATGAACAAATAGAAATTTGCCACTGAGCCCTACCGTCGAAATTACCAATATATTGTCAGGTTTATACATTTGACAGCCACTAAAGCCTTCCATCAAAATCACAGAAAATAATGTCATACTTAGACATATTGTTGCCACTAATGCCTTATATTCATACTACCATTGTTTCTAATTGTTCCACTTATCATCACATAGTTATTAAAGCAAATCCCAATTTCATTCTTTGAATAATTTATTCTCCTTAACTTATTATTCTTTACGGCCATTCTTTCCCTATGAAATTCTCGACTATCTCTTTGGAATGTAGCTTCCAAAGTGCTATAAAAGTTCATTCTTTTACTTGGGATTTCTTAGCATTATTAGTCATCTCATATTCACATTACTCAGTCGTCACGTCGCACATTGAAGTTTCATTAGCCATCGCAAGTTGATTTTGTAGGCTGTCGCATGTTGATATCTCCTAGCCATCGCATTTCAACACCTAGGTGTCGTCGCATGTTAAATGCCTAGAAACTATTGCAAGTAGATATAATTTAAATTCATCGCAATTTTTTTCCAATGTAGCTATCGCATGTTGACTCCAACTTAACCTTCACAAGTTCGCATGTTGGCGCCAACTTAGCTATCGCAAGGTGATGCCCATGAAGCTGTTGCATATCGACTTTGATTTAGCTATCAAAAGTTGAATTAACTCAGAACTGTCGTATGTTGATCTATGATTAACTATCACATGTTAAACTTTTAACTAGCTATCGTATGTTGGCCTATGTCCAAGCTATTGCAGTTCGAGCTTTCCTTAGCTATCACAAAATTGACATTGGTCATTGCTAGTTGATATAACATTTCAGTAATTATTATGGAAACTATTTTATTTCCATCTAAAGGAAATACTTTTCACCTAACCCTAATATATATCGTGTCATCATTGGTTTACACAAGCTTTTACAAAAAAATATCATGATTTATTGATTCATTCTTTAATTATTACCCTTATGTAATTAAACCTTTTTATTTACCAATTAATTCATAAATATTTGAAAATGGATAGGAAAAATCCCAAAATTTTACCTAAAGTCTAATTCATCATACTTTACCTCATGTAAAATTTTCAGATCAAAATAATTATTTTATTATTTTAAATAACTAATTACCAAATTTAGGCCTTTTCTCAACTCAAAAATTCATACAAAATCCATATAAATTCTAAAAATTAAGAGACCCGTCTCCATGTTATCATTTTACACTTCGTATAAAAATTTCAGATGATTTAGAGAAGATTTGATTCGCATTTTATCCTTAACACATCAACATCCTCATCGTTAAATTCCTCAAACTTGAACAAATATTATTTATCATTCTTATATTTGTTCCTTATCATAAAAACATCAAACATGCATAAAATCGTAACCCATATGCGTTTGGAAGGTTTTAGAGGAAGGATTACTCCTTTGGTTTGATTAAACTTGATTAGTTTGCTTAAGAAATAGATGCTTTTCTTTTTTCCTTAGATTCTCTTTCCTCCCTTGAAAATATTACCATCCTAAGCTTCTTGTTTTCTTTCTTTTAGTCTGTAAAAAAAATGAGAGATTGAATGAGGAGTTGAAGTGTAATAGTTCGGTAATTTGGGCTTTGGGCTAATACCTCATCCTAGCAATTCTTATTAAATCCCTAATTCATCATCCTACATACGTTCACTATTTATTAATTAACTTGTATTTATATTATCCTATAATTTAATTTGGTTAATCATTTATTTAATTTATTCCTCATATTATACTACGCTAAAAATAAGGTATGTTACAGTTTTGTATACGTATTCTTTTCGTGATCACTATACAACTTAGATATATAGTTTTTAGTCTAGGGTCAAAACCTTTATGTGACGACCGCCCATGACTCCTGCACTAAACAAGGAAATAGTGCGCTGTAAAGTGTGCCAGGCAGCCATGGATGATCATCAAGGTAAGGTAAAAACAGCGGAGTCTATCGTATTACTCACAGCGCATGGGTAAAATACAATAGAGAATATATATATATATATATATATATATATAGTGAAGCTCCACAAAACAGAATCTCGTCAAATAAGCCTCATAGTAGTTTGATACAAAAATCTGAATAGTTAATACATCAAGCCTCACTACATATCACTCAGAGAATATACAAGCAGCGGAACATCCAGTACATATAGTAAGAAAATAGTATGCAAGCCTCCAGCTCGTCTTCGTCATCAGCATCGTTGGTCACTAAGAACAGCACCTGTCACCTGCTACGTAGTCTGCCCATCCCAAAATGGATGAACGGCCCAAGGTAATAAGAGTTGAACATAAAACCTTGAGTCAGACAACAGTCTTAGTGAGCGGTAAATTAACTAACAACATACCAAAAGAGTATAAAGGTAAAAGGAATAGGAACCCAACCCTCCCACTCCACCTCTTTCTACAGTGATAGCCCCCAGACACACTAAGCCGAAATAAACATAGCAAATCATACATTTAAAGTAAAGCAATTATCACTCGAGTCAAGGTCGATGTTTTCCAAGTACAAACCCCCAAGGCCAAAACCAAGATCAGATAAGCACCCAGAAATCACCGCTCTTGAGACCGAATGATGATACAACCAAACATCCATGACTCTGGCTATCACTGTTATCATTGCTTCGATACCACCGTTAATTGAATGACCGGCACATTCTTTCAGCTGTCCGTCAAGGGCTAATGGTAACCTCGGTTCTACACAAAACTCCGCACGTCATCGCAGCCCGTGCCTAGGACTATCGAATCTGCCCAGAGTACTCGACCACCAACTGTAGTCTTTTGGGACTATCGAATCTGCCCAGCGTACTCTTGCTTTGAGTCTGCTAGAACCTTCAATAACGATGAAATCTCAGCCTTCTAGTCATCCTCCTCGACGACTATTCTCATACTAGCTCAAGCGCCTCTCGAGCCAACCATTATCCACAAACTCAAACCATCCCTCGAGTTATCAACATGCTTGGAATGATCCCGTCTGGATTGTACCAAGACTACTTCACATCATGCCTTGCTTTATTTCATCATAGCAATGTCCCATCTCAACATCATCATCAAATCTGTCCATATGAGCTTTATCATCCGCCACATATACCATGAGCAGCTTTTTCCTATTCAAGAGCCTTTCCCTTAGCTTTTGAATCATCTTCGACCAACTTGTCCAAATCCAACCACTAATCAACTAATTCATAACAATCAATCAAATCAATCATTAATCCAAGTAATTAAGCATTCAAACATGATCTAAAAGCAATTATAACTAAAATGGCAATCTTGTAAATAAAGAGTCCAAATCTAACAAGCATGAATCATAAGTATTATCTCTGCAAGTTGATGGATGAACTTGCATAGGTTAACATATATAACAATGGATGCCAAATCTTCATGAACAATGGATCTACACTTATGTTTAAGAAAATGCATGGAAATCACTATTTTAACACAAAATCAAACCACCAATCCAATATGCTACTTTGGGTCCGTGTGAGAGATAACCACCACTCACCGAAACACCTCAAAAACAACACACTTCAGATCTGGACAGCGAAGGATCTAGCTTGATCCGCCAAAATTCCGTTTCTAACGATGAAATCCCTCTTCGATGGATGTAGATCTTCAATCTAAGCTCTTGGATCTTCGATTTGATCTTCAATTTGGGTGGAAGGAATCACTAGATTAAAGAAGAGAAAAGAGGTGAAGAAGTGTAGTACTCGAGCTCTAAAAATGGCAGCACCTCGTCGCTTCAAAATCCGGATCCCAAAAAGTGTAGAAGAACCGTGTATTTATAGGCAGAACCATAAGTCGTTCGCCCCCTTAAGTCGCTCGCGACTTAACAAACCCTACGACCTAACAAACACGACTAATCCCAACATAGCCGTGTTCCTACTTAGGTCGTTTGAACGACTTAACGACCTAACATAGGCGCGACTTAACGATACTATCATTCTAACGGCTTAAGTTCTCACACGACCTAACTAAACACGGCTTAGCGACTTAACAGCATTGCCGACCTAGCGACTTAACCCTTAAGCCCTTACATGACCTAACTACGTACACGGTCTAAAACGTGCTAGACACGCGACTTAACCAAACACAGGGTCTCTCGACCAAACACCTAAGTCGTCTGGATGATCTAACTACTCATAGTTACTAAACTTAGGTCGCTCACGACCTAACTATACACAGAACCTATCTTAGGTCGTTAACCCGCTCAACCATCCTATCTCCTTAGGTCGTAAACTCCTTAAGTCGCCTAAGCCCTTAAGTCGTCTAAACCCTAAGCTGCTAACTTCCATAGGTCGCTATCTCCCTTACTAATGCTACAAACTTCCCTAGGTCGCTCGTCCGACCTAAACTATAACACGATCTAACTGTCACACGACCTAACTCCTTAGGTCGTTCAACTCTTTAGGTCGTTCACTCTCCTTAGGTCGCTCCTCTTCACTAAGTCGCTCAACCGACCCAGACTTCTACACGACCTAAGCTACTACAGTTCTACGATCCTTCGATACATAGAAATATGGGTCGTTACATTCTCTCCCCCTTAGGAATTTCGACCCCGAAATTCCAAACAAACAAGAACCAAAAACTATTCTGCATGCCTACCATCCATAGCAACCAACAAACCATACATCCAATTACTAGCCTACCATGCAGAATTCTAGGACTAGAACAAGTTACAATGTCATGAGATGACACGACACCTTATGGTCATACCTTGAAGAGTTCAGGATAAGCTGCCTTTATCCTCTCTTCCACCTCTCATGTACAGTCGTTAGCATCATCACTCCATTGTATCTTGAGCAACCTAACTACCTTCCTCCTAAGCTGTTTCGTGTCAGTTTCCACAACACGAAGCGGCTTACGAGGTCTCTTATCAACTAGAACAACTTCAAAATCTTCACAGCTATCGGCAGAAACCACTGTATTCGAGTCGTGCACATACTTCCGTAGATACGATATATGAAAAACATTGTGCACACCCGACATCTTTTCTGGTAACTCACTTTTATAGGCGAGCTTTCCAATTCGGTCGATGACCGGGAATGGTCCAACAAATCTCGGAGTCAATTTTCCTTTTCTCCCGAATCGAATAACATTCTTAGTGGAGATATCCTTACAAAAACCATATCACCTACGTTGAATTCCAAATCTTTACGACGCTTATCGGCATAACTTTTCTGACGGTCTTGGGCTGCCTTCATTCGTTGCCGAATGATCTCTATGCAATCCGAAGTATGTCGAATCATTTCTGGCCCAAGTATCAACTTTTCTCCTGTTTCCAACCAACATGTCGGAAAGTTACACGGTCTTCCATACAATGCTTCATACGGCGCCATACCAATGCTTGACTGGTAACTGTTGTTATACGAAAATTCCACCAAATAAAGATGATCTTCCCATGATCCGCCGAAGTCCAAAACACATGCTCTGAGGAGATCTTCCAAAACTCGGTTGACTCTCTCGGTCTGACCAACTGTTTGGGGGTGATAAGTTGTACTCAAACACAACTCGGTTCCCAAAACTTCCTGGAAGCTCTTCCAAAATCTACTAGTGAACAATGGATCTCGATCGCTTACTACACTTTTCGAAATACCATGGAATCGAACTATCCACTTAACATACAGCTCAGCCAACTTCGATGCAGTCCTAGTTGATCGAACAGGAATAAATCTTGCACTTTTAGTCAAACGATCTATGATGACCCAAATCCCTTCATTTCCCGCCCTTGTTCTAGGTAACCCATCGATAAAATCCATTGATATTTGCTCCCACTTTCATGTAGGAACTTCTAATGGCTGAAGCAATCCACTGGGCTTCTTCTGCTCGGCTTTTACCAACTGGCAGTTCATACACTTGGAAATAAAATTTCCAACATCCTTCTTCATACCTTCCCAGTAATAGGTTCTTTTCATATCCCGATACATCTTATTTCCACCTGGATGAATTGTCAACTTCGAGTGATGACTCTCCTTTAGAACTTCATCTCTCAATTCATCTATATCGGGAACAACTAGTCGTCCTTGCTTCCAAAGCCAACCCTCTCGATCGACCTCGAATCCTTTATCGTTTTCTGGGTCCAACCCAGATTCCAAATCACGGATAATCTTGACAAGCTTATCGTCTCGATTTTGGCTCTCGCCAATCCTTTCCACAAGAGTAGGTCTTATTGATAAGTTTGCCAACACCTCAGGTTCCAATTCACACCTGGGCCTGAAGTCAAATCCAGCCAAATATTCAAGATTCTTCCATTGAAAACATGGCCCCCAATCCTGCATGTCTTCGACCTAATGCATCTGTCACTGCGTTACCCTTTCCCGGAGTATAGGCTATACCAAAATCATATGATGCCAAAAACTCTAGCCATCATTGCTGTCGAAGATTCAAATCCTTTTGGGAGAAAAGATACTTCAACGACTTATGATCTGTAAACAACTCAAATCGAACTCCCAATAGGTAATGTCTCCACATCTTCAGAGCAAATACAATCGCCGCTAACTCCAAATCATGAGTCGGATAATTCCTTTCATGCGGCTTCAGTTGTCGACTTGCATACGCAACAACTTTACCCTTCTGCATCAGCACTGCTCCAAGTCCAGTACCACATGCATCGGTGTAAACCACCATCTCATCATTTCCACTTGGAATAGTCAAAACAGGAGCACTTGTTAGTCGCTCTTTCAGGATTCCGAAAGCTTGCTCACACTCAGTATCCCATCTGAATACTTGATTCTTTTTCGTCAATCCTGTTAATGGTGCAGCTACCTTGGAAAAGTCTTTGATAAACCGACGATAGTATCCTGCTAATCCAAGAAAACTTCTCACATCATATGCATTCTTAGGTCTAACCCAATCCTGGATTGCTGCCACCTTGGCGGGAACAACCGCTATTCCATTATCAGAGATAATATGGCCTAAGAACCTCACTTCACTCTTCCAGAAGTGACACTTCGAAAACTTAGCTTTTAGCTGATGTTTCCGCAAGGTCTCCAAAACAATACGCAAGTGCATCTTGTGCTCTTCTTTAGTTCTGGAATAAATCAAAATGTCATCCACGAATACTAGTACGAACTTGTTATACTGATCCCTGGACACTCTATTCATAAGATCCACAAAATATGCTGGTGCATTGGTCAATCCAAACGGCATTACCAGCCACTCAAAGAAACCAAACGGTGTCCTGAAAGCAGTCTTCGACACACTATCCTTTGCCACTTTTAATTGGTGAAATCCCGTTGTCAAATCCATCTGAGAAAACACCTTGGCTTCATGAAGCTGATCAAACAATTCATCTATTCTCGGCAATGGATACTTGTTCTTCTTAGTCACTTTATTCAGCTCACGATAATCCACACACAAGCTCAACGATCCATCCGCTTTGGTTGCAAACACAACTGGTGCACCCCATTCGGACACACTACGCCGAATGAATCCTTTCTGTAAAAGACCATCAACTTGCACCTTCAACTCTTGTTGTTCCCTAGGCGCCATCCGCCTAAGAGGCATCACAACAGGTCTGGCTCCTTCAACTAGATCGATGCAAAACTTGATCTCTCTATGCGGCGGTAACCCTTTGAACTCATCAAAGACATCCTCAAATCCATTTGCGATTGGCACCGATGACAGTCCATCCCGTGGAACAACCAGCGAATACATGAAGCTCATGAAGACGCCTTCCTCATGCTTACATCGTATCACAACCTTTCGCCCTTCCACATTCTCGACTGTCACCTCCAGCCTTTCACAATCAACCTTTGCCGCATACTTCCTAAGCCAGTCCATACCCAAAATAATTCCAAACCCCGCAAAGTTCGGAACAAAACAATCACAAACAAAAGTGCAATCATGACTCGATACAACCAGACCACGACATATCATACACAGACAGGACGAACCCCCAACTGGATTAGTCACAACCAATGGTCTATCAACAATATCTGGTTCCAAACCCAACCGGCCTACAAGTTCATTACAAACAAAAGAATGCGACGCCCCAGTATCGAACAACACTCTAACTGGAACACCACAAATGGAAAGAGTACCTTGTACCACCACACTCTTTCCTTTCTCTTCCGTGGTAGGAGCTTTTGAAGATGATGGCACAGCTCCCAAAGCATAGGCTTGTACAACCTGTCTGTCCTTCCTCGGTTCTGGACAATTCTTCTTAATATGCCCCGGCTTGTCGCAGTTGTGGCACTTCATCGGCACTTTTGGATTCTTGCAATCTCTGGAGAAATGGCCCTTCTGCTGACAATTGTAGCAGGTCACTTCACCCTTCGGCTTCTTCTGGCCATCCTTACCCTTCTGCTGCTGCTGCTTCCTCTTCTTGTTTCCACCTTGCTGTGGTTTAAACTCCTCCTTGGTCACAGCAACAACAGATCCTTCTTTAGGAAACAGATTCTCGTGCCTGAGAGCCTTCTCCACAAGCTTCTCAAATGGATCATCCAGATGATCCACCAACTACCTCCCAAGATAAATGTCCAAGCCTGTCACAAAATTCTCGTTCTTCTGATATGGAGATTCAATATACGATCGAGCATACTTGGACAAGGCTTCAAACTCAGAAACATACTCAAGAACTGGTCTTCCACCTTGCTTGAGCTCCACAAACTTCTTGAACAAAACAGATTTCTGAGCTGTAGAAATGAACTCAGGTTCAAATCTGACTTGGAATTGCTCCCAAGTAATTTCTTCCTCTGGAGTATCAATGGTGATAGAGTTCCACCGGTCAGAAGCTCTCCCCTGAAGCTGTCTTGATGCGAGCTTTCTTTTGGTTGCATCCTCGATTCCTAAATCACCAAAAATTCTTCTACAAGCATCTATCCATCTTTGGACTTCAATGGTTGATTCTGTTCCCAAGAAAACCTTCCCTCCAAGAGCAGTATAGTCTTTACACAGCTTAGCAAAATCCACCGGTTTTGGAGCTTGAACCTGAACTCCAACATCTACCGCTGGCCCCGGAGCTGGCATCCTCCTTATGATCGAAGTCATCATAGCCTCAAACATAGCAGCATAATCAGCAGCCCCCTCAGCAGCACGGCCTTCCCTAGCAGCTGGTCTCCCCCTTCGACTCATTCTTAATATCTATAAAGAAAATGATTAATACACCTTGAGAAACAACTGCATAAGAAGTTCAAATCCTTCTAAGATACTATATTATACATAGTAATCATCCATCAAAATACAATTACGTCTCTCATACGTAGTTATGTCAGCGAGCGTTGGTTAAAATCAATTAACCAATGCTCTGATACCAAATGTGACGACCGCCCATGACTCCTGCACTAAACAAGGAAATAGTGCGCTGTAAAGTGTGTCAGGCAGCCATGGATGATCATCAAGGTAAGGTAAAAACAACGGAGTCTATCGTATTACTCACAGCGCATGGGTAAAATACAATAGAATATATATATATATATATATATATATATATATATATATATATATATATATATATATATATATATATATAGTGAAGCTCCACAAAACAGAATCTCGTCAAATAAGCCTCATAGTAGTTTGATACAAAAATCTGAATAGTCAATACATCAAGCCTCACTACATATCACTCAGAGAATATACAAGCAGCGGAACATCCAGTACATATAGTAAGAAAATAATATGCAAGCCTCTAGCTCGTCTTCGTCATCAGCATCGTTGGTCACTAAGAACAGCATCTGTCACCTGCTACCTAGTCTGCCCATCCCAAAACGGATGAACATCCCAAGGTAATAAGAGTTGAACATAAAACCTTGAGTCAGACAACAGTCTTAGTGAGCGGTAAATTAACTAACAACATACCAAAAGAGTATAAAGGTAAAAGGAATAGGAACCCAACCCTCCCACTCCACCTCTTCCTACAGTGATAGCCCCCAGACACACTAAGCAGAAATAAACATAGCAAATCAGACATTTAAAGTAAAGCAATTATCACTCGAGTCAAGCTCGATGTTTTCCAAGTACAAACCCCCAAGGCCTAAACCAAGATCAGATAAGCACCCAGAAATCACCGCTCTTGAGACCTAATGATGATACAACCAAACATCCATGACTCCGGCTATCACTGTTATCATTGCTTCGATACCACCGTTAATTGAATGACCGGCACATTCTTTCAGCCGTCCGTCAAGGGCTAATGGTAACCCCGGTTCTAGACAAAACTCTGCACGTCGTCGCAGCCCGTGCCTAGGACTATCGAATCTGCCCAGAGTACTCGACCACCAACTGTAGTCTTTTGGGACTATCGAATCTGCCCAGCGTACTCTTGCTTTGAGTCTGCTAGAACCTTCAATAACGATGAAATCTCAGCCTTCTAGTCGTCATCCTCGACGACTATTCTTATACTAGCTCAAGCGCCTCTCGAGCCAACCATTATCCACAAACTCGAACCATCCCTCGAGTTATCAACATGCTTGGAATGATCCCGTCTGGATTGTACCAAGACTACTTCACATCATGCCTTGCTTTATTTCATCATAGCAATGTCCCATCTCAACATCATCATCAAATCTGTCCATATGAGCTTTATCATCCGCCACATATACCATGAGCAGCTTTTTCCTATTCAAGAGCCTTTCCCTTAGCTTTTGAATCATCTTCGACCAACTTGTCCAAATCCAACCACTAATCAACTAATTCATAATAATCAATCAAATCAATCATTAATCCAAGTAATTAAGCATTCAAACATGATCTAAAAGCAATTATAACTAAAATGGCAATCTTGTAAATAAAGAGTCCAAATCTAACAAGCATGAATCATAAGTATTATCTCTACAACTTGATGGATGAACTTGCATAGGTTAACATATATAACAATGGATGCCAAATCTTCATGAACAATGGATCTACACTTATGTTTAAGAAAATGCATGGAAATCACTATTTTAACACAAAATCAAACCACCAATCCAATATGCTCCTTTGGGTCTGTGTGAGAGATAACCACCACTCACCGAAACACCACAAAAACAACACACTTCAGATCTGGACAGCGAAAGATCTAGCTTGATCCGCCAAAATTCCGCTTCTAACGATGAAATCCCTCTTCGATGGATGTAGATCTTCAATCTAAGCTCTTGGATCTTCGATTTGATCTTCAATTTGGGTGGAAGGAATCACTAGATTAAAGAAGAGAAAAGAGGTGAAGAAGTGTAGTACTCGAGCTCTAAAAATGGCAGCACCTCGTCGCTTCAAAATCCGGATCGCAAAAAGTGTAGAAGAACCGTGTATTTATAGGCAGAACCATAAGTCGTTCGCCCCCTTAAGTCGCTCGTGACTTAACAAACCCTACGACCCAACAAACAGGACTAATCCCAATATAGCCGCGTTCCTACATAGGTCGTTTGGACGACTTAACGACCTAACATAGGCGCGACTTAACGATATTCACAATCTAACGGCTTAAGTTCTCACACGACCTAACTAAACACGGCTTAGCGACTTAACAGCATTGCCGACCTAGCGACTTAATCCTAAGCCCTTACACGACCTAACTACATACACGGTCTAAAACGTGCATGACCTACAGAGACACGCGACTTAACCAAACACAGGGTCTCTCGACCAAACACCTAAGTCGTCTGGACGACCTAACTACTCATAGTTACTAAACTTAGGTCGCTCACGACCTAACTATACACAGAACCTATCTTAGGTCGTTAACCCGCTCAACCATCCTATCTCCTCAGGTCGTAAACTCCTTAAGTCGCCTAAGCCCTTAAGTCGTCTAAACCCTAAGCTGTTAACTTCCATAGGTCGCTATCTCCCTTACTAATGCTACAAACTTCCCTAGGTCGCTCGTCCGACCTAAACTATAACACGATCTAACTGTCACACGACCTAACTCCTTAGGTCGTTCAACTCTTTAGGTCGCTCACTCTCCTTAGATCGCTCCTCTTCACTAAGTCGCTCAACCGACCCAGACTTCTACACGACCTAAGCTACTACAGTTCTACGATCCTTCGATACATAGAAATATGGGTCGTTACACTTTATAAATATCTTTATTAATTGTATTGATCAATTTTAAAGTCTTTGGTTCACTCTGATATCATGTATTGATTAACTGCGTTGCTCTGATAGAAGATTTTGACTTTAATTTGACTTACCAATTACAGTAATACTGACCTTCTATAACGAAGAAGACGAATCCTCTCTTGAGTAGTGTTTCTCTTCAACTAGTTTAACTTATACTCAACTATGGTTGTAACATAGTTACCATGCCATGTGGTTGACCAGTGGCAAAGTACGCTCTATGTACTCAAGACTGACGGTGCTCTCAAGTCAGAAGAGTACTGTAAAGTGTTATCCTAAGATATTCTATTTTGACTAAGTTACATAATCTATAGAAGACTCTCTTTGAGTCGTTCTATGGTTGTTCCAAACAACCACAAATTAAATATGTTATCCTTTGGTGCCTCAATGGTCATAAGTAAATATTTATTCATCGTATAGAAAGCGTTACATACATTCGTCTAGACAAAACGTCTTGATATTCTTTTCATGATACTTCTCAACTATGAATATTTCATGGAGTTGTGTTTTATTCGTATCAATTCAATACTCACGATTATGAAAATTTGTACCTGCAATCGATAAAACACTACCCATAAAGATTTTCTACTTATTATGTTTAATATTATTAACTTATTATTTATATCAGAATATAACAAAACCAAAAACATTTGTCATTCGAACAGTGTCATTTACTAAATTAAGGTTGTACAACAGTTACGTAAATGCCCCTAATGTACACCCTTCATTCTATCAATATAATTGGAAAAAAAATAAACCCCTCAAAACACTGTAACTTGATGGATTGAGAAAATAAAATTACACTATACCATTTTTCACCCGTAATAACTAATGATATAAAAAACATACTTGTGACAGGTGGTACCCCAGTGCCTAGTCATTGGTTGGAAATCCATTTCCCTACGAGCCTTGTACGAGTTTTGTTTGTATTACCCACTCTATGGCTAGTAGCTGAAATTTAATGAATGTAACAATTTCGGCTATTTTATAAGTATTTGTATATAGATCCTATTATAATATCATAGGATTTCTATAAAAATTGTTTTAGCTATCGTAAGGTAAAAACCCGACATGTTTATTTGTGGCGTGGTCTTACGAGATGCTTTTTTTTTCAAAGGATTTTTGAAACTTTAATAATCAATTGGGTGTGATTTTCTCACGCTGGTATTACAGACTGACTCGGGTGTTATTTAACTGTAATGCTCGGGTTAGACCGAGTTTTATAGAATACAGGATGTGATGCTGTGGAGCTCAGGAGACGAGCTGGATGACGATACGTACATTCGTACTCGTTTGTATATATTCCGCTGTGCTGAGTTGTTGAGTATCCATTGGTATGTTATTGATATTGATGTTGAGCTGTGATTGATGTACTCTGATGATGTAATATATATAAACAGATATATTTCATTTGAGTAAAGATCAGTTAATTTTCTATTATATTTTATTCCGCTGCGATGGTTAGATTCTTTTGTTGTTTTTTTTTTATTTTCTTCTTCTACCTCTTCTTCTTTAACCCAAATGGTTCGTATTTCTGTGCAACTTGAGTTGATTGTTGTAGAATAGTGTTGACTCAAGGGGTACGGATTTGCGGGTCGTTACAATACTGTTAAGTTTGGGCACTACAACACATCCCCTTATACGCGTGCGTTTCATTGTGTGTGAGACGGTCATCTAACGGAGCTTCTAATGTGCCGATGTTCTGATTGAACATCTCTCCATCACTTTCTAATGAGCATATACTTGGTCTTGACAATACTTGAAAAAAAAAAATTCTCAATGACATGTGACACCACATACATATATATTTCTGAAATGTGAGTCACACCTAACACTTACAATCATGTATCTTGACAACACCTAAAATACGGAACCATCCAAAACTTGTTAAAATTTATAGGAAAAAAAAAACTACCCAAACCATATAGGGGTAGATGGCTAACAAATTGATTGATCAGTTGAATCAATAAATAAGTTTTTTTTTCTTCTTTCCTCGCTGTAAATGACTAACTAACTAGCTGGTTCCCTTTTTCTTTTATGTTTAGCAAGCAATTTTTTTCAAATTTGAACAGTAAAATCTAACATACATTATGCACACGTCTTCGCAAATTTTACAAGAAAAAATGATTCAGCTTGCTATAATACCCACAAAAGTGATGGTTATGAAGCTATGTCCAAAGTTAATATGCTACAGATGAGGATGGTGACCTGGCAGTCATTCGATCCATCTTCAATCTTGCTTACTGATCAAACACAGGAGATTACACCATTGTAAAATCCATTTTAGTCATTATATTTATTCTTACCTTTAACCGTGTTTGATTTGCATTAACATATGCTTCTTGAAAGCCAGTTGAAACCGTAGGTAAACTACTATAAAAAGAGAGTTGTACTCATAGGGATTATAGTCTCACTATTATTTTTGAAAACGGAGAGTAGGAGAGGTAGGAGCATCGCTTCTACAAACCACACTATAAATTAAACTAGATGCATGCCTATACTCCAATTATTCAAGTTTACATACCGACAACGCACTAAGATGGCTTTCATATGCATATGGCAAATCTATATACCTGTAGCAAAGCCACAACCATTTCTCAAGGGTCATAACACAAATGTAGAAAATCTGCACTACGGGTACATACATACATAACATAACATAAAAGCAAATTCAATCACTAAAACATACAAAGAAGTAATTATAACAACTACAGTTTTCGCAATCCAAAACCTCTAAACTAAACGGATACAAAATATATACAAGCACTGAAACAATCCAAGAAAACAAAGAAAAGCAAACCACTAATACAAAGTCAGAGGCTATCACTAACTGTCTCATACTCAATATCAACTTCTTTAACCTCATGAATCATCTTCAAAACTTGCCATGCAGTCGGTCTACTTTCTGGCGATGATCTAACACAAGACGTAGCAATTTCGATTATCATCGATACACGTTCATCATCTTTTGCATCATCATCTCTGACTGACCTCACCCAGGCAGGCAAATCTGTGGCTATCAAAGCAGTGTGTTTGAGCGGAGGCTTCCCAGTTAACAGTTCAAGCAGTAGAACACCAAATGAGTATATGTCTGATTTTGACGTTAGGCGTTTGTTGGATTTGCGGGTTTCAGGCGCCTGGTATCCGAAATCGTCATCACCGTTGGATGGGTCGATGAGGGAGAGGAGACAGTTGTCGGTTAGGCAGGCTTCAAAATCTGCGCCGAGTAGAACGTTGGATGATTTGATGTTGCCATGGACGAGGCGGGATGTTTGGTGGATGTAGTTCAGTCCCTGTGCTATGTCTTCTGCTATTTTTAAGCATGATGTCCAGTGCAGTGGTTTGGCTCTGGTTGATTTTGAACCTAAGGTTATTTCAAAACATTTGGTCAATACTTGTAATGTAATCACAAAATTGATATGCTAAAAGCGAACGAGTTTTCAGAATATATATTGATCAGAGTTTATAGTACTCAGAGGTAATCGGTTTACTCATATCAAGGAATAACAATTCCACAAAGCATGTATAAATCTGTCGATAAACCTCTTTTAGGGCACTCCTTTAAAATTTGTATCATATTTTTAGTTACATTGTTTCAAATGCCGGAAGACGGATAGCAAAATGATAATTTAATTTTATTGACATGTGTGACCGCGCACACACTGCAAGAATGAAAAATACAACTGATAAAAAACATGGGCTAATTATCTCACAGCCCAAGCCATACAGTGAACAACGTAAGGAAGCAAAACACAGATCTTGTGGGACATAACCCTTAAAACTAAGATTTTCGCCTCTATTACAATGTTTACTTTCACCTAGTCAAATTTAACCAAAAAAATGGCGTTTATGCTCAAAGTTTCTTCACCTTGGTGTGGATTCTACATCATCCAATAAAAAATAGAGCGGTACTAAACGCACCGCATTATAGCGTCCAAATTACCCAGTGTCATTCAAAAGTATACTGTCGAACGAAATTTAACTTTTTTAAACAAAAAAAAAGGAATTTTGCTTCATTGGGCAGTATGCCGCCGAATTTACTTCATAACCACTCTGCGGTATACGGCTGAATGAATTTTCAAGGTAAAACAAGGTACCCAATATGGTGCATTTAGCATCACTCTAAAAGTAGGATTGACATTAAATTATTTACCTCGATTAGTTGATTTTCTTTCAAAATAAAACCTCGGCTGAATTTAAGATTCAATAATCTACATAGTACTTTAATTAAAGCAGTAGGATAACCATTTTGGGTAGAGTAGGTTCAAATTCGTTTTACAACAAAGATAACTAATACCTCATTAACTCTACTCCAATGTATACCCGATGGTTTTTGGTTGCTTATAATGGCAATTACCCTACCAAACCACACTCAATAATCAATGTCTGATCCGATATTTTCATAATGTAATTTCTTAGTTAAATTCCAAAATAAGAATCATAATGATTTAGTGGAAAATCAAAATAGAATTAATTACATTGCTTGATTTATAATTCTTAACCCATAATTGAAAAACTCTATGAACTTATATAATGTTTGAGCTTCTTACATGACACTTTTTGTGTGTTTGACTACACAAAATTAAATCAGTACATAATCATATTGTAAAAAATAACGATTCTTAATGTTGATTCCTTCTGTATGAAATATTGAAAATGAATGGATATTATACTTTTAAACAACAGAAGTCCATCAACAACCATTACCGACCATTATCCACTCCAACAAAGTATCAGTTTACCGATTACTTTGGTTGGTAGACCATATATATGTGGTACATGGTTTAAAATATAATTGGTGATGCCAAACCGAGTCTACCTTCCTAATGACTACCAAGCTTGTTGAATAGCGATAATCAAATTTATTCTTAACAAATGAGTATGTTACATCAATATAAACCTCGTTATCTTTGTGTGTGACCTAATGCAATTTTTATTTTTACCTCTCTCTTACAAGCGCTATCTGCAACAACTTGTTTAGAGACACTTCATCTTACCAGAGATTGCAATTCATTTTTGAAATCTTACTTTCCATTCTGGTAATCATCTTTTTATCCACGTTCAACATGCATAGGCCTGTTAAATTTTGGTGATACAAAAGCACAAATAGAGGGAAAGAAATATGCAAAAGAAATAAAGAGAAAAAAAAATTTCCCCTAATTAATAGGCATATTGAGTATGTTTATTTCTTTCTCTAATTAGTTAATCAAATTATTTTTTGCCATCTAATGTTAACTTGGGCATTAAGTAATTGATTATATAAATAGAGACTAGAAGAGAGGGTAAATGTATGGTGGAAAATCTATTTGCTAATTCCCTGTTCTCCATCTTTGTTCTTCTTCTCCAACAATTTTAGCCATATAGATATTTGCTCCATTTCTCAATTTGGTTATTGATTCAATGGTATTTTGTTTATTTTAGCTTTGTTCTATTAATTGTAAACAAAAATTTTGATGAATCGATAAAGTGGGTGGTTGGGTGGAATATCTTGTCTTATTGCTTTTAATTTCAATTTCGTCTTATTTTTAATCCAAGTTATCTCTTTGTGATTTGGGTGACAAAAATCCGTTGATATAAGCTTCCGCAAAGCGCTGCCATTTTTTCACAACAGATTGGTATCAGAGCACAGATCATCGCAAAGCTTGGAGTAATTTTGGATTGAAAAATTATTGATGTCGGATATGATTTCGTTTTCGAAAATGGCTATTTTGGATGGAAAGAATTGGGGTATTTGAAAGCCTAAGATGGAGGATGTTATGTACCTCAATGATCTTCATGATCTGATTGATGGAGATGGAAAGAAGCCCTCTAATGTAGATGAGGGAAAATGGAAGAAGATGGATAAGAAGGCGATTGCTTTGATTCGCCAATATCTTGATGATTCAGTTTTCCATCATGTGGCTAGTTGTGAATCCGCAAAGGCTTTGTGGGATAAGTTGATATCTTTATATGAGTCAAAGAGTGCTACTAGTAAGGCTTTTCTGGTTCGAAAATTGGTACAACTGAGATTAGATGAAGAGAAGTCTGTTGCAGAGCATTTGAATGAATTTCAGGATGTAATAAATCAATTGACAAATATGAAGGTCAATTTTGATGATGAGTTACAGGCTCTTTTATTGATGAGTTCGCTTTCAAAAAGTTGGAAAACTTTGGTTGTTTCATTGAGTAATTCCAATGCTAATGGAACTATCTCTTTGGAAACTGTTCGAAGCAGTTTTTTGAATGAGGAGCTTAGAAGAAAAGAGTCATATATGAAATCAATTCAAAGTGAGGCTATGGTGGCAAGGGACTCGAAGAAAGATACAATTTGGAAGAAAAAGGATGCTAATGGTAAAGGTGTTATCACTTGTCATTATTGTAATAAGAAATGTCACATACGCAGCAAGTGTCATGCTTATAAAAGAGATCAGAAAAAGGCTGCGCACGGTGATACTAGTAGTGATGCACATGCAGGTTTTGCTGAAGGTACTGATAGTGATGCTTCTTATGATGTCCTCTTTAGTGAAAATAAGCCTTGGAAGATGGATTCGGGAGCCAGTTTTCACATTTGTAGATATGTGAAATGTTTTTCTTCTTATGAGAAGAGTGTCGACATGATTAGGACAGCCAATGGAGAAGAGCTACCGATTTGTGTTATTGGATCTATCCGGTTTCGTATGCATGATGGTGTGGTTAGAAAAGTCTCTGGAGTGAGACATGTACCCACTTGTTCGCATAATCTTATTTCTCTAGGTCAGTTGGATCGCCGTGGTTGCACTTATGAGACTCAAGGTGGAGTTTTGAGAGTGAAGAAAGGTGGTCGTGTAAGGATGAGAGAAGCATTGGAAGAAGGAAACCTTTATAGCTCGATTGGTTCTGTAGTCGACTATGGAAAGCGAGTGACGGTTGAAGAACCTAGTCCACAACAAGGTGGAGAGGTTAATATGGTCACTGCTTATGATTCTAGCATTGAGGATCATATTTTAGACAGGGGTCTTCATGTTGATGATGCTCGGGGGATCGATAGTGATCAGGTAATGAGCTCAGATCGAGTGATAGACGGGTGTCGAGTTGCAAAATCCACAAAGACAAGACGGAGATCTTTGTGGTATTACAAACATTTTTGAAACCGGATTTGTGTGGTGCACCTCATGTGGGAGATGCATCATTTGCAGTCGGTGGTAGAAGTTTGTAATTTGGTATGATTGAGATATAGGGAGTTGTGATAGATCTAGATATGGCATGTTTGATATGTTGGAGATATGTGATTTTGCATCAAGGTGGAGTGTTAAATTTTGGTGATGCAAAATCACAAATAGAGGGAAAGAAATATGCAAAAGAAATAAAGAGAAGATTTTGTTTCCCCTAATTAATAGGCATATTGAATATGTTTATTTCTTTCTCTAATTAGCTAATGAAATTATTTTTTACCATCTAATGTTAACTTGGGCATTAAGTAATTGATTATATAAATAGAGACTAAAAGAGAGGGTAAATGTATGATGGAAAATCTATTTGCTAATTCCCTGTTCTCCATCTTTGTTCTTCTTCTTCAACAATTTTAGTCATATAGATATTTGCTCCATTTCTCAATTTGGTTATTGATTCAATGGTATTTTGTTTATTTTAGCTTTGTTCTATTAATTGTAAACAAAATTTTTGATGAATCAATAAAGTGGGTGGTTGGGTGGAATATCTTGTCTTATTGCTTTTAATTTCAATTCCGTCTTATTTTTAATCCAAGTTATCTCTTTGTGATTTGGGTGACAAAAATCCGTTAATATAAGCTTCCGCAAAGCGCTGTCATTTTTTCACAACAAGGCCACCTTTAGCTTTTCCATGTAGGTTTTATCTCATTGGGCTTTACTAACAAAATTTTACTGAAACAATTAAGTCAATGTGATGAGAACACTTTTGTCCGTATGCTACTGAAAGTATGGGCAAAAATATTCATCATCTAGCAGACTTGTAACATTTGTGGTAAATGAAATGTCCAGTTACAGTAAATGAAATGTCAAAGTATGGTAAATGAAATGTAAACTGCCAATTTTCAATAGAATGTCCTACAAACATTTCTTCATAAAATGTTAAATAATCATCATCTTCCTTATTTTGATCACAATTTGTTGAGGGCCACCAAATGTTTTATCATTTTCTATGAACTTGTATCTTGATTCGTATCTTTAGTTTAGTTCAATTTTTTCAAATCATTTTAAATCTTTTCTTCGCATGATAAGTTTAGATCTCGCTTTTTATCTTGTTCTCTTCTACATACTATTATTGGCTCTCTTGACCAGTACGTCATTCTATCTTTTGCGTACGCATTCATATCATCTAAAACTAATTAATTTAATTTCTCATTTATGTGTCAATTCCAGTTTTTCTCATATTCTCTTATTTGAAACTCAATTTTTTCAAGCAACTCCAATCATCCAGCCCATCATTTCACTTGCATCTACCAATTTTTCATGTTTCTCTTTGGAAACTCAACACTCCATGTGTATTGTATAGCTGGTCTAATCACTATCTTTTGAAAAGAACAAAAAACTTCAGATTTACAGAGAAATAATAAGAATATTATTGTTTTACTTTAAAAAATTGCAATAAAAGTTGGACGTCTCCTTTTCAAAAGTATTAAATATCAATTTATAAGATAAACAAATGACCTACGGCACTTTGTAAGAAGTATAAAATATTAATTTGCAATATAAATAAAAGATAAAAATTGCTAAATGATAAATTAAATTTCAATCATAGTTAAATAATAATCATAAAATAAAAATTTACCTAAGCACGTCGTGCTAACAATTGGTTTTATAAAAGAAGCAATATTCTATAGTGTATCAAGTTATTAGGGAAAGAAGTACGAAGGTAGTAAATCTTTATTAGTATAAAAGAGAAGTGAAATTAACTAAAAGGGAAGTGTAAATATCAAAAACATTCACAAAATTAATGTAAAAATATATCTTCAAATAAAAGAAAGCGGTGTTATATATACTTCTTTTAGGTTGGTAGCTTAGTGAGAAAAGTGTCAATGCACAATGACATATAGCAAGATATTTTTTTCCACGAGGTCTAAAATTACTATTTTTTCATAATCGATTGCATTGATAAAGAAAGTCCAAACATTGTTAGATGAATTAATATCGATGCATTGGCTAATATTGCAGTGTTATAACAAGCAATAATCACAAATTTTAAATTTAGGGTGAAAGATAAGTACTCACATTGTTTAGGTAAAAAAATATTTTATTCCTTTAATATTTTTCGCTACTTCTATATTTTGAAAATTTATGAACCATTGAAGTTGGGTTGTTATTATATAGAAAGTTTCCAAAAAGATAATATTAAGCCAATATTTTTGCTTAATCAAGATCGATTGCTTTGTTTAATTTTGACCTAAAATTTTAAATATAAAAAAATCATATTGTCGACCCCAATCATTTAGGAAAAAAAAGGCAAGAATTTTGAAGATCTTGTCCATTGTTATAGAAAATGAACCATAATGGACGAAATTTTGATGTTTAAACCTCCAGTAAACATGATGGTACACTTACAAATACAATTTGAAATAGCTGATACATTAATTTATCTTCTCATTAAACGTAATTAGAAAAACATCAAATCATAAGTGGGCCGTAGTTATGACTTGTGTGCAATAAAAAAAAAGTTGATGGGTGAGCAGGTTATTTATGCTTTTACTTGCATCTGCACACATACAGTAAATCCATGAATCAAAGATGTATAGAAGATGTATCAGTAAGGCACGTTCATATTAGGTGTGGCTCGCATTGGACGGATAAGTCCCACATCGCAAGAATGTGACGTATAACGTGGTGTGTGTGTATGAGATTGATGGCACGTAACATTTGGGATTCTTTTTGTTACAAGTAAGTGATATAATAAACCATCGGGCTAAAATCTATTGGATTTTAACAACATCAATAATACAATTTTTACTTTGTAAAGCTTTTGGGTTTTCATTAACTTGTGTTTTTGGTACCTTACATTTCAGGCAAACATTTAATTTGATAGGTTTCTGCTTTCGACAAGGTTGTCGTTTTGTAAGTTGTAGCATTTCAGTGAACCTTTTTTGTATGCTTCACATTATGTAAAGAGAGGATAATAAGGAATAAAACAACAAAGTCCTCAAATAAAATTATTTAAACCAAAGAGGATTTCACTCAGATCTGATTGTTCTCCGAAATTAAATTTATTCTTGCTACAAGAATAAAGTTCGGTCCAAAACTATGTAAATCTTTTGAGCTGATTAAATCTCTTGTGATTGTCCGTAAATTGGAAGTAATAACGAATTTTTGAGCTTGATGATGTACATTGAAATTGAATCCTTGTTAAAATTGTTTATCATTATATTCTATTATTGTTCTAAAGCTTCTGATTGTTTTGACTTCATCGTTGAGTGTTAGAATTGAATTTTTCAATTATTGTTAGTTGTTAATGAGTAAATTTAGAATCGCATATTGAAAGTAGTACAGATGGTATCCAAGCTTCAAGGTTTGGTTATTATATTGACCATCAATAGGCATTCTTTTAATATTAACATAGAAATTATCCAATCATAATATCTGATGGAGCATGTGACTTTGAGACGTGAAAGTTCAAGAGTGAGGTAACTTTAAAAGAAAAGATTTTCAAGAAAGTTTCAACATCAACGTAAAGAATAAGACAAATAATGATTGGAGAGATTGGGCAAATATTATTTATTCATCAACAATACTTAACATACACACAAAAAATATAATTAATATACAAATTACTCAATATTCACCATTATTTTTACAAAATTATCCTTACTCTCATCTTCATTATCTTTCCTCCATCAATCTTAACTCATTCACATATAAAGCTAGATTTTTTTTCATTAATTTTATTCAAAATACACCAAAATCAACTCTAATTTCTCCCACTGTATTTCTAGCACTACAATTCGCTGTTTTTTTTTCTATTTTTTTTAATTTCAAGAAAAACTCTAAATTTTGAAAAAAAGGTTAAATATTTTGAAATTAATGTAGTTAGAGATGTTAGTCATCCTAATCGATAGGCTTAATGATCAAAAATTTCATCAACTTTTTCATCAAAATATATTCGATTGATCATCCTTTACTAGTTTTAAGGTTTTAGTTTAACGAGTTATAAAAAAATATTAAAGATACGGTGAAGAAAGTTAAAAGAAGGGTGATTTAATAACTTATTTTTTAAGAAAAATTATGTTGTGTTAAGAAAATTTTGATGCATGAATAGAATTTCCTGGAGATTGACAGATGATGCTCTTACATCAATCGAACTGTGTCTTATGGATGAAGTTTAGATAGAGTTTGCACATGTGGAGAAAACCAAGGATCTCCCGCACGTATGCTTTTTTGTTCAGCAAAAAAGCATACAAAATAGAGTACATCCGGCGAAAGAGTATGCACGCTTTTGTGTTTAGGGAAATTAAAATTATTACAGAAAATGAGAGAGAAGCAAAAATGATGGAAAATTGAAATCTTTAGTGCACCGCGCATCCAAGACGAGACTAGCATAAGATGCGAACAAGCCAACATTCCTTCGTTTGAAAGAAGAATTTTGAAGTTCGCATTTGAACGTGTCAGATGCCGCATCAGATGCATATGACAGAAATTGCCTCTTTCGACGAGAAAAAAACGACTCGCGAACACACCCAATGTTTGCTTTACTAAACATGTATGGATAAATAAATGATGAAACACATTATATTTCGACAACTCTATGCTTTGAAGTTGATACCAGTTAAGACACGATCAAACCACGCAAAATGCTTTTGATATGCTTATCTTGAGTTTAAATACAATAGATGCACATATTACGGATGAAGCACATATGGTCATATAATCATATTTCTACATAAGGAGTATGTGAGGCTCGGCAATTCAATGACTTCTGATCAAAACGACATCAATCTAGTATAAGTCAAGATGCTTTTGCATAAGAAGTATTGAGAAGTCAATTAGTATTGACAATGTCGTTGGCGATGTGGAATATTTGTTCATAAGAGATGGAAAAAACAAAGAGAAACAACTCCACGATGAACAAGGTACCAGTCTAGGTCCAAAACCAAGGGGTAAGAAGGACATGTGTTATGTTTGTAAGATGATGATCGTTTTAGTACATCTAAGTTGGACGGTAATAGCGACCTCATAATGGTTTCAACAACGAAGACAAAGAGTACTCTATTAATTGATTTAGGAGCTTCTTATAATATGATAATACATATCAAAAATATGATGATAGGCAGTTCTTACAAATAAGATGTATCATATAAAATGATCATCGGTGCAAGGATTAAGATGTTTGATGATGTCGTAAGGACCATTACATATGACAAACATGTTCTAAAATTAAGCAGTATATTGCTTTTAGTTGGTACTTTGAGTAAGCTTGGTTTGAACATTGGTGTAAATAATAAAAAAATTGGAACAGGGTCATGGTTTTGATTGTGATGGAGGAAATTGGGGTGGAAAACCTATATATGCTTAAGGAATCAACGGTCATGAGTGAGTTTGTTATAGTGGTGGGTTTGAGCCATTCAAATTTCACTCATTTATAGCATCTTTGCATGGGCTATATAAGTGAAAGGAGTCTTAACGTATTACAAAAACTTGTATTACTTGACGCTGTTTGTTATTCAAGTTTTGAAGATGCTTTTGTGAGGGCTGTGTTCTTAAAAAAGTGATAGAAAGTTTTCATTGATGGTGGTAAGCATATAGTCTAAGAAGTTCTCGAGTATCTACACACTGAGGTCCCACTTTGGTTCATTTACTAAGTGAAGCAAGTAGTTGTTTCATTTATTAACAATATTTCGCACAAAGTTTGGATCTACATTCTTAAGTCCACATACAGAAACATATGAGGACCCACTTTGGTTCATTTACTAAGTGAAGCTTGTAGCTATTTCATTTATTAACAATATTTTGCTCAAATTTTGAATCTACATTGATGAGACATTTAAAATGTTTTGCAAGTGGAAGACTTTGGTTGAGAAACAATCAAACGGGTCTTGTCCTTAGATTAGAATATGGTGGCGAATTGTGCATCAAAAGGCACGGTCAGCCATTACACTATTTTGAGCTATCAACGATCCACTTGAGTGGTTGAACGGATGAACATAGCTTAATTAGAAAGAACTCGATGCTTGAGATTGACGGTGAAAGAGAGATTCCAGAAGAAATATGGAAAAGCGAAAAAGTTGATTATTAACTCTAGAAAGTGTTTGATTGTCCAACTTACGTACATGAAATAAAAGTAATTTGAATCCTAAAGCAAACGATTATACTTTATGGCATCGTGAAATGAAAGGGTATGCGGTGTGGTATCCTACTACCAAAAGATTATAATTATCAAACACGCAACTTTTTGGCATTGGAACCTTCGTCAAATGACCACAAATTGAGGACATAAAGGAATATAAAGCACGAGGCCATCGGATTTCATTCATTAAATGGACAATGATGGTTCCGATGATATTATGCTTCATGAGAGATACAAAGCTATATACTCAAATTGAAGCTCATTATAAGTCAAAGGCGGAAAGGAAAAAAACATACGATTCATATCACTTTCCAACGAAGACGATCACAAAACTATCTGAATCCACCTAATTTGTTGAAACAAATATTGCTACTTCACTGACATCATAGGAATAGGCAAACTTGCACACAACCTACGATTTGCTAAACTGAAGAATGCAAGAAATTTTTTTATTAAGAACATGAAAAGAATGATTTATTTTTTGAAATTTCATATATATCGGAGCCGAGCCGGGAGACGTCAAACAATCTCCCTTTCATTTAGGAGTAAAACGTCTGTTCGCAATGCGAGGGAAGGGCTGCATACATTATCGATTTCCCCAGAGTCCGCTATCATGCGAGAGTCTCGTGCATTGGGTTCCACCTTTATATTATTTGCTAGTAAAAGAATGAATGACGTTTTGAAGGCCCAACCAAGCCCAATTCAATGTGAATTGGAATTGAGAAATGTATCATGTTCTTTTTAAATCCCATTGGCTATGAGCATCTTTGTATTATGTTATCTATTTTTTATATTATTCTCAGGATTTTAAATCTCGCTCGTAAAAGGTCTTGTTTTGCCACTTGAATGAATTGGAACATTTGATTTCTTTGATTTCACCGTAATCGCGTTTGAATCGTATCTTAATCAAATTTGTAAATGTCGACCAAGATTTCTAGAGATCTATTTACGAGATCTCGAAAGTTCAAGTTCATGATTTTTTTCAATTAAAACATGTCTTAAAAAAGAAATGGGTGGACCAACTCAATCTAAATAAATTAATGAAACATATCATCTTTCCTCTAATCTAACCACTAACAAGTTACAAATGTTCCAAATTTATTATATTTAAGTAACTTTTATTAATACCAAAAGATCATATGCTATTATATTTTCACTTCAGATGATTAAAATCAAGTTTGATAATTTTAAGTCCGATTAATAGAATTCAAGTTCGCAAATTCAATCTCAATAATACCATGTTACTTTTTGAAAAAATTAATAAACTAATTTTGTTTTATAGTTTTTTTTTAGTTGGTACAAGTAAGAATAATTATTTTTGAAATATAATAATATAGGATTTTAATTATGTGTTTTATATATATACATACATATATGAATTGCTTGCACTAAATTAAAGATCAAAGATTATAAATTTCCTTTTTAGTTTTGCATTTATTTTTGAATTGTGGTATAATCTTTTATGTTAGATGATACTTACAGTATGCTATTAATGGAAATACAATGTTATGATATTATGGTTAACTATAATGTTAGATCGCATAAAGAGCAAGTTATTGACGATAAGGGAAAATATTGGATTTTCTAGAATGTTAATTGAGTAATTATTAACTAGAATAATATACATTGTTCAATGCTCCAAAAAGGGTAAATAATACTGTTGAGAAAGATCTGACGGATTTATTTTTGCATGATGAACTTATCGTTTATGAATTCAGTTGTATATTTCTACTACCAATAATATAAATACAATCCACATTTCAACCGTGTCTTCTGGGAATTTCAGAGCTACCCTTCTCATTTCTGTGTCATGCTTTAGCCTCCAAACCATTCAATCATGTCCTCCTAAAATCAAATAAAACCCTAATGCATCCCATTCCTTATGATGTGCCAACAACATAGGATTCTATCAGCTTCTCGATCTTTGTTGTGAAAGCTGGTATGAATCAATTTTTGCCATCTTGGATCTCAAATCCGAGTTTCTGCCGTCTCTTCCTCCATCGACACTGCTGACTACTACTGCATTAACGCCGATAAACTGTTGGACTTTAAAAACTCATCTTGTTAATAATTAATATTTTATATTTCATATTTCATATATAAAATATGGTGTAAATTAATTTTATATTTCATATATAAAATATGCTCCAAGGTAGTTTCGAAATAAACTGTTGGACTTTAAAAACTCATCTTGTTAATAATTAATAATCTCACTCAATACAAGATCACATGTTGAAATCTCTAAGATGAAACGTGATTGAAATTGGAGGTTTAAAACCTTGATTCTTTTACATGTTTACTGCATTTTTTGCATTTTGTACCTTACTTTGTTTTACTATGTTTTAATACTTTAAGACCAAAATCATAATTTAGAGAGGAATCGAGAGATGAAACGTGATTGAAATTGGAGGTTTAAAACCTTGATTCTTTTACATGTTTACTGCATTTTTTGCATTTTGTACCTTACTTTGTTTTACTATGTTTTAATACTTTAAGACCAAAATCATAATTTAGAGAGGAATCGCTTTTGATCCAATTCTATGCCCAGCATCATTGAAACAGGACTAAAGCGCCCAGAATTCTAGCTTTCCACCCAGAATCTCAATCCATGATTTCCACATGATGAGAGAAAAAATATAATATAGATCAATGCCTCAAGCAATCGGTTGTTTCAATGGTTTGGCATAACATATTTGCATACACATATAAGATAAATTCTATTCATACACCAACAATCACCTAACATACACCATTATGTTATCAGGAAAATATATGATTAAGTTACCCTTCTTCTTAGTTGCATGTTTAGTCTTTTTCTTATTACCCATATGATTAAAACTAATGATATTGGATCAAATCTATACATTTTTGATGAAGTTAACGGAACCTAAAATATCAGTTAAAACAACTTTCGCAGCTAATTTCTCTAATTTAAAAGTGTTTAAACTTTTTTCTTCCAAAATTAGGGGTTGATTTTAATAAAATTGATTTTTTTTTCTAAAAACAATTAGGGAAACTGCAATATTAGTATCAAAAAATAAATTTCATTTAGGGCTAGGATTGTTTTATTTTAATACAATTTTTAAGTTTTAACGGGAGAAGATGGTAAGATGAAAATAAGAGTAGCTTTTTAAAAGAAAAGGTGCATCTAAAGTAATTTTTTGTGTATTCTAATTTGTTGTATTTTCCGGTGTATGTTAATAGACTATTAGTGCACGAATAGAATTAGCCCACATATAAACTCAAGTCATAAAATTGGCAATATTTATTACTTTGGTTTGGTGTCTAGAATCAACATTAACCGCTAACCATATCAAAGTCACTGCTTAAACTCAATATGGTTGGACATCCTAAAATTTGTTGTACACACACATTCAACGACTTTACTATTCCAAAGAAATTTGATGACCACCCGGTACCCAAAGGAACTACACTATGCAATCTTAGAGGTTGGATATCGTAGATAGACATAATGTCTTACGAGGTGCATTTACCCAATAACCTAGAGAGTGGCTAAAGTGTATTATTTTGTTTGAGCCATCATATATTAGGACATGAAGGTCAAAACTAATAAGTTTATCTAGCTTGGGTTTTATTTGCAAAGTGTTCGTGTCCCCCATTCAAACCAAAGACTGCTATGGTACCACATTAGTTGTTAAGCTAACTACAATGTATGCAACTATTTTCATGGAAGAAACATGACAGTCGAAAAGAAACAAACCATGTATAAGCGAGAATAAGCTCCCATTGGCTTGATAATCATAAACTAGCAATCTCTCTTCCTTAGCTTGAAAATATGCACTCAACGGAACCAAATTAGGATGCCTCAATCTTCCAACATCTTCCATATGCCTCTCGAATTCTTCTTTCCCGACTCCTCCCATTTTGTTCCCATCCAATCTCTTCACGCTCACAATCAATCTATTATCAAGAACTGCTTTATACGTACTCCCCACGCTTCCTTTTCCTAACAATTCAGCTGACCCCCTCATCAACTGCTCTAATGTGTATATCTGTGCCTCGCCTGCACAAAACACTAAACATCCACTCTTCCCTAGCTTTTTCACCTTTTCTTCGGACATTGTTGCAGCTGCAATAAGTTCATTATTGCTAATCTCAACCTCATTAATCGAATTCACAACATTACTATTCTGGTTATAATTACTACTATTGTGTACATTTGCTATTTCTGTGCTTGTTTCAGGAGTTAGTATCTTCCCTTGCCTCATTCTTCTTCTCCTTTTCGTAGAAACTATCAAAAACAGCACAAATGCAATCAAAACACATGCACTAATCAATAACCCAAACACAACTACACGCTTCTTATGCAAGTTTTTCGAATTCAACCCTGTTTTAGATGTTTCCGGCAACACCAAACCCTGCCCGTAAAACTGCCCACTTTGCCTGCTGCCTCTCAGAGCAGGAGCAGGAGCAATGCCATGGAAGAATAAATGTGCAGGGCATTCTTTCCTAACAACTTCTCCACACAATCCTGGGTTTCCAGAAAAGGCAGAAGCATCAAAACCAGATAAAATCTCAGTAACAGGTACTGCACCTGATAACTCATTTTTGGAAACATTGAAGATCTTAAGACTACTCTGATTCAACGCTGGAATAGACCCGTTAAAATGATTGCCGTCAAGCTTAAGATAATACAGTCTATCAATCAAAGTAATGTTTTTGGGGATCGGACCTATGAAATTGTTATAAGAAAGATCAATAGTTCTCAGCCTGCGCAACCAGAAAAGGGAGTTGGGAAAATTGCCAGAAAAAGAATTACGATCAAGATAAAGCGATTTCAGATTTTTCAAAGAGGAAAGATCAGGAACATTGCCATAAAGAAAATTTCCCGCTAGACTCAAGACGCGAAGCTGATCCAATCTGCTCAAAGTATTATCAGAAAAAGTGCCATTAAGATGAAAATTTTCGAGAATGAGTTTAACTACTTTAAACTGAGGTGAACACTGAACGCCATGCCAAGTGCAGAACATGTTGTAATGCGAGGTTCGGTTGAAGAAGAAATTGAGATTTTTGTTGCTGTCTGCTCTCGATTTGAAAGCTAGTAACGCTAATGCGTCGGAGGGAATGGCGGATTTAGAGTGGGAAGGTGCGGTGAGAGAGAGAAGAGAGAGGCATAGCCATGCCAGTGGCAGCATTGTAATTTAAGAGGAAAGAAGGAGATTGGGGAAAATTCAATAATTTAAAGTGACTGACAGGCAATCACGTGAAGTGTCTTAAATTTTAAATTACGAGGCAAGCTAAAGCTAAAGCTGGTTATTTATTATGACATGGTGTCTGCGTTCTCACTTCATTTGACCCCATTTTCTCACCTTGTAGTTCGAATGTGTGTAACTGAGGACGGAACACGCGGGTGAGATGTTGGGTGCGAGATGTCTGTGGAATTGTTTGGAAAAAGGACCCATTTTGGTTGCGGAGAGTATATATGTATGGGTTTTGAGAATTTGGGGTCTACTGAATTTGAAATTACCGGAGGACAATGATTAAACATACCATGGTAGCTTTCGGCGTCAAATCTCTATACAGGAAATTGGCGTCAGTCTTGGACGTTGGCGTTCACATAAACAAAACATTGCAAACTTTGTGGCTATTGCAAAGTTACTTTCTAAGCATAATCACCTCTTCTTGGGTTATTAGTTTCATACCCTTGACCTGAATCATAAGTAGAATTTCACGTAATTCAAATTAACTGCCAAGGTTATAAAAGCACAACCAACAGCAGCTGTCTTTTCGTTGGAAAATGTAAACTGAACTAGCTACCACACAGTCACGTATAATTTGTTCAGCTTGTCATAACTAGTTTTCTATGATTTCATGGTTAGAGAACTGAACAGGAGACTGATGGTTAAAACGGTGAAGAGATTGCTCAAAGACGTCACCATTTTATTTAAACGGCGAAGTCTTTGCCGTTTTATATTTAAAAAGGACAATCACTTCACCGTTTTGATTCTTCCGACGTTCAAAATCCAAACGGTTATTTTTCAACGATCATTTTTCTCCCAACCTTATACATAACCTACTATCTCTTCTTCCATCTCTCACACCAAACTTCTTCACTTCGTTTCTCTCAACTACGCAACCATGTCTTCTTTTGCCAAAAGAACAAGCAAAAACACAAGTAAAAAAATCCAATATCACTCCTCAAAACTAATCGTTTAATCTATCATACCTACTACTGGTTTTCCAACGTCCGTCCTCACAACTAACAACAAAAAAATTTAATACAACATGAGTATGATTATACGTCGTATCAAAACATGTACTACACTCAATCTTACCGTCTCCACGTTCCACCTAGCATCTTTCGCAATCCACAACCTTACTATCATTCTACCGCACCTCGATCACACTACCATCAACGCCCCGCCACTCATCAAGTTGGCAAATACAAAGATCATTCATTCTACATGTCGTTGATGATGCAAGGTGATCGACAACATCATCTTAGTGTTCAACGGCTAAATACTTATGACCGAGATACCATGCGGAATCTAGCAAGACAGTTTTCTTATGCTCATAACACCTCTGTCGATGTTGATGTTGAAGTTGGAAGCGGTTTGGAAGAATAAGAAGATTAAGTGGTGGGGACAGAAAATGTTGAGAAGGCGACGATGAAAGCGTTATAGAAACGTGGGTTCCTCAAAGCTCGGATTACAACAAAAAGGAAAGGAAGTGAAAATCGTTGAACGGTATGTTTGGAGGACTTCGCATGGGATCAACTTCAGTTGGAATTGAAAACATTGAAGTTGAAACTGGTGAAGATGATACAGAAGCAAATGAGGTAAGAAACAAGTAGGTAAAATTTACTCCGCTATAGTACGTATCGCTTGTTAAATCTTGGATAAGAATTTCCAATGATAGTATCACGGGAAACAACATAAAAAGCGAGAAGTTTTGACAAAAGATTGCTTACTTCTAAAATATGCTAGAACCAATTAAATGGACTTGGGCTTCTTTGAGAGGAGGTTATTGGGTGATGAACCTTACATGCCAAAACTACTTGGCAATACTAATCAGACTTGAAACCAAGCAATAAAGCGGTACTACCCATTATGATATTGTAAGTTTGGTTTCAACTTTCATATATAGTTTTCATATTGTATAGTTTATTCATATTTTTTTTTTGTTAAACAGGTGGAAGAAGCGTGCAAGGCTTACCAAGATCAGTACGGCCATCTGTTCAAATTTCAAGAGTGCGTTGAACTTCTTTTCTCTATACCAAAATGGAAGAACCCAAATAACTTCATGTATGTGCAACTGAACAAGGCAAGAAGAATGAACTACTCCGATTTTAGTCCAGGGAGCGACCCTTGTTCTCAAGAAAGATTGACATTGTTTGGAAACAACAACGGTCGTCCACTTGGGAGAAACAAATTAATCAATTGGAGCAACGATATGCAGAGTTAAAAGGATTTTTAGAGGATCAAGAAAAATTTATTGGTGAAACAAGAGAGTGCAGTCAAACCTTTACAAAACAATGGATGTAATCAAATACTTAGTTTCAGCAAATGCTTACGCAAGATTGCGAGTTGAAGCATCAGGCTCAAACATGAAAGGATGTTTTAATTAGGGAGAAGAACTGGATTAAATTTATGACTTGGGATTTTAGCAACTTTTCTCCTCTACAACAAGAACTAATCACTAAAGAACTCGAGCCTTATAAGAGAGAGAGGAAGTGGAAGTGGAAGTGGCACTTCTAAGGATGGATATTAAGTACGAATTATTATTATTTAGCATTTGTTTTATCAATGATCTATTTGTATGGTCAATGTATTCGGACCGAGACTGTATTTTTATTATATGATTTTTATTTCAAACTAAATATCATTGTGTGACAATTTGTTATATAGTATGAAGTAAGTATACAACTACATATACCATTACCTGTAATGTTATACAACTAAAAACACATAATTCAGCAAAGCATTATTTCATAAACAATTTCCATAAGCAACTTAGGAAACAAGTTCACAAAGAACTCGACAAACAACTTAACAAACAAATCACAAACAACTTAACAAAGACCTCAACAAACAATTCTAGACAACTTATAAGCAAATTATTTAGACACGTTTTACAAACTAACAAACAAATTTACATAGAATTTAATAAACATTTAGCAAACAAACTACTTAAACATGGGTTACTAAGTAGTCCTAACATTCCTTTCCTCCAGGCCATGACAAATAAACTACCAAAACTGGATAAAGGCAAGTTGTCTTAAAGACAAACTTTATGCAAACTTTGATTTCTAAGGCACAAGTTTGCAAAATTAGTTTGAAGAATAGGAACCGCGTTTTCTTTCTCCTATAGGGCATGACATCAACATAGTACAACATTGTTTTCCCACGGCTGTAATGCCCCTAAATTTTAATTAACATTATTAGAGATATTTAATTGGATAAATTAAATAGAATAATGTGAATAATTAGGGAGATGAGATTAATAAATCTAATGGTCGTATCTTAATGAATGAAGTAAAATAAGACTTAAAAATTTATGAGGAGGAATTTTCCTGAGGGGTAAACTTGGAATGGAGCTACATTTCTTTGTATAAATCTCTTCCTCCACCTTAATAAATTTTCACTTTCTCATTCATAACTCCTTACCTATATTTTTCCCGGCCATTAAAAGCTCAAGAAAGAGCAATAAATTGAAGAAATAGCTAAGGAATTAAAGTTAGAAAATTATATCATTCTCCAATCAACTAATCAAGATGAATAATCATGTTTATCATCTTATTATCTATGTTTGATTCGTCTATAAGCTTATATCTGATCCATGTGTGTATTTTGGTTATGATATAATCATTTAAACCTTTGTTTGGATAAGACATATGTGTTTTAAATGCTAATGGGCAAATTAACACGTTTTATACGATTTTGGTTAAAATCTGAGTTGTTTTGATCTTCACGCTTTGAAATTTTAATATGTTGAAGAGAACATATTAATTGACTTTTTGGAATTTTTCCAGAATTTTTCAAGATGTTTTAATAGTTATATAAAACTATTTAAGGTAAGGAACTTAAATGTTTTGTATAATTATAAAGGAAAAGGAGGCTTTTTCAAAATTATTTAAATTTCCAAATATGGAAAGTCGGCGTCATTTTTGAATATAAAATTCTGACAACCAATCGGATTTAGACAAACAAGGTAGGTAAGGTACAAAAGTACTATTTTAAAATACAATTTTCACTATTTCAACTCTTTCGGTAAGAGCTTCCGCCTCCATTTCAACCTTCCGACAAGGTCGAAAGATATCAATCCTTTCGACTAGGTTAAAGTTCAATGCACATGGTATCAGGCGACCGGTACGTAGTTAATTGGAAGGGGTCGAAAGGTCTAGGGACAAAAGATTAGAGCTTTCGAAGGAGATGAAGTTTTGTTTTGGTTTTAAAGGAAATACGCCTACTAGATTTCGGCAAAGAGCTTTCAACATTGTCAAATGGTTTAAAAGAAAAAGGTTTCGATTGGTTTGCTTTCTTGTTTAAAATGAAACCTTTCGACAAAGTCGAAAGGTGTAGCTTTCGACAAGGTCGAAAGATAGTTGCCGCTTCCTAACCTTTCGACCCAGATGGAGTCAAAGGTCATCTTTTGTTTTTCTAATTTTTTCCTCTCTCCATTGATTTCGAAGGGATGGTTCCAACACCAATACTTCATTGTTTTTGAATGGTTCCGAAAGGTTTTAGGTTTCGAAGCAGTGCTTTCGGCTCCAATGTTTTTCTAATCCTTTTGTTCTACTTGAAGGCTTTTAATTGAAGGGGTTACCTTCAATGATTTCGAAAGGTTTTGACTTCGAAAGGTTTTGATTTCGAAAGGTTTTGACTTCGAAAGGCTTTGAGTTTCATTGCTTTCGAAAGATTTATAAATGGTTTTATAGGGGGACGCCCCACGCTTTCGACAAAGTCGAAAGATGAAACCTTTCGACTCGGTCGAAAAAAACCTTCCGACAAGTCGAAATGTAGGACCGTTCGCCAAGATCGAAAGGTACGGTTTTCAATGCTTTCCAAAGCTGGTGTTTATTTACTTTCGAATGGGGCTTCATTTGAAGGGGTTTAAAGGGCTGTTTTAAGACATTTTCTTAGGTAAAATTTTGCTAATTCGAAAGGGTTACTTCAAAAGGTTATAGCATAAAATACTTATCTTTATTTGAATATGTAAGAGGGATCCTTATATAAATTGGATGTTATTAAACCTTGGAGATACCTGGATGGATTTTATGTTTTCGATACATAGTTTGGGGTTACAAATAGAAATATGCTTTCAAAAATAAACATTGGGGCTACCAATGTGTTCTTATTTAATTTAACCAAATTGGGGTTACCAATGGGAATAGGTTAAACATGTGAGATACATGGAAAAAATAAACAATCATGGGGATCATGATATTTTATTTGGTCAAGTGTTGAGTTCTTGGTTAACCTTAGGAAAACCATGGGATGTGCAGTGGGTATCTCACATCAAATTTATAAAGTAAAGAATGTTTTTCCAGAGGTGGTTAGCCTCGGGATTGGCACCTAAGGGTTCATAGTCATCCTAGGAAAACTATGAAGTGTGCGCTAGATAGCCCACATCGACTTTTATAAAATAATGTACGATGGATAATCTACATTTACTTTATTGAATTTGTGATGGATAGTCCTATTTGTTAGTTCCTGAGATGAAGGTTTTGATGACAACAACCTTAGGACTTGTTATAAAATATAAATACTAATATTCTTGTCTAGATATATATGTATATGCAGGATATATATGTAGGTACCGAAGAATGAAGACTTTACAGTATAGAGATTCAAGACTAACGAATTCAAGATTGAAGAAACCAAGATTAAAGACTCATGAGTATCAAGAATTCAAGGTTTCAAGAGTTCAAGATATCAAGATAAGTAATATTGTCTAGATTTATGTTAAAACTTCATAATAGCACTAAAATCTTTATTCGGATTTTAATTATGGAATGGAACCCACCTTCTCGCTTTAATAGTGGGATGGAACCCATGACCTCTTTAGTGGGATGGAACCCACGACCTTCTCTAGTGGAATGGAATCCACAAATTTTTTTAAATGATTTATTTTAAATATTTATCCAAAAATTATTTAAAGTCATATCTCTCGGTTTAAATATTTTATCCTTAAACTATTTTTATTATCTTTGATATTTTGATTTCAAAATCATCTCTTGTTTTTAAACTATCTCCTGGTTTTAATATTATAAGCTTTAAATCTTAAAAATATATTATATACTTAGCTTTTAATATTACTTTTATATTATAGATTATATATTTTTAAGATTACTTTTGAAATCTCTTTTACAAGTTTAAACTACATTAAAAATGGTTTAAAAACTTCAAAAATTGTTTTGACAAGTTTTAGAAAGAAAATCTCTTTTAAAAACAAAAATCAATTTTCAAAGTTCACTAGGGCATGTCGACATACCCCATCCCCCTATGTCGACATGGTGACCGTAGAAATTCAAATTTCAAATTTTCAAATGAAGTGTGTATTCATCATAACCTTTCACAAATGGACATGACTGTTGTTCTTCTATAAATACCAGTTGTTTTCAACGAATTTTAAGTTAGTTTTTACTTCATTTCTTCACTCCTTCTTCTCCGCTCAAATATTCTCTTATATTTAAATAAAACTCTACTGAAATCCTAAGTGAATCAAACTCGATCATCTCTAGTTTGATTCATTGTCACTCTCTCTAAAAGATCTCAATGTTATTCAGAGTTATGGGATCATTTGTAATCAAAGATTGAAAGATCAATGTGTATTGAGACTCTCTCCATCAAAGTGTGTTTGGAAACGGTGTGATTATGGCCTGTTAATCAATTGGGTGTGGTTGTAGCCCGTAAATCAATTAGATGATCTTGTAGTCTGATTAAATCAAGAGAGTTTACCCTAGACTCAAACAGGAGGGTTTATCTCCTGGCCTTGAAATCGAGGTTGTAATATCGACATTATATTTGAAAAGAAATCTACATAAAAAATTGTATGGGACTAGATGTTGTTAGTCCGTGAGATGATGGTTTTGATGACAACAACCTTAGAATAGATTATAAAATATAAACACTAACATTATAAGTTTAGATATATATGTGTATGCAGGATTTAACTGTGTAGGTACTAAGAATGAAGACTGTACAGTATAGATATTCAAGATATCAAGATAAAATATCAAGATAGAAGACTCATGAGTATCGAGACTATCAAGAGTTCAAGATTTCAAGGATAAGTATTTTTTTTATTCTTAGGAATTTTTGTTAAAACTCGTAGGAAAGCACTGGCATCTTAAAACCCAATTTATTCGTGGAATGGAATCCACTTCGAGCCCGTTAAAGGGATGAAACCCTAAGTAGGATGGAACCTACGAAAAATCTAGTGGAATATTGTTTTGTATCCGCTAACTTTTACTCAAAATGATTTTTCAAAATTATATCCTGTTTTCAAAATGTTTTCAAAACTTTCCTTTTAAAAGATTTGTTTGCACAAAAAATGGGCAAACACCTCCAAGTCGTATGATTTAGTTGATTTTATGTTGTTTTCAGTGATTTGGGGGATTTATGCAAATATATAAAAAGCAGGGACTAAACTGTAAAAGACACACAGATTTATGGTGGTTCGGCCAGAACGTGCCTACGTCCACTTTATAGGTTATTCTCCTCTTACTATTCAGATTACAAGTACAAAGCCTTGATTACAAGTATATAAAAGTTGTTTGAAAGTTCCTTCCGTGCTTGAGCTCTCAAACTTGTCTGCCATTGTTGTCCCCTGCCCCTCTATTTATAGAGTGGGGTTGGGGGCAGGGGTCTTGGATGTATACAGCAGTTGGCGGGCCTGGGCTGATGCAATCTGGCCTGGCAGAGTTGGTTCGGTTTACCTTGGTTCGGTGGTAGGAGACGAGTGGACCGGTGGAGCTTTGGTCCGGTGGTTGGAGATGAGTGGACCGGTGGAGCTTTGGTTCGGTGGTTGGAGATGGTTGGACCGGTGGAGCTTCGGTCCGGTGGTAGGAGATGATGGTTCGGTAGTGAGACCGGATCGGTGTCTGAATGGAGGGGCTTTTGGACCGGAGGCGCCTTGGTGATGAGTTGGTTCGGCAGGGGTTTTGGGTAGGTCGTTTGGTTCGGTAGTGAGATGGGTGTGGTTCGGTCGTCTTGGACCGGTAGTGGGCTGGTTCGGCTGAAACATACCCAACACTTGCCCCCCAAAGCAGGGTATGTGTATGCTCATGGCATGCTTTGTTTTTAACTCGGATATGTGTGCCGAACCAAATGGTCCGGTCGTTCGTGATTGCCTATAAGTATGGGCCTTGTGCTTCCATCGTTCCTTACCAGCCGAATCAAGTCTTTGTCATTGCCGGACCAAACGTATTAACCGAATCATACATGTTAGCCGAATCAACCCTGGTTTTTGCCGAATCAGGTGAGTTCCCACTCTTGTCTGCCGAATGAGTTTTGCATTGTACAACCGAATGGACATGGGGACTTGGCTCACCGAATGGAACTCGTGTGTTCCAAGTACCGAATGACACTTTTCACTTGAATTGCCGAATGGGCTCTGGGACCTCAAGTACCGAATGTGATGAGGAGCATAGCGCCGAACGGCCCTTCGACCTTATACTGCTAGATGTGTTTGAGAAGTGCAAGGCCGAATGGTCTTTGGTCTCAAACTTTTATGTTTTGAATTGCGAACGAGACCCCAGGCTGCATATACTTTGCCCATTTTTATTCCCATACTCCTTGTTCTAACAATATGTTCTTCTGGTGTTGCAGAAAAATATCTCGTAAAGTTGAAACTCGATCAGAGAAGAGAAAATCTACGAACCGAAGTGAGCCTCCCGTTGTGCCCCCTGCCCAGCTAGGACCAGTGCGGCAGGGACCTGCCCCAAGGTCATTAGTGGACGGATATGGCCCCCAGGAGCTTCTGAACTCTCCTCCCGATTGTTATCCGAGCTCCCTCAAAGAAGGGCAACTTGATATCATCGCTCGCTCCTTTGGGATTGACAGGGCGAGTATGCTGCTGCCGGGAGATGGTGTGATGCCGTACGATCCTTCTGAATGATATTTCGCTTACAGCCGATACCATTGTATGTGCGGGGCCATTCCCCCAATCAATGCCTGGATAGTCAGCTTTCTTACTTATTTGAAGGTGGCTCAATTCCAACTTCAGCCCAATTCCTATGCTATCCTGGTGTGCTTGTTCGTCATTTTTCAAAGGAAATATGGGCGTCCCCCTTCCAACCAGGAGATCCGGTATTTGTACAACTTGAGAGGCTATAAGAAGGGGTCTCCATATATCAGCTTGGAAGCGGCCGTGCCCTTCAAGCCCGTCCTGGATTTGTATTCGAAGCTCAGTATGTTCAAGAAAGAATGGTTCTTCATCAAGGATGACTCTATTTCCTTCCGTCTTTTCACTTCCGGCTGTAAGTTGAACTCCATTTATGTTTTCCTTGTTTCGACCCCAATGCTTCCTCTTATATGCTTTTATTTCTTGCTAGCGACAGGTGGCTTTGCGGTCGTGGAGAATGATTCCTTGGTTCGGATGGCTGCGGAAATAAAGGCCATCTCGAGACGGGACAGGTCGGCTTCTTACCTGATCAGGAACGCCACTCTCTTGGAGTACAACTTAATTCTGCCACGTCAATCTGTGGTCAAGCAGAAAGATACAGCCAAGGAGAGGGCTGCCAAAGCTAAAGACGGGGCTGCCGCGAAGAGTAGCAAGAGGAGACCTTTCTCGGTACCTCAAGTCATCGGGGGGAAGAAGCTTAAGAAATCTGATGGACCCTCTCCCAGCACATGCCCAGATGTTCCGGAGGAGGAAAGTGGAGAGGAAGAGAGAGGCGAGGAGGAGAGCGGTGGTGATGGAGAAGGTGACGGTGGTAATGGGCAGAGTGGTAGTGGTGCCGGGGCTTTGTCTTTCGAGCAGGCAGGGGAGATCCAGGAGTGGACGGATGTTGCCTTCCGCCAGGCTTTTGAGGGGTTGGAGGAAGGATCAGCCTCGGTGGAGAAGGCGAAGAAGGCTGACAAGGCTGGGACTGGTGCCGATCCATCTTCTAAGGGTCCTTCAGCTAAGGCAACTCCGGCAGTTCAAGGTGAATTCTTAACTTTCGCAGACTCCCCTTATGATAGGGACTTAGTAGTATTTTATGGCCAGCTCCCGTCCTGAAATGAGATTCAGGACTTATTGCAGTATCCCACTCCCCCTCAGGGTTTGTAAAAATAAGCGCGTTTTCCTACTCCTTTTAACTTAACATATTTCTCGGATCATAGTTTCATGCATACTTGTAAAACTTGGTTTTTATTCCAGGAATGGGTAAGGTGGCCAAGACATCAGATATTCGGCACCGCCTTGAACAGTACAAGCTACTCAAAGCTTCTGCTAAACCAAAGCCGTCAACTAGCCGTCCCGGAGATGTGGTTAGCTATCGCCCTCTTCTCGGAGTTATTGAAGAAGATATGCAAAGGAGGAAGAGGTTGCGATCTTCGTTTGAACCTTCATCTGGCCCTCAGCCTCCAGCCCAGCCTATCCATGATATTACTGAGGAAGATACCGAGTTTGTGCCTTCCCCACATCCGTCCGAAAATCCAACCGTCACCCCGATAGACCATCCTAGTTTGGTTCGCAACCCATTTGCTGGCCACCCGGATCTGGACCCGAGTTTTCAGGACATCTCTTTTGACGAGGCCACGGGTGAGCATCTTCTTCCCCGCAATCCCATGGTACGGGTGCTTGATGAGGCTAAGTCCTTAGACCTCGATTTGCTTACTACTCGGATTGTGACCATGGGGAGTGAGGCCAAGGAAAACATTGATCGGATGGCTGAAGAGACCAAGAGGCTAATGGAGCATCACGCTCGACTGGCCAAGGCTGGGGAGGAAATCGGAAGTGCTAACATTCGATTGCGGCTAAAGGTTTCTGATCAGGCCAAACAGCTTGCCGATCAGGCTATCCAGATATCCCAGCATGAAGCGGGCTCCCGACGAATAAAGAAAACCATGGAAGAGGCTAGCAAGGCTGAGTTGCGAAAAATGGAGGCTGTTTGCAAAGAGCGAATTGACATGGCCATTGCAACGGTGGATGAGGTTCGGAGAGCGGATCTCGAGCAGGTAGAGGATTTATCTGGGAGGCTTGAGGCCACAGAGCTTGCTCAGGCCAAGTTGAAGGAGGAGATGGAAGTGATGCGGAAGTCCCTTCAGGCTGATTGCTCGAGATACCGATTGGAGAGAGATGCTGCTGTCGCACGGCTGTCGGCTTCTGAGGCCCGGATGAAAGAGTTTGAGGAGAACGAGGGGATGATGGATGAGATGCTCCAGGACATGTATTTTCGTACTTGGAGGCAGGGCAACCTGTCCTGAATGGACGATTATCCCCGGGTTATGGCTAGGATATATCTCCAGGCTTTGGAGGAAGCTAAGTCCGATGCGGATAAGGAAGGTGGTGCGGCTTTCAGGATGGATGTGGTTACGGCCCAATTCACTAAGGAAGAGAAGGTGGCGGTTAAGGAGGGCATGCGGCTGCTTTCTGCGAATGAGGTAGGCGTGCAGCTAGATGATGATGATCAGGGAGCAGACGCTGGTAAGTCTTTTCTTTTAACCTTTTCATGATTTGATTGCTTATCTTTCCTGATTATTGATGGATTCTCTTTTGAATTGGGCAGGCGGGACCTCTGGAGTACATGCGGGGAGTTCTGACCCTGCAGTTAAGTAGATCCGGAGGGCTAGCGGGATGGAGGCGAAGCTCCGATTCCTTGACTTGACTTGTACATATTTTGGTTGTTGTCTATGTTAGTGCGAAACATTAATGTAACTTGTAATTATATTATTTGTAAAGAATGACTTTATGTAATTTTATAACATAAGCTGATTTTGTCATGTTTGAATGCTGTTGTCATTTTGATATGTTGCATAAGAAATACAGCTGCGTGTTTATGCATGTGACTCAATCGTATTTGATGCTAAGTTTCTGCTTAAAATATTATTTCATGTCTTGTAATGCCAATATGACGTGTGAATAAATTAAAGCTACATATTTGTATACAAGAGAAGAAAGTACGACCCTTCGTGTTTTAGTTGTAGATGGTTGCTTTGAATGTCTTGCGTGACTGAGTATGGAATGTAGCTGAGTGTTCCGTCATTCGGATGTGAGCTCATATTTCCACAAGCGAGAGTTCACCAATTTTGTGACCTGTACTTTAGGGACTGTTATATAGGATAGGAGAAAAGTTTTTAAATGTAATGGAAATATGAGAAACAGTAAAACTTCCAATCACGGAAGGCCGTCTATATGCTTAAGTTCGTGGCAAACGGGTTTTTTAGTCACTTTCCCTAGCTGTGGGTCTTGGAGACATTTGTCACCCATCTTACGCCTCCGCGGGGAGTTTATTTTTTTTACCACAGCCGCACTTAAGACATATCGGAGCCGAGATCGCGCACAGTAACTACCCGAGCCATTATGGCCCGTAATCATGGGTATTATTCGATTTACTGTGGCCGACTAGCGTGGGTGCCGATCGTCAACTGTGAACTACCCCTGGCTGGCCACACCTTATGTTGGGGCTTAAAGTAGGTTCACAGTTGTCGGCGAGCCGAACGCCTATTGAGCTGCCATCGGCTATAGTCGGCCTTCTTGATGGCTTATAATCGGCTCATTACAGTTGGCTTTGAGGGCAGTCGCGGGCAATGAGTTAACCCGCAGCAGAGGGATGCTGGAGCAAAAGTGTCTCATTGGCGAGTGCATAGATTCACATAGTACCTGTTGGGTCTTGTCCAGGTGAGGTTGCGCCGTGAAGTGTCCAGAATGGAAATGTCGTCATACATGATTTCGTTCAACAGAAAAGGATAAAGCTTAACAAGCAGCCAAGATATAAAGGAACAAGTTAAAAAGAGACAAGATTTTTAAAGTGGTTCGGCACGAAGATGCCTACGTCCACTGATTCTCTTTGTTAATTCACTTCATATGGGCAGTACAAGTTAAGAAAAGTATCGACGGAGGTGTTGGATGTTCCATGCCCTCTGGAACACCTCTCCGTCCACTGTTGACAAAATGTAGGCCCTGTTGCGGAGGTCTTTATGAATTACATAGGGTCCGTCCCAGATTGGATCTAGCGCTCCGGGGCGCGGGAAGATCCGCTTGAGGACAAGATCTCCTTCTTGTAAGCTGCGGTGCTTGACTTTGGAGTTGTATTGTGCTGCCACTTTTCGCTTGTGAGCTTCTACTTTGAGTGCTGCATCATTTCTTCTCTTCTCAATTAGATCCAAAGACATGTGGAGGAGTTCTTCGTTTTCTTCTAGGTTGTAGTGGATCCTACGGTGGGAAGGCACTACAGTTTCAACTGGGAGCATGGCCTCCGATCCGTATGCCAAAGAGAAAGGAGTATGCCCTGTCGATGTTCTGTAAGATGTGCGGTAGGCCCAAAGTGCCATAGGAAGTTCATCCACCCAAGCGCCTTTTGACTTTCCAAGTTTCTTCTTGATTAGGGTTTTGAGGATTTTGTTGACAGCTTCGACTTGTCCGTTTGCCTGAGGGTAAGCCACATATGAGAAGCTTTTGTGAATTCCGTGCTCTTGGCACCAGTCGGCGAATTCCTCGCTGTCAAATTGAAGTCCATTGTCCGATATGATTTTGAGTGGAACCCCGTACCTGCATAAAACATTTTTGATCAAGAAGTTAATAACTTTTTCCGAAGATATTTTATTTAGAGGCTCCGCTTCTACCTATTTGTGAAACAGTCAACTGCTACTATGGCATATTTGGCTCCGCCTCGGCCCACCGGAAGTTCGCCAATCAAGTCAATTCCCCATATTGCAAAGGGCCAAGGGCTGGTCATTTGAGTAATCTCGTTCGTTGGTAGTCGAGGAATTTTAGCAAATTTCTGACATCTATCACATCTTTTGACGAAGTCTAGGGCGTCTTTGTTTAAGGTGGGCCTGTAATATCCATATCGGAGTATCTTCTTTGCCAGAGTCTGCCCACCAGTGTGATCACCGCAACTTCCTCGATGTATGTGGGATAAGATTTCCTTGGCTTCCCTTCCAGCGACACACCTTAATAAGGGATTAGAGAAGCCGCGTCGATAGAGAATGCCTTCTTGTATCGTGTAGCGAGAAGCTTTCCTCAAGATTTTCTTGACTTCGTTACGCCCGTCGAGCAGTGTGCCACTCTGTAAGTACTTCCGGATGGGAGTCATCCAAGTTTCCTCTTCAATTGCAGCTATCATATTCATTGGCTCGTAACTCGGGGCCAGTTGCTTTGAGATGGTTATTGTTCGGGAAGCAGTGCCGTCCTTCATGCTAGCTTGCTTTGCCAGTTCATCAGCCTCCTGATTTTCTTCCCGAGGAATGTGTTTGATAGATAGTGATCCAATTGATTGAGCAGCAGCTTGGTCTTCTTTAGATATGTTGTGAGTCATTCTCCTCGAGCCTGGAATTCCCCCAGTATTTGATTTACAATAAGTTGAGAATCACTATGGAGACGTAAAGAACCGACTCCAATCTCCAGGGCAAGTTCTAATCCGGCTATCACTGCTTCGTATTCTGCGTCATTGTTGGTGGCAGCGAATTCCAACCTTAGGGCGTAGTGCAGCTTCCTTCCCCTGGGGGTGATTATCACAACACCCGCCCCCGAGCCTTGTTCATTTGATGCTCCATCTACGAAGAGATTCCACTTGATATCTTCTGCTATTTCAGATTGCTCCTTACCTTCGTTAGTAGTGAATTCGGCAATGAAATCAGCTATGGCTTGCCCCTTGATAGCGGTGCGAGGATGGTAGGTGATATCATATTGACTCAGTTCAATGCACCATTTAAGTAGTCGCTCAGAAGTGTCGGGGCGATGGAGTACTTGCCTTAGCGGTTGATCGGTAAAACTCTGATGCAATGAGATTGGAAATAGTGTCGTAGTTTCCGTGACGTGATTAGCAAACAGTATGCTAGCTTTTCAGGTTTAGAGTATCTGGCTTCTGCCCCTGTAAATCTCTTGCTTACAAAGTATACGGGTCGCTGAGCGTGGTTGTCTTCTCTCACCAAAGCGGCGCTTACAGCATGGGACGATACAGCCAGGTATAGGTATAGTTCTTCGCCTTCATTTGGAGTTGAGAGTACTGGTGGTCTCTGGAGGTGTTCGATTAAGTTAAAGAAGGCTGTCGAGCATTCGTCAGTCCATTTGAACTTTCCTTTGTCTTTCTTTAGAGCTTCAAAGAAAGGGATGCATTTGTCGGTTGCTTTAGAGATGAACCTGCTTAGGGCGGCCACTTTTTCGTTTAGGCTTTGCATCTCTCTTCGAGTGGATGGTATCTTTATATCTTGCAAAGCTCGAACTTGTTCGGGGTTTGCTTCAATCCCCCTGGCATGGACGATGAATCCCAAGAACTTTACCGACGATACTCCGAAGGAGCACTTTAGAGGGTTCAGCTTCATTCCATATTGGCGAAGTACTTGAAACATCTCATCAACGTGGTTTATATGATCGTTGGCTTTCCTCGATTTTACCAGCATGTCATCCACATAAACTTCCATAGTTTGTCCTATTAGTTCCGCAAACATCTTGTTGACAAGGCGCTGATAAGTAGCTCCGGCGTTTTTAAGTCCAAAAGGCATTAATTTGTAGCAGTATAATCCCCGGTCAGTGATGAAACTAGTGTGGTTTTGATCGGGGGTGTGCATAGGGATCTGGTTATATCCTGAGTATGCGTCCATAAAGGATAAGAGTTCGTGTCCGGCTGTGCTGTCCACGAGTTAGTCGATTCGGGGGAGTAGGAAGCAGTCTTTCGGGCAACCGTCATTTAAGTTGGAGAAATCGATGCATGTTCGCCACTTCCCATTAGCTTTCTTTACCAGTACCGGGTTGGCGATCCATTCTGGGTAGATGGCTTATCGTATGAATTCATTGGCAAGTAAAGTTCTTTACTTCTTCCTCGAGGGCTGCTGATCGTTCTGCCCCCATGCTCCTCTTTTTTTGCTTCACTGGCACCTTGGTGGGATCGATGTTCAGTGTGTGGCATGCTACGTCTGGAGAGATTCCTGTCATGTCGGCGTGCGTCCATGCAAATACATCCATGTTGTGGCGAAGAAAATCGACGAGTTGATCTTTCAACTCCGCTCTTAACTGAGACCCGACTCTCAGCAGTCTACTTGGGTCGTGTTTGTCTACAGATACAAATTCCATAGCCTCTGCAGGCTCGGCGGTGGCCTCCTCCACTTTGTCCATGGGGTCTAATTCATTGAAAGGATCACTGGTATATCGAAGAGGAGGGGCTTTCTTTAGTTGCTATGCTTCCAAGTTTTTCTTGCAGAGAGTAGTCTCTGCATCCTTCCCTTTATCCTTCCTGCGGTTATTGCGAAGCTCAGTTACATAGCAATCTAGACCGGCGTCTTGATCTCCCTCTATTTCTCCTACTCCGTTATCTGTTGGGAATTTCATTTTTAGGCACCATGGGGCTAGGACAATTTGGAAGTCAGACAAGGCTGGTCTTCCCAAAAAGGCGTTGTAGGCCGAGTGGCTTTCTATTAGCACAAATGTTTGTTTTCGCACAACGGAGCGGGGATGACTTCCTATTTCAACAAAAAGGTCCAGTTGCCCGAGGGGCATCTTCGCATCTCCAGTGAAACCATGTAGTGGTTTGTTGCAGGGAGACACATCCTTCATTGACAGCTTCATTTTGTCGAAAGCATGCTTGAATAGGATATTTACCGAGCTTTCAGTGTCTACTAAAATTCAAAAAACTTTGGCTGGACCGAACCAGGCAGAGATGACCATAGGATCCATGTGTGGGTACTGTCTTCCCTCTAGATCACGCCTACCGAATGTGATGTCGTCATTCTCTTTCCGTTTCGGGTGGCGTTCTTCCATAACAGAGTTAACGTAGCCTTCATCGTTTCTAAGTGACTTACTGTATCTTTCCATCTCTGCCCAGCTTCTTTCGGCGATGTGTGGTCTCCTGATATGGTATGGACCACTATCTTCTCTTGATTAGAGCCGCTGGTGTTGCGATTTCCTCCGCCTACTTCTGGGAGGGGTAGCCCCGGATTCTCATTGGCAGGAGTCGAAGTCCTGTTCTGGCTTTTTACATAGCGTTCCAGTCTCTTCCTTCTGATGTGTTCTTCAATCAAGTCCTGAAGATGGTGGCACTCATTGGTGTCATGTCCACGGGATTCGTGGAAGCGGCAGAACTTTCCAGACTTGGGTGCGTTATCTGACTCCTTCTTGTGCGGGGGGCGCTTGTATCTAATTTCGTCTTGAGTGGCTAGGAAGATGTTTTTGATCGTTTCATTCAAAGGAGTGTAAGAGTCAAATCTCGGTCCAGGTCGATATAAGCGCTTTTCCCCCTTCTTGCCCCCAACATTGTCTTTAGAGTCATTTCTCCGAACATCCTTTGCTGCAGCGGGAACCCTGTCTGTAGCTGTTTTAGCTTGTTGCCCTGACTGCCTCTCAGTGGCAGCGTCTTCAAGTCTCATATACTTTCCAACTTCATGGAAGAAATCAGGTAAAGTAGTTGGCTTTTCCTTGGTTAGTCTTCTAGCAAATTTAGTATCCGGATGTACACCACTGCAGAGAGCCATTAGGATAAGTTTCTCATCGGTATCTTGGACTGCGGCCACCGCGGCGTTGAATCGGGTTAGATATTGTTGCACTATCTCTCCGGGTTTTTGCTTGATATTAGATAAGGAATAAGCGTCATTGGGTTGTTCCACATGAATGCGGAACTGGCTGATGAACTTTTCTTTCAACATTTCCCATAAGCTGATGGACCCTTGGGGTAGGTGGCAGAACCAGGAGGTAGCTAGATCTGCCAAGAAAAGTGGGAAGCATTTACACAATACTCCCTCCGTTGCTCCGCTCATGAGCATATGCTGGGTGTATCTCTGTAAGTGTACGATGGGGTCAGAGGTTCCCTTGTAAGGTTCCATCGTTAGCATTTTCCATTCCCGGGGGGTGATGACAGTTTCGATATTGCGGATGAAGGGGCTGGTTACCCTAGCACCTATCCCCCGATCCCTTTGCTCCCATTGGACGCACTCTCTGAACAATCGCACCATCCTTTCATCCGAACTTGGAGAGGATAAAAATGAGTTTGGTTCTTCCCTGCGGGATTGATTCCGTCCAGATGACCTGTAAGGATGGTATCGTTTATCACTCCTGACATTCCCCAATGGCTGCCTCTGGTCTTCCGGGGGCATGCTGGGGTCAGCCACAGTTGGCCCTTGCCTTGATCTTTCCCTGCTGGGTTCTCTTCTCATCACTTCCTCGGGTCCAACTTCGGGATGGACTCCAACTCGGTTCCGTTCCTTGGTGTTTCCATGGTTAGGTAGCATGGCGGGCTCAGCTACATCCGACTCTTGCCTGGTACCTCCCTCGTTGGGTTCGGTTCCAAGTGTTTCCTCGGGTCGGAATTCGGGCTGAGTCCAGGCTCGGCTCCTACCATGGCTGTTTCTGTTGTTAGCCTCTTCGAAGAAGAAAGACCTTTGTCGCCTCCCAGATCCTCCAGACTGGGACTTACCCCATGATTCCGAGTTGCGGTTGGATTCTTCAGCATCTCTTAAGCGTGACATGAGTTGGTCTACCAAGGATTCTTGTTGAGATGCGAAGCGGTTAGTTACTTCAGCCACAACCCTGTCCAGATCCGTCCTTGTAATTGGTTTTTCCGTAGCAGGGGCTGTCGGATTTGCCTGATTTAAATTTGCTGTTGGAACTGGACGATTGTCTTGGTCTCTGATCACTGGATCTGGGATACTGCCAGTTGCGATGTCCTTTCCTTTGTTAGCATCTTTCTTCCGTCCGAGAGCCATATTTTCCAAGGAATGAACGGTGTTGATAGGAAAAGGGTTGAGTGGGAGAAGCTGAAGCTTCGAGCTCCTTGCTCTCAGTGAAAGAACCAAAAATGTTTGCACAAAAAATGGGCAAACACCTCCAAGTCGTATGATTTAGTTGATTTTATGTTGTTTTCAGTGATTTGGGGGATTTATGCAAATATATAAAAAGCATGGACTAAACTGTAAAAGACACACAGATTTATAGTGGTTCGGGCAGAATGTGCCTACGTCCACTTTATATGTTATTCTCCTCTTACTATTCAGATTACAAGTACAAAGCCTTGATTACAAGTATATAAAAGTTGTTTGAAAGTTCCTTCCGTGCTTGAGCTCTCAAACTTGTCTGCCATTGTTGTACCCCTGCCCCTCTATTTATAGAGTGAGGTTGGGTGCAGGGGTCTTGGATGTATACAGCAGTTGGCGGGCCTGGGCTGATGCGGTCTGGCCTGGCAGAGTTGGTTCGGTTTACCTTGGTTCGGTGGTAGGAGACGAGTGGATCGGTGGAGCTTTGGTCCGGTGGTTGGAGATGAGTGGACCGGTGGAGCTTTGGTTCGGTGGTTGGAGATGGTTGGACCGGTGGAGCTTCGGTCTGGTGGTAGGAGATGATGGTTCGGTAGTGAGACCGGATCGGTGTCTGAATGGAGGAGCTTTTGGACCGGTGGCGCCTTGGTGATGAGTTGGTTCAGCAGGGGTTTTGGGTAGGTCGTTTGGTTCGGTAGTGAGATGGGTGTGGTTCGGTCGTCTTGGACCGGTAGTGGGCTGGTTCGGCTGAAACATACCCAACAAGATTCAAAACCCTCGATCCTGATTTTAAATAATTTTAGCCTCAAAAACATCTTTATTTTGAAAGTCAAATTACTCCTGATTTTAAACTATCTTTTTAAATAATATGTTTAACTTTTAAATATTTATACTTAGATTTAAATATAAAATTATAGTTAAATTCTATATTTATATTTCTTTATATTTACTTATGAATTTCAACTATAGTCAAGTATATTTATAAAGTTTAAAATAGTTTTAATATAAGATAAAGGTTATTTTCAAAGAAATTTAAAACATCATAAAATGCTTTGGGATGTCGACATGTCTATGGGTACCATGTCGACATGGTGACAGTTCGATTCAAAAATTCAAATTTCAAAAGAAGTGTCTATTCGCCATAACTCTTCATGAATGATCATATCTGTTGTTCTTCTATAAATAGGGGTCAGTTTCAATGAATTTTTAATCACTTTTTTTCGGTTTTCACTCCTCTTCTTCTTCCTCATTTCTTAATACATATTCTTATCATTACTCTGCCGAAATCAACATTGAATCATACTCGATTACTTCTAGTTTGATTCTCTATCACTGTCTCTACAAGATTCTCAGTGCTATTCAGAGTTATAGATTTCTTTGTAATCTATTAAGCGAGAAAAGGTGTGATTGTAGCCTTGAAAATCAATCAAAAGGGAAAAGGTGTAATTGTAGCCTTGGTAAATCAATTGGGTAAACATGTGGCCCAGAAATCAAGTATCTCTACCCAGAGGATCGAAATTCTGGAGGGTGTACCTCGTAGCCTTGAAACCGAAGGTGTAATTATACAATTGCTTTTGAAAGGAAATCCGTACTTGTGTTGCGGGACTGGATGTAGGGTAACTCCGAACCAGTATAAAATCCGGTGTGTTCTTTCCTTTACTGCTTTTATTTTATTTCTACATCTGTGATTGTTTCTGTGATCATATCCGTGTCTGTATATTGTATACTTTGTGTCTAAATTAACATAAATCGAAAAAGATTTAGTAATTTTTTATTAACACTATTCACCCCCCCTCTAGTGTTAATCTTAGCCTTAAGATCCATAATCCGCATTTCTCACAATTGGTATCGGAGCAAGGTTTTCAAAGTTTCATAATCTTTTTTTTGAAAAGTTTTCAAAATGGCTACCAACACTGGTACTGTTATTAACACTAGTATTCCTGTCACTAGTTCATTTGTAGAGGGTCAGTCTATTGTCGGACCACCACTTTTTAATGGCAGTAACTATGCATATTGGGCATGTACGATGAAAATATATTTACAATCTATAGGATTAGACACTTGGAATATCACACAAATTGAATATTCTGAACCCACAATTGATTTTGCACAGTGGACTGCTGAGAAAAAGACTGTTGCACAAAATAATTCTAAGGCAATGAATATTCTGTTTTGTTCACTAGATAGAAATGAATTCAATAGAGTGTCAGTTTGTAAGTCTGCATATGAAACCTGGAAAACTTTGCAAGTTACTCACGAAGGAACAAGCAAAGTTAAACAGACCAAAATTTCCATGCTCACAAATCAGTTTCAATTATTTAAAATGAATGCTAATGAGTCTATTTCAGATATGTATAATAGATTTCAGGATATTGTGCATTCTCTTATATCTTCGGGAAAGGAATTTTCTGAAGAAGATCAAGTTAGAAATTTTTTAAATTCTCTAACTCCAGAATGGGATCAAAAGACACTTGCGATCGAAGAGGCAAATGACATCAGTATTTTAAAGATAGAAGAATTAATTGGTAATCTAATGTCGTATGAAGTTCAAATGATCGGGAGAAGAGAAAGTAAAGCATATGAAAAGAAATCAATGGCATTCAATGCATTGACCGATGGATCAGACTCAAACAGCGATAATGATGAAGAGATAGCCTTTATGACTAGAAATTTTAGGAGATTCCTGAAATACAAAATGATGAATGATCTCAAGAGAAACAACTATAAGAATTCTGGAAATCAAAATATAGTGCCAAACAATGACAAGTGTTACAACTGCGATAAACCAGGCCACTTCAAAAGAGACTGTCCGTATCCAGAAAGGCAGAATCCTCATATGAACAATGAACCAGCAAAGAAACGGAAGCGTGCATTTACTGCTACTTTAGATGACTCAGACTCGTCCTCAAGTGATGATGATCAGAAGACAGATAATTCAAATTCTTGTTACACAGCTGCTCACGACTCCGACGAATTCAGAGAAATGACTCAGAAAAAGGTACATGTTTACAATAAAATTGTTTGAAATTGCTTGCTTAAGATTAGTTGCTTGATTGTTTGATTCGATTTTTGAATTTGTGTGTTGTTTGAATTTTAAAATTTATTTTCTATTTTTTATTATTTTTATTATTTTTAATACTTTTTGAAATATATTATAAGTATAATAATATTTCAGAAATATATAATAGACATTAATAATAATATATATATATATATATTAGAGATCTTAGGAAAAATCAATTCATGAAAATTCAAAAGCACATGTCGACATGGTCCCTACCATGATGTCGAAATGGCTATCTGAATTTGAATTTCAAAATTTGAATTCAAATGTTTGAATTTCCCTCTACCTTTTCACTTCATTCAGTTCTCTGAAAAGATACCTTTTGACCAGAGAATATGTCCTTTAAGAATCTATTTATTCACTATCTTTCATCATATCTTTTCACTTTCATTTTCAAATTCAAACTCTCTCTTCATAACTTCAAGCTCTCTACTCTCTACTCTAATGGCTTCTTCAAGCAACCCCTCAACTATGAGAATTTCCAAAAAAATCAAAGAGCAATTATTCAACGATCCGGAGGCAATTAAAGCATACATCAATCATGCTAACTATGCCAAAGTCCATCCCGGAAAATTTGCTATTTTCAAGATTTTTCTTCTTATGAAATTGATTCTCTTTTTACAAACAATGGTGTTCTTAGTCTTATTGATGCTTCTCAAAATGATTTTGTTTGCTATCCTAATCTTGTCAAAATTTTCTATGCAAATTTAAATCGTGGATTTTATGTTGGAAACGAAGATGAAATTTGGATAGTTCCAAAGGCACTCAAATTGTTTTAAATTGTGATCTTTTGAGTACCATTCTCAATTGCAAGAGTTTGGGAATGGATCTTTCTAACTTTAAATCGATGAACATGATCGTGTGACATTTCATCACATTTTCGAAAGAGATGATGATTTTGATTTTAAAAATAGAAATTTTCGACCAAAAGCAAGAATTGTTAATCTTCTTTTGCAACATACTTTGACCCTAAGATCGGAAAATTTTAACAATCCTACTTTAAAAGTTTGCAAAGCTCTTTTTGCTATTTTCGGAAACTATGACATAAATTGGGCTCAAGTTATTTTGGATGAACTTCGTCCTAAAAATCTTGAAATGGGTGAGAATACTTTATACTATGGAATTTATCTCACTTGGATTTTTAACTATTTTGGAGTGGATTTCAAAGGCGAAGAATTTGTTTCTAGAAAAGTTTTCAATCATTCCAACATTTCGCTTATGAAAATTCCATTTGTTTTTCAACCTTATGAGACACTTACCGAAAAGGAAGAGCGTTTGGCTCATGAGGAAATGGAAGAAGAGGAAGTTGAAGAAGAAGAAGAAGAAGGGGATGAAATGGAAATTGAAGAAGAAGAAGAAGAAGGTGAAATGTCTTTGGAAAGCATTGAATATCCTTCCAAAATCATCCAACAAAACCCTTCTCGAAAACCAAAAGATAATTGTGGAGAATCAACGGATTCTAAAACGATCCATTAGTAAAAAGTTGGATAACATTTCTTCGAAGATGAACAAGTTCTTTCCAAAGTCAGCAAGAAACTTGGACTATCTTCATCATCTTCATCCTTTAACTAGCTTTATCTTTTCGTATCTTGTTGTATTTGTTTTAGTTTGCTTTATTTCAAATGTTCATGTAGGTTGTTGTGTGCTTAATGATTGTATTATCGTAGTATGCAATGAAATGAAATTTCCTTTTTGTTATCTACCTTATCTTATCTCTAGAATAAATATTAGTATATTATATATATATATACACATACAATTATTCACAAAATCAAATTAGTCATAACATTTCACTAACCCATGTCGACATCCCCTATGTGACCATGTCGACATGTACTGGTCAGAAATGGCAATTGATTTTGAATTTGAAATTTGAATAACTACCACATGTCTATTCAATTCAAACGAATTTCTACACCTATATATACCTGTTTCTTCCAGAATTCTTCATTGAAATTTATTTCTTATCATCTATATCCTCCATTTCTTTCACAAATTCAACTATGGCTAATCCTATTCACAAATTCGAATATCTTGAAGAAACTATTAATTCGTTCAAGAATATTGTCTCGTTTATTCTATGACACCAGCGTCATTTAGAATTAAGTCAAATGCAGATGATAAAGGAACAAGAAAGGCACTTCGATGCGATACGATGGATGATCTCCTCTCCGCACAAGGATGATAACGAAGCACATCCTCCTGTCTCTCTCACCAATGACAATGACAATTGGGATGCTATTAAGGGAGACCCAATCTTTGGAGAAGAAGGATGGGTGGAAGTTTCACGTAACGTTTGATTTTTTATTATTATTTACTTTGTTTGATTTGTTTGAATTGATTTGGTTTGAATTGATATTTTGTGTGGATTGATTTCTTATTGATTTGAAGATTGGCATGTAAAACATATATATATATATATACATTGAAATGTATATAATCTTTAAATTAGTTATCATGCTTAGAAGTATAGTTATTTCCTAATCTATATATTCCGTTGTATAGTTTAGCAATGCAGGTACTGAAGTCCAAGAATGAGGGGGAGTAAGTTTTTGTTGATGACAAAGGGGGAGAAATATAAAATAGGATAGTTAGGTATAGATTAAGGGGGAGTTGTTAGTTTTAGGGGGAGTTATTAGGATAGAAATAATATTTTATAAACAAAGGTTGTCATCATCAAAAAGGGGGAGATTGTTACTTCGTGAGATGATGGTTTTGATGACAACAACCTTAGAATAGATTATAAAATATAAATACTAACATTATAAGTTTAGATATATATGTATATGCATGTACTAAGAATGAAGACTGTACAGTATAGAGATTCAAGATATCAAGATAAAATATCAAGATAGAAGTCTCATGAGTATCGGGACTATCAAGAGTTCAAGATTTCAAGGATAAGTATTTTTTTATTATTATCAGGAATTTTTGTTAAAACTCGTAGAAAAGCACTGGCATCTTAAAATTCAATTTAATCATGGAATGGAATCCACTTCGAGCCCGTTAAAGGGATGAAACCTTAAGTAGGATGGAACCTACAAAAAATCTAGTGGAATATTGTTTTGTATCCGCTAACTTTGATTCAAAATGATTTTTCAAAATTATATCCTGTTTTCAAAATGTTTTCAAAACTTTCTTTTTAAAAGATTCAAAACCCTCGATCCTGATTTTAAATAATTTTAGCCTCAAAAACATCTTTATTTTCAAAGTCAAATTACTCCTGATTTTAAACTATCTTTTTAAATAATATATTTAACTTTTAAATATTTATACATAGATTTAAATATAAAATTATAGTTAAATTCTATATATATATTTCTTTATATTTACTTATGAATTTCAACTATAGCCAAGTATATTTATAAAGTTTAAAATAGTTTTAATATAAGATAAAGGTTATTTTCAAAGAAATTCAAACCATCATAAAATGCTTTGGGATGTCGACATGCCTATGGGTACCATGTCGACATGGTGACAGTTTGATTCAAAAATTCAGATTTCAAAAGAAGTGTCTATTCGCCATAACTCTTTATGAATGGTCATGGTTGTTGTTCTTCTATAAATAGGGGTCAGTTTCAATGAATTTTTAATCACTTTTTTATGGTTTTCACTCCTCTTCTTCTTCCTCATTTCTTAATACATATTCTTATCATTACTCTGCCGAAATCAACATTGAATCATACTCGATTACTTCTAGTTTGATTCTCTATCACTGTCTCTACAAGATTCTCAGTGCTATTCAGAGTTATAGACTTCTTTGTAATCTATTAAGCGAGAAAAGGTGTGATTGTAGCCTTGGAAATCAATCAAAAGGGAAAAGGTGTGATTGTAGCCTTGGTAAATCAATTGGGTAAACTTGTGGCCCGGAAATCAAGTATCTCTACCCAGAGGATCGAAGTTCTGGAGGGTGTACCTCGTAGCCTTGAAACAAAGGGTGTAATTGTGCAATTTCTTTTGAAAGGAAATCCATACTTGTGTTGTGGGACTTGACGTAGGGTAACTCCGAACCAGTATAAAATTCGGTATGTTGTTTCCTTTACTGCTTTTATTTTATTTCTGCATCTGTGATTGTTTCTGTGATCATATCTATGTCTGTATATTGTATACTTTTGTGTCTAAATTAACATAAATTGAAAAAGATTTAGTAATTCTTTATTAACACTATTCATCCCCCTTCTAGTGTTAATCTTAGCCTTAAGATCCGTAATCCGCATTTCTCACAGATGTAGGGTAACTCCGAACCAGTATAAAATTCTGGTGTGTTCTTTCCTTTACTGTTTTTATTTACTATTTGCATCTATGTTTGATTTTGTTCTTGTTTCTGTGTTTGTGAATTGCATCTGTTTGGATTTAATTTGAAAAGATTTCAAAAGGATACATAAAATTAATTAAACACCATTCACCCTTCTTTAGTGTTAATCCAGCCTTAAGATCTGTAATTCGCATTTCCAACACATAGTATCAGAGCATTGGTTTTCACAGTTATCATAATCTGAATTTTGAAAAAGTTTAAAATGACATTTTTTGAAATTCCGTTAGCACTAGCTCAAAACTGTCCAAATCATCTGTTAGCACCAAAATTGGTCACTAATACCCTTGAATAGAGTTGTGTAGAGATATTAATGAAGAAAATAAATTGAAATAGAGGAATGACGAAATTGAGAGCAAAAAGAACAACAGGAAAGGAAACACCAGATTTATAGTGGTTCGGCGTAATTGCCTACGTCCACTTTGAATATGATCTTTATTACTTTTCCAATCACTTGAGTACAGATATAATCCGTAAAAAAACAACTTGAATGCAAATTTGAACCGAAAAGAAGTGAGTACAAAAAATGGTAGAGTATCCCTGGAGTTCTCGAAGAAAGGTCCCCTTCAACTGTACCACTGCCCCTCTATTTATAGATGAAGACATGCTAGTCCCCCTATGCAGGCCCATAACCAAGATACTTCGGCCCACAGTAGGCAATTCGTGTTCACCGACCCATGTATATCGACCCCCTAAGACCGAACCAGTAGTCACTAAGCCACTCTGGCCGAACCATGAGTTCCTCATGCATGACTCGAAGCAAAATCTCCTATGACTCGGAGCAGCTAGGGATGTAACTCGAAGTGAAGTAAGGCCGACCACATTGCCCTATTGGTAATCTGCTAACTTCCTTGACCGAACGATGAATGACCGATCCACTTTATCCTTCTTTTCATGACCGAGCGATATACATTGAGCAACCCGGATCGGGCCAACAAGACTAGCTCCAAGCCGTCGAACCGTATGCGTCGAACTACTTAGGCCGACCCACCTTGGGCAAGCTACCTTGGCTTATCTATCTTAGTCAAACCACCATGTCTATACTCCAACACCGATCCACCTTCAATTCTTCTGCTTTACAAGCTTGCCGACCCAGTGTCAAATATACCGAACCACATGTATAGGTCGACCCAAACTTAAGTTACACCGATCTCTTGTACTTCCAATCCACCCTTAGCTTGAGTCCCGTCTAGGTTCAACCATAGGCTCTGCGACTATCGCCATGTAGCCAGACCAAAGTGTCGGGTAACATTTGGCCCCCAAAGCGTGTCTTGTGAATCAATACGATGCGCTTTGAATTAGCGAGTAATCCCTGTTTCCAGAGGCTAGTCCGTTTAAAATGATAACTGATTGCCGCTTTTCATTGGCCCTTGACGAAGCTTCGCATCGTTCAAATGTACTAGTTCAGTCTCGAAGAAACTTTTAAAATCTTTGTTTTAATTTTTCAAGAGCAAAGTGTATATAACCTTTTCAAGGTTAACCCATGGTGGAATCCACAAATCCACATTTCTCCACTAACTCGGTAGCATTGTCTCTTCGTACACTACCATCATGTGCGACTTCGTATGTGTATACACATTTTGTTTTTATTATTATTGTCATTTTCCCCTCTTTTTTTAAGATAACAATGAGTGGGTTAGCATATGATGGCCGAACCACTTGATCGTCTCCTTTGGAAAAAAGTGGGTCGGCCTACCAATACTAATCCACACGATTGGTACTTTGCTTCGCCAACCCAATAAAAAAGTGTTGACCAGTTCCATTTGGTACAGTCCGCTCATCTCCTTCCCTTATCATATAAAAGCTCCAGCCTTTGCTCTTTTCTCTCCTTATCATTTTCACTTTATTTTCACAAGCCTACTAACCCATTTCCTTTCAACCCTTGTTTACCATTATACTCATCCTTCCTCCTTTTAAACCCAAACCTCCTACCTTGTAACTCTAGATGCCATCGAATCTGAACAATCCTTAGCTCGAAGTCCCACAATTTTCAAAGGCTTCTAACTTCTCTTATAGGTATGGATTCCTCATTCAACCCATGCCCCGTAGTTCGGAGTCTTGTTCGAAGTCCGAGTATATAGGTTCGGTAGAAGATGGCTATGCGGAGTGAGTCGAAAGGGATATAGGAACATGTTTTAGGATTATTAGACGAGGCGGTGTAGCATTAACTTTGAGGTCGGCAATGTGGTGAGTAAGGAAGTGGAGTCGGCAAGCTTTAGGAGTATAACGGGGTTGGTAAATCTTTGGCGAGAGCAAGGGTCAGTTTTGCTAAGAGGAACTGGATCAGTACCGAGAGTAAGAGAGTGAATCGGTTGAATTCTCGCTGTGGAGCAAGCCGGTTATTAAAAATAGCGTGATTCGATATTTTGTATGAGAGTGGTGTGGGTTGGTAGGAGTTTAGAAAAGGAGTGGGTCGGTTGAAATCTAGTAGAGCGGATCGGTATAGGCTTAGTAAGGATTGGTCAGTCATTAGAGTGAGTGGGATAGAGAGCGAGTGAAGAGAATGAGTGGGTCGGCTGTCTTGGACTAGAGAGTCGTTCGGTGGCTCGTAAGAAGGCGAGTCGGTTGGAACCGAGTCTTTGGGATTGGGATTAGCATTGGCAACCAAAACCATCTCACCTCAAACATAATATAAACCTAGACCACACATTCCCACGCCTGATCGTAGAATAATGAACAGTAACAAGAACCAAAGCATATGAACATAAAAACTGATCTGGACCAACGAGCACATAATTTTAATGATTGTAAATTCATATTTAATTCAATAAAAGCAAGCAATAGCCTTCACAGCATACGATGCTAATTTCTGATCCCGGGACTTCTGCTACTATCCATAGGACAAACTCTGGTGACGGTTAATAATAATGGTCTTCAAAGATATTAATTTTAAGCTTCATTGTTCTATATTATTCTTTAAGGCCTTAATTTGTCTATACTCTTTGCTTAAATCGTCGCATTAGTTCACACACAATATGGGGGAATACTTTATGTTATATTTGATATCTATTGTCTTTCAAGTATAGCTTAAACAAGTATCAATTCACACCAATCGTTCGTTGAAGACGTCCAAAAAATAAAGCTCCACTACCATTTCCGACAAGCCCAAGCCAAGTTCTCGGAAGGAGGCAGTGGGGACTGAACCCATCATCAGCCTCCATACCTGGCATTCCGGATCCATCTGTCACATTTATAGGCCCGGCTCCAGATGTTATAGACGGAGCTGCTATTCTGGATAACCTCATTGATTCTCAAGCCTCAAAAATTGGCAAAGCCGCTCTTCATCGGTTGTGCTCAATCCATGGAATCCCCTTTGACGGCGTTTTCTTTCCATCAGGACAAGATCAGCCTCACCTGCCCTTTATCGGATATACAGTGTGCAAAAAATTTATGTGCAGGGTCGGAAGTATGCCACCTTCCAATTCATTCCTCCGTGAAGTGTTGCGGTAATTGGGATTGCTCCGGCACATCTACACCCTAATAGCCATGACTTTATTCATGGTACCTGCATCTTCTTTATGAGCACCTTATTCAGACTCCCTACTTTCAAGGATATTCGTTATATTTACCGCTTCAATAGACGTTCCGATAGTCCATCCTTCATATTTCTCGAGCCACACTCCAAATGCCAAATCCTGACGGGTGCATGGAGTAAATTTTCCCTGTATAAACAAGAGTGGTTTTACGTACGCCCCCTGGTTTTGCGAGAAGATGGCTGGAAGGGAGTAAGTTTCATTTTTAGACTAATGTTTGTCTAAGGCTCGAAGTGCATCCTTTCTGATTTTTTTCCGACTCTTGTAAGTATCCACCCACGACCTGAAGGCGCCGGGTATTCTGAGGCCGTCGACGCCATTTGAGCTATTCTCGTGAGAGACCGAGACACTAAATCTGTTATATCCATTGAACTACTTTCGAAGTTCAGATTATTGGAGGAGGGCCGTCGAACTAGCCTTCCAATCGGTGCCACTACAACCAGATCCGCTGTGGAAAAAGGCAAAGAGCAGGCCAAAACTTCGGTGCCCCTTGTAGGAGGAGGCCCTAATACAACTAAGGAAGGTGAAATCAAAGAAACCAAGATGCCAGAGGCGATCGATAAAAACATAAATTTTGGCCAAGTACCAGTGTCTGATGCACCCGGTGCTGGTGAACTACTGCCTCCTTTGAAGAAGAAAAAGAGTCTAGCTTACAAGCTGAAAAAAGGAGATAGTCAGCGGATCCTCAAAGGTTACGATAACTCTGGTTGTGAATAAATTGTCTTCCCAGAATTTTGAAGGCTCATTAAAGGGCCTATCTGACTTGACCATCCCTGGTGACATGCTAGATTATGGTTTTACTAACCCCGAGGCAATAAGATTTAATTCGCCCGCGAGGAGTGATGAAGGCGCTCAGACTCATCATTAGGAAGAGAAAACCCCAATGAGTAAAGTGAAAAATTCCGGTCCATCGGGGGGGGGGATAAATAACGACACACACAAACACTTACCCTCAACCACGCACTAGAATTTCACTCATCGCGTGATTCCTACTAACTTGTTCCCGTTTGGCTTTTTGTGTAGGTGACATGTGGCATACACATGGCATTGATCGCCTTCATGGATCTTCATCTTTTATCATTCTAGTCAGGACTTCGGTCCGGGGAAACAGCGAGACAGGGACGACAGCGGCGATAGAGATTATCGTCCCAGAGAATCATCAATTTTTAGAAGGAGAACTTATAGCCATTCTTCATATCCAAGCGATCATCCACCTCACCTAGAGCATAGTTGGGAGAAGATTGCTCAGAAGGGTTCTCATTTAGAAGTTTCTCACGACCAACATTCTGGCTATTCGAGTACTAAGCAATCCCGTGAGCCCTACAAGAAATCCGTGACTTTGGCTAGGCAGACTTCCCTAACCTTCACACATGATCCATCGACAGCAGAAAATTATCTGTGCTCAAGGCTACATTCCCGAAGATATGTTTCGATGGATTGAAATTTCTCCCTACGATTCATCCTATCCTCGGACATGTCAAACAAAGCGCTATTGCCTAAAACAACGATGTTTATGTTCAGCATGATGCGTTCATACACTTGGTGGAGAAAGTTTCAGAGGTTTCCATGTAACGTCAACACGAAATTGATCGCCTGAAGCTCAAAGCTATTTATGACAAAGATATCATTAAATCCCAGGATAAAGTGCAATCTTCAAACAAACCTCAACTCGAGGCCTTCCAGAAAAATGCCATGGAGATGGCCGAGGCAGTTAGTCGCTTGGAGGCCACTCACAAGAAAGAAATCGATGAGGCAATCAAATGCAGCGGTGCTCTAGCTTTAGAGAAAGACTCTGTCCACAAAGAAAAAGATATTCTCGCTCAATGGGTTAAAGAGCTGGAGGAGCTGCTCTTTAAAGAGAAAGAAGAGAAAATAGCTACGTAGGAAGAGTCATAACGATATTGCGATGAAATTGCCACAACACGACTTCTAAAGACAGAACTCGATAGGATCTTTCCAAGGTTGAAGCGCTAAAAGAGGCAGCTCGCGAGGAGGGTAAGAAAATGGCACTCATAGAAGTCCGCTCTCGTCTTGAAGCAGCTATTGAGGCCGGCAGAGAAGAACTTAAGTGCTTATTTGATCAGCTCATTGTCGAGTATAATGCATAAGTTATCATGCACCATGACCTATCTTTTCTAGGTGATGGTTATCTCAAATCATTGGCCGAACCATGGGATACTTTGATAAAAATTAAAAGAGTTGATCTGGGCATCGAAGAGGTTAATGAAGAAGCTCTTGCGAGGGAAGTGGTTCGAGGAAAGAGCCTTCAGACTTATTCGTGGAAAAAGCCCTCTTCGGAAGAGATTCCTTGTCATCAAAGGGTAAAGACGATATTGATGGCCCATCCTGCACTGAGTCTCCAATTCCTCCTCTCGTTTAGCCGACCGATAGCTCATCACTTGGGTCTTCCGAGCAGCATGTTGATTATGACCCAGAGAATCCCGGGCTTGATGTTCACATTCTATCCCCTATTCTAGAGGGTGATATTCCCAAGACGACTGAGAGTCACATGGAAGCCGGTAGGTAGCTTTTCCTTCTAGAGTCTGGGAAACCATCGCTTGTGACAAGTAACTGATGTATTCTAACATTTTCCATTTATGAAATCATGTAGGCCATTCTGATCTCAAACCGATTCCAAGGAGCGATGTCGCCACGGAGCGGGAAGAGAAACTGGTTGAGGCACTTCACACCGGGGATACTACTGGACCCGATGCTCAAGTTATCGGGGCGCTGGATGAGGATAAACTTGAGAATCCCTCGCCTGTAGATGAACATAGTGAGATCGAAATCACAGGCGCTTTCGCACATACTTTGAAGCTTAGGATGAAGGAGAAAATTGAGGAAGAGGACAAAAAGAAAGTCGAAGTTAAGATAGAACCTTAGGTGGTGGAACTTGATAACCCCCTAAATAGTCCCTTAAAGGTCATTCTCCCTGGTGGAACCACACCTCTGGAGGTCCATCTTCCTTCCTCAAATACCACATCGTTGGGAAGCAAGGGGTCCGGGAGAAAGCGTTCAACTGAGGTGACTTCGAAGAAGCCAAAGAAGGAGAAAAAGTCAAAGAAGTAGTTATCATCGGGTCGTACCTTGCTCAGCTTAGATAAGCCAAAATCATGTAGTTGTTTCTTTTCTTTTTTATAGTCGTCGTAGATAGACTTTGGATTCGGACTTCGGAGAAGTTGTAATGGAACTTAATTTTTGATTAGTAAGTAATAAAAAATTCTTTGTATTCCATGACTCTCATTGTTTAGCTTATTACCTAACTTGTAATTGAAATTTAGAGTCCTGCGGGTTACGTAAGCGCCAGTCCGCTTTCACATGACTTGGAGATTTTGGAATTATTTATACTCTAGTTTGCGCTTTGGGGACTTTGGGACTATTGAATCACTTATATCCTTGCTCGGACTCCGAGGGCTTAGAGATTTATTGAATCGCTTATACTCTAGTCCGCGCTCTGGGGACTTAGAGATTTTTGAATCATTTATATTCTAGTCCGCACTCCAGGGACTCAGAGTACTCTAGTCCGCGCTCTGGGGGTGTAGAGAATTTTGAATCGTTTATACTCTAGTCTGCACTCTGGGGACTCAGAGTATTCTAGTTCACACTCTGGAGACTTAGAGATTTTTGAATCGTTTATACTCTAGTCCACACTCCGGGGACTCAGAGTACTCTAGCCCTCGCTCTTGGGACTTAGAGATTTTTAAATCGTTTATACTCTAGTCCATACTCTGGGGACTCAAAGTACTCTAGCCCACGCTCTTGGGACTTAGAGATTTTTAAATCATTTATACTCTGGTCCACACTTCGAGGACTCAGAGTACTCTAGTCTGCGCTCTAGGGACCTAGAGATTTTTGAATCGTTTATACTCTAATATGCACTCCGGGGACTCAAAGTACTCTAGTCCATGCTCTAGGGACGTAGAGATTTCTGAATCATTTATACTCTAATTCGCACTCTGAGGACTCAAAGTACGTTTTGTGAATGTGTTCATAAGCCAGACAGATTAATGCAATTTTATTTTGCCATGATATCACAAAACACTAATAGTACACAGCTTCAAGCCTTTATTAATTGTAGAAATTAAGGACAAATGGAATTGTCTTATTACATGTCGAAAACAGAGAACAACAAAAGAGATGTATTCTAGAAACAATTGCTACTAAAATGCAAAAGAAATAAACTAAGTGTAATAACGATGCAAATGCTCGCTATTCCATGATCTGGGTAGCGTCACACCATCAACGATCGCTAGGTTAAAGGTTCCTTCCCCAGGATTCCATTCGATGACGTATGGACCTTCCCATGTGGGGTTCATATGTGATAAGACTGGAAAAATTAGCCTTAAAGTAAGGTCGCCCACATCAAAAGTTCTTGGTTGAACTTTTTCCTTATAATATTGGGTGACTCGATGCCAATATATGGCTGCTCTTAAATCAGCTTCTTCACGCTTCTCGTTGATAAAGTCCAATGATTCCAGTAAAAGATCTCGATTCGTCCTAGGATCATAATGGGTCACCCAGTAAGAGGGAACTTCAAGTTCCACAGGTATAACAGCTTCAGTATCGTATGCCAAGGTGAATGAGTGTGGCCAGTCACGGACTTGTGGGTGGTTCTATAGGCTCAGAGTGAGCTCAGAGTGCTGTTGGAAGCTCATACACCCACTTGCCTCTAGCCTTATCTAAACGTTTTTTTAATATGGACATGATTATCTTATTTACGGCTTCAACTTGTCCATTGGCTTTAGGGTGAGCGACTGACGCAAACCTTTTCTTAATGCAATATTTTTGGTAGAGTTCTTTAAACTCCCTACTCTCAAATTGAGTTCCGTTGTCAGTAACGATAGTTCATGGGTGGCCAAAACAACATATAATGTTTCGTACAACAAAATTAATGACCTTTTTGGTGGTGATCGTAGCTAAGGGCTCCGCTTCTGCCCACTTAGTGAAATAGTCGACCGTGATAATTGCGTATTTCGCCACCTTTGGAGATTGGCAAGGAACCGATTATATCGATCCCTCATATTGTAAAAGGTCATAGACTAACCATTTCTGGGAGTTCCATTGGCGGCACTCTCAGGATCTTTACGTACTTTTGACATTTGTCGTATCTCCTTACGTAGTCCGCGGCGTCTCGATTCACAGTCGGCCGATAATATCTATAACGGAGGATCTTTTTGGCTAGCGTCTGCCCCCTAGCATGGTCACTGCGTTCTCCTTCGTGAACTTCTTTTAAGACCCACTTTATCTCATCGTCGGTGATGCTCCTAAGTAAGGGAACTAAGAATCCTTTATGATACATTATTCCATCCTGCATTATATACCGCGAGGCCTTGCGAACAACTTGTCGTCTCTCATTCTTTTTCTCATGCAAGGTTCCATATAGCAGGTATTATTTGAATAGGGTCATTCCCTTTTAGTTTCCGTCCCTAACAAAAAATCTACTTCCATCTTTCTTGTACTCGGGGCATGTAAGGTTTCGACGGGAACTAAGCGCATCTGTTATGCATCACCAGTGCTTGCGAATTTTGCCAATGAGTCGCTTCCCTATTTTGTTCACACGGGATATGCAAAATATAGTATTATTCAAGGTCCGCCAATAGTTCTTGAACCCGAGCGAGGTATGGGGCTAGCCTTTGCCCCTTTTCCTCATAGTCTCCTCGTACTTGATACACCACGAACTATGAGTCACAAACGATTTCAATCGATTTCACTCCAAGTTCTTTGGTAAGTTTCATACCCACACTCAACGCTTCATACTCAGCCTCTTTATTCATAGCAGGGAAATCGAGTTTCAAAGCATAACAAATTGATCGGTTCTCGGGAGTTACAAGAACAATACCAGCGCTAGAACAACGGTCGTTGGATGCCCCATCGGTATATAACTTCCATCGAACATCGAGGATTACATCACTACTGCTTGACTCATCCGATATGGTGAATTCTGCAATAAAGTCTGCTAGCGCTTACCCTTGGATAGCCCTGCATGCCAGGTAAGTGATATCGAACTTACTCAGCTCAATGTTCCACTTGAGTATCCTTCTAGAGGTTTCTGGTCGTTGTAGTACCTGCTGTAGAGGTTGATCAGTATAAACACTGACTAGGTGTGCCTGAAAAAACGGATGGAGCTTGCATGATGCGATCACCAAGCAATAGGCTAGCTTCTCAATCTTAGGATAATTTCTCTCTGCCCCCGTTAAATTCTTACTAACATAGTACACAAGCTTTTGGATTTGGTCCTTTTCATGAATCAAAGCTGCATGATGGCGTGCTGAGATACGACCAAGTAAACAACAACTCCTTATGGTCCACAGGCTTTGATAGAACCGGGGGCCTCTCCAAGTGCCTCACCATAGCTCGGAATGCATCCTCACAGTTTGGCGTCCATTCAAAAATTTTCTTTCCTTTCCTTATCACATCAAAGAAAGGAATACACTTGTCAGTCGCTCTGGATATTAATCGACTCAATGTGGCAACTTTTCCGTTAAGGCTTTATACTTGCTTTATAGTTCTGGGTGCTTGTATGTCTCGAATAGCTTGAATCTTTTCTGGTTTGGCTTCGATTCCCTGCGCATTGACAATGAAACCTAAAAACTTTCCTGATGCAACACCAATGGAACTTTTCAATGGATTGATTTTCATTCCATGATAACTGAGTATATCAAACATCTCTGCCAAGTCTCGAATGTGGTTATTTCACCGTCATGACTTCACAAGCATGTCATCTACATAGACTTCCATCGTTCTACCAATCTGGTCTTTAAACATCTGATTAACCAAATGCCGATAAGTTTCCTATGTGTTCTTCAATCCAAAAGGCATCACTACATAACAGTACAGTCCAACGTCCGTGACAAAACTGGTATGCTCCTGATCTGGAATGTGCATCGGGATCTGATTGTATCCCAAATACGCATCCATAAATGACAATAATTCATGTCCGGATATCGAGTCGACCAGCTGATCAGTTTTGGGCAAAGGAAAACTATCCTTAAGGCATGCCTTGTTCAGGTTTGAGTAATCAACATCGGTCCTCCATTTCCCGTTCGCCTTCCTCACCAGTATGGGATTAGATACCCATTCAGGATAGAGGGCTTCGTGGATGAACCCATTGGCCTTGAGTTTATCCATCTCCTCGGTTGACAGCAGCGAACCTCTTTGGGTCCATGCCTCTCCTTTTTCGCTTCACTGACACATATTTTGGGTCAGTGTTCAACACATGACTTGCGATGGAGGAAGAAACCCCACACATATCGGAATGGGTCCAAGCGAAAACATCTAGATTCGCTTAGAGGAAATTGGTAAGATCTTTTATCATTGAGGGGTCGAGCTATGATCCAATCTTAAGAACCCATGATGGGTCATCAGGGCTGACTGGAATGTCAATCCTCAGTACAGCCAGTGCTGTCTTAGCTTTCTTGAGTTCTTCAACGCCATCTCTCGAATCTATGTCCTTATAGATCTGACGATGTTGCCCAAGCCAAGGCTGGGGCAATACTTGTCAATTTTCTACAACGTGGATGCGGACAAAGTTGTCTGCACCCTTGCCTTTCTTTCTTCGCTGGGCCTCTCTTATCTCAGCCACATAACATGTACGACCAGTCGCTTGATTGCCATGCACTACACTAACTCCTCTGTCCGTTGGAAATTTCAGGGTCAAACACCATGGGGCTAAAGCTGCCGTAAATTCCACCAGGGCCAGTCGGCCCCAGAAAATCATTATATGGGGAATCAACACCCAAAACAATAATGGTAGGATCTGACCCTCCTACGTTCACCTTCCCCTAGTTCAACTATCAATTCAACAAAACCTACTGCATCAGTAGCCGCACCATTAAAGCCATGAATGCGGGCTTTAGATGGTTTTAGATCCTTTGGCTCCATCTTCATCTGGTCATACACCATTTTAAAGATAATATAAACGAAACTCCCACAACCAATCAGGGCCCAATCATGGTTGAGATAACCATCGGGTCAACGGTCTCCACCCGATCGGCATTCCTGCCCCTGAATACCATATCATCCGTCATCATTTGTTGCTATTTTGTTGGAGTCCCGTCTTCTGTATTCGAGCAGCATTCGAAATCCACATGCTTCAAGGAACTGGAATAGCGTTCCATTTCTTGCCAACTCTTATCTGCCGGGTGAGGTCCACCAATTATCGTGTTTATGTCCAGCCTTCCTTCGGTCCGAGCGGGCTCTTCGAGTGGATGAAAAGTATGCCTGCAATTGGGGTCAGATGTCCCATGTCCACCTTCATGTGGACTCTTAACAAACTGCTATAATTTCTTCTAGAGAATCAGCTTTTCGATAGCATCATGGAAGTGTCTACACTCTTCGGTATTGTGCCTGTATGTCTCATGGAACCGACAATACTTTCTAATTTTTTTTTGTTCGTCAGTGGACTTGTTTGGGCGCAGCTTTCGGTATTAGAATGTATTACAAGTTGATAAATAAATATTCTTTAGAGATGTGTTCAAAGGAGTGTATTTGCCATAGGTTGGGATTCTTGGTTCCACTTTCCTACTACCCTCTTTCTTTAGGAATTTCCACCTTCGGATCCTTTAGGCTGCTCTGGCTTATTTTGAACATTGACCTGGACCTTGCCAGAGTTGTCGCCAGATTGCTTTACCTCAATATTGCATTGCACCGCTTCCTTACTGGGCCTTGGCATACTACTTCGCCTTGTCCATCTGGCCTCTTCCCTTCTCATGAATTGGTTCGCCTTTAAATAAAAGCGTTCTAGGGTAGTTGGTGGTTTTCCTGCCAGTCAATCACCAAACTCTAAGTCTGGATCTACTTCTCACATCACGACCATAAGAATAGCATAGTCAATCGGATTGCTAACTTCGGTAGCAAAAACATGAAATCTTTGCAAATAATCCTTTAACGGCTCCCCCGGAGCCTGGATCACACTAGATAGAGACACTATGTCCTTTGGACGAGTGGAATGGACCCTAAACTACTCCACAAATTTCACCGCTAACTCATCAAACCTGGAGATCGATCATGGGGAAGTCCGGTGAACCACATGGTAGTGATCTCGGACAAGATTATTGGGAAGCATCTGCATTTGGTCACATCATTGGCCTGTGCCAAATCCATCATCCACTCATATCTCATTGTATGCTGTCGGGGATCAGTCTTACCTTCATAAGATGGAATAATAGGCATACTGAACATCCGAGGGTACTCAACCTGAAGGATAGCATCTGTGAATGGAGTATGGCTCCTACATGCGCCCCAATCATCGTTGGACAAGACATGGTTCTCCCTCATCAGTTGTCTAACCATAGCCGATAAATCTAGAGTCTGGATGGGAGGTGGCAAGCCGAAATCCGCCTAGCATAATTGTTCCGACTGGTGCCTCCTTGGTAGGCGGTCTCCCAAGTGCACGTCTTGAGGACCCGCTTCGCTACGACCCTAGAGAGGTGGTGGACCAGCTTCCACTTGCGTTCCAGATCCTAAGTTTCCCACTCCAGTTTAGGTGCGATTCCCTAGGTGAAAGTGAAGGACCATGGTTCTAGGTAGGGAACCTGGACCATTTCTATTGGATTTCTCTACTGCACCTGTTTGTGCCGTTTCGAACCTATGGCATCTACGCCTATGATGCTCATCTGACGAAGCGGAGCTATCGATGATGAGTTGGAAGTGGGGCTTCCGCCAGCGCTCTAATGGTGTTGCTGAGCGATCTGAGTCATGAGGTCGGCGTTTGCTTTAATATGCTCGTTAAAGTGTCTCCTATTTTCCACGAGCTCTCTTATCAGCTCATTGAACTCTGCCCTGGTGACAACTTCTGATTGGTTTCGGACGATGGCGGTCCTTGCGCATGGATTAGCTTGTTGATTGCTGGGTCCCACTTGCTGGACGCTGGCGGTCTCGTTAGCATCTGCATTGTAGGAGGCTGATCTGGTACATATTCTTACCTTCGTAGAGTTATCCGTCGGAACTCTGAATAGAATCCATGAACTCTTGAGAACGACCTCGGATTTCCTTCGAGGGATTTCTTCAATCCAGTTGCGACAATGCAGATCCTAACAGCCTGAGAACGCACATTCTCAGTAAAAGCACCAAAATAAGAGCACAAAAAAATGGTCATTAACACCCTTTAATAAAGTTATGTAGAGAGATTAATGAAGAAAATAAATTAAAACAGAGGATTAACGCAATTGAGTGCAAAAAGAACAATAGAAAAAGAAATACCAGATTCATAGTGGTTCCACATAATTGCCTACATCCACTTTGAATATAATCTTTATTACTTTTCCAATCACTTGAGTACATGTACAATCTGTAAACAAACAACTTGAATGCAAGTTTGAACCGAAAAGAGTGAGTACAAAAAATGGCAGAGTATCCCTAGAGTTCTCGAAAACAGGTCCCCTTCAACTGTACCCCTGCCCCTCTATTTATAAACGAAGACATGCTAGTCCCCCTATGCAGGCCCATAACCAAGATACTTCAGCCCATAGTAGGCAAATGACTGGTCAACTTTGAAGACAACTCAAAAGGACATATGATTGGCATCGGCAATGTCGGTAACTCTAAAACACCTACTATTTTTGATGTCTTGTTAGTTAGGAATCTAAAACACAATTTACTTAGTATAATTCAACTATGCGATAAGGGGCACAAAATTAAATTTGAAAAGGATAAGTGTCACTGAAAATAATAATTCAAAAATTATCTTTGAAGGAATTAGGAAGAAAAATATTTATATTCTTAGTATGAAAATCTCAAATGATAACAGATGTCTTTTGGCTAATACAAGTGACTCCTGGATTTGGCATAAAAGATTTAGGCATTAGAATTTCAAACTCTTAACTAGACTTTCAAAACTCGATCTAGTAAGAGGTCTCCCTAAAATGGATTTTAAAGTAGATAGTATATGTGATGCTCGTCAATTAAGAAAACTTAAAAAGAGTTCATTTAAATTGAAAGATATGATTTCAACTTCAAAACCTCTTGAGTTACTTCATTTAGATCAGTTTGGTCCATCCCAATTCAATTAATTAAATCACAGTGAATATGTTTATATAATTGTAGATTATTATTCTAGATTTACATGGATAATTTTTTTGAAACTTAAAAGTGATGCTTTTGATTTATTTAAAACTTTTGCAAATAGAATTCAAAATCAACTTTCTTTAAGAATCAAAACTATTCGTAGCGATCACGGTAAGGAATTTGAAAATGAAAATTTTGAGAATTTTTGTAATCAAAAAGGAATAACTCATAATTTTTCCTTCTCATGAACTCCACAACAAAATAAAGTGGTAGAGCGTAAAAATAGGACGATTCAAGAGTGTGGAAGAACTATGCTTTTGGATAGTAAATTACCAAGAAGTTTTTGGGCTGAAGCAGTTGCTACAGCTTGTTACATTTTGAATAAGATTTTAATTAGACCTCCAACCAATAAAACACCATATGAACTTCTTTTTAATAACAAACCAAGGGTATCTTATTTTAAAGTTTTTGGAAGTAATTGTTTCATTTTAAATACAAAGAACAATTTGGATAAATTTGATCCTAGATTCGACAAATGAATCTTTATCGGATATTCTAACATACAGAGTTTTCGATCTTAAAACTAACACCATTGAAAAAACAATGCACATATCTTTTCATTAAAATTTCAAAGATTTTGTTCAAATAAATAATGAAGATGATTTTGTTACTTTAACTAATGAAACAAGTTGTGAAATTGTTCATCCTAATAAAAGGATCAGGCTTTTACATGATCATCCTATAGAAAATATAATAGGAAATATTGAATTTGTCGTTAGAATTAGAAAACAATTATGAGTAATCTAGCTTTTATATCTACTATTGAACCCAAAAATCCAAAGGAAGCATCATATGATGATTCATGGATTCTTGCTATGCAAGAAGAACTGAAACAATTCACCAGAAAAAATGTATGGGAACTTGTTCCTAGACCCGAGGACAAAACTAGAATAGGAACTAAATGGGTTTATAAAAATAAATAAATGAACAAGGTGAGGTCGTTAGAAATAAAGCTCGGTTAATTGCACAAGGTTATTGTCAAGAAGAAGGAATAGACTATGATGAAACCTTTGCACCCATAGCAAGATTAAAAACCATTAGTATTCTACTTGCTTTCGTAAATCACAATAATTTCAAATGGATGTCAAAAGTGCATTTTGATTTTATTAAAGAAGATGTTTATGTTGAACACCCCCACTTTTTGAAGATGAAAAGTTTCCAAATCATGTTTACAATTTAAAGATAGCTTTATATGGTTTGAAACAAGCTCCTAGAGCCTAGTATGATAGACTAAGATCTTACCTATTACAATCAATTTTGAAATTGGTAAAGTAGATAATACTCTTTTTATCAAAAGAAACAAAAATGATATCTAATTAGTACAGATTTATGTAGATGGTTTAATTTTTGGATCAAAAAATAATGAAACGAACAAGGAGTTTTATGAAATAATGATAAAGAGTTTGAGATGAGTCATATGGGTGAACTTACTTTCTTTTTAGGATTGCAAATAAAATAATTAGATATTGACATTTTTATTAGTCAAGAAAACTATGCTAGGGATCAAATTACTAAGTTTGGTATGACTACTACGAGTGGAGAACCCACTCCTAAGGCGACCAGTGAAGCCTTGGATAAAGGAGACATGTCAGAAGATGTCAACTAAAAACTATATAGGAGAATGATTGAATCGCTACTTTATATAACTGCGAGTAGGCCTAATATCATGCATAGCGTCTGTCTCTATACAAGGTACCAATCTCAACCCAAAGAGACCCACTTAAAAGCTGTTAAACGTATCCTAAGATATGTTAAACACACTTTAGACTATGACCTATTTTACCCTAAAAATGATTAATTTGATTTAATCTCATATTGTGATGCTGACTATGCTGGTTGTAAATCAGACCAAAAAAGTACAAGTGAAACTTGTCACTTTTTAGGACATTCTCTGGTTTCCTTATTTAGTAAAAAGCAAAATATTGTCTCGCCATCAACAAGTGAAGCAGAATATATCTCTGCTTCTTTGGCTTGTTCTCAAGTAATCTATATGCAACAGACCCTAAAGGATTTTGGATTAAATATTTCAAAATCACCAATTAATTGTGATAATACAAGTGCAATAAATTTATCGAAAAATCCTACTCATCATGCCAGAACCAAACATATTGATATCAAACATCATTTTATCAAAGATAATATAAGTAAAGAGATTATTTCTCTTGAATATATCTACACTGAGAATCAAATAGCTGATACTTTGACCAAACCCTTGAATCAATCAACCTTTACTAAATTTAGAAGAGAACTAGGCATTTTCTCTATAACCGAGATATATAATATAAATATAGTAACATATATATTTAAATAAATAAAGAGAAATAAAAATTGTCAAAATTTCCATAAGGATGTCGACGTCCCCCTACCCACATGTTTACATACAATGGTAAAATTTGAAAATTTGTTTTTCCCTCTAAAATTAGTCTGGTAGTTATATATTCCCTATATTTCGAATTCTTCGGTCATCCACTTCATTTCTCTCTGTAATAAACTTCTGAAAATATAAAATAATGGCCTCCTCTTCCAAATCAAACCAAAATGCGACCTTTTCTTTCCCTTCTCCTTGTTCTGGTCCATTTCAATGAACTACACTGGCCCGAGTCATAAAGATAGAGTAAACTTTGAGGACTCTCTGCAAATGATGTCTGAATTGCAAATCATGCAAATAAAGATGGCAAAGGAACTGAAGAATCAGAGCAAAATCCTTCGAAATTTGCAAAAATTTCTAATGGACAATCATGCGGACCCGATCGTGATTGAAGATGACTCCTCTAACATTCATATTCATAATCCATTAGAGGAGACGACGAAGAAGAGGAAGAAGCGTAAATGGACGAAGACGATAAAATTATTTGCGTTGGAGAAGTCTGTTTTGGTAAAGATGGTAATTTGGTCGAACAACGTGGTAACTTTTGTCTCCATTACCCAAATTGTTCGATTCACAAGTCACCAATTATCAAAGATTCTCATTGGATTGTTTTTATGTTAATGTTTTTATATGTCGTGTGTATTTGTATATATTTGTGTTTATATGTGTAATATAACAACATATATATATATATATATATATATAATAAAATTATATTTATGTTACGCGTAATTATACTTCGTTATTAGTATTTTGTTCCATAGTATTAGTTTAAGGAAGAGTTATGTAGTTAACGACTAGTTTTTGTTAATGACAAAGGGGGAGAATTATAAAATAGGTTAGATAAGCCTAGATTAAGGGGGAGTTAGTAGATTAAAGAGAAGATGTTGGAATAAGGTGGAGTTAGAGTAGAATAAGAGTTTTGTGGAGTATATTTTATATATAAAGGTTGTTATCATCAAAAAGGGAGATATTGTTAGTTCCTGAGATGATGGTTTTAATGACAACAACCTTAGGACTTGTTATAAAATATAAATGCTAATATTCTTGTCTAGATATATATGTATATGCAGGATATATATGCAGGTACTGAAGAATGAAGACTGTACAGTATAGAAATTCAAGCCCAACGAATTCAAGATTGAAGAAACCAAGACTAAAGAATCATGAGTATCAAGAGTTCAGGATATCGAGAGTTCAAGATTTTAAGAGTTTTGGACATCAAGATAAGTAATAGTGTCTAGATTTATATTAAAAATTCACAATAGCATTAAAATCTTTATTCGGATTTTAATTGTGGAATGGAATCCACCTTCTCGCTTTAATAATGGGATAACCCACGACCTCTTTAATGGGATGGAACCCACTAGTGGAATGGAATCCACAAAAATTTTAAGATAATTTATTTTAAATAATTTTCCTAAATCTTTTTAAAGTCATCTCTCTTAATTTGAATATTTTAGCCTTAAATTCTTTTATATTTTGATTTCAAAATCATCCCTTGTTTTTAAACTACTTCCTGGTTTTAATACTATAAGCTTTAAATCTCAAAAATATATTCTATACTTAGTTTTTAATATTACTTTTATATTACAGATTATATATTTTTAAGATTATTTTAAATCTCTTTTTGTAAGTTTAAACTATATTCAAAATAGTTTATAAACTTCAGAAACTGTTTTGACAAGTTTAGAAAGAAAATCTCTTTTAAAAACAAAAATTAATTTTCAAAATTCAGTAGGGCATGTCGATATACCCCATCCCCCCATGTCGACATGGTGACCGTAGAAATTCGAATTTCAAATTTTCAAATGAAGTGTCTATTCGTCATAACCTTTCACGAATGGGCATGACTGTTGTTCTTCTATAAATACTAGTTGTTTTCAATGAATTTAAAGTAAGTTTTTATAAATTTCTTCCCTCCTTCTTCTCCATTCAAATATTCTCTTATATTTTCACAAAACTCTACCTAAATCCTAAGTGAATCAAACTCGATCATCTCTAGTTTGATTTTCTGTCACTTTCTCTCAAAGATCTCAATTCTATTCAGAGTTATAGGATCATTTGTAATCAAAGATCGAAGTGTATCGAATCTCTCTCTATCAATGTGTGATTGGAAACGGTATGTTGTGGCCTATAAATCAAATGAGTGTGATTGTAGCCTGTAAATCAATTAGGTGATCTTGTGGCCTGGTTAAAATAAGAGAGTTTTCCCTGGACTCCAAGATAAGAGGGTGTATCTCGTGGCCTTGAAATCGAGGTTGTAATATCGACATTATATTTGAAAAGAAATCTGCACAATAAATTGTGTAGGACTGGATGTAGGGTAACTTCGAACAAGTACGAAATTCCGGTGTGTTCTTTCCTTTTCTACTTTTATTTGCTATTTGCATCTGTGTCTGATTCTATGATTTTTTCTGTGTTTGTGAATTGCATCTGTTTGGATTTAATTTGAAAATATTTCAAAATGATACATAAAATTAAGTAAACACTATTCATCCCCTCTAGTGTTAATCCAGCCTTAAGATCTGTAATCGGCATTTCCAGCACTATTAATGTAACGACCCGCCATAGAAAGATGCATCATTAAGAAGAAAAAAGGGGACATAAAAGGTAAAAGATAGAAAAGAAAGAACCAAACAACATCAGAATCTCACAGCGGAACGAATAAATTATATTATCACATAAAATATTACATAGTATCATATACATCAGAGTTATACAGCTAATACAAAACAAACTAGACAGTTACACACACCTGTCTAGTTATTACAACTTAAGTACATCACAAAGATATAAGTACAACACTAGCACAGCAGAACCACTATATATCTACACCCTGAAGCCTCCTGCTCCATATCTCCTCCAGAATTCGTCAAAGCTAACCTGAATCTCTCGACTACTCATACATAATATGAGTATCCAAGAGTTTAATAAAACAGAAAATAAAAACTAGGGTCAGACATGGGTCTGGTGTGAGTAAACGGGTTAAAGCTGCTTAACTTTGAAAATCCTTTGAAAACAAAGGTATCACGTAAGACTCCCCACAAATAAACATGGGTAAGTTTTTACCTTACGCTAACCAAAACATTTGATAGGAAATCCAGTTATATTATAATAAGGTCTAAGGTTTTCAAGTAAAATGCAGAAATAGCCGAAATTGTTACATTTATTGAATTCCAGCATACATAGGTATACAATCAAAACCGTTAGGGCACGTGGGAAGAATGGGTTTCCATCAATGGCAGGGCTACTGGGGTACCGTCCGTCACAGTATGTGGCCTAGATCACCGTACCGAGGATTAGTCGCAATCCCTTGCGACACAAAGCCGGAACCATCTCTTATTGGATAGTCCCGAACAAGACAACCCCGCAGTTGTTTATGACTAACTGCCCATACAGCCGAAATAAAAGGGACCTCTAGACAGGGGTAAATCTCGCCCTACTTGGGTGCTACCCACTTAGCCTTGATGCACCTCCCCCGTTTTAACCATTCCAGGTTGATGAGGCTTGAGGCGTCGATTACCTTTATAGAACACATCTATCTTAGAATGCTCACCGTCCACCTGACGATGTTCTGAAAGCATTCAATCCATACAAGTTTGTTCCGGGTTCGAATGAAACCGAAGGCACTACCTCGCTACACACATTTTGGAATTACCCTCAGAGTTAACGACAATAACCCTTGCATTCTGAATCTTCATCTCGAATCTAAAAGTACTACTTCCGTTAAACTCGTATTGGAATCACCCTCAGAGTATTAACGACGAATAGTCCTTACACCTCGAGTCTTCACACTTTCACTTGAGATTCACGACCTAACGCTTAATTTGGATCGATGTGGTTTTCGGAATTCCAATTTGGAAATCCGATCCTGGTCTCATCGAATCCAAAACGCCATCTTAATGTCCAAGTGATTTAAGTTTGAACAATTTAATTCAATTTAAACATTGATTTCACACAGCATCATTCACAGATAAATATCACACATTTATCATAGCTATAATCAATAACATATCATAGCACATCACAAATTTACTCAAACTTTAAGCATCAACCAAATCCATACATTCCACTCAATCAATCATCCATAAACAGGAATCATTAATCCAAATTATAATTAATTTAATCAACTTAAATTAAATTAATTACTTGTGAATTAATCTCAAAATCATGCTTAAACAATCGTTAATTAATTACAATTAATTAATTTATCACTCTTTAATCACCTTATAACCAAAATTAATTTATCTTTAATTAACAGATTAATTATCCTTCAATTACACTCTTAACTAATCACCATTGATTAATTATTCTTTAATTACACTAAGTAATTAGCCTTTAAATTAATTACACAAATTAATTTATTCCTTAAGCATTAATTAATCTTAATTAATTTTTAACTAATTAATTAAATATAATTAATTACAATAATCCTTAATTAATTACATTAATTAATTATACTTTAATCACTTTATTGATTAATTACCTCATAATTAATCACATTTATTAATCAATTAAATAATTAATTATTCATTAATTACATTAATTAATGACCCTCTAATTACTTCATTAATTATTCTTCTATTTACTAATTAATTTTTTTACTTAATTACATTCATTAATCAAACTTGATTAATTACATTCAGTAATTAACTACCCTTAATTAATCACCCTTGATTAATTACATTAATCAATCCTTTAATTACACCGAGTAATCATCACTTAATTACTTCCATCAAGTAATTATCCATTAATTACTAACCATCAAGTAATTTCCCTTAATTAATTGCATCCAGTAATTATTCATTAATTACTTCACTAAGTAATTACACCTCAATAATTACATTAAGTAATTATACTTAATCCAACATCAAATGATTACATTTAATTAATTAAACTTAATTAATTAACTAAAATTAACCTCATTAACTTAATTAATTACACTGAGTAATTAATTACTCTAATTACTTCACTAAGTAATTATCCTTAATAATCCTCTTACATTAAGTAATTAATTTCTTAATTACTTAATGCTTAATTATTTCTTAATTAATTAACGTCGATTAATCAATTCTTAATTAAGTAATTAATTATACTTAATTAATTACACAAATTAATTTATCTTAATTTAATTACCCAAATTAATTATTTAAGTTAATTAAGTAATTATACTTTAATTACCTCTATAAATAAAACTTGATTAAATTAAGGTAACCCAAACATTACATTAAACTCTTATCTTCCATTTTAAATTAAATTTTAAATTAAATTTTAAATTTAAAAGCTTGTGTTTAGTTAACACAAAATCATCATCTTTAATTTATTCAAGATAAATACTTTTACCTTAATCACATTTCAATTATATCAATAACATGTTATTTGAAAACATATAGAGATTTATTTCATAATTTAACCCAAGCAAGATTTATAACCAAAACTATTTTTAAACAAAAGTTTAAATTTTAAAAATCCAAAATTTCAAACTAAAATTCTTTTTAAACATCATACTCTAAGTCAAATATCCATTCATTTTAAAACTAGTAAAATACTTTGTTTAAAATTCAACTTGCCTTCAAATTTTTGAAAATTCATTTATATAATTTAAAATCTGGACAGTACTTTGACTTCCGGAAACAAACTTTGTTAAAAAAAATTGTGTAGCTTTAAATTTCATTTAGTTAAAACAAGACAAGATAAAATCTGGAATGAGTTATACTCGAGATAGCGCACGCAAATTCCCGAGTCACCCCACTACAATCATGAGAAATGCTTCGAGACAAAACTCTTCCTTCCCAAACCAAAACCAGATGCACAGATTCGACCTCGTGCACGTGCACGCACCACAGATCGATGATGGCAAACTCTTCGATCATCTCCCAGTCGATTACGACTCCACCTATAGATCAGATCACCCAGCATTGATAAATTCGCTAGGAATCGAAAACTGAACTTATCGAGCAACCTGGAACCAAAAATCACGATAACCAAACTTCTTTTCGGCGATGAACTACGCCACCAGAACCCAAACTGTTTCGACCACGGCCACGTCACGAACCCCAGTCCAATCCCCCCTATGCGATTCGATCTAAACCGCCATAGTCGCCGTACCACTCCTGTAAACTTCGACGATCAAAATCCTCACCAAAACCCTACATCGCCTCTACACGGCCACCACCTCCATCGATGACATCCATTACCATTATTCCTGTGTCCTCTGACTCCACGCCACCTCCATGCCGAACCTCGACCACCCCTTCGACTCCGATTGTCGGAAAAAGACAAAAGTCCCAAAATTGATCAATATAAAATTCCATAATCAATACTAAGAAAAAAAATCACAAACTTTACTTTAAAATTCATGATTCACTCACACGAATCAAGTTCTAAAATCCAGAGATTAAATTATTGACATTGAATTTTAACTAAATTTTGATTGTACTGTAAATCTTAAATTTACAGAGTTTTTGTTAAATATAAATACTTAAATTTATTTTTAATAACAAGATTTCACTGTTACAATCCATTTCCTATCAATGATCAAAGGTTAATAGCGATTAACTTGAAGGATAAGATTTTTTTTATAAATATGGAACATGAACTAAAAACAGAGCTTAAAATTTACATATCTACAGACATTCACAGTCACCTACTATATATACATGCATTCATATTCAAATCATACATGCAAACATTTATACCATATTTACTATAACATTCATTTAAAAGAACAATCATATGACGGATTTAAAACTGTTTTTAAAAGGTGTTTACTCACTAGAACTGGAAGAACAGGGGCCAGCTTTGTTAAATTTGTTTTCCAGGAACTTGATTTTTGAACTGTCATTGTTTTGAAGCTTCCGTTGAGTTGAATTTCTTGCTGTTTTCATTAATGTAGGAGTTGATTCCTGAAGTTGAAATTTTGAAATCTTGTTTGTTAAAGTTGCTGTTGGATTTGAATGTTGCTGTTGGATTTGCCTTCAGGTTGATTCCAAGTTTTAATTTCATTTTGAATTATGAATAGAAGAAAAAGATGAAGAAATGATTTGAACTGAAAGTTTTTAACAGATTTCTTCCTTTAGGTTTTGAGAATATTTTTGTATTTCAGTTTTTCTTTCTTTTTTTTTTAAAAAACATTTGCTGCCACTTGTTATCATGAATAAATCCATTTATTTACACATGTCCAAACTTGTATTATTATGTATACAAGTGTATATCTCATTATTTCCTAAGTTGCCAAGTGTTTTAGATTTGATTATTAAATTAATTTCTTATTATTACAAATGATTTAAACCTTAATTAAATATTAACCTAAATACTTATGCTTTATATAACTATGAAATGTATTTATCTTCTTATGTTTTATTTATATTTTAAAATCCATTTTCCAAGATAAGTTTAAAATAAAGAAAGTTAAAAAGAAATGAACTTTTATTTAAATTTTATTTAAAAGTTAAAACTTAAGTTATTATACCTAATATTGATATCATATATATATATATATAAACTAATTTTGTTTTCAAGAACCAATTTTAAAAGAAAAAAAATTGAACTTTTATAATAATATACAATTTTTAAGCTATTATGTTTTTATCAAAATAAACTTTCTTTAAGTTCTTATGAAAATATAAGATTAATTTAAATAGCTTTTGAAAAGCATTGTATTAAATTCAAAAATTATCTTCCAAATCGCCATACATATATATTCATATTCATATATATATATATATATATATATATATATATATATATATATAAATTTGAGAACATATTTTCTAATTAAGTTTAATCCAATACTTTCCTATTTACAATAAATACAAATATATATACATTATAAATAGAAACATTTTTAATATTAGCTTTAGAAATTATTTGAATTTTAAAACAAAACTTCAAATCACAACATATACAAATATATATATTATAATTTGAAAACATTTTTAATAAATTTAAATTGAAACCAAACTTTTCTTTTCACAATGTATATACATTATAAATAGAATATTTTTATTAGCTTAGAAAGATTAATTATTATCAATTAAATATTATTAACTTTGAAAAGAAATAAAAATTGCCAAATTAAATTATTATTATTAGTTTTGAAAATATAAATTCAGTTAAATTAGATTATTAAATCAATATTACACATTTAAAATAAATTTTAAATGCAAATTATCAAATAAGTATTGCTCAAAATTCCGGGACATCGCAATTAAAGTTTTGACGGATAGTCATATTAAAGGTTTTTAGATGGTGTATCTATTAAATTGTTTTTAGATGGGAAATCTAATAAATGGGTGGATGGGATGTCCAATATATATGATTTATAGTATTATTTCCTATAATGTTAAGAGTAATCATTTTGGGTGCAGGAGCGTAGTAAATGATTTAAAAGTATGTTTAGGATACTAGTGGGGGAACAACCCGTTTCGCTATGCGGCGTGGTCTCACTAGATATCTAATTGCTAAAATATGATGGATTATTCACACCAGACTTGTTATCTAATTCAAAGTTTATGTTTCTCCATAAACTCTTGAGTACTTAAAAAATTAATTTGAGTAGTTTGATAGTGGGAGACTTCCTGGTTTTTGACCAATAAGCATCTAGTGACGTGCCGGAGGCAGGGTTATCTATATAGGAGCTATTTTGTTTATTTCACTGTGATGTGCTAAGAACTATAAACTTTATATTATTAATTCTCTTATCATCATAATGGGACACCTTCATATGTCGCTCTTGTCGTATTTTGTACATGTATATGTGATCTGAACGTGGTTAACGTCTAAGATTATGTAATTAAATCTTAAATTGTACTTCGTTTGAAATGAGGAATTTTGTTTGTTGGAAGTTAATTTTTTTTATTTTCATGTGTTACCGTGTATCAATATTAATAATGCTGAATTCGGTTGTCAAGAAATAACAATTATGGATGACTGTAGCATCAGTAGCGGTTAGTTTTGGACCTCAGAAGGCGGGATGTTACAAGTTGGTATCAGAGCATGGTTTATGTACTTAAAAGGAATTTAAACCTTGAAATTTTTTAAAGCATAATCTAGTGAATCTAAAATATGGTTCGGCTTGGGTAAAAATTATAGTAACGTATGTGTACTTTGCTATAATACTTAAGTATGTATTCCCCACTCTCTTAGATCATTCTGCTGTGTCTTACAGAGATTGGATTTCAGGTAATAGGGAAGTAAGATACGAAGGCAGGAAACGGAAGAGTGGTTCAAGATCGAAGACGCATCGCAACATATGGAAATGTTTGACCCATTACTAGGAGTAATTAGGGTCGATCGGCAAATGCAAACCCAGATGCAAATGCTAATATTGGTGTTGAGACCCGCCAGTTGATATGGGGATAACATGTCAGTTCTTCATGAATATGATGTAAGTTAGAGCAGCCGTGGGAGTGGATGTAGGGAATGCTAGAGGAGCTTATCCGGTGGCCCCAGTTGGCAATAATTATGCCAAGCTGGGCAGGGATTACAATGGTCTTGGAGAAAGCCTTTTCTGGGAACCGAGGATCTAGTAGGAGTGGAAAACTGGCTATTGCATTGTAAAAGGATATTTGCAGATCCTGGCTTGACAAATATGCAGAAGAGAAGACTTGCTTCAAGGAAATTACAAGAAGCAGCATTGTTTTTGTAATGGAGTTACCATGGGAGAGCCAGAGGAAGACCTGACTTGGGCTGAATTTCAAAGGAGCTTTGAAGAAAGATATCTATTAGAGGCTTCCAAGTCAGCATTACTCAAGAAGTTTGCAGACTTAGTCTAGGAAGATAAATCGATGATTGAGTATGCTACGGAGTTTGACGAGCTGTCATGTTACGGATATGATATTGTTAATATTGTCATTCGAAGGAATGATAAGTTTATTAGGGGATTGAATGCTGAGATCGCCAGAGCAACCGTGCCAAACCTCTGGGATCCATGACATGTTGTTGTCGATATGGCTATTCGGAATGAAGAGATGCTTTCTACTTTTGGAAAAGGAAAAACAGCTGAGGTTCAGAATTTTCAGGGTAAGAAGCCGAAGTTCTTCAAGAAGAAAGGTGCCCAGTCGGGGGTAGCAACCAAGAAGAGCAAGGCTGACATTGTTTGTTACAAGTGTGACAAGAAGGGGCACTATGTTAATGAGTGTCACTTGGATGATGGAAAAGCAGTTGCCGTAAGGCCGAATGTGAAGTGCTACAACTGTGGCCAGATGGGGCATTATAAGGACAAGTGTCCCAAGGCTGCTAAAGCAAGAAAGGAAAAGGTCTTTGCATTAGGACCATTATCCTCTAGACCAATGGCTGTTGAGAATGGAAAAGCTAGGATGGAAGGTATGCTTATGATTTATAGTACTCCAGTTAGGATATTATTTGATACCGGTGCATCACACTCATTTATATCTCAGTATTTGGTAGATTGCTTATGTATGGAACCTTGATACCTTATCACTTCTTTAAGTGTTGCGAATCCTATAGGGAATGAGATATGGCAAGTTAAAACTTGATTTGCTAGGTCATATGTTTGCATGCAGTTTATATGTTTTTGATTTTGTGGGTTTCAAGATCACATTGGGTACGGATCGGTTAGGTAGATATGATGCTAGGATATTTTGCTAAGAGAGGGAAATATCATTGAAACAACCTAATAGCGATAACCTAGTTATTTATCCAGTAAGAAGTTCGAACGGAAATGCTTATGCATTATTGGATGCCATGGGAATGGAAGTAGAGTTGAAGAAGGTTTATGTTGCAAGAGAGTTTACGGATGTGTTCGAACCAGTTTCGGGCTTGCCGCCGAAAAGAGCAGTCGAGTTTCAGATAGATCACGTACTGGGAGCTGAACCCATAAGTAGAGCACCTAGCAGGATGTCACCAACCGAGATGAAGAAATTGAACGTACAACTATTGGAATTGGAAGGAAAGAATTTCATTCGACCAAGCAGTTCGCCTTGGGGAACGGCCACGGTATTTGTGAAGAAGCCAGATGGTTCGTTAAGGATGTATATCGACTATCGTATGATGAATGAGAGGACAATCAATAATAGATATCCTTTGCCAAGAATCGACGACTTATTCGATCAGATGAGTGGAGTTAGAGTGTTTTCCCAACTAGATTTGGTGACAGGTTTCCATCAGCTAAGAGTGGCAAAAGACAGTATTCCTTTGATAGTGTTTAGGACCAGGTATGGGTCTTATGAATGGTTGATTATACCATTCGGGCTTACTAATGAGCCAGCTTTCTTCGTGGATTTGATGAAGCGGGTTTTTTAGTGCAATTGGATAGGTTCATATGGGTTTTTATTGATGACATTTTGGTATATTCTAAGAATGAGAAGATCATGCAGATCATCTTATAATAGTGTTGGAGATGCTATGGCAACATCAGCTGAAGGTGAAGTTCTCAAAGTGTCATTTATGGAAGAAGGAAGTGAAGTTCCATGGTCATGTAGTTTCCAAAGAAGGTTTAGCAGTTGATCTGGATAAGATCGAAGCTATTAACATTTGGAAGAGACCAAAGACGGTAAATGAGATTAGAAGTTTTCTTGGACTTACAAAGATACTACCAAAGGTTCATTAAGGATTTCTCATGGATAGTGGCATCCTTGACTATGCTAACCAGGTAGGACGTGAAGTTTGTTTGGTATGAGAAATGTGAAGAGGCATTCCTTAAATTGAAACATTTTTAACCAATGCGCCCATGTTAGTAGGTCCAGATGGGAATTAGGGGTTGTTAGTTTACACTGATGCATATGGTACCAGGTTAGGTGATGTGCTAATGCAGAATGGAAAGGTTATTACCTGTGCTTCTAGATAGCTTATACCACATGAAGTGAGATACCCTGCTCATGGTTTAGAGTTAGCAGTGATAATCTTCGTATTGAAGGTGTGGAGACATTATCTTTTGGGAGAAAGGTTTGAGCTATTTATGGATCATAAGTCTCTACAGTATTCGTTCTCTCAGAAGGAGCTAAACATGAGACATCAGAGATGGCTGGAGTTTATTGCAGCTTATGATTTTAGCATCGAGTATAAACCGCGAAAAGGAAATAAGGTGGCGGATGCGCTTAGCAGGAAACATTAGAATGTGGTGTTAGTTCTGTTGGAGAATGGAAAGACTTGGAAGCACTGGGTGCTTGCAGTGTGCAATTGAGGTCGACTGTCGGATCTAGTCGGAATGTCACCATGATGTCTTGTTTAGAAGTTCGACCAGTTTTGATCGAACAAATTGCTTCTAGGAAGAAAGAGGATCCAGTATTAGCCGAGAGGATTAGAAGGTTAGAAGCTAGAACCAAGATTGATGATTTGAAGGATTTTATTCTTGACTGCAAGGGTTGGTTGAGGAAGAAGGAACAGTTACGTGTTCTGGATGTTGGAAACCTTAGAAAGGAAGTTCTTAGGGAATGTCATCGATCGAAGTTTACGATTCATTCTGGGGAATCCAAGACATATCGGGATATGAAGAGAAGTTTCTTATGGGAAGGAATGAAGAGGGATATTGGCTTATTGGTAAAACCGTGTTTGAACTATTAACAAGTAAAAGCCGAACATCAGAAGCCAAGTCATTTGCTTCAGCCTTTGGATGTTCTAGTTTGGAAGTGGGACTTGATATCCATGGATTTTATTAACGGGTTGCCAAGGTCAAATCGAGATAACGAAAGTATATGGGTCATAGTGGACTGAGTGACCAAGTGTGCCCATTTCATTCCAGTTAGGTCAACTAGGACGGCACCTATTTTGGCTAAGTTGTTCCTAAAGAACATCATTAGACTGCTTGGAATTCTTAGTAGTGTCGTTAGTGATAGATATGCTTTGTTTACTAGCGAGTTACGGAAGAGCCTGCAGAGTGTGTTAGGCACTAAGCTCATGATGAGTACCGCATATCATCCTAAAACGGATGGGTAGACAAAGAGAGTCAACAAGGTACTGTAAGATCTATTGAGGGCTTTTGTGGTGAATTTTAGTGGTTCTTGGGAAGATCGCTTGCACTTAATGGAGTTTTCCTATAATAATAGGTATCAGACTACTATAGGAATGGTGCCTTTTGAAGCTTTGTATGAAATTCCATGCAAATCACCAGCATGTTGGTTAGAGACCGAAGACAGATTGGTCCTTGGTCCAAATTTGATGGGAGATGCGACATAAAAGATCGAGTTGATACGGGAAAGAATGAAGGAAGCTCAGTCTAGGCAAAAGAGTTACGCAGAAAATAGGCACAAGGACCCAGAGTTCTTAGTTGGAGATAGAGTTTTCATCAAGGTATCGCCGATGAAAGGTGTGGTTCGGCTTGGGAAGACCGGGAAGCTAGCAATGAAATATGTTAGGCCATTTCCTATATCAGAAAGGATTGGGAGACTCACATACTGAGTAGATTTACCATGCAGTTTGGCCAGGGTCCACAATGTGTTTCATGTTTCTCATCTTAGGAAGTGTTCATGATTCAGAAACTACTATCGCTCCGATAGTACTGGAGGACTTAGTGGTGGAGTCGGATATGACTTTTGTGAGGCAACTAGTCTGTCTTGTGGCAAAAGATGAGAAGAAGCTAAGAAACAAGACAGTTAGGTTGGTGAAAAGTTCAATGGAGCGACAACATGAAAGACTATACTTAGGAGACAAAAGACATGATTAGGGATACTTTTCCTGAGCTGTTTTAGATTGTAAGTTCTATATAGGGTTTATATAGAATTTGGCTGGTAGGATATTCTAGATTTTCTTGCATGGGCAATATGCTTGTCTTTTCCTTATTGAATTTCGGGGACGAAGTTCGTAGGGGATGGGAGTCTCTAATGCCCCTAAATTTTAATTAAATTATTTGGGATACTTATTTAGATAAATTAAATAGAATAATGTGAATAATTAGGAAGATGGGATTAATAAATCCAATGGCTGTATCTTAATGAATGAACTAAAATAAGACTTAAAAATTTAGAATGAGGAACTTTCCTAAGGTGTAAACTTGGAAATGGGGCTACATTTGTTAGTATAAATCTCTTCCTCCACCTTAATAAATTTCCACTTTCTCATTCATAACTGCTCGCCTATATTTCGACCGGCCATTACTCAAGGAAGATCGATAAATTGAAAAAAAAGCCAAGGAATGAAAGCTAGGAAATTATCTCATTCTCCAATCAACCAATCAAGATATGGGACTCCAATTGAAGAGAACATATTAATTAATTTTCTTGAATTTTTCCAGGATTTTTCAAGATGTTTTAATAGTTATATAAAATTATTTAAGGTATGAGACTTAAATGCTTTGTATAATTATAAAGGAAAAAAGGAATCTTTCAAAATTATTTAAATTTCCAAATAATGAAAGTCGGCAGCATTTTTGAATATAAAATTCTGGCAACCAATCAAATTTAGACAAAAAAGGCAGGTGGGGTACAAAAGAAATATTTTAAAGTACAATTTTCACTATTTTAACTCTTTCGGCAAGGGCCTCCACCTTCATACCAAACCTTCCGACAAGGTCAAAAGGTATCAAACCTTTTGACTAGGTCAAAAATAAATGCACATGGTATAAGGAGACTGGCAGGTAGTGAATTGAAAGGGGTCGATAGGTTTAGGGACGAAAGGTTAGAGCTTTCGAAGGAGATGAAGTTTTGTTTTGGTTTTAAAGGAAATACGCGTGTTAGCTTTCGACATTGTCAAATGGTGTAACAGCCCGCAAATCCGTACCCCTTAAGTCAACACTAAACTACCTAAATCAACTCAAGCTGTACAGAAATACGAACCATTTGGGTTAAAGAATAAGAGGTAGAAGAAGAAAATAGAAAACAACAACAGAATCTAACCATCGCGGCGGAATAAAATATAATAGATAATAAATAATCTTTACTCAAAAATCAAATATCTCTGTTTATAGATTACATCATCATCAGAGTACATCAATCACAGTTCAACAACAACATACAAATGGATACACAACAACTCAATACAACAGCAAATATATATAAACAAGTACGGTAGTACGTATCGTCATCCAGCTCGTCTCCTGAGCTCCACAGCATCATATCATGTATTCTATAATACTCGGTCTGACCCGAGCATTACAGTTAAATAACACCCAAGTCAGTCTGGAATACCAGCGTGAGAAAATCACACTCAATTGATTATTAAAGTTTCAAAAATCCTTTGAAAACAAAAAGCATCTCGTAAGATCACGCCACAAATAAACATGTCGGGTTTTTACCTTACGATAGCAAAAACACTTTTTATAGAAATCCTCTGATATTATAATAGGGTCTATATACAAATAATTATAAAATAGCCGAAATTGTTACATTCATTAAATTCCAGCTACTAGCCACAGAGTGGGTAATACAAACAAAACTCGTACAAGGCTCGTAGGGAGAATGGATTTCCAACTAACGACTAGGCACTAGGGTACCACCTGTCACAGTACGGGGCCTAGATCACTGTACCGAGGAGTACGCCCGCTCCCCTGCAACACAAGACCGGGACTACCCCTTACTGGATAATCCCGAGTGAGAACACCCCACGGTTCGGATCAGCAACCGCCCACTAAGCCGAAATAAAAGGGACATCTAGATAGGGATGACCTCACCCTGCTTAGGTGCTACCCACCCAGCCTTGCTGCATAATCCCTGATTTTCAGTCATTCCCATTTGATGAGGCTTGAGGCTAAGCGTTACCTTTATAGAACATATCCCTTAGAATGCCCATCGTCCACCTGACAATGTTTCGCAAGCATTCATCCATACAAGTCTGTCCCGGGTTCGAACGGAACCGAAGGCACTATTCCTACTACATCCATTTTGGAAATATCCTCAGGATTACTAGCGACTAGCCCTTGCACTTCACTGCTCCATCTTCGAATCCAAAATCGTTTTCACGAAAACTTACAAACCGGATCGAAGTGGTTTTCGAGAATTAAATCTCGATCCCGGTCTCTTCGAAACGATCAACGCAGTTGGCCAATATTGATAGTCAGTTATTTAACTATCAATTAATATTCATAAACAACCATCCAACAATAAATAATTTCCCAAATTATTTATTAACTTAAAATATCTTCACAAGATATATTTCTATTTTCAATCCTATGAAAACAGTTTCAAAACCATCTTTCTTTTCAGAATAAACTTTTCCAAATATTCTCTATCTCCTCTGAAATCACCAAGCACAAAACTAGATTTTTAAAAGAATTTAAAACACTTTATTTTGAAATATACTTCAAAACATTTAGCTTAAAACTACTTCACTAATTTGTAAAAAAAACATATTATATGAGTATTTGAAAATAAGGTTACTTAATAAAATATAAAACTAGATTGTCACTTTTGAAAACAAAATACTAAGTCACTTTTAAATAATTACTGCTATAATAGATTTAAGAAAATACTTACTTTTGAATTTAAATATTCAGAAATAATAAATTTTCCCAAAACTTGCTTTTAAACAACTTTAAAACTTTTTAACATATATTTAAAAATTCACTTTGAAAACGTACTTGGTTATTCAAGGAGAATTTCCAACTTCAATCAATTGAATCAATTTTCCAAATTGATTTCCACTTTACTCCATTTGAAATAAATATTTTTACTTTCTTAATTCATTTTAAAATTCATTAATTATGGACTTTATTATTATTATTATTATTATTATTATTATTATTATTATTTTCCATTTGATTTTAAATCTTTTTAACTGAAATATACGAATTTCAGTTTTTCCCAATTTCTTCTTTATTCTTTTCAATAATTTAAATCTTAAATTTTAAATAAATGTTTTGTTCTTTTAAATAATAAATCTGAAGTTTAAAATTCATTAATCTTCTGTTTATTCAAAATTACCCTTTATATACTCAAGATTTATTTATTAGAAATTTTAAAGTCACTTTATTTCTTTTCCAATTCATTCTTAAATTTTTTCAAATTTTCTATAATTATTTCACTTACAAATTCACTTCTTTTATTTTCTTCCCAAAATCCAATTTATATATTTTTGGTAATTCATCATACCCAATTATATCCAATCGAACCATAGCATTCAATATTCTTGTATAATTCATCATAGAATATTAAATAATCACAACAGAGGGTATTAAATAATTTAAATAAATGTTGAGGGTTCCAGTTGGATCCCTCCAACCTGTTTCCCTGCATCCACAGACTTTAGCACAATATAATACACCAATTCCAAAATCTATCATACTATAGCACATCAATCAATTCAACCATTCAAACAATTATTTAAATTTAATCATTTAAATTTAAATTTAAATTCGGCTGAGTGAGATTAACTCACCTTTGCTTTTAATTGGTACTCCGATCCATCTCGGCTTGTTCCCTTTTGGATTTTAACCTTGAATAAATATTAAATGGTTTTATTATTCTAACAATCAATTATCGTTAATAAATTTAATTTATACTAATAATTTTATTTCCAACTAAATTTTTAAAGACAAATTCCTTTTAATAAAATACTTCCAAATATCTCTTAACTGTCTCAACATCCTACTGTAATATAATATTTATTTTATTTTTTATTTTTTTTAAAAAGCAAAACTTTAGTTAATTTACCTACATAAAATTTTCTGTATATAAATATTAAAATATTAAACAAGGTTATACCTTACTGGATGCCCTCAAATAGAGACTCGAAAACATGCCAACTCCAGTTAACACTGATGACGATCCTCGAACCCTAGTCAGCCTTCCTCGAATTCGCAGCCATCAACTCCTTCCTCGCGCCAACTTCCCACGCGAACGCGTGTCTCCATCGAACGCATTCGCTGCTACCACTAGCTCTGGCACCTCCCTGAAATCATCGCGACAACACCACGTCAACAGCTCTACCGCTATCATGCCCCAGTTCGATGCCCCATCACGTGCGAACGAAACCATCTCCAAACCCTAGATAAATCAAATCCCCCCCTCGCCAGAGGCGGCCTCCACCTCTGCTCTGGGATCGCGACTCGATTCTGATTCGAGTCTCTGAAGTTCATGCGTTCCGCCATTAATATTATTGAGAGCGAATACGATTTTGATTTTGAGGAAGGAGAGTATGCGGCCATTTTATTGGGTTTTGATTTTTAGTTAATGAAGATAACAAGGATCTCATGTTCCCTTTTTCGATTTATACTGTTTTGGAGATGATTGCATCGGCCATTTTTGATTTCGTTTTAAAATTTTGCAGGGAAAGATTGCGTGATGTTATTGAAAGAGGGAACACAGAGATGAAAGAAAGTCGGCGTGCTCAGGAATGATTTTCGGCTGTGATGTTGCTTATGTGATAATATACTTATAAAATTTAGATTAAATTATCGTTGTAAATTTCAACGCGTTTATATATCGTATGCTCACATAACAACTCCAATCACTACGAAATTTGAAATCTGATAATAATTCAATATTACGGATCCAATGGAACTAGTTTCGTCGAATTCCGAGACTGTGCCTCGGAAGGCTATTTTTAAATTCAATTTAAACGATATATTTTTAAAACTGAACAAACCACTGTTAATTTCAATTTTACACTTCTATTATCCTCGGTACTATTAATATAAATTTTTCAAGCCTTCAAATTATTTTTAATAGGCTTAAAACTCCAGATTCAACAATTTACCCATCTTTACTTATTTGATTTAATAATTCAATTATCAAATAAAATGTGATATTCATAATTTAAGTTAAAATTACTTTATTGAATATTTAAAATCAATTAAATATTCTAATTTTAAATGCTCGAAAATTCTGGATCGTCACATTCCTCCCCCTTAAAAGAATTTCGTCTCCGAAATTACTAGTTAGGATGAATGGTCCAATTCCCGTTACTTATCCCAAAAATCAAACAATCCAACATCTAACCATCTTTTTATAAAAGACCCATTATCATTCTTATTAACTTCTCAACTCTCCCATCGTTTCAAACTATACTATTTGTTTAACCGTTCAAGTTTCAATTTAAAACCAAATTTTGAATTATCAAAATTTTCTTAAAATTTTTCTAACTCCCTAAATTCCCGAAAAATTTCGCCAGCGTCTCCTTTGCACGGCTAGCTCGGGACAACTACAAAATGGCTCTATGGCCTCCCAAATCCAAAAAGAAAACAAAATGCCAAGTGGCTCGATCCAAAAACCCAATCAAATTTCACACCAAATTTAAATACATACCTTTTTGTCGAGCATTTCAAATTTTATCTTTTGAAATCAAATCCAACTTTCTTCTCCCTTTATAATACCTGCATATCCTGCTTAGCACTAATATCCAATCACAATATTCCAAAAACATTTTATCAACTTCCTTACCAAATATCAATATTTATTAATTCAAATATTAACTTAGATTATATTTGTACTATTCAATTTCCAGTTAAGAATTTACCATCCCTTATTTAAGTTTAGTATAAGCATTTCATAGTCTCCTTTATTTATTTTCACTTCACCATTCTAGTTTATATCTATTTCTATTCAAATTGATTCTTTCATTTCCATATGAATTCAATTTATCTTTAACTCTGCATATATAAATTTTATTTGTCATTTGTTACTAACTCATGCCATTACTTTAATTAGTTTCATTTACTAGTTTGTTTCAATTTTCCAGTTTGAAATTTTTTTGTCGTTAACAAAATTTTCCAAAATTTTCCAACTCCCAAAATTTCTGAAATTTTTTGGCAGAGTCCCCTTTGTACGGAGGAGCTTTTGCAATTTGACAAAAGAGATAAATATATATACATCGACCCACCCGGTCGGAAAAACTATAAACAGTTCATATTTCCTATTTTTATTGCGTATGCGTACCTTATTTAGCATTTTAAGCAAACCGCTTAATTATTTAGCAGTTAGCGTGCCCAAAATCCAGCCACACGGCTTCCAATACCTGTACTTACTCAATTTAAACATGTAAGTGCCAAATATATGAAGTTTAACAACATTTCACTTATTTGCAATAGTTAAACCATATGAATTCTAAAAGAAAAGCATACCCAACACTTCCATGAGAAATTTATATAGTTTCCGCACTAATTCAACTGTTTCAATTAATTTATAACCATTTTTATTCAATTTGAATGGTTTAAAACTCAATTGCTTACATTTAATTTATTTTTAAGCAAACCGAACTCATATTTATTTCAATTGCTCTCAAAATCAATTTATTTTACTGTTATCAATACATAGACTTTTAGTTACTTCCATTTACATCAAATGACAATTTATTCTATGCAATTTAACGAGATCTATGTGAATAAATCAGTCTTTATGCTTTATAACCAATTTAAATGGATTTCAACTCAATTTATACTTAATTCCATTCCATTTTAAAATTATTCACAATTCATATATTCTCAGTTTCATTGCATTTAAATTTGAATCCATTCACTTGCATTCTCATTTTATTAACCAAACTAGTTCATACAAAACCATTAACAATTTAGGTTCACCTTCATTACCAATTAAAATTTCTTTTTATTTTAATTCATTCACAACCATTTATTTAGCTCGGCACATTTCATTTCAATTTTATTCACAATCTATTCATTTGCGATTCATTTAAAACCATTCTATTAACTTAAAAACATTCTATTGTTCATATTGTCTCCAAGTTATTTCAATTCTTTAACATTTTAAATGGTTCACAATTATTTACAACCTACCAAATTCTATTTCGATCCAAATTTTATTTTTACTTGATTCAAATTCAATGCAATATCATCAAACTTAGTTTAAGTTGAATTAAATTCAACTCTCTTCCATTTGTTTAGCTTTAAGTTAATTTACATCAATTTATTCAAATTTTATTCTTAAGCTCATTTTCATTTTACAAGTAAATTTTCTTTTCTATTCAACTTAAATCTATTCAATTAAATCTCATTTCAATCTACAATTTCCTTTGATTAGTTTTTCTAAAGTTTAACTTTCAGATTCAACTCGTTCAATTGATTACAAGGTCATATCCAATTTATTTTCACATATTTGGATTTTATTCGCAATACGAACCATTACTATTTAAATCCAATTTCATATTTATTCGATACATTTCCAATTATATTTAATTTGTTAACACTTCAAGTCAAATTTTTATTTATAACTCAAGTTCTGATTCCACTATCCATTTCTCATTTTACCATCCAATTCTATTAACTCACAATTTAACTTCATCCTCAATTACTTTCACTTCATCAACATTTTAAGTCGAATTTAATTTACAACTTGAGTTTATTTCCAAACTTCATCATAAACTCACAATTCAATTCCATTAACTAATTTATTATCTAATTAGTTCTTCCCCTGGTTAAAATTCAACACTTGATTTCTAATTCCAAATATCACTTCATTTAATTTTCTTAGTTCAATTTATTGAATAATTCAAGTTTGGATTTTCTTTCCATTTTCCAATTCATCAAAATATTAATTTTGGGCTTTGTATTCCATTTTGAATTTTATAAGTCACAACTTATTATTTTATACAATCACATTCATTCTAGACTAAAATATATTCCTCTTTTATTTTTAATTCAAGCCTTATGTTTATTCATATCCAAGCATATTATATTCCTTGCATTTTAATTCTTTTACAAGTTTATTCTAATTTATTTATTTCAATCCAATCCTTATCCAACTTATTTTCCATTTATTCCGGTAAGAATCTAATTCCATTCAATAACTCAATTGAATTCTTATTACAATTCAAATTTTATTTAACTCAGATTTACTCAACTCAGTTCAATTCCAACTTAATTTGAACACCACTGGATATTATTTTCAGCCTATCTAATTAATTTCAATCCAGTTAAATTTTATTCTCCAATCCAAGTTAATTTCATTTTTAACTCTTTATTTTAAATTTAAATTCCAACATTCAAAGCTTATATTTCCTTCTTGATTTAAAACTCATCTCAATTTATAAGCTTAAAATCCATCCCATCAGGATTTTTAAACACCCGACTTTTGGTTTCAAATCATTTTGAAATCTTCAACATCTCAAAATCACACTTCTCAAAATTTTTAAACCAATCCTAGTTTTTATTTCCAACAAATTTCCTTTGAAATTTCAAAAATAAACAGGTTTTCCTGAACAAATCAATTTGGCAGCAATCTGTCACTTAGAAACTCGAAAATGAACATCGATGAAGCTGCAGTCATCACCGAAGTTATTTTCCAGCGACCAAAGTGAATTCAATGCTATATCCCTTCCCAAAATTTATTTGAAACAATTTCCTTTCAGAATACCCCCCAAAAACAACAATGCTACTATTTATCTTCAAAATACTTCCAAAATTTCCTGGGTTTTTGAAGTTTCAAATTCTATTTTAATTCAAATTTTAACTATAATGCATTTGTGTAGTTTATGATTATACAAATTTCCATTTGATTATATTTCTATTTATAATTTACATTTATAATTCATATTTATAAATTTCATTTTATAATGAATTTATTTCCTTAAATTTTAGTTACATTTCAATTTCTAGTCAAATTTTCACTTAACAATGATAATAATTTAATATTATCATTTCTAACATCCAAGCAACCATATGTTAGCTAAAATAGTTTACAAAACCTTTCTTTATATCAAAATATAATTTTGGGTAAAATTATTTCATTCACCCCCATTTAAAACAATACTGTGTCGATTGTTCTATTCATGTGTTTAGAAACCCCTTCGATACTGTTGTACAGACTGTGCCAACGAAGGTTCATATGCCACTCAATAAATCAATCAACACAATATTAAAACAGTTTATATTCACTAACAAATACGTGCTCATATCTATTAATGTGCTCAAACTCATTCTAGAGTACTTCGGACTCTAATTTAAATGAGTAATTCCCACCAGAGCTAAGGTTATCACCAACCTAAGCTCTGATACCAACTGTAACAGCCCGCAAATCCGTACCCTTTAAGTCAACACTAAACTACCTAAATCAACTCAAGTTGTACAGAAATACGAACCATTTGGGTTAAAGAATAAGAGGTAGAAGAAGAAAATAGAAAACAAAAACAGAATCTAACCATCGCAGCGGAATAAAATATAATAGATAATAAATAGTCTTTACTCAAAAATCAAATATCTCTGCTTATAGATTACAACATCATCAAAGTACATCAATCACAGTTCAACAACAACATACAAATGGATACACAGCAACTCAATACAGCAGCAAATATATATAAACAAGTACGGTAGTACGTATCGTCATCCAGCTCGTCTCCTGAGCTCCACAGCATCATATCATGTATTCTATAATACTCGGTCTGACCCGAGCATTACAGTTAAATAACACTCGAGTCAGTCTGGAATACCAGCGTGAGAAAATCACACTCAATTGATTATTAAAGTTTCAAAAATCCTTTGAAAACAAAAAGCATCTCGTAAGACCACGCCACAAATAAACATGTCGGTTTTTACCTTACGATAGCTAAAACACTTTTTATACAAATCCTCTGATATTATAATAGGGTCTATATACAAATACTTATAAAATAGCAAAATTGTTACATTCATTAAATTCCAGCTACTAGCCACAGAGTGGGTAATACAAACAAAACTCGTACAAGGCTCGTAGGGAGAATGGATTTCGAACTAATGAATAGGCTCTGGGGTACCACCTGTCACAGTACGGGGCCTAGATCACCGTACCGAGGAGTAAGCCCGCTCCCCTGCAACACAAGACCGGGACTACCCTTTACTAGATAATCCCAAGTGAGATCACTCCGCGGTTGGGATCAGCAACCGCCCACTAAGCCGAAATAAAAGGGACATCTAGATAGGGATGACCTCACCCTGCTTGGGTGCTACCCACCTAGCCTTGCTGCATAACCCCTGATTTTCAGTCATTCCCATTTGATGAGGCTTGAGCCTAAGCGTTACCTTTATTGAACATATCCCTTAGAATGCCCATCGTCCACCTGACGATGTTATGCAAGCATTCATCCATACAAGTCCGTCTCGGGTTCGAACGGAACCGAAGGCACTATTCCTACTACATCCATTTTGGAAATATCCTCAGGATTAGTAGCGACTAGCCCTTGCACTTCACTGCTCCATCTTCGAATCCAAAATCGTTTTCACGAAAACGTACAAACCGGATCGAAGTGGTTTTCGAGAAATAAATCTCGATCCCGGTCTCTTCGAAACGATCAACGCAGTTGGCCAATATTGATAGTTGGTTATTTAACTATGAATTAATATTCACAAACAACCATCCAACAATAAATAATTCCCTATATTATTTATTAACCTCAAATATCTTCACAAGATATATTTCTATTTTCAATCCTCTGAAAACAATTTCAAAACCATCTTTCTTTTCAGAATAAACTTTCCCAAATATTTTCTATCTCCTCTGAAATCACCAAGCACAAACTAGATTTTTAAAATAATTTAAATCACTTTATTTTGAAATATACTTTAAAACATTTAGGTTAAAACTACTTCAATAAATTGTAAAAAAACACACTATATGAATATTTGAAAATAAGGTTACTTAATAAAATATAAAACTAGATTGTCACTTTTGAAAACAAAATACTAAGTCACTTTTAAATAATTACTGCTATAATAGATTTGAGAAAATACTTACTTTTGAATTTAAATATTCAGAAATAATAAATTTTCCCAAAACTTGCTTTTAAACAACTTTAAAACTCTTTAACTTATATCTAAAAATTCACTTTGAAAACGTACTTGGTTATTCAAGGAGAATTTCCAACTTCAATCAATTGAATCAATTTTCCAAATTGATTTCCAATTTACTCCATTTGAAATAAATATTTTTACTTTCTTAATTCATTTTAAAATTCATTAATTATGGACTTTATTATTATTATTATTTCCCATTTGATTTTAAATCTTTTTAACTGAAATATACGAATTTCAGTTTTTCCCAATTTCTTCTTTATTCTTTTCAATAATTTAAATCTTAAATTTTAAATAAATGTTTTGTTCTTTTAAAATAATAAATCTGAAGTTTAAAATTCATTAATCTTCTGTTTATTCAAAATTACCCTTTATATACTCAAGATTTATTTATTAGAAATTTTAAAGTCACTTTATTTCTTTTCCAATTCATTCTTAAATTTTTTCAAATTTTCTATAATTATTTCACTTACAAATTCACTTCTTTTATTTTCTTCCCAAAATCCAATTTATATATTTTTGGTAATTCATCATACCCAATTATATCCAATCGAACCATAGCATTCAATATTCTAGTATAATTCATCATAGAATATCAAATAATCACAACAGAGGGTATTAAATAATATAAATAAATGTTGAGGGTTCCAGTTGGATCCCTCCAACATGTTTCCCTGCATCCACAGACGTTAGCACAATATAATACACCAATTCCAAAATCTATCATACTATAGCACATCAATCAATTCAACCATTCAAACAATTATTTAAATTTAATCATTTTAATTTAAATTTAAATTCGGCTGAGTGAGATTAACTCACCTGTGCTTTTAATTTGTTACTCCGATCCATCTCGGCTTGTTCCCTTTTGGATTTTAACCTTGAATAAATATTAAATGGTTTTATTAATATTCTAACAATCAATTATCGTTAATAAATTTAATTTATACTAATAATTTTATTTCCAACTAAATTTATAAAGACAAATTCCTTTTAATAAAATACTTCCAAATATCTCTTAACTGTCTCAACATCCTACTGTAATATAATATTTATTTTATTTTATTTTTTATTTTTAAAAAAGCAAAACTTTAGTTAATTTACCTACATAAAATTTTCTGTATATAAATATTAAAATATTAAACAAGGTTATACCTTACTGGATGCCCTCTAACAGAGACTCGAAAACATGCCAACTCCAGTTAACGCTGACGACGCTCCTCGAACCCTAGCCAGCCTTCCTCGAATTCGCAGCCATCAACTCCTTCCTCGCGCCAACTTCCCACGCGAACGCGTGTCTCCATCGAACGTATTCACTGCTACCACTAGCTCTGGCACCTCCCTGAAATCATCGCGACAACACCACGTCGACAGCTCTACCGCTATCATGCCCCAGTTCGATGCCCCATCACGCGCGAACGAAACCATCTCCAAACCCTAGATAAATCAAACCCCCCCCGCCAGAGGCGGCCTCCACCTCTGCTATGAGATCGCGACTCGATTCCGATTCGAGTCTCTGAAGTTCATGCGTTCCGCCATTAATATTATTGAGAGTGAATACGATTTTAATTTTGAGGAAGGAGAGTATGCGGCCATTTTATTGGGTTTTGATTTTTAGTTAATGAAGATAACAAGGATCTCATGTTCCCTTTTTCGATTTATACTATTTTGGAGATGATGGCATCAGCCATTTTTGATTTCGTTTTAAAATTTTGCAGGGAAAGATTGCGTGATGTTATTGAAAGAGGGAACACAAAGATGAAAGAAAGTCGGCGTGCTCAGGAATGATTTTCGGCTGTGATGTTGCTTATGTGATAATATACTTATAAAATTTAGATTAAATTATCGTTGTAAATTTCAACGCGTTTATATATCGTATGCTCACATGACAACTCCAATCACTACGAAATTTGAAATCCGATAATAATTCAATATTACGGATCCAATGGAACTGGTTTCGTCGAATTCCGAGACCATGCCTCAGAAGGCTATTTTTAAATTCAATTTAAACGATATATTTTTAAAACTGAACAAACCACTGTTAATTTCAATTTTACACTTCTATTATCCTCGGTACTATTAATATAAAATTTTCAAGCCTTCAAATTATTTTTAATAGGCTTAAAACTCCAGATTCAACAATTTACCCATCTTTACTTATTTGATTTAATAATTCAATTATCAAATAAAATGTGATATTCGTAACTTAAGTTAAAATTACTTTATTGAATATTTAAAATTAATTAGATATTCTAATTTTAAATGCTCAAAAATTCCTAGTGGCTCGAGGTGGGCGGTAGCTGCGCGCTACGCGTTACCACTTGCCCGGTAGCGTAATTGGTATATCTACCCTGGCATTTCCTAGTTGTGCCATGTCACCTACCCTAGCGCGCCTTATACGATTTTGGTTTTGTACCATACCTATGGAGTGCCCTTTGATGACGCCCAGTACGGGGGAGGTTACGGTACTGTATAGACTATAGGAATATAAAAGTGTGTTAAGGTGGAAAATGTAAAGCCTTAACGCTATTTTTAATTTATATTGTACTTTACTGTAGACACTATTATAATAGCGTATATTACTACATAGTAGATAGTTTAACGGATCCTTAGGAGATGTGAATCCCGAGCATCTCTTAAGTTATTTCACTCACATTAGACACTGGATAGGAGATGTCAAACCCCGTAAACATCTTCGATGCCGTTTACACCCATATTTATTTACCGTTGATTTAACTCACATAAGATCTTTTAGTTCTGACTCGAGTGTTTTGTCTTTTCCATTCGCTCGGGTCAGTCTGAGCATTACAGGATTTGAAGACTTTATTTTGGAGGATGAAGACGAAGATATTATTATCATTATATACTATGTTGTTCCACTGCATCATACTGTTCCGCTGTATTGTTATTTATTATTCTTTGGTATGTGTAACTTTCTGTGTTGTATAAGTATAATCAAATGTTTTGTAAAACAGCTTCATGAACTGTTATTTGATTATTATATTTTGTCATTCCGCTGCGAGATTCTGTTTTGTTTTCTTTCTTTTTTCCTTTTCCTTATTCACCCCAATAACAATTCGCCCTTTTGTATGGTTTGAGTCTGACGCGTGTGGTTTATCGTCGACTTAAAACTTACAAAAAGGCGGGATGTTACAAATTTCAAACACATTGGACTTTTTGAGAAAATGAGCAATATTTTACTATTAAAGTATCTTTGTGGGTAGGACGGTCTTATCTATTCGTAATTAATGCAAATAATACATGGCATGTTCCCATTGGCTGTGATGACTCCATACGTCTAGACGGCTTTGAAGATTTGACATTTAAGTTGACGGCGCAATCGTTTAGTATTTTTCTATCCAGATCGTTTCTTGCATAATCAATCCAACAGTTGAGACCGAAGACCAAAATCTATAAAAGAAGAGAGAGATTTCCTTCTTTCCCTTTATTGTTTCCTCTAGCAAAATCATCCATTAATTACTTTCAAGATTTCAAAAGATCTCCTTGAGTCTTCTTTTCAGCGTTTATCTAGAAAAAGTGAGTCTTCTACCCTTTTATTTTTGGCTTTTTATCATATTTACTACAATGTTCATGTAATTTTTCTTGGGTTTTATGTGTTCTACATTGTTTATAGATGTTTCCTTTATGACTATTTACACCTATTTCTCAATGTTTGTATGCATGGAATGCTAGTTGTATTCCATTGATATTTCGTTGTTTGATAAGCTGGATGTTTAGCTGAGTCCAAGCCCTAAACTTAAGAAAAACTGTTAAATTACTAAACTACCCCCTCCTCTTTCGACCCGCAACATTGGCGAGCCGCTTTACTGAAGCCCTGTAAAAATGACTTAATTGTGCATGAGTGGTTGGCTACGTGCTAGGGATGCCTCTTTGGGGTGACCAAAAGATGTGGTCGACTACCCACATGCGAGGAGAGTGTTTGCCCTCAAGTCTAGTGTGTTCCCTTAATTGATGAGGATAAATTCAGCAACTAGGTCATTTTTGTTATTTTTACATATGGTAAAGGGAAAAGAAAAGAACGTAATTTCGAGGGTGCTTCTAGGTTTGGTCGCCCCTTGAAGGGTGTCCCCTCCACATATCAGGAGGATAAAGATGGTCTTGTGAATCCCCTTCTGAGGCATTATGTTTTGAGCATCATCCACCACTTCTTGCTACAAGGGGATAAGGCGAGTAAACCTCCACCAGGCTATTTCATTTAGGTGCCCCCTTACATGAAATCTGGCCCATCCTTACCATTTCATATGTAACGTCCCTCATTTTAAAACCTAAATATGGAATCGCAATGTGCTACAGTCGTCATGGAATTATTTTTCGGTGACAAAGATGAGATTAGTATTCTATAGCCTTAAGTAAACAGAGTAGATGGGCACTAAAATTAACAAACGCATCACTATAATTCAAAGTCAGCAATTTAATTCTCATTGTTATACAAATGCATGGGCCAAAAATATAATACAAACATAAATAACAGTGTTATGCCTAAAAAATGAAAATGCTGACACAAGCACTAAGTATAACGAAATCAAAATAACAGATATAACATTCATGCTTCTGGCTTTGTCTGTAACATCCTTTATTTATCCATCCAAAAGGAACCTTCCAAAGCCCAAAAACTCTACCTACTTGAATGAGTAACCATGATTTTATGAGAAAAATAATAAAAATACACGAATTAGACATAAATTCTAGTATGAGAAATATATCATCATAAACAAAGAATACAATGAGACCATGCCGCTAAAGCATGGAACGAGTTTTCCTCCCAATATAACACCACTTTCATTTAATTATCTTTAAGTCTAAGCATACATAATCCTAAGTGTTTTACACATGTTATGCCATACCTAGAACTATTATATTCAAAATACTAAATCATATCTATTTACGAAACTATCCCTGACCAAATACCTTAGTCTCGGCTGCCACCAAGGCCTTAATACCCTACCAAAGATATATGGTTAAAGTCCTAACCCTCGGTCGCCGCATATGCCTTATGCCTATTCAATTATAAAATTCAACAAATAAACTAATTGTCTCTGTTGCCACTTGGGTCTTATGCCATTACTATCGTACTTCGGCTGCCGCATCCGGCCTCATGCCTACTTCGTTCTCGTATTCTGGTCGCCACTTCAAACCTTACGCCATTGCTGTCTTATTTTGATCGCCACTCCAGACCTTACACCTACTTTATTCTCGGTTTCTTGATTGCCACTCCTGGCGTCATGTCTTCCACCGTCCCCTTAGTTTCGACTCTAGGCCTTAACACCAATTGTTTTCATGTTCGAACAGCTGCAACTTCGAGCCTTACACCATGCTGTCATATTCGATAACTACACTAGGCCTTGCACCTATGCTTTTCTGTTTCAGCTACCACTGCCGGCAACATGCCTACTTCGTTCTTGGTTCCTACATTAGGCTTTACAGCACGCTTTCGGTTTCTCAACTACCACTTTAAGCCTTATGTCATTAATGGAAGTCACTACCTAACCATCCACTATAAGGGTTTTTACTTAGCTATTCATTCAGCAAACTTATCACATTAACATCAATGTTCCAAACATTAGTTTAAGCCATCATATGCCTTTGCAGACATTTCTACTTTTGGAAGTTACTATATTGCTTTCAACAACTTACGGAGAGCTGCACTACCCTCGGTAATCACTACCCACGGTCCCGTATGGGGAAAGCCTGTCTTGGTTTTACCTTTGATGAATCATGAAATTAAATCATCAATTTATCGAAATTCGTTCCACTTCTAATAGTTTCTCCTTAGCACTCGTCCGTCTTTAAGCCCCGGGTAATAGCTTTAGTTTATTAACCGTAGCCTTGTACTTAACATTTCTTAGTTTTCTTACTTAAGTCCTTAACAGCTTCGGCTTATTAACCTTAGCCTTATATTCAACATTGCTTAGATTTCTTACGTAAGTCCTTATATTAAGATCCTGGTTCATTTACTTTCAGTTCGACTTCGCAAACTTTGGCACTACCCCTCGGTACACGTTGAGAATCGTTCTTTGCACACTCGATGCAAGCTTTACCTTTGTTGTACCGACCCGTAAATTCCGATGTTTAAATTTGTTAAATTTATAAGATTTTGTAATTTAATGTAGAAAGAAATGAAAATCTTATAATTTATATTGGAGCGAATGTTAGAAATTAAATGTTGCAATGGTAAATAAAATCAATTCTTGGCAATTGGAATAAAATCCAAATAAAGAAATAGTGGAAAACATTATAATTTGTTAATTAAGTATGATCGTATAATTAATACTGAAAGAAATAAAATATAAAATAGTATTAATGAAATAATAACTAAAATGAATTGCAACTGTATAAATGAAAGTGAAATGTTAATAAGTGGATGTAAATATTGAATTAATTAATGGAAATAAAATCTAAATGTATGTTTGGATAGAACATAAGTGAATGCAATTAGTAGTATGGAAATAGATGCCAACATTGATTTGTAAGTAATAGAGGTTTACTTATGTGACTAAAGAGTAACGATAATGTTTATCGTAGGTTACATGTTCATTTAGATGGTTAGTTGGAATTGGAGATAAATTGTAATAAATGTAAATAAATGCTACATTTGTGTGAAATGTAATACAATGGTTAGGAGTTGTTAGAATGGGTATATTAAAGTAATGAATGGGAAAAAACAAGGTAACTAAGTAAATAGTAGCACTGAACTTAATAAAAAGATTTGAATTAAAACGAATCAATTAATATATGTTTTATTTCTTTAGTATGTTGCATAAGATTTGGAAATAAATTTAAGAGTAGGATAGCAACTATTATAAATTACCTAATCTATTGGTCAATGAATTTAGTGGAAATAAAGTTCATTTAAATGTAAGTATTATAATGTTGTTATTGATAATAAACGTTACTTTAATAATTATTAATATAGAAACGGAAGTGTGAATGTAAATTTAATAAAAGCGTAAATTTATTTTAAGTAGTAATTGGTGGATTGGGGAATAAGTTCAAATTATGTTAATTGGAAAATTAATACGTAATGTATGTAAAGTAATAAATAGAATGAAAATTTAATGTTGTAAATTTAATAGAATGTAAATTATTTAAAAACCTTAATTAATGTGTTCGATTGATAGAAGTACACATTAAAAACGTAATATTTACACGAATTAAGATGTAAATAGGCATATATTAATGCAATGAAATAAAAATTAGCGTTATATATTGAATTATAATCTGGATTGAAGTGACGATTGATGAAATAAAGAACGGGACCAAGGTAGATTAATTTATTGGATTTAAAATCTAAATCAATAGGTGAAATCGATAAATTTCACTATGATTGGATTATGGTAGTTATTACACAATAAGTGGAAATAAAATAGCTAAAACGAATAAAGGTGAAGCGGGAAGTATTAGGGTAATGAAACGTAAACAATGTTAAATATCCTTATAGGACAATGATTGTTGAATAATAAGAATGAGAATCGGGGTTTATTTATTTGAATGTAAAATTAAGGTAATTGAGTTTACTGCAATCAATGGAAATTAAAATTTTAAGTATTACGTAAATATTAGTTGGATGAAATTTAAGATAATTATGTAATAAAGTACGAACCAAATGTTAGTTTCATCTAATTATTACTAATGAACTGAATAATATAATGAAAAGTAAATTTGATAGAATTTTTGGAAATTTAATTTATAATTTTCGAATTTAATGAAATGGAGGTTAATACCGAAATTTATAAATTTATCGACTCTAATTTGACAGCTAAATTGGTTTAAATCATTGCAAATGATTGAGAATTTAAAAATGATAAGAATTGGTATTTATCAAATTAAAATTGAAAATTTGAATAAATTGACTAAATTTTTTTATTTAATCAATTGAAAAATAGCCATTTTGGCCACTGACTCAAATTTCGACGAAACCAGTTTCATCGGATCCGTATCGGTGAATTATTATAGGATTTCAAGTTTCGTATCGATCGGACTTGTCATTTGATTGTATGGGCTCGAAACGCCTTGAAATAAATGCAATTGAAATCAATTTGAAAAATATTGTTTTTAGCATAACTTCTTCATACGATGCAATTTGAACCTGAAACTATTTCCATCGCGTTCAGAATATTTTAAAACACCTATTTGATATATGGGTTTACCCAATTTCGTTCTGTGGTCAGAACGAGATTTTTGGGCCACTTTGGCGTTAGCGCGTATATCTGTTTATCCATCTATTCTATTTTCAATCCTGTCTATAAATATCCTACTATAAACCCTAGCCTCCCTGATTCTCATTTGTCTGTACGTACATCTTAACTTTCTCCTCTTCAATGGCAGACAAACAAACTCTAGATCCAGATCCAATTGCAAATCAAATCCAAAGCATAAATTTCAAAGTCCTCGGAAAAATCTAAAAAAAATATATGTTGAAGCTCTCGACTAGCATAATTCAATGGTGGTGTTTGTTTCTCATTTTGGATTGTCGTTTGACCGGTAAAAATCAAAGAAGTCTCGGTCGTTCATCACGTCGAAATCAAACTCGACGGATCGACGAACCATTTCTGAGTTTTGTAGAAGGGACCGAGGGGATCGCATCGGCATAGTTTGTTCGTCGTTTTGACGGTTGGATTTTTGGCAAAAATTCAATTAGGGTCTCGTGTACATGGTGACGGTCGCGTTTTCCGGCGATGTGGTGGCCGTGGGAGGCGCCATTGGGGGCGGAGTGGCGTGTAGGAGACGATGGGGTAGGTCGGCGCTGCTGTAAATGGACGTGGCGGCGAGTTTTTGAGGTCAAAGTTTCGTTCAACGTTGAATATTGGGTCTCGCGTGCTGGAAAATGATGGTGCGCGCGTTGCCTGGAAGATGGAGTAGTGACGTGGCAAATGAAAAAGTGTTCTCTCTTTTTATTTTTTTAATTGAAATTCAAACGCATTTATCGCCATATCTTTCACATACGAACACCAATTCATGTACGGTTTTTTTAGTATCGTATTGAAATTCCGGAGTTGGTGATGCTGGTTTGGATGAATTCTGAGACAGTCAAATTTTTGGGTTTAAATTGGATTTAAATTCAATTTAAATTCGAAAGGTGAGTATTTTAACCCACTCACAACTTCTAAGATTTCTTATGTTTGTTAAATTCATTTATGATGTGATTTGAAATTTATTTATAGCTGTTTGGCTTATATTTCATCATTATCTCAGTTAATTTGCATTTATTTAATTAACTGTTATTTAATTCATTATTGCATATTAACTGCTAGTTAAATTGTTATTTATTTTACTGCATATAAACTGCCAGTTAAACAGTTATAATTTATTTTTAAATATAAACTGATAGTTGATACCTGCTATTACCATCTGTTATATATTGATGTATTGTTTGAATTTGGATGATGACTGTGATAAATGGTTGATGGTTGATGTTGGATGAATGGATGCTGTGCTTATATTGTTATAAACTGCACGTTATTATGCATTTTCATTTCATTCGGGATTGCGGTTTGAAATGATATATAACCGTAATTTTTATTTTAAATTACGGATTGAAATGATAAATATCCGTATCACTTGACCATAGGATAGAAAATTTTATACAGGCACCACGGTATATATATATATATAATTATCTTTGAAATGATTTTTCTATGGTTTTGGAAAGAACATGGTTTAATGAGTATTGATTTTTGATATTTTAAATATTATTTTTATATATAGTTAAACGATTGAATTTAAGCTGTCTATAAATTTGGTTTAAAGAATAAAAGAAGTTTAAAAATAAAAGTTCAATTTTTTTAGATATAATACGGTTAAGTATTTATTTAAATTTATTTATGGAGTTTATAATGTCTTAAATAAAATAAATGTTGGAAGATAAATATGAATTTGCTTTGAAATAAGGTATTTAAGAATTATCCTCGAATAAAATTTATTGAAATTTTAATTAATTTGGGGATTTAAAAGGTATGATCTTTATAACTTGATTTTGGTTTAGAGGACTTAAATGAATATCAAGTCGATTTAAATGAATATTATCAAGTTAATTAAATTGAGAGAATATCCTGTTATTTAAAGTTTAAAGGTTTTACTTAAATGATATTTGATATATTAAGTAAACATTTCAAATCTAAATAATAGTAATTGAATTCGATATATATAAAATTATCAAAGAATAAGTTTTGAAATGGTGGAATAATTAAAGCTTTGAAATATATGGAAATTGAAATGGTTTATTTGGGAATTTAAACCTATATTTGGAATTTATTTATGAAATTTAAGAAGCTATTTTGCTATGCAAAGCGGTTTAATACTTAAACCATTTAAGTATTAGAAATTTTGTTTCAAAGCTATGGAGGTTAAGATATATATATATATATATATATATATATATATATATATATATATATATATATATATATATATATATTTGAAAATATTATGATTTAGGAAAAGGGATATTTATAAAATAAAAATGATATCATATTGATTTGGGGTTTTAAAAATATAAATGATATCATGTTTATATGGTTTTGAAAGGGATATTATATTCTGGTTTTAAAGTATAAACTATTTTGAAATAACCGCGGTGTTATAATAACGTTTGGTTGTTGAAGAGACCGGGATCATAAGTTTCATACTCGCTGCCAACTCCGAAAACCAATTTAACAACCATGTACGCGGTGGAGATTCCAGAATGAAGTAGGATAGTGGCGGCGTTTCCTTTGAGGTAAATACGTGGACCCGACTCCCGTAAGTTGGCATAAGGTGGCTAAAACATGAGCGATTCCCGGGCCAATTGAGGTAGCACCTTTGATCGGACAGATCCCTTCGATTTTATACTTTGACTTTTGGATTGACTCGGTGGCCACTTTTGATTTTCTTTTTGGGTTATGGCTTGAGGTGGGCGGTAGCTACGGCTACGCGTTACCACCAGCCCAGATGCGAAATTGGTATATCTACCCTGGCATTGCCTAGTTGTGCCGTGTCACCTACCCTATCGCATCTTGTACGAGTTTGGTTTTCTCCCGTAGCCCGTGGAGTATTTAGGGCAGTCTCCCGATCTGGAGATGCGTTGATATTGGATGGACTACTGGGACTATTATGTGTTAAGGTGGAAAATGTAAAGCCTTAACGCTATTTAAAAGTAAGTTTATTTTACAATTAGACACTATTATAATAGCGAAATATACTACATAGTAAATAGTTTAACGGATCCTTAGGAGATGTAAATCCCGAGCATCTCTTAAGTTACTGCACTCATATTTATTCCTGTTGATTTAACTTACATAAGATCTTTTAGTTCTGACTCTAGTGTTTGTTTTCTTCAATTCGCTCGGGTCAGTCCGAGCGTTTCAGGATTCGAAAATTTTAGCTCTGGAGGACAAGATGAAGATTTGCATTACTATTATTTATTATAGTACTCCACTACATTCAAAATGTTCCGCTGCATCGTTTTATTCGTTGGTATGTGAAACTCTGATATATATTGTATAAGGAAATTAAATATTATGTAAAAAGCTTCATGAACCGTATATTTGATTATTATATTTTATCCTTCCGCTGTGAGATTCTATTTTGTTTTTATTTCTTTCTTGTTTTTTTCTTATTTACCCCATAACAATCCGCCCTACCGTATGGTTTGAATTGACACGTGTGTCGATTTAAAGTGTGCGGAAAGGGCAAGATGTTACATTTGTTGTCTCCTTGAACGTTTGATTAAGTCTTTTACTATTGTTTTATTATACTTCTTTGACATGTTTAGCACAATTTGTGGATCTGGCTCTTGTCCAACAATAAAATATTCTATTATATTTAATTACCTCCCAGCCCTATTATTAACCTTTTGATGATGCATTATTTTCCCTCAGCTAGGCATAATTTCTCCTGGAAATTACTTAATTTATTTCTAGAATATAAGAGAAAATATTTATATGAAATTTTCCTTTATAAAATTTTCCAACCTATTTCTAACCATTTTGCATATTATACGACACTCGATTAATTCATATCACTTTATTTTCTCTTAGGAAAAATCTATGAATCAAAATCCATCTCTAATAATGTATCTTTAACGTCATCTTAAATTTTTGAATTAAATGAATTATAAGAAACAAGAGAAATATTCAATATAATTTTGACCATGAACAATCTAAGAAGGAAAATTGAATTAAGGAATATAGTACTCACCTAGATTTGTTAGTTAACGAAGGATCTAGTTCCCTTAGCTTTAAATCTTTCTTTTCTTCTTCTTTCCCTATGCCGCAATGATCATTAAAGAGCTCAAGCTTTTATTTTTAGCTTAATTGAGTAATGTGTTGTTAATTTTGTATAGGATCGATGAATAATTTGTATTACTCACCCTTATGGGCCCTCGGCCCACCATTCCTAAATTCATTCAAATTAAGATTTATTAAGCTCCTCTTTGGATAAATAAGAGTGCACCCAAGTACTTATCCCATAATATTATTTAATTTTATGATAAAATAATTTTATCTTCACTCTAACTAAACCTTAATTAGTTAATAAATAATTTATGGGGTGTTACAGGCTTTCACCTATATAGGAATTTCATCCTCGAAATTCATATAAGGCACGATAATGATTCTCAAACTTTCTTATGCCTATTCTAGCATAAATACAAATGTTCCCTACCTATGTGTCCTAACAAAATGTGCTAGCGCATTTCATTAATGCATAACAAAATCAATCACACTATCACGTATACATATGGTCATAACAAAATAACATGTATGCTAATCTAAACAAACAACTCATAATAAGTCCTTTTTAACCTTATCTTCCAGTTCTTAAGTACAATAATATTGAACCTCATTCTAGTAGACCGCACAAGCTTCACCATCTTATTTCAAAGCTCTATTGCATTTCGGTCTAAAATCCAAATAGGTCTTTCAAATAGGTCTTATTTGGTTCAACAATCAAATCCTATGTAACTTTCGAAACTACAACATCCCTAAGGTCTCGGACACACTTCCATAGATGTGCTACATAAAACACACTATGGACATTAGCGAAAGTGTTAGAACTTGGCCATCTTGTAGGGGACTAAAGGGTGTATTCAAATATTTTTACCATCTTGGATCTTTATTGGGCTTATGAAGTCTGATTTATTTAGAAAATTTCTAAATTTCCTTTCGAATAAAATCAATATTTTATTTAAATTTATAAAATGATTTTATATTATTTAATTAATGTTATAATATATATATATGTATATATAATTGTATCATATACAACATATATATATATATATATATATATATGCATGCGCAAGTGTAACATATCAAGTCATGTAAGGCATAACATATCCGTGAATAGGCGCTGAGATTTGCCCCGTAATGGGTATGTTAGCTCATCTAATATGCGGATATATTATCCGAATATATGTTTATATACTTTTATTTATATATATAAAAGTTACAAACACACACACACACATATATATATATATATATATATTATATTTTTTATTTAAATAATTTTGTATGCATATATATATATATATTAGTACAAAATATTAATCTTAAATATATATATAAACTATATGAATATATTTAAATCATTTAGAAAATATATTAAATATATATATGCTGCAAAACCGAGAAGAATATATATATAAACATATATATATATATATTAAATACATATATAAATATATATAATATAATAATAAATATAGATTTATATTTATAAAATGCACAAAATTATGTATAATAAATATGTGTTTACTTGGTAACGCGCATGGCTTAGATATTTTATTTTATATTTTAAAATCCATTTTAATGTAAATTTAATGTAAATATCCATACTGGTATTATTAAAATATTAGTAAAAGATTATTTTCAAAACATATTTTGAATTTTAAAAATTTAGTAAAATTTCGAATGATATTTTGTAAATTTTAATATTTAATATATAAATTAAAATTTAAAATTGATATTAAAATCGGTTTTTAATTTTGGCTTATAATTAATTATTATTTTTGATAAATGAGGTAGTGATCTCAATAGATCACGCCATATTAAAATTAACATAACAACATTACAAAGTTCAGTGCAACCCACCCAACAACACAAAATAAACAAAATCTACACATAGTACAACACAAACAATACAAAACAACATACAAAACAAACCATATATACACTCCCACCAACATACTAACATACACACATTACAAATTACATTAATACAACACAAACATAGAACAACACAACAACCCCAGATAATAAACTACAAAGTACAACATCAAACAGTATAGCTCCAAAATATAGGTAGCATCCGCAGTCTAAAAATATCAACTTCAAAAGCATGCAGTAAAGCCAAAATATGGACAGCATCCCATATACAACAAAAAAATTCGAGCAGACACATTAAAAGCTAAAATATTACCAGCAAAAAATCAGCATCATCCCCTCTACGGCCTCAAACTCTGGCTGTAATACTATCCAACATATCAACATTACATGTGACGACCCGCCTTTCATTCCAAAGAAAGACGTATCATCATTAAGAAAGAAATAGGTAGAAAAGAGAATAGATAGAAAGAAAGAAACAACAATACCAGAATCTAACAGCGGAAATGAAAAAATATATTATATCACATATATATTACATGGTCATTACACATCAGAGTTATACAATTACACAACATCACATTAGACAGTTGCGAAGACCTGTATATCCATTACATTCCAAACAAACAGACAAATGATACCAACACACCGGAAAAAGATATATATAGATACGCCAAGTCTCCTACTCTAAGATTTTCCAAAATTTGTCAAGCCAACCTGATCACTTGGCTACTCATAAAAATTTGAGTACCCAAGAGTTTAAGAAAACAGAAATAAACTCCGGGTCAGACATGGGTCTGGTGTGAGTAAACGGTTAAGTTGTTTAACTTGCAAAAAACACTTTGAAATAAAAGGTATCTCCTAAGACTCTCCGCAAATAAACACGGACAAGTTTTTCCCTTACGATAACCAAAACATTTGATAGGAAATCCAGTTATATTATAATAATGTCTAGGTTTTTCAATATAAGGTAGGAATTAGCTGGAATGCTTAAATCTCACGTTTTAACATATGTGGGCACAATCAAAACCATACAAGCACTTATTGGAGATTGGGTTTCATACAATGGCAGGGCTACTAGGGTACTGCTAATCATAGTACGTGGTCTAGATCACTATACCGATGATCCACCCTGATCCCCTACAACACAAGACCGGAGCTACCCCTTACTGGATAGTCCGAATAAGACAACCCCGCGGTTGTAGCCAATAACCGCCCACACAGCCGAATAAGGGACCTCTAGACAGGAAAAAATCTTATTCTACTTGGATGCTACCCACTTAGCCTTGCATGCACCTCCCCTGTTTTAGCCATTCCCCGTTGATGAGGCTTGACGCTAGATTACCTTTTTAGAACACATATCTTGGAATGCTCGTCGTCCTTCATTGACGGTGGTCTGATAGCATTCATCCATACAAGTTCGTTCCGGGTTCGAACGAAACCGATGGCACTATCTCCATTACACTTGTTTTGGAATCACCCTCAGAGTTAATGACAAATAGCCATTGCACTCTGAATCTTCATCTCGATCTTCAGTTGAGATTTTCGACCTATCGTTTAATTTGGATTGATATGGTTTTTGGATAACAAATTTGATATCCGATTCCGGTCTCATCGAAATCCAAATGCCGTCTTAAAGGCTAAGTTATTTAAGTAAAACAATTTAATTCAATTCAGAACATTGTATTCACATAGCACTTCATCGCCGATAAATAACTCACATTTATCACAACTATATCCGAAGTATTGCACATCACAGAACAACACAGATTAACATACTACAAATATTAATCAATCCAAAATTGAATAAATTAATCATCCCGAAGCAAGATTAATCAATCACATAATTATAAATAATTTGATTTTAAACCAATAAATTAATTGCTTATTAATTAATTAGCTAACCCTTCCTAGTTAACATTAATTAATTACAAACCATTTGTTATTATTTTAATTAATTAATGAAATTAATTAATCATCTCCTTAATTACTTACATTAATTAATTATCCTATAATTACTGATTAATTACCCTTTAATTATCCTTTAATTATTAATTAATTAATCTTTAATTATTAATTAATTAACCCTTGATTATTAATTAATTATCCTTAATTATTCTTTAATTACTTTCATTAATTAATAAATCTTTAATTACCCAAGACCTTAATTAATTAAAAGATAAACCATTTATCTTAATTAATTACCTAATTATTATTTAAATCTTATTTAATAAACCTTGTAATTAATTTATTATTAACAAATGAATTAAATACATTTCATCTTCTTAATTAACTACTTAATTACACTATTAAATTTAATCTAAAATAAACTAAAGAATTGATTACAAATAAAAGACATTTAAATAAAATATCTTAAACTTAATTAATTTAAAACAATTTATAACTTTTAACTAATCCCAAACTTAATTAAAACATTAATTATTTAAAGAATTAGCTAAGAAAATCTTTAACTTGATTCATTTAAAATTTTAAAAACTGCTAATTTAAATACCCAGGCCAATCCCAGTACCAACCCGAGCCCGGACCCGAGAAACTCTATTTTTTTAAAAGATTTACCTTTAAAATTTTAAATTGATACATTGTAAAAACACACGTGAATCTCCTTGGAAACGAACCCGAGCCAAATCAAAACCTTCTCGAGTCAAAACCCAAGAGCACTCCTTCTTCCCCAATCCCACAGCATCACCCTACCCACAGATGCCTCTGACACCTGTACACGTGCATAGATGAACGCGGTTATTTCGGTCATCGCCGCCACCTCCAACATGACGACGACAACCTCCTCTAACACTTAGACCACCAAGATCATCAAATCTAATAGGAAATCGAAATTGAGCAATCGTGAACCAACTGGAACAGAATTGGACACCTAAGAATCACCTCTACCCGCTACCTCAGGTCACCAGAGACCATGAAGCTCTGACCAAACCTTCATCGATCAACCGCGCATCGATTGCCCCCACTCCGGTCGAGTTTGGTGCTTCGACGTTGATGAACCAGCCTCACAAACCCAGTTGACCAACATAGACAGAAAACCCTAAATCGATGTTGTGCCTCCACCACGGTGATCAGAAAATCCACTGACCATTTTTTCTGAGATCGTCGACCTCCCTCCTACCTCCAGCAGCGATCCCGACCACCCAACTCGTTCCGATCACCAGAAAATGCCCAAAACAACGTTCCCATTCAACCCACGAATTCTCACTCAAAACAAACCTAAAAATCTTGATTTTTCTTTTAAACTTCATGGTTTTTGAAAACAAGTTAGATGATGTAAGTGAAACTCGAAACCTTGCCGGTCGAAATTTTGATATGTTTTGGGTTTATCTGTATTTTCATATTTTCCAGAAAAAAATTTAAACTAATAATCCTTAAATATATTTTTAAAACTTAGTTCATGTTAAAACAAACATATCCTGTTTAAATATCAAAGCCTATAAGAGAATGAGTGAAGAGATTTTGATTTTTGACTATGTTTAAAACCTGTAAACTAAGAACAAAGCAAGCACGGACATACACACCAATATCACATACATATATACATGAAATCACATTTACACAACCATGCAAAGCCTATTTTATATAATGCTTTCAAGGATTATCACATGCACAAGTTATCATCAACTTTAGCCATTTAAAAAAATGTTTACTCGCTGTAATTTAAGCAGAGAAGCCTGGAATGCTTGATTCTTTTGAAATCTTTGTAAACTGGAAATGATAATCTTGCTTTGATCTGCTTGCTTAAGTTTGAAGTTGAAACCTTGCTTTAAACTGAGTTAAACTTTTCTTTTCTTAAGCTTTCAGGTCTGACATTTTGTAAAGATTGTTTTGGTTTTCTCAAATTTTTGAAAAAGTTTGAAAATGAAAGCTGGAAAAAGAAAATGAAAGAGTAGAGAAGAGAGTAGATATATATAACCTGATTTTATTATATTTTATTTAAAAAAAAATGAAAAGAAAATAAATAATGTGACACTTGTAAAATTGCATGTTACAAATCTTACACTTGTTAATTTGCATGTAATTAATATTTTTAATACGTTTTTATAAAATTTTATATTTTATTTCTATTTTGTTTAATATTAATATGTGTTTTATGTTTTTATATCTAAACTTTTTCTTTATTTATATTTATAAAATATTTAAAAGAAAATGAGTTAAAACTAAATTATACACTAATAAAAATCATATATATTATTTTTAAATCCTTTTTATTTTTTAAGATATTTATATTTTGAGATTTCAAATTCAAATTCAATTTAAAATCTACATATATATACATAAACAAATACCTATCTTATTTGTTTTAAAAGAACAATTTTGCACATTTTAAATAATTTATAAAAGAAGATTATCACATTATTATTTGTCTAAAATTCTGGGATATCACATTACATCTCCCAACACCTGCCTACATATATACGTATCTCAAAAAAGTGAAAATAATAGAATTGGAACTTTTATGTTGATTTAAAAAGCATCTCTTGTTTCTCTCATGCCATAAGACCTAACAGAATGCAAGATTCAAAAGTTCAAACATGCTCCTCTTCCCATGATCCCTCAGCAAAAATCTACTATGATTCTAATACTTAAATTGATCAGCTAAGAACTCACCTCAATCTACATCTATTTCCAGGTGAACTAAGCACTTTGTCAAAATGTAGAAACTAAAATCACAACTAATAAAAAGATGCTTAAAATCGCAGAAGTAACATTTTCTTTGTAATACCATGTGATTTCTCTTTAACATGGAAATAGTATTGAGTTTTTCATACACCAGAGTCCACTTATGAATTTTCGCCTTCATAGGTACATTAACAGCCCAAATGGACTTGAAACCTACCAATTTCCTACTAAAAAAATTGAGTAGTTTGTATATGGACTTAACGGTGAATCTTTTGTTATCTCTTGCCCATACAAACTTATCATTATCATCCTCATTAATCACCACACTTTCTAATACATTCACCAACTGAATAAACCAAAACAGCACTCTTCTTTCTAAACGCTTGAAAAGGTTAAACCCCATTTAAAATCACACTCCATACCTATCTCATGAATAATACAGAAATTATCTAATGACATATCAAATAGTTCGGCTAATTCAATAGCAAAATGGATGGCCAAGATCCAACTACCATGCCAAAAAAAATTATTTCTTTCACCCTTCAATTCACAATTTAAAAATAACTTGAATAAAGGAGCTATCATCCAAATGTTCTTCCAAAAATCGAGTAGCCTTTAATATCTACTTTTGACTAAAAACAGTCCTAAAAATACAGCTTCATCACCCATTTTATAGCAACTCAATCTTCGAATATCGATACATTTTGAGATATGTTTAATTATTATAAATATGATTTTATAACCTTGTTTAACATCATTTAATTAATAGAAAATGATAAGAAACTTGTTTTTGAAATGTGTTTACAAAAGTATATTTCCTGGAAAATTATCGATAATGTGACCGAAAGTTGTTTTAACCGAAAGTCATTTTATCAATAAACAACTTTTTACCCATCAGAAGTTGTTTAGATTTTCTTTACATACACTTATTTGCTTAGGAAATAAATTAAATGAAATAAAAACTTTTTTCCATTTATGAAAATAAACTTTATGAATAATGTCATGCATGAGCTAAGGGAAGATGTTAGGAAATAAGCAAAAATGGAAATGCTTAAGTATTAAGCATATGATAAAGGAGAAGTGATGTGTGTAATTAATGCTAGTAGGGTTTTGAGGGATTTTTTGTCTTTTCCCTTCATCATTCCTAAGCCTATATAAGGAGGGGTACACCCTTAGAAAATATATCACAAATATTTCAAAGCTTAAGTGAAAATTCCATTGTCTTCAACATCATCTTCTTCTTAACTTTCTAAAGCAAATATTTTGCAAACCATCTCCAATTCACCACAAACTTTGAGAAAAGACTTGCCACCATATAACATCATCTTCTACCTAGTTAGATTGTTAAAAAGTAAAGCCAAACTCCCCCCACAAAATTAGGCCATGAGCACTAGGAGGCTTGAAGCAAGGGAAAACAAGGAAAGGAAGGAAGAGAAAGGAGGTTGCTAGCTTGGGTTTGGACTTAAGTGCTTAAAATTGGTTGTTTGTCAGTTTTAAGGTGAGCTAACTCACCACTTGGATTGATAATATAACTCTATATGATTATATGTTGTTTAGTTAAAGTTGTTTGCATTAACTTGGACATATGTGGAAAACAATGGTTTTACTTTTTGCTTTAAAAGTAAGCGACATATGTATGGACTTGGATAGACTTAGTATAGGCTTGAATGGACTTGAACGACATATGATTAGACCTTGGAAAAATGCACATAGGTTGTAGTTGAACATAGGTTGGAATATGACTTGGATTTAAAAGTGCACTTATTATGATGATCGCTATAGATGCAATTCAGAATTGCCTTGTTTTTGGCAATTATTATGGAACTTTGTAGAGAGATCCATAGGTATTTCTCGCTATATCTATATTTTTAGATATCAATGTTTGTTGCTATAAAAATCTTGAATGTAAAAAGGTTAAGTAAAATCTCGAAAATGGCCAAAACATCACTAGCGTAAAATTATACCGTTTAACCTTGATTTTTGACTTCAAGTGTTTCAAAAAGGACTTTAAGTTTGAGCGATTTTTTTTCATTCTTTTTAAAAGTATTGCGTAACACTTATTAGAGTATTTTAAAAGTAGTTTTAGATTTATGTGAATTTTTAAGAATTAGTTATGAATTTATATAAAAAGAGTGTTTTGTGAAAAGCACGATTTTATATATTTCCAAGTAAAATTTCAAAGTGATTATTTTTGAATAATATTTTATATAAATGTTTTAAAACCAATTAAAAGTATTTTCAAGTATTCTAAAAGTATAGACAAAAGATTTAGAAAAGGGGTTAGAATTGTTAAATGGTAAAATGGGTGATTATTTAAATTACTTATTAGAAAGTAATTAACTATGCTTAACTAATAAGCCGATGAAGTAAGCTTATCTATTTATGGGAGTTAAGATTGATGTCAAATAGGGATGGAGCAATAGAGCTTTAACCTACTGGGCTTCCCTCTTAACCAATGAATATGTAAGTGGAAAATGTCGGAAATGTGTTAATCGTGTTGATTTCTTATAGTTTATGGAAATTATTAATATTATACTTAACAGCAAAATCTGACGAGTTAGACTTATCTATTTGTGAGATTCAAGAATGAAGTGTCTAGACAAGGCTTGGAGCAACCAATGCCCAAACTTACCTGGCTTCACTCTTGGGCGGCGAATAGTTAAGTTGGAATGTCGAAAACGAGTTAAGCATACGAATCATGATTTGTGTAAGCAAATGTTTTGACTAGAATATCGATTAGTCGATTGTCGAACTTGACCTAATAATAACTTAAAGAGTAATCAAAAGGCTTCATGAATTCATACTAATAACAACATCCGAGGAGGAGTATTGGTATGAAACATTTCTAGCTTTCACTTACTTCTCAAAGAACTGGAATTGATTTTTGCGAAAATTCATCGACTAGTTTTAAAGAGTCTGGGATTGGTAAGTGTTCTACTTATCGAATACCACTTCCAAACTAGTGTGCAAGTTCTATGTTTTGGAAGCGGTTGAAGAAGGGAATCTAAATGGAGATTCGAGACCTATCTGAGATGCCCGAATATGTGTAACTGTTCGTGATCTGTTCGGGATATGGGAATCGATGTGTGATTCCAGATCTGTTGAGATATGAGAATCCATGTGAAGGTTTCAACATCTGTTCGATATGTGAGTATCCAATATGGGATTGGTGTTCTGTTCGAGTGATGAAGACTCATGTGAAAGAAGCCGTACATAACATTGACATTCGAAATGGCTAAATACAGAGTAGTCTGCACAACCTGGGGTTTAACTGATCTTCCTTAGGGTATTATCAACTCCATATCTATAGATACCTATCAATTATTGGTCGACAGGAGTTGATGGTACTTGGTTCCACATGGTTCACATTTATGTTCGGGCATGGGCCACTTGTGTTTATCTTAAAGTTTATTTTATCTAGAGATATGTTCTACTCGAAAGATGTTTTCTGATCCTTGTGCCTAGAGATTCGCTTCAGTTTATTGTAGGCGTCTCCGTGGAAAATCCATTATGCAAATGTACCTCAGCGGTTTTTAATGTAGCATAATATGTTGTGGCGTAACTAGTGTAAGCACCACACCTACTTGATATAATTTATGTGCTACACCCTAGATATTGTCTGTTGTATCACTATATTAAACTTAATAAATGGTGTGTTTCTTTTGAGAGGAAAACTGTTATGGGAATTCGTACGGTCTCAATAGTTACTATTACATGTTGCATGTATCTTGAATTTTCTTATACCGGACTTATGTTTGACGCTAGGCTTTTATTTTCCCTGAATTCCTTATGTACTCTTTCGAGTAAGCCGAGTATCATGTTTTACCTTGGATGCTTTAGAATTCAGAAGATGGGATATAGGCTTCCATCATCTATCTATTTCTATTACTTTGTATTAGCTATGCACACATATCGGCATTGAGAGGACAAGTAGTTATGACTATCCAGGTTGACGATAATGCTTAGGTTTTGTAATCTGAAAATTCTGTATTCAGAGTAATCCTTTGTACTATTTTTTGATATTATAAATTATCATTCTTTTTATTTTTATTTAAATTTACCCTAACATTTTGACTTTTTGGTACTTGGCTGTTCAGCACACGAATACTGCAGACGTATTTAGTGTCGACATTCAAGGGTCGAAAAGTCTAGTCATTACTTTTGGTATCTGAACATAAGGATGAGAAAACAGTTGGCTTTCATTGGGTATGGCTCATTAGAGATATGGTAAGCGACACCATAGAATGAGTCGAGTTTATACAAGAGAGCATATTTGCATTTTCTATAAACCTATACCCCTTTTTCAGCTTCCCTAGGAATATTCTCTTTCCTTCAAATAACTCTAGCCTTTCATATCCTAAACATATTTTGCTATGTTTAGGTTGTACATCATGAGTACTAGGGTTGCCAATGCTCAAGGAAGTAGAGGTGGTCGGGGTAGTACCATCACAAATGGTGGAGATTGAGCACCAAGGAATGTTGCTTCAGTCGAGGAACGAAGGGTGGATGTTGTAGAGGAGATCGTGCAAGTCAGGCCTCAGGTGAACTTCGCTTTGCTCGGCCATGATTATGAGAGGTTGGAAGATAAGAGGTTGGGTGGTACAGAGACGATCATAGAAGCTCAGACTTGGATTAAGTTATGTGATCGTATATTTAGAGATATAGAGTTAGATGACAAGATGAAGCGTCAGTTGGCATCACGATATCTGACGAATGTGACCATGGATTGGTGGTGTACTTTCACTGTAGATGTTTAAGAGAACGACCTTTCTTAGGCCTAATTTATGGAGAGATTTGAGATGAAATTTGTCCCGAATGCTGCGAAGACTTTGCTGTTTAGGTACTTCCTCGACTGGAAGTTGGGGGCCATGATAGTGGTAGAGTATGACAACCATTTCACTGCCTTATCTAGATTCAGGTCTGGTTTGGTAGATACGCCCTTTAAGTGGAATGAGATGTTCATCGCAGGGATGTGTTCGAAGTTCAAGGGTAATATGGCTAATCACATCTTGGGGTCTTTCGTGAATCCGATGAACATGGAGTTGAGGTTTAGGAGTTTGGCTCCGAAGCTGTTTATTCTGCACCAACTGGGAATAACAAGCGAAAGTTTTAGCCACCGAGTGATTTTTCTAAGGTTATTTTTCATAAGTATGGATAGAAAAGGCACTTTGCTATGAGTTGTTGGTCAAGTAGTGGAGATTTGGTGATGAAAGCACCATTAATTAAGGCACATATTGCTAAGGTAATGAAGATAAAGCCACAAATGGCCAAGGCATAGTTTGCACCAAGGAGCAACTACAGCCACCTTCGAGCTGGTCAAATAGTTAGAAATTGTCTGTTGCTTAGTGAGGGAGAACAACCTTGAGCTTTTTCGTTTAGCTTCAACACCTTCCACTTCTATCGCTGCAAAGGAAAAGCATGTTTTGGAAGGTATTCTATCTGTTTTTGACATTCCTGTTCATGTCTTATTAGATACAGGTGGTTCTCTTAGTTTCATTTCTCATACACTTATTGATAAGTTGAACCTTGAACCAGTTATGGCTTTAGATTCTATTTGTCAGTTGAACCCTGTTAGGGGCTTAGCTAATCTTAGCATAGTTTGTTTAGGAGTTTCGATTTCTTTCCTTGACCGACTTTTCTCTATCGTTACGTATGTTATAGGTTTTACGGGTGTTGATGTTTTACCCGAGATGGATTGGTTATCTCAGAATAACGTAGTCTTGGATTGTGTTAAGCAGATCGTGTTATTGATGAAAGGGAGGGAGATTCATATTTTGTCTTGTGAAGAGGGTAGTTCACTTATGACTAGTTTTCTTTATTCTTTGGATGTGGCGGAGGAGAAGTTGGGTTCGATCCCTATTGGTCGAGAATTTGCGGATATTTTCAAAGAGTTGTCAGATCTACAACCTCACCGGGAGATAGAATTTCGCTTTAGTCTGATGAAGGATGCAAAGCCTATCGTATTGCATATTCGTAGACTTGCACCAAAGGAGAGGATGAAGCTAACAAATCGAGATATTGATTTGTTGTAGAAGGGCTTGATCTAACCAAGTCGTTCGAGTTGAGGAGCGCCTGTCGTCTTTGCTATAAAGGCGGATGATTCCTTAAGATTGTGTGTAGATTATCGGAAGCTCAATAAACGGACAGTTAGGAACAAGTATCCCTTGCCTAGGATAGATGACTTGTTCGATCAGCTCCAATGAGCTCGAGTATTTTCTCAACTTGGCCTTGCTATAGGGTTCCATCTGTTGAGGGTTGTAGAGGAGAGTGTACCCTTGACTGCTTTTAGATCTGACCTTTTTTTTGAACGGTTAGTTTTGTCGTTGGACCTAACTAATGCTCTAGCATATTTCGTAGATCTAATGAATTGGGTTTTCCAAGATGTGTTGAATAAGTTTGTCTTAACTTACAAAATCAACTTACCTCATAAGATGAGTGGTGTGCATAACATTTTCCACATTTATCATTCGTGGAAGTTTATAATGGAGTTAGATGTACGTCCTAAGGGAAATTCTATAATTTATTGTATATTATTAACTCTTTGATAAAATGTTGTTTGAAATAAAAGGTATTTATTTTCTATTATGTACTTATTATAATGTGTTGTATTAATTAATTATTCAATTTGAGTATATTAATAGAAAATCCATAAATAGTATGTTTTGTGATATTAACTATAATGTGTTGTAATCATGAGCAATATATCATAATATAATAAAAAAATTGTTTTAAATATCCATAGTCAAGATATTTTGAGACTAGATACCTATACATCCATTGAGACTAGAGTACGTTTGTGCATTACTCATGGTTGCTGCGAGCACCAAGGGGTTACATACTAAAACTTATAGTATAATTATGGAATGAATCACTCGATATTATTGGTTAATATAACTGATACATCACTTCAACGTTCTAAGCTTAACCGACATCATTTTCCCTTTTCTCTTGCCATAATTTCTCGTCAATTATCTAATATAACCAAAAATAATTGTAGGTAAGAAAATGACACTATAAAGTATTATTATATGATTTTTCTTAAAAAAAGTTTAGGTCCTAAAATGATATTATATGGTAGCACCATAATAAATAGTTCAATAAAGAAACATAATTTCAAAAAGTAAAACACACACGGGATTTTATTATACAGTGAGGATATAGCAAAAAAATTCAAAATAATAATAATACGAAATGTTTTTTGGTTCTTGGAAAAATGCAACTTAAAATTAATGTAACAGACATGTAAAAAAGCTAAAAGATGCTAAATAGTGGAAAAATGTAAAATTAAATCATAGGAAAATAAACAAACATGGGTAGAGAAAAAATAAAACTACATGTTAGTATTATAACATAAACTGCTCTATACAATTCCAAAGCATCTAATGCTTTATAAAAAGAACCACTGTAAAACATGTTACTCTAAGATAGGATTATAGCATTAAATATAATATTCATATTTCCATCTATATAATATGGTTCTAATTGCTACTAAAAAACAAATAGTTCTAGAAATCATCTTGGTAAAATGGAATGTTATATGTAACCTTTACAAAAATCATAAAAGTTTACTACAAAGCAGAATTATAAAAAAAATACTTCATTAGCACTAAGATATATATATATGTGTGTATATATAATTTGTGTAAAATTATTACTACAATTCATAAAATGCTGTTATAAAAATAGCACAGGAGCTAAGATATGCAAACTTTCCTTAAAATGCTATTATAATTCATAAAGTCCTACTATGAATCATAAAAAGATGATAAAATTTATAAATGATAGAGTTAGGCGTATGCCCTGAGGATGATCTGTAATTTACTATAAATTATTAACTATGTAAAAAATCTCGTTTAAATAAAAGGATTTATATTTCTATTATATTCTTAACATAACATGTTATATTAATTATTTATTTAGTTAAAAGTATATTGAGTAGAAAATCCATAAATGATGTGCTTTGTGGTATTAATCACAATATGTTGTAATTATGAGTAATTTATGAAAATATAATAAACACACCATTTTAAATATTCCCAGTCAGGATGTATCAAGTCTATATATCGAGACATCTGTTGAGACTAGAGTACGTAATTCTCTCTAAATGTTGGGTAATGTATTACTCATGGCTACTAGGGGCACTAACGGGCTACGTACTGATAATTATTGGATAATTATGGAATGACTCATTCGATAGTCTTCTATTGGTTAATATAACTAAGCTTAAACAGAAAATATCAATATGATAATATTACACAATTCACTTGACTTGAGAATACCGTCGAGCTTCGATGTGGAAACTCCACTTTGATTATAGTTAAATCATAGTACGACGTCCATCAACGACTATAGTTAGGTCAAGTGGAAGCATTGGAAGTGAGACACTATTCAGTAAAGAATTTGTCTTTTCGGGTATATGAGGTTAGTATCATAATCAATCGAAGTTAACTTAAAGTCAGTCTTTGGCTAGAATAGGTCGGCTAATAATTGCTGTTATTATTGAATGAAGAACTTTATGTTTGGACCATACAAGTTGAATGCAGACAATATTGGAATTTGATCAAATTCCATAAGTCCTAATGTGACATGGTTTTAATGTAGAGAATTGATGTAAAATAATTGTCACTATCAAGGACAGATTAAAATAAGTAAAATATGGTTTACCCAAAACCATGTAGGCAATAAATTTGGTCAAACTGTCACACCACTAGCTAAGATGACATAAGAATATTAATATTCAAATTGATTGAAATTAATCTTCGACCGAATTTACACCTAAGAGTCATACGACCGCAATGTGGAGTACACCGACTACCACCTGATTTAACTAAATTATAATTACTAAATCTATTAAATTAATTAATATAATCATATGATTTTATTTGACTTGTGTTGATTAGTACTATAAATAATTGGTATATAATAGTTATATACACAAGTATCAACATATGATATCGATGCACATTTGAATTTGATTTAAATGTAAATTATCTGATCTTATTTGAAGTGGAATGGAAGCCCATAAGGGCCCATGGATTGGAAGGCCAAAGCTTATGGGGATGAGTGATTATGTTGATATTTTTTGGATTTGAATTGGTAGAGCAAAGTATGGATCTAGATCCGCATTTTCCTCTCCCTTTCCTCTTTTATATAACTCATTGCCCTCACTCTTTGCACTTTAATTTTGCTCTCTCCTCTCCACTTAACTCTAGATGAAAACAACATTGCTTCCATCCTCTATTATTTTCAAACTTAAACAAAAATTTGAATCAAATAAAAGAAGGGTGGGTAGATCTCTTTGACTGGTAGTGCTTTCTAGAAGAGATCATATTCAATCATAGAGGTTCTATTGATTCAACATTCAAGATGCTATTACTAGGCTACGATTGAGGTAATTTTAATTCAGTATACACACACACACATATATGTGTGTGTGTGTAAATTGTTATGATATTATGGTCAGATTAACTGTATATCACGAATCCTTATATGTATATATTTGCCAATTTAAAACACACACACATTGAAATATAAAAAATTGTATATATTTATATATTACTCTCGACCTAAACAACAAATAAAAATAAAAATTAATTTTTAAAGCCGTTTTAAATAAAAAATTTAATTTTGAAATTAAATAAACAAATATAAAATATTTGTAAATTTTGTTGTAAAATCATAAATATGTTATATATCGAAAATAAAAGAAGATTTTTTACATATCTATATATATTTCTTAAAGTCGAATTATATATATATACATACATACATACATATATATATATATATATATAATTTTCTAATATTACGTAATAATTTGATTTTAGGAATTTATAAATACATATAGGTATATTTAATATACACAAATTTGCAAACATTACAAAATATTTTCTTTACAAATAAAATAATTTGACTTTCCCATACGAAATTTAATTTTTAAATTAAAATAATAAATCCATACATGTAATGTTAATAAAACTATGAAAAACTTGAGTCTGTCGCAATTTATATAAAGTCAAAGTTATATATATATATATATATTATTTTACATACATACATACATACATACATACATACATATATGTTTATATTTTGAATTTAAACTTAAAAGCTGTTTTGACACCTAGATCTAATTTTCAAATGTTATATTTGAATTATAAAGTTGAATTTTCAAATTGTTTTATTTTTTATCTTTGAAAATTATTTTATGTATATATCCACGCATATATATTAATATATAATATCGCTTCAACATTATTTTATTTAAATATATAATTAACTAAATTAATAATATAATTTTTATATTATATTACTAATATATATGTATGTATGTATGTATGTATGTATGTATATATATGTATGTGTGTATATATATCTACATGTGTGTATTAGATAACATACACGTAAATGAAGGGACTAATATGTCTGTTGCAGTGTAAATCCCAACATTTAGATGCGAGCAAGTTAAATCATGCACATGGTATATGATGCACATGCACATACACATACACACTATATATTATATATTTAATATCAAATAAAACCCTTTATCAAAGTCTCTCCCTCCTCTAGTACGTAGATGACAACATGTTATTTTCTTCGCCTTTGCCATAATATTATAGCTCTTAAATTTATTTTGTATAGTTTCCAATTACTATATAATCTAAAAATTAATTTTGATAAAAGTTCCATTTTAGTTCCAAATGATATAAGTAACATAGAGAGTCGGATTACCACCACATTAAATTGCAATACTATGAATTTCCCCATATATTTTTTATGGTTTCTAATAAGACCAAACAAACTTAGACATGATAATTAGTTAACTATCATTGATAATTTTAGCAAACGTCTATGTATGTGGAATGGTTGTTTCTTACCAAGGAAGATACGGTTGTTCTAATCAACGCTGTTTTGTCAGCACTACATAATTATCTGATGTCATTTTATCTTTTTACAAAATGGATAATCGATAGAATAGATGAGATCAGAGGAGATTTTTTTGGGCTGGGGACAACCCTGGTAGTACCGTACAGTGTCTTGTCGGTTGGGATCAAAGGTGTACTATAGTTAGGAAAGAATTAAGTTTTAATCAATTTTGTGAAGGATCTCATAAGTTGACCCAATCAATAGCTAGCAACCGCAATAATTTATCTCAATTTTGGAAATCAGTTTTAGTAGGCTTGGATATTTTTAAGCAGGGTATTGGTAACATAGTTCATTAGGGGATTAACACGTCCTTCTGGCATGATTGCTGGATCTCTGCTATTCCTCTTAAAATAGTACTTACAGAGCATTACCACATATGTAATTTCAAATATGCACTGACTTCGAAAGTCTATAGACCTATTTGAACTTTCCTTGGGAGTTCAGCTTTAACCATATAATAGAAGGAACTACTCTCTACCTATTGCTCTTCTATATGCCAAATAGAACTTTATAACATAGACAGCAATAATGATATCAAAATTTTATTTTAGGATAGGACTAACAACTTTACATCAAATGCATTTTATAGTTTTCTAAATTTCTTGAGAATTAAATTTAACATTTTTAAAATTATTTTGAAAGTGAATGCACTCCCCAAATCCAAGTTATATATGTGGCTAATATTACATGGGAAACTCGATACCATTGAACTTTTAAAAAGCAAGAATGTGCATGCTGATTAAAAATATATATATATTTTATAATACGAACCCAAAAACAATTGCATGTTATACTACAATTGTAGCACCCCAAAAATATAACCAAAAATTTAATAGAAGAATTAAATTTGAATATAAGAAGGGTAAAAATGGGATTTTCATAAACGTCTAAATTTGGCTACGAAACTTGTATCATTGCATTCATAGCGATTTTATGAACAATTTTGATATATAACATTTTAAAATGGAAGCTAGTATGAAAAAGTTATTAATGTTTCAAATTTCACAGTTAAAAATAATATAATTAAATAAAATAGGGAATAAACATTTGTATACAGGGAAACCAATCGGTCGACACTCAATATTAGACTCGTCGGCACCTAGCGGTCAACCACTCCAATCTATGCGGTCGAACGATCATGTGCATCAGGCAAGGGTTTAGGTAGGCCAATAAACCATGATTTAATTAAAATAAAATCAAAGGTCGATAATACTTGCTACTGCTATAAATGGAACGTTAAGAAAAACCTTAATTCACTAATCAGAAGTAGTATATCCAGATTCTACCCAAATCTCTATCTCCTTAAAACCTAATTTATTAAATAAAAATTTAAAACAAGTTGAAGTAGAAATCAAGAAGAGGGAAGGAATCAACAACTAGAAGGAGGGACGATTCTACGCAAATCAAAGAGGGATAACATCTTAGAGCTGAGTGGGTTCATGATTAGTAAGATCATTTATAGGTAACTAACCTTAATGTACCCCATTTGATCTAGAATTATTTAATTTAAATTGTATTTTGATTAAGAATTTCACAACAATTATAACCCATATGAATATGATCCCTTTCTTTTACTCTAGATCTGGTTAATGTAAATTTATTGAATATGAATTGATTCAAGTTTAACATACCCTTTTTGTCAATTTAAAATGAATTGATATAACCTATAGATGATAACCTAAACTGAATATGAAGATTCGGGCGATTATAAATTTTAGATTCATAAGTTTGGATTTACTGTAATTTGGGTTTACTGTTTGCCAATTTGTAACTAATGTTATTGTAATCGATAATGATGACATTAACAAAAAATGGTGATAATTGTTGATGCCAAAAATGGCGTTAATACCTAAATATCAGATAAAAGCACCAAAATGTAGGGATTTAAATCAAACAAGTAAAAACAGCAGGAAAGTTAAAGGATACACAAGGATTTTTGTTGTGGTTCGGCAAATTCTCCTGCCTACGTCTTCTTTAATCTTTGTTATTAGTTGTTTTCTCTCCGAATTACAACTAATTTTATCAAATCTGACCACAATCTACTTGATCTCAGATTTATATTGGTGTTTCTAGAGCATATTTAAGGAAGGAGATGAGAATGAAGAAATGCAGAGTGTGAATCAGAGTGAAGATCCTCCTTTAGTTGCCATAGCGCTGGTATTTATAGAGAATTTTTCTAGCAGTCTCGGAGGACCAAGTTAACTGAAGTCCAGACGCAAGTCCAAGTGCATAGGAGTGAGCACGCTGGCCCCTTTATCAAAAAGGACCTCTTAGTATCGAGAGCTTCACCTCGTACCAAGTGGTTTGTTAAAGTGTAAACTTCTTATTTCCACATGTTTAATTCTTTCATCTTCAATTAAATACTTTCCAAGCTCTTTTCCATAGACATTAAGTCAATTCCAACAATTTCTCCAGTAACACTTTCATTATCCTTCCTTCCTTTGCTTTCTTCTCATCAATCTTCAAGGTTGCTTGTCTATCGTCAAAGAAAATCACTTGACAACAATAGGTTGAAGTAGCGTATCAAGTAAATGGAGTTGTAGAAGGCATAGGTGGGAAGAAAAACCTCTCGGTACTAGGAGGTTCCTCTCCGTACCAAGTGCTTTACTTAGCTTGATTTCAACTTGCAACTTTTTGAGATTCATCTTCTATCCTTTCTAAGCATGTTTCCAAGCTCGCGATTCATCCCGTCCTCATTTTAGCCTTCTAATTCTAGTTGAAATCTACTTGGTTAAAAAGCAGGTTAACACTTGCCCTCCAAAGTATATCTTTCGAATTTCAGGTGTGCTTCGCTTAAGAACAAGTTCCATAGTAGTTAGTCTCCGATAGTTGAGCTTTATGGCTATTCATTAATCTCGATCTTGGTGAATCGTCCAATTCCTTCAATTTTAGGTCAAAGGTCGCTCTATATCTGTTATAGCTTTGGACTCCAGTCCTTGCTTAAGTGTAGGCCACGAGTCTCTCTAATCTAAAGATATCATTTTATATATCAAAATCATCCCGTGTTCGCTTGGGATTTATCCATTTCATTTCAATCATAAGGCGTTTAATTCCTTTTATCAAATCAATTATCCATTCCAAGGTTCGATCTCTCCGGATCGTTTAACATCCAATCTAGGATATGATCTCTCTGGATTGTTCATCTTCCAATCTAGGGTAATATCTCCTCAGACCGTTTATCATCTAATCTACATTTTGATCTCTCCGGATCCTTACTAAGTCCAATCTGCTTGATCCCCAGTGAGTTGACCTAATGTAACGACCTGGTATTTTCAACCATTCGCATCCACACATGTCGGACTTGAATTGCTCAAAATATCAGATTGTTAATTTATATTTGGCAAAACTCAGCATATACAGTAAATAAATCAATCACAGAATCACAAACACAGAGTAATATAATAATGCAGTGGAACAGATAAATAGTAATTCATGAAGCTACCATGTAAACAATAGAGTTTGAAATAAAATACAACAGAATATCTCAAATGCAGATTGATGACATCTCTGAACAAGTCAACTTTAAAAGCTGAAAGCTGAATCAATAGTTGGATCTCCAAGCGAAGCTCCTTGCTTCAAAGATGAGTCTCAAATGCTACATCACTCAGTCTGACCTGAGCATAAAGCAAAACACAAAACACTCGAGTCAGGATTAACAATCTTATATTAATAAATCCAACTCAAGTGAAATATTATCTGAAAATAAAATTAATCTTAGAGGATGTTTAGGGTATCCATCCTCCAAGAATTCATGGAACTATCTACTATGTAGAAACATACGCTGTTAACAACCAAACATCATTATAACATCATGGTCTTTTCAATATAATTTATACTTCAAAATCAAAATATCATTTCCATTTCAAATATACCTATTTCCAAATTATAGCACTTTCAAAGTTACAACTCTTTCGAATCCCAAAACACTTTGAAATCATAATTTTTTGGAAAACCATAAATTTGAAACCATAACTTCCACCACTTAACAGTTTAATAATAGTACATAAAATAAAATATTTTATGAAATAAATAATTTATATAAATAGTCATAAGTTAAAATAGTTTATATTAAAATGGTTTTATATTAAAATAGTATATACATTAAATAATTTTTAAGTACAATATTTATAATTTTCTAAATTTCACAAATCAATTCAAATAAACTCGAGATCCAAATTCGAATTAAATTCAATCTCACTTTATCAATTTCAATTCAATTCAGTTTCTAAATAAAAAAATTCAAATCATGTCGATTTCAAATACAGATTTGAACCATAAAATAAACCATTTAAATTTCAAAATATTTCAAAGCTTTAAATATTCAACATTTTTAAAACTAAATTTAACAGTTTCGTATAGATCTTGATTTTTACTTTATTATTATTTAGTCTTGAAATATCCACTTAATAAATTCAATATTTTTTAATTACCTAAATTTCACTTTACTAAATATTTCCTTCAATTTATTTAAACGTGAAATATTCACTAAATTACTTAAATCAAAATCAAGTTATAAAATCATATCTTAACCCTCAAATTCAATAAGTTCCCTCGATTTCATTAAACAAAATTCTTAATTAAATACAATAAATTTAGTTTAATCTTTCCAACCTTAACTTATAGAAATCATTTTAAAATATATTTTAAAATAAAAATTTAAATAAATACTTAAACATATTGTATTTTACTTAAACAAACTTCACTAAATTTAAAGCTTATTATTAAATTTATTTTATATTAAAACTTATTCATATACATAATAATTTCAAATTTAAATAAAACCATATATATTTCCTTTCAAAACCATAGAAATCATTTTTGAAATATTTATATGTAGACCAACGGTGTTTGTATAAAATTTTCTATTCTATGGTCAAGTGATGCAGATATTTATTATTTCAATCCACAATTTAAATATATGTGGGTATATATCATTTCAACCTGCAATCCTAAATTCAATTCAATGAAAATCTCTTGGATTTATCATTTCATCCCATAACGATTTTCTCCTATTCTACGGATTGTTCGGGTATGTATCATTTCAATCCATAGGGAATTCTATACTAACAGAGAACTTGCAGAGTGATAACAGGTATGATAATAATAATAATAATAACAGGCATATATTATCAATAACGATATAATATAAACAACAGGATATAGTGTCATATACCACAGGTGAACAATTACATATAATTGCATATCATATACAACAATTTAAATAAGTAACAGTTCAATTTAGCAGTATATTTCAATTGTTGTTTCAATTGAAATCTAATTTAATAAATATAAGAATGTTAATCGTGAGTGATTTCTCACCTTTCGAGGCTAGAGAGATTTGACAAAGAAATGAGCTACGAATTCCAAAGCAACGCTAGGTGGATACGATTCGATGGAGAAAGCAGGCACGACGGACAAAGCTGATAACGGAGATTGACGGAATCAAATCAGGACTGGATCGATGAAGATAATTGGTATAAGCGAATTTGTATAACATATTATAAAATACTTATAAACATAATAATATATACTAATGTACAGGAGCAACAAAAAATATAGCTTATATACATATAGCATAAAATAAACGACTTATATAACTTTTCATATAAATAGAACACATACATCTATATATCTCATAACACTGTATCTATATTAAAAATGTTGAATATAACTAAAGAATTGGGACTGTAAACCAAAATAACAAGCAAGCAGGTTCAAAATATATGCATAAGTTGTTGCAAAATCAAACATTAAAACTATAAACAATTATTTCAAACTTATATATAACCAACTGTATTGTTCAGAATAGTATGATATGCAGACCCAAAATGCACGCTATACAAACAAACACATATGTATACTGACATATACATCAAGATATATATATATATATATATATATATATATATATATATATCCAACACTTGAAAATAATTTTTTTATATACATATGCGTACTTGGAATCAACATCTAGTTTAAACTTTAAAAAAAATGTTTTTTTCGAAACACCAATATATATATACACATAATTTAAAATTTGAACATGTGGACTCATATATATTATGCTTAAAATCGAACCACGATAAGATATAATAAAACTCGAAATTAATAAACAAAACCGTATATAGGCAACCTACAGACTATAAATAGCAACCATACACACACACATACACACACACGGTATACATACAATCTATATTCTTATATAATATGTGCCGTAACTCATATATACTATCCTACTACATTATACTATGGGTAGCATATTATATGTGTAAACTGTTATTACTTTATACTTTCTAAAAATCAACAGACTAAGTTTATTAAATATATATATGGCAGTATATATATATATATATGCGACGACCTTGAATGTCAGGTTTATATATATAATACTACTTTAAAATAAAATATGTACATATGTATAACTGAAATATATATATATATATATATATATATAAACATACATACAACTCATAGGATAACATATAAACTATCCTATATATAACTTAAATATAAACTTCATAAGTGACTGACATGCGCATACACACACACACACACACACACATATATATGTATGTATGTATGTATGTATGTATGTATGTATGTATGTATGTATGTATGTATGTATAAACCAATGTATAAACAATAATATATACAACCTTCATATATAATACAACTGACAGAACGTATTTATTTTATAAACTAACTCATACATATCTTATACACACAAATTATAAACTGATTATATATTATTATTATCCAAACTCATGCATATATATAAACAGATATACATATACTTATATATAAAATTCACATATTGTATATATACTGTGGAACCGATCTTATACAAACACATACTTTATAAAAATCATGGTATATATATCAAAATATATTACCTGTATCAAAATAAAGAGGAGAGGAAGAGGTGATGAACTCGGCTAGGAAGGAGGCGATCCGAAGGTGGTAGAGTGGCGCGTGGGATCGGGCCAGAGATGGAAGGCTAGGGGTGATGTGGAGTTCGATGCTCGGCTGCTCCAGTGGGCGAGGGCTTGCTGCGAGAGGCAGGTTCAATGGTGATGGTGGTGAGGGTGAGTTTGACGTAGAGGAACGGAAGAAGGCGAAGGAGATAATAGGCTATGAAGGCGAAAGTTAGGGACGAGGCTATAGGAAAGAAGAAAAATTATGAAGAGCTTTGGGAAAACAAGGGAAAGGAGAACACGTTTTTATACATGCGCTAATAATATACGTTTCTGAAAAAAGTATGAATGCAAGGAAGAGAGAGGGCAATGAACGTGCCACAGTAAATAGAAGAAATTGGAATGATAACATCAAGCACGAGAATTCACGGAGCAATAAAGTAGTGACAACTTGATTTCCAACCATTGGAAGAAATTTAAATAGGCAAAGTTTCAAATGCGTACCGTTACAACGAATTGTTAAATCATCTCGTCACGCATCGGACCTCAAAATACAGAAATAAATATACCACGGAGATCAACACGACGAGACAATCAAAATGGTACACAAATATCAATGGTACGATCATTCTATCAAAAGTCGAAAATCGGTACCGAAAATGCTGCTAGTTTGCCAGAATTAAAATAAACGGAGCAATAGAAGTCCAAATTTGGAGAAACAAAATATGACGTCTCTCTCAGAAGATGATTTACAAATTTATTTTGTGAAAATATTTAAGTTTGGAAAACATTTTATTATCATCAAATATTAACCGATTTAAATTGAAATAAAATTGCATAATAAAATAAAATTTTAAATTATCGGATGAAAATTTACAAGTTGTTATGTTTAACTAGACATATTCCAAATATTATTATTATTTTCAAAATTTTATTGCTTAAAATTTTCAAAAAAATTATGTTAATATAATTTTTAGAACTATTAAAATTTACGGGTTGTTACACCTAATGACCAAGCAAGCCCATCTGTTCACTCTTCGATGAGAGGACTTACTTTTGATCTCTCAGGACCCTAGCTGAGTCCAATTTGCTCACTCTCTAGTGAGACGACCCAACGACCATGCAAGCCTATCTGATCACTCTCGAGTAAGGCGGTTTACTTTTCATACAAGTCCATCCACTCTCTCCCGCAAGGGAACTTGCATCCTGCGATTGCCCATCTCTCCGAACGGGACTACCACGATTAATATTAGTCATCACTTCAAGTGGGGTTTTCAAGAAATCAAATATTTAAATCAAAGTAGATGAGAAAACAAGAATCATAATTATTCATCTTAGACATTCAACTCGAAGTGTGCCTAAAGACTGATCAAGGTCCCGTACACGTATAAGATGTCTGAGGTTATTATTATCTTATCTACTCTTCTCGGACATCCAACTTAGAGTGTGCCTAGAGACCGATCGAGATCTCTTACGTATAAGCAGTCCGAGATTATTATTGTCTTAAAATGGAAAGAAAGCATGAGAAATGAACCTAACTCATGTCCATGTCGATCATAGGATTACCAACCTTGACCTAGGTCCATGGTCGTTCCTTGATGCATTTGCTACAGATGCTGGTTGCTTCTACTACACCATCACTATTTGGTTCCTTATGTATTGTTGTTGCTGGTTGCTCTAAACTAGTTCTTCTATCAAATCACGTAGGTGTTGGCACTCATTCATTTCATGTCCGTTCAGTTTATGGAAGATGCAAAACTTTCCATGCCTTCGCTCCTGATCAGTGGGTTCTCTCTTAGCTGGCTTTTGGTAGGAGATCTAGCCTATAGTATCTAACTATATCCTCTTCGGGGTTTCGGTTAGATTAGTGTAGAAAGAGAACTTGGATTCCCACCATTTTTGTTTCGGTTCTCTGAAGTCTTTATCAACCCTTTATTTCCCTTTGTCATTTCCATATCCTGCTCCGGGTAGTCCTCCACCATCCACAACATTAATATCGGCATCATCAGCCTCAACATCCTCTTGACGCAGATACCTTTTTAGCTTTAGGGTAAAACTCTACAAGATCCATTGGTGAATCACTTCCAATGCAATTTTAAAGTCTTTCTTGCTTGCGACTCCAGACACTACCACCTTGAAGATTATCGGTAGATCTGGCTTGTCGATTACGGCGATTGTTACATTAAACCTAGTCAAATAGCTTCTCAACGTATCTTCGGGCCTTTGCTTTATGCTTGATAGCGTCATAACGTTCTTTGGTATAGAGATATGAATTCTAAACCGTCTTAAGAACCTCTTCGCTAAGCTGGTCCACGTTCTTATAGATGCATTCTCCAATTGTCTGAATCACACCGCCTAAATTAGTCAAATATAATGGGAAGCAATACCCCATCACATCAACAAAAGCACTCAATACCTCCACATGTCAGATGTATCTTATTAGATGAACTATTGGATCTGTTTGCGCATCATACATTTCTAGCATCGGAAGCTTGAAATATGGATAATTTCTCACATTCCGTATGTTAGCGGTGAATGGATTCCTACATACATCCTTCAAAATCTGGTTTGGGAATCCACCTCTAACTATCTATTTGATCATCTCAACCATTCGGCTGTCGTCCTTGAATGGAATTCTCTTACCACTCGCTGCATTCTACCCCCTACTCCAGTAGGGGAACTCTGACATATATTCTGCATGTAATCCTCTTATTACATGCTTGCACCGCACCACTGGTTTCATTCTATCCTCAGTTCCTATGGAGAAGTTTTGGCACATATTCCTTTGATTGTTGTATGCTTTTTTTTATTTTTATTTCTGGCTCCAGCATCGTCCATTCTCGACATCCTACCTTGCCCTAAGTTCGATTCAACATTGCTCATGAATAAAATACTTTTGGTAACAAGAGGATTTTTGTCGGTTCCAAGTGGTCTTGGTCATAGGGGCACCGTTCTTGTTCTACTCCAACTCTAGATGTTCCTACATGAGTTCCTGCACCTTGGTTTTGATTTCCAATAGCTTTAGTTATTCCTTGCTGTTCCATCCTTTGGAAAAATAAATCTACCAGTTCCTGTTGTCGAGCCATTATTACAGCTTGCATTTCTTTCATCATTCTCTCTATCTATTCTAGTCGCATAGATGGAATGGTCAGAATTTGAGGACACCTGTTGGCTGTCCCCATGCTCTATTTGACTCACCTCAATCTTAGATCTAGTATTAGGTATCTTCATCTTCTCTAAGCTTCTAATCAAAACTTTAGGTTATGAAATCTAGCTCTTTCTTAGATAAAGCACCAAAATGTTAATGCCAAAAATGGCACCAACACCCACATATCAGATTAATGGACCGACATGTAGAGATCCAAATCAAATAATAAAAACGACAAGAAAGTAAAAGGAGACACAATTATTTTATATTGGTTTGGCAAACTCTCCAGCCTACGTCCACTTTAATCTTTGTTATTAGTTATTTTCTCTTTAGATTATAACTAGTTTCATCAGATCTGACCACAATCTAGTGGATCTCGGATTTGCAATGGAGTTTCTATAGTATATTTGAGGAGGAGATGAGAGTGAAGAAGATGCACAGTTTCGATTAGAGTGAAGATCCCCCTTTTGTTTTCATAGGGCTGGTATTTATAGAGAATCTTGCCAGTAATGTCGAAGGTCCAGGTCAACAGATGTCTAGATGCAAGTCCAAGTGCATAGAAGTTAGCATGTCGGCCTATTTATCAAAAAGGAACTCTTGATACCGAGAGCTTCCACTTGGTATCGAGTGGTTTATTGAAGTGTAAACTTCTTGTTTCCACATGTTAAGTACTTCCATCTTCAATTAGATGCTTTCCGAGCTCTTTTCCATAGACTTTAACTAGATTCCAACAATTCTCCTAGTAATACTTCCATGATCCTGCTTTATTTACTTTCTTCTCATCAATCTTCAAGGTTGCTTGTCTAATCTCCAAGAAAAGCAGCTGACAACTATATGTTGAAGTAGTGTATAAAGTAAATGGAGTTGTTGATAGGTGGAAAGAAAAACAGCTCTGTGTCACGAGGTTCCTATAAGTACCGAGTGTTATACTTACCTTGATTTCAAATTGCAACTTTATGAAATTCATCTTCCAGGCTTTCTAAGCATTTTTCCAAGTTCATAATTCATCTCATCTTCATTTTGGCCTTCCAACTTTGGCTGAAGTAATCTTAGTTAAAAAGCGGCTTAACAATAATCAACAATAAAAAATACACATTAAACTCTTCGATCGGTCAAAGGCTTACTGAAGCCGGTCGACAGCAAGCGGTCGACTGCTCCAGTGAGCAGCATTTGACTGAATAATGAATTCTAGGCATTGCTTGAACCTCAGCCTAATACCCAAGTTATAAATTAAAGTGCATTGTATATATATGTATGTGGATGTTAGTATAAGTAGGGAAATTAGTTCCATATGTTGGCGACGCTTGGACGTGACGAGACGGATAAATGCTATTTATCCAGTAGGATCGATATTTGACTGGAATATTCTATCATAAATTGCCCTCATAGGAGGTTCTATGGTGGATGTGCAACACTGGCAATGATGTTTAGAGAAATGTGTAGTGGGATACTGTGTTGTTGATGGATCTTGACATAGTGCATCGTTAAGAGGTGTTATGTTACCATTGGAAGGTGGACATATATGCAGCGACCTTGAGACGTCTTTGGCGCAAGTTAGCATTGCGGGCTCCCTATCAATGCCTAAATATAATACGTGTAGCCATAATTTGGGAAACATAAACCCAAGGTTGAAATTGTAGGCGATCGTATGTTGAGATAGTACCTATAGTTATTGGTTGATCCTTGGTTGTTTTGAGGTTTGATTAGTTGTTCAACCCTATGTATAAGCCTTCACAAGATGTTAGTGTTGGTGTGTTTAAAACTATGCCCTTTAGATAAATGAGAAGAATAATTCATAGCTAATAGTAGGACATCCTAGGTCACATAGAATATTAATGATGTCAATTTCATGTGATCACCATTTATTAATAATGTCACTCATTCACTGACTTTTGGCTGACCCATTCATTTTCTTTATTATCCCCTACCACAGGAAGAGAGGGCAACATGTGATAGGCCTAAAGATTGGTACGTGAAAATGCGAGCTTGACATTAGAATTGTTATTTATTTTCTATTACTCTCCATGTAATTATTTGTGGTACGTAGTACTTATTGGACTTTTTACGATATTTCAATGCATACTGGATTATGACTACAGTATTGTTTTAAGACTATATTTTTCTAAGATATTTTCTGAAATGGTTATTTTTTGTACTAATATTTTATTGCCTTTCGTTGTGAGATTTGAAAGCGTAGAATATCTTAGATTTTATCAGTATATTCTAAGTCTCTGTAATATTTAAAAACACGATAGCTCGTATTTCTTAACACCACTCAAGTTCGAAAGTCACCCTAGGCTTGGGATCGATGTGTCGAGGGATGCAGGTTGTCACAACAATTGTCAGTTTACTAAATTTATGATTCTACACATTCTAAGAATATTTGGTTTTAACGTTTCTTTTAATGTTCTTAATTGTGAGGTCTATTAGTCTAGGATGAGATTCTACTTTACTTCTGGCTAGCGATGCTTATTAGATACCATTTTTACTACCGCAACATTTTTTATTCGGTTTGATAGAAATAGAAGTTTTTTCAATGATAATTATACCCCTACAATAGATAAGTTGATTTATAAACCCGCTTTATTTATTTTAGTTGGACTTCGAACAATACCTATAAATTAGCTAATAACAACGAGTTTCAGGAGTTTTTCATAAAGGTAAAATCTTGTATTCATGTCTTATGTGAGAGAATTGTTGTTGACATAGAGTTGATAAGGCCATTAGCATCATCTTGTTAAATGAGAATGTACAAGGCTTCTCCGACTCACTACTTTTATTGGGTAACTAACTTAGCTATAGATTTACCATCCACTAGCTTCATTGTCCTACCTTGGTTAATATATCTAGTATTTGTTCATTTTTCTCCTCTTGCAAATATACATATATAATAGATATATATATATATATATATATATATATATATATATATATATGTATGTATGTATGTATGTGTTTAAGTCCCATATTGTCTATAGAGAATTTTTAGTTTTAGCTATTGATGTGAGCAGTCAGTTAGGGCGCTCTCACCTACAAGATGAGCTGATTATCGATAAGCTATTGAGCTTTCTATAGCTTCTTTCGACTCTCGTGACAGTGATGAGGTCATTCTCTCATCGAGGCCTTATCTTTAATGTTGGTTCCTAATATGGCTATTGATTTCTTTTTATTTTTTCTGCTTGCTTTTATATCCTTTTCATGCATTATAGTTTTTTGTAGGGAAGGTTTTTTTGACATTTTAATTATACGAGTTCATAGGGAAGAGCCACCTACCAAGCTTGTTGGTAGCTCTTATTTTAAGTATGGAATAAAATTACATGAGTGCTCTCCTTCGATTGGAGGATCACTCTTTTTTTCAAAAACCCTTTATCAATAAATAAAATAAAATAATGATTTTATTTAAAATTATTTTAGATTATATCAAAATTAATTTAGACTTTATAGACCCAATAAAATCCAAAATGGTAAAAATATTTAAACTTCACCTATTTAACGCGCTCTGTGCGGTCTAATTCCAAAAATGGTATCGGAGCCCAATGGTCCATGTGATCTAAATTGGTAATGCTAAGGCTAACTACTTAAGCCTACCCATTTAGTAGGGTATCCAGAAAAGTAGTGTCTGGGCTAAGTTTTCATAATCAAGTACTATCCACACCTGGCTATCGGCCTGGCTTGAAAGGCAAAGTGAGCCCAAAGGTCATCCCTAATAAAAAAAATGCCCAAGTCGAATTTGGTTTTGGGCTAATTTCAAATCTATTTTGAAATTAAAACTAAAATAAAATTTTAAAGTCAACTTTCAAATAAGAAAAATATTATAATTGTCATAATAAGATTTTCGAATTATTTTAAAATTTTATGAATTAATTTTGAAAATTAATTAGCTAGTAATTTGATTAATAAACGAATGAAATAGAAAATTAATTGAATTATATAACATATATATATGGTATATGTAACGTTATGTTGAATTATTTAAGATGATCTAAGTAAGTATGAACTTTTCAAAATTAAAATAATTAATTAAGGACAAGCACCATTGTCCATGTCGTTAAGTGATCCGGCTTTGGTGCGAGAGGTCACAAGTTCGAAACTTGCGTAGCATGATTTGAACGTTTATTGACATGTCATACGCTGTCCCAGTGACATGTTGTATATAAAGTACCAATTCAAACAAAATTAACTAAAATTATTTAATCAATTAAATAAATTAAATATTGATTAATAAATAATATAATACATATATATAAAGATATATGTGTATAACAATAAATGTTATAGCATACATATTCAATATAAAATGTTTAATTGAATAATATAAAATTAATTAAATGTTAATTAATTAAATTAATTAAATAAGATTTAGTTAATAATATTTATATAAGATTATACATAAGACTATCGTATAAATTAATTAAATTGTTAAAGTTATATCATAATCAAAGCTCTTATAATATGAACGTATAATAAAAGGTGGAAAAATAAGTAACCCTAATTAGATTGAAATATTATATACATATGTATAGTTTGTATATCGTGATTTCCTATTTATTTGACACTTGAATCACTAGGGCATTTCATAAGGAATACAATATTCATAATCGATATCAATCAATTAATTATAGTAAAGATTATAAATTTTAATATAATAAGTTGTCATCTACCATTTATATATTAATAAATTACTTACATGCTCTCTGGTTGTTGAGCAAAGATAAGCTAGAGATGTTATGTGTAGCGTTATAAATTTTATATAATAGACAAGGTAAGATAGCTATATATATTTGTTGAGCAAACTCAAGGTATATATACTATGCTTAGGCTGTCGCGAAATGGAAAGTACGAGTGAATAATCTCTTTCGAATTGTTGAGCAAACTCAAGGTCAAAACAAGATTACGAAAAAGACCATAGGTTTGGTGTTGTATATGGTACAACCGATAAATAGTTGTCCGTCATTTATGGACCTATGATTTGTTGAGCAAACCCAAGGTTAGAATCCTAAAACAAACGAATCCTGACACCCACTGGTAAAGTCGAATGACTTATATGTTTCATCTTAGGGATTTGAGAAACATAAAAAACTAGTGGGAGCTTATTAGTAAAATAAAATGTAATGTTTAGCCTTACTTATATTCTATGAAGATATATTATGAATAATGTTATAATCTACTATGTTAAAATTTGTTGAAAATGTCTACTACACTCAGGCTTTTTGAGAAAATGATAGATTCATCGGACCTAACTACGTAGACTGTCTAAGGGCAATAAAGATAGCAGTAACATACGAACGTCTATAGTTATTAATAACCAAACCTCTAAGGGAAAAACCCGCTGATAATGCGGATCTCGAATTACACATAGTAACAAGTGGGTTGCAGACCTTGAAATTACCCAAATTTACATGTTGTCTATGTTAGCCAAACCATTATAGAGAAAACATGAATGTCCATCAAATTTTATAGCCTCAAAGCTTTATTCGGTGAACAATCTCATTACACAAGGTACGAACTTACGAAGAAACTGTTTAATTCGAAAATGATGAAGGCATGAAAGTGGATGATTACGTTCTTATGACCAAAGCAACATTGAAAGACTTCCTTAGTTAGACGTGACGATAGGCAATGAGTTTCAAGTGGAGCTGATCCAAGGGTCACTTACTACTCAATTTGAGCCATTCACCTAAACTATAATACAAACCAGTTGAATGTAAGCCTTTTGGAGCTCTTTAATATGTTGAGGTTAGTCAAGTCTTCGTCCAAGGATCAAGGCGCGGTCAGTAAATTATCTAGGCTTTAGATACTAGATCTGTAACCCACATCTCCAATTCATTACAAGAACTTTGGAATAGGTTTCATATGAAGAGAGAGATAAGGCTTCAAGTTAATAATGGATCTCTAGTAGTTGCCGAATAGTTGGAGATTTTCATTTAAGTTTTCCAAATTGATTAGTTTTAATATTAAATAATTACTATTTCATATAAGATTTTATTTATGGTATTATTTTTGTATTTGGATTATCTGAGATTAGTTATATATTTCACTGTGCTAATAACATTATTAACATTATATTTGATGATAATAAAGTCATCAATGGTATTTTAGATAATGACATTTTTGTGATTAATACTAGTTATGTCTGTATCGTGAACAATTCTTCTAATATTTACATAAACAATAACTATCTTTCACATCATAAGTTTGGTCACGTAAATGAGAAACGACTACATAAATTGAAAATCAAGGGTTTTCTAACGTCAATTGATTATGAATCATTTGACACGTGTGAGTTGTATCTTAAAGGAAAAATAGCCAAGAAACCCTTTAATGGAGGCAATGAAAGAGAGAACGAACTCTTAAACCTTGTACACGCTCATGAATGTAGCATAATGTCTAAAGTTACCAAAGATAATTCTTCTTACTTTGTAAACTTTACAGATGATTTCTCAAGACTATGATATGTGTCTCTTATGAAGAGCAAATCTTTTACGTGCGATAAATTTATAGTATATAAAAACGAGGTTGAAAATTAGATGAACCAAAAGATAAAATACTTCAATCCAATCGAGGAGGCGAGTGCACTGGACAAGTGTTCCAATAGTGCTTAAAAGATAATGGGACTATCTTTTAGGTTACTCCAACCTATACTCTGTAATACAATGTTGTTTCATAACGAAGGAATTGAACCCTGTCAGATATGGTTTGTTTTAAGATGAGTAAGCCAAGTTATCTATATCGTTTTAGGGATATGCATTAAAAATCGCAGCGCATATGTCGAATTCGATGCCCGCTAAATTTGTGCCTAATACACCATATGAGATGTGGTGTTGAGGAAACCCAAATTCAAATACTTAAAGGTGTGGGGTTGTCCGGCCTACGTTAAGAATGTTGTTCCTAACAAACTCGAGGTAAGATCGATATTGTGTAAATTTATAGGAGATCCCAAGAACTCAGCGAGATATATTCTCTATGGTACCGAGAAACAAAAGGCTATTGTTTCTAGACATGCTGTATTTATAGGAAAGTAATTTCTATGAAAGGAAATAAACAATGAAATTGTATACTAGGATGAGATCCAAGAACTTAACACAAAAGCCAAACTAGTGGGAGAACCAAATTCACCTATATATAATATAACACACAACCAATTGGAAGGTTTAATGGAGAATCTTGTCCTCCGGAGAGGTACTACAGTTTTCGCATGAATGGTGAGAAGGAGGACCACATCTGATATGTTGACACTCGTCTATCATTCCAATTAGAATAGTAAAGCAAAGACCTTACACTTTGGCTTAGAGCTATGAAATCTGAAATGGATTCCATGTATGAAAACAAAATATGGACTTTGGTTGTCATGCCCGAAGGGATAAAATCCATTAACTGCAAATGGATTTTTAAGAAAATGTTAAATGCAAAAACACAAGTGGGGACTTACAAAGCAAGAGTAGATGCGAAAGGATTTCGTCAAATTCAAAGTGTTGATTATGACGAAATGTTTTTGTCTATAGCAATGCTTAAGTTCATTCGGATAATGCTAGATACCGCTGCATTATATGACCGAAATGCGGTAATTAGACATAAATACAACATTTCTAAGTGGTGATTTAGAAAAAACCATTTATAAGTCACAGCCCAAGGGTTTCGAGGTCATTGGTAGTGAGGACAAATCTTTCAAGTTGTTAAAGTTCATTCATGGACTAAAACAAGCTTCAAAGATTTAGATTAAGTGTTTCGATATAGTAATCAAACTGTTTGGTTTTTATCAGAACATAGAGGAAGCATGCATATACAAAAAGAAACAAGGAAGTGCTTTCGTGTCTATACATCGACAATTTGTTTTTGGTTAGCAATGGCATTTCATTGTTACAATAAGTGAAAGCTTGGATTTCCATGAGTTTCTCTATAAAGGATTTGGGAGAAGCAGGTTGTATACTTGGTATAAAGATAGATCTTGAGGCCGTTGGGATTGTCCTAATCTTTTAACATATATACCATACTGAAATGTTTCAATATGGAGAATTCCAAGCACTAAAATGTTCCGATGCGATCTAGAATCGTCCTTTTCCAAAAGGATGCTCCTCAAACCGATGAAGAGCAAGAGCACATATAGAGGATAATGTATGCTTTGCCAATTAGTTCAATAATGTATACCATACTATGTACTAGACTATATGTGGCATATGCATTGGGATGCATAAGTCCATACCGTAATGCCCTGGCTCCAATGACCAAAATATCAAAGGGAGTTTACCATCCGATAGCTCGAATCAATGGGCATGGAAAAAGCAATCTCTCGTATACATTACTTTGTGTCAACAGGGATATGTTTCAATACCTGAATACATGTGAAATAATACATATCTCTTCTTGAAGTAAGGCAATGTACATGAGTTATAGACTTGCATAATACAATATCAGATACACTTATAAAAATTTCCCTACTAACAGAATCGACATAAATAAAAATGATGAATTTTATATGATATCTAAACATATCTTATATATACAACTCATCACACGAATACATCACATCGACCAATACAATGGAATCTCAATATAATTATAAACAAAGTAATTACTCATTACCAGCTCCAACTCCATATCGTAGTGCAAAAAGCATATAGAGCCATATCAAACCTATAGAGCAACCTCAGTCTGACCCGAGGAGATGTCACAAAGCAAAACCTCAGGTCAAGCTAGAAATCTAACTATGAGTATAATCGTGCAATAGAATATAAATGAATGTGTCATGTCAGGTTCTATAGGGTATATAAGTAGCACATAAGGTCACAATGCACATAAGGTCATACATACCAAAAAAATTCCCAAATCCCCATTTTCATGAATCAACTATAACACCCATGTCACCACACTATTCAATATAACATACACGGTTGTAACTCTAATCAACTGGGATATTGTTTCCTATCATTTTACTTGTGAGTTGCCTTTTGTTATATAAATTCAACTCAATGTTCGAAAATAGTCATCTTCGAGTTAAACAACATTTCTACTAATTCTTACGAAAAGTCTTAATTCATCTTCTCATCTTGTGATCCTAGGAGGAATTCACGTTGATAAATCTCATCTTTGGATTTTCCCTCTACATAGACTAATTTTCCATGGGAAGTCATCCCAGTCCATTTCTCCTATATACTTCCACTCAACTGTGATGTGCACTTCACACGACCCCTTAGTTGTTGTAACCTTTAGTTATTTGGAAGCACTATACATCTTACCGATGTTGTAGTCCACTGCATCAGCTACATCATATCCCATCGATGCACTACTTCTCTTCATTTACACTATATTTTCGAAAATCTTCAATATCCTTGATAGCGTTAATTGTCTTGGCAATGGATCATTTGGACATAGTGATAAGGAACATGGTCATTACGATTCAAGTTGGACCCTCTAATTAATCTGCTAGGTTGGATACTAGTAGTCTAGTAGTCAATATCCTATGTCGTACTCGATAAATGTTAAATTTATTACTTTAAAGTTGTTTGGTCATCTCAAATGACATTCATTCCCATAATATCATTTTAAACCCGCCATACAACCCATTTGATTTTTCACGTTCGTGCAATATGGTTTAACTTGTAGATAACAACAATATTTCTAATAATAAAGAATTTTAATATGACATTGAATATGAATAATTAGGCTAAATATAAAGATAATAACATAAACGATGAGATTTAAACTAATGAAAAAATATAATGTCATCCAAACAAGTTCATAATCACCGATCTATATTAATACAATCAAAGTGGATTTTGAATTATTGAACTATGATTAATTATTATAACCCTGGTTTAAATTCTAAATAACAGCAACTAAGTTTAACAACTCGATTTTCAACATCCGAAACAACATCAATACGTCCACTGTAATTCATGTCGAACAATCGAATGTCAGAAATACCAGATCGTTAGGGAAAGAAGAAAGAGGTAGAAGAAGAAAATAGAAATAACAACACAGAATCTGACAATCGTAGTAGAACAATATATAATCGATAACAACTGATCTTTATACAAAAGGAACTATTACTGTTTTTATACATTACATCATTAAAGTACAATACACCAATAACACAATATTGGATAGTTATAATAACCTGTCCTCACAAAAGCTGACTATACAGCTGTAACGACCCGAAATTTTCGATCCCGAAAATTCCAGATAGTTATGAAAAAGAAGAAAGATATAGAAGAAGAAGAAGAACAGAAACATTAACATCTCACATTCGCAGCGGATAAAATATAATAATAAATATTATCAGTTTACAAAAGATTATTATACCTGACGATTACATTTTAATACATCAGAGTTACATATATATACAGTCACTGAATATACACAATTTTCATGTCTCAGATAATCAAAAATATATTACAGCAGAAATACTTCGTACGTTTTTGTCATCCAGCTCACCTCTTGAGCTCCAGAACGTCCTTACCTGGAAATCTGTAATACTCGGTCTGACCCGAGCATTACACCAAAGTAACACCCGGGTTAGGCTAGAAACCAGCGTGAGTAAACCCATCTAACATGGAATACAAGCATACTACTTATATAAAACCCAGGGTAACTCATTTCAATTCACAAAGCCACAATTTATTATAGACATCACTTATTCCACAAATAAGTTTCCTAAGTACCAAAATTTAGATCAAATAGTCCGATTCACTTAAATCATTTCATCCCAACTATTAATTTCACATAACAATTTATAAGAATTCAAAGTGGATTCGGGTATTTCCCAATACCCAATCCCGACCTCTTCGAGTCTCATGTCATCCTAACCCAAGTTATCCAAATGAAATACACAACATTTCATATCAGAGATATCAACTCATTCAAAGCATCCAATACCATTCAATCATTCATAAGCAAAGCTTAATCACACACAGATTTAATTTAATTAATCATGGTTGAATTACTAACCTCAACCACTTAGATTTCTTCATTTAACATCAATTAATTTCCAATAAATTAACCAATCATCCCTTCATTATTTATCTTAATTAATCACCCTGGATTAATTATCCTTCAATTACATTCAAGTAATTAACTTTAACTAATTTCACAATATTAATTCTTCTTAACCCAAAATCAATAAGTAATCTTAGTTACTTCATGAATTAATTTAAACTATAATTAATTACATTAATCCTTGATTTCTTATATTAATTAATTTTCCATAAGTCACTTATTATTGATTAATTAATCAATCGTTAATTACATCATTAACTATATGAACTAAGGATTTCCAATTATATTTTAATTTATCCTAATCAACATTTAATTACATTAATTAAAACGCAATATTAATCATTTTCGATTAATCCCAAACTGAAATTAACTAACTTTTTATTTACTTCATTAAATAAATCAATTACTCCTTAATTAACCATCTTAATTAATCTCTTGATTAATTTCACATAGTAATTATATTTTATTAATTACATTAAGTAATTATCTATCAAACCATCCATTGATCATCCTAAATAAATTCAACTTAATTAATTAACTTAAACCTTAATTAATTAATTCAAACCCTTAATTACTAAATTAATCAACCCAAATCATTAATTAATTGAATTAATTAACTATCCATTTTAATTACCCTACTATTTAAATGAATCATAATTTATTAAGCCCTTATTAACTTTAGAATGAAAATATTTTCTTATTTATGTTTTAAGTTTAAAATAGTTTAAACCCCGAATACTTCGAGTCAAACAACAATTAACCCGAGAACCAACCAAAACTAAAATCACCATATCATCAGTACACATCCTAACAATTCAATCATTCATCCAATTATTTAAATTTAACCATTTAAATTTAAATAAAAATCCAACAGAGTGAAATTTACTCACCTTTGATTTTTATTAGCAATCCATTTCCATCACACCTTGCTTCTTCATAGTTTTTAGACCTTGAACAACATTGTATGATTCATTAATATTTGAGTTAACTCAATAATCAATTTCCATATGATAATTTACTTGGCAATGATTTAATCTGAACTAATGATTAAATTTTTTATGAATAATTAAATTTCAAAATAATTTCCTTTAAAAATCTCCCAGTGTCCAAAATAAATTTCAAATAATACATTACCTTAAAATTAAACTACTAAATAAAATATGCATGTATAAATATATTTCTCTTATTTCCAAAATAAATTATATAGGTTTTAAAAATCCATTTTTTTTATTATTGCATACTGCAATATACCTATTCTAACAGTAAACCAATAACTATACAGACTCCTCAAACAAAAAAAATCCATTTTCAAAACCTCATCTCTACATATATTTGCTGTTTTAAAATAAAATGTATGTGAATATATCTATTAAATCAAAACAGAATTATTTCACACTTTCTGAAATCATCATATTTTTTTCTACTTCCTGTAAATATCAAACGATGTGTTATATATATTTTTCACTTCAGTAAAAAAAATTCTTCATTGTATAAACATACACATCGAATCCCCCAGGCGATAGCACCTCACCAACCTCATGCCGCGCACAACCCAAGGCGACTCGAACCCACCCTGAGCTGCCGCGCATCCAAATCGAACGAGGACGCGACAACCTAGCCCTAGCCACTAACCGATCGCATGCGACGACACACGACTTCGAGCCTCGAACGAGCATTACCCAGATCGAAGTCGAAACTCCTAGAATCGCGAGCCCTAAAATCCAACCGTACTCGAGTCGAACTCGATTTTGTGCCTACTCGAACGTGAGCCCCTTCTGTTCGCCACCAGAAATAGATTCGACCCTTTTTTTTTATTTTTCTTTTTTTTATAATTGAGTTCGATCTTCTGCTTTAAGATTAGAGAGAGGGGCAGGGATAAGATATACGTTTGGGATGGCTTCTTTAGTACGAGTATTTGTTTTAATTTTTTATTATATTATAAAGCTTCCAAAATGCCCCGTTAATTGCCATTTAAAATTTTGAACTCCTATTAAAGAGTGCCACTAAGCATATTTAAGGTTTTACCCACATTCCGAGCACAATGGAACGTGTTCCGGAAGCTAATTCAATCATATGCGCGAGTTACAGAAGAAAACAATCAATTTTAAATTAAATCGATTAAATAGTTTCTAAGCGTTTTGAGCTGGCAGGGTCAAACCACAACTCCGATTATTACGAAAATTGAAATTCGATAATAACTAAGTATTACGGATCCAATTGAACTAGTTTCATCAAATTCTGAGACTGTGCCTCAGAAGGCTATTTTTAAATATCGATTTAAACGATAAAATTTTCCATACTTAACAAAACATTTCCAAATTCAATTTCAACACTTTCACTACCTTCAGTGCTATCAATATAAATTTTATAAGCCTTCAAATTATTTTTAATAGGCTTAAACCTGAAAATTCAATAATTCTCCCAATTTCAGTTCGTTAAATCCAATAACTCAATTGCTGAATAATAATAATATTTGAATTCAAGTTGAAAATTAACTTTTAAATATTTAAAATCGATTAATTATTCCATTTTAAATTGTTAAAAATTCCGCGTCGTCACATTCCTCCCCCCTTAAAAGAATTTCGTCCCCGAAATTACTAATTAGGGAGAATGGTCCAATATCCGTTTACTTTTTCCAAACCCACAATTCAACATCCTACCAGCTATCTTTATTAAAGACCCACTATCACCTCAATCAACTTGCCAAAACCTCTATAGTTTCCAACAATATTATTTACTCCACTTATTTAAATTTAAATTTTAAATTTTAAATTTAAATTATCCCAACTTTCCCAAAACATTTCTCTCTAAATTTCCGAAATTTTTTGCCAGCGTCTCCTTTGCGCGGCTAGCTCGGTACAACTACAAAATGCCTCTACGGGCTCTTTAATTCCAAAAAGAAAACAGAAAACCAAGTGGCTAGATCAAAAACCCAATCCAATTTCATACAGAAATTTAAATACATACCTTTAGTCGGGCAATTCAAATTTATCTTCTGATATCAAATCCAATTTTCTTTTTCTCTTTATAATACCTACATAACCTACTTAGCAATAATCTCCAATCATATCCCTTTAAAATCATTTCTACATTTCCTTATAGAAGTTTCATATCTATTTCAAATTAGTTTTCCCATTCCCATATGAATTCAATTTGTTTCACTACTGAGTATTAAATTTTATCTTTCATTTATAACTGATTCAGATTAGTTTAATCTACAAATTTACTTTAATTCCCAATTTGAAATCGTTTTGTCGTTAACAAATTTTTTTAAAAAAAAATTTTAAAAATTTTCTAGCTCCCAAAATTTTCAAATTTTTTTGGCAGAGTCTCCTTTGTACGGAGGAGCTTTTGCAATTTGACAAGAGATATAAATATATATACATCGACTCACACGGTCGGAAAAAGCAAAAACAGTTCATATTTCCTATTTTTATTGCGTAGGCGTACCTTTATTTAGCATTTTAAGCAAGCAGCTTATTTATTTTAGCATTTACCGCATCCAAATCCAGCAAAACGGCCTCTAGGTACCCGTACTTACTCAATTTAAACATATAAGCACTATATATATGAAGTTTATAACATTTCTCTTACTAAAACCACTATAACACTTCAATTCTAAAAGAAATGCATTCGAAATAACTTCCACTAGCAATTTATATGTTTTCAAACCTAATTCAATTACTTTCAACCAATTTATATACCATTTCCTTCGATTTTAATGGTTTGCAACCCAATTTCTTACATTCAATTGATTTTTAATCCAAACAAGCTCATATTCACTTCAAATGATTCAAACTCAATTTTATTTAATCTCTATCAACTCATAGAATTTTAATTACTTTTGTTTACGCCAAACGACAACTAATTTTATGCAATTTCGACGATACTCGCTTAATAAAGTATCTATTTTAATTTATAACTACGTCAAATTAATTTCAACTCATCCTGTATTTAATTCCGTTTCATTTCTAATTTATTCACCAACCATACATTTGCATTTCATTTCATTTCCACATCATTTCCATTTTAAAACTATTCCAGTGAGCTTGACAACATTCAATACTTATAAATTAATAACCATTTCCAAATTAATTTAACCTAGATTTTTATTATCATTCACTTTTGCTCGAAGCCAAACTTCTATTAATTTTAAACTTACGTTAATTTACTTCTACCATTTCTATTATAGTTCACTTCCATTTCATTCGACAACACTTCCATTATATCTAATTTACTTGCAAATTTCGTTAAATACTATTCATATCACACTTGAATTTTATTTATAATTCAAACCATCACTATTTCGATCGAACTCTATTTTATTTTTATTTTTACAACATCTCTTCTTATTTAATTCATTATCAAATCCAAGTCGAATTCTATTTATGATTCGAATTCATTTTCAAACTCCATTATTAACTTACAATCCATTGTATTCAACCGAGTTAAATTTTATTGACATACTTTATCAAATAATTATTTAGTTAATTAGTTTACAATTTTTGATTTAATATTCGATTTTTATTACAAAAAAATCACTTTATTAAATTTTCCCTGAATTCAATTTTTTTTTCATAATTCCAGTTTGAATTTTCCTTGATTTTCTAAAATTCTAACACTTTATTTAATGTAAATTCCAAATCTAAATTCTAGAAATTCCTAATCTAAATTGTAGGAATTCTAGAAATTCCTAATCTAAATTCTAGAAATTTTCCAAAATTCCTAATCTAAATTCTAACATTTATTTTAAAATTTTAGAAATGCTTTTAAATTCAGATAATACTATTAAAATAGCTTTTATAAAAAAAATACTTCTTATAACTCGATGTCTCAACCAGTCCATCCTTGTTCTCACAGAAATTCGGTCATACATTGATCAGGCGTAGGACTGAAAATCTATAAGTACTTAGTAAACCCGTTTTCAACATCCAGTGAAAATACTTGAAAAATAATTTTATTGGAAATATAGAAAACAGTTTTTGAAAATAGAGAAAATATCTTTATGAGAATGCTCTAGAAATCATCACTCGCATCCATGGTCGCAGTTACATCCTGGGTTACATTTCCATCATAGTAAAAGTCCATGTAACTGCAGGCACTCCGCGCACCTCGATTATGCCATGGAACCCACAACAGATCGCAGTTACATTCCAGGATTATGTTGCCATCGCAGCAAAAGTCCATGTAACAGTAGGCACCCCATGCCCCTCGATTACGCCATGGAACCCACAACAGATCGCAGTTACATTCCAGGGTTACGTTGCCATCGCAGCAAAAGTCCATGTAACTGTTGGCTCTCAGCGGCACACACGATTTTCGCTGTCAAAATGAAACTTCTCCACTCCTACATAGGTCGCAGTCTGCCGATGTAAAATCAAACGCAGACAGTGAGCTCTCGGCGGCACACACGACTTTCGCTATGTTACCATGTGTCGCAGTCTACCGATATAAAATCAAACGTAGACCATGGGCTCTCAGCGGCACATAAGACTTTCGCTATGGTATACTTTACTCGTAATCCTCAGGAACTAGTTTTGTCCGGACTCCTCACAGGATCAACTTTAGAACCCCCCTTGGGGCTCTAGGCAGCACCACCCGATGGTACTCCTAAGAAGTTCATTTCAAGGGAGCGTCTTTTCCCCAGAGCCACTATCAAAACACTTTGTACTATACACATATAGTATCTTTCAAATCATACACCTAGTATGATCTCATACAAAGCTCCTTTACACAAAATCGATTATCCCAAAATCGATAATTCTCCAACTAGGCTTTCTAAATTCTCATATTGATTTTAGCCAAAAATCAAAATCCTTTCCAAATCCAAAGGATCCCAAAACCTTTTTTCCAAAATCCTCATAAGATCCTTTATATATATATATATATATATATATATATATATATATATATATATATACACACACAAAATCCTTGATAAAATCTTTAGATTATTTTAAACTTGTATAAAACTCCTTTTATACTTCAAAACACCTTCAAAATCCTTTTCTTCCGTCAATAGATACTACAAGGGGAGATTTATCTTGTATAACAAAGTTATATAACTTTGTTGATTCAAAATCAAATATTCAAATTTGATTACTCTTTTTAATATCAATTTCATTCAAATCTGTACGATGTACACTTATCATCCGTACGCTATACCAATCTAATCGCTCACTCGATAACACAATTTCACTTCCGAACTAGTATCGTCCACCCGACTTCCCAGTGCGGACTCAGATCTGGTTTCTTGATCAGAAACCGTCATTCTCCTTGCATAGCTATAACTATGATAGAGAATATCCAGAACCAATCAACAATCCATATCCATGTTCGCCGTCGAAAATCGAGTGAAAAATCCCAACTCGGATCGATAAACTATCTCGAAATTCCGTGCTGGAATCTGGATCAAATGACTATGCGAATAGAATAATATACGTACTTCCTACGTATTTATCTTCATTGATTATTATCTAAATCAATTTCCTTTCTATTCACGTTCACTTAAATTTTCACTCACTTATTCACATTTTCCTTAATCCCCATTTGGATTATCACTTCAATCCTTATCTCAGTTAGGTATTTAATCAATAACAGCTTGAACTCCGACCAAATTATATTCAGAAAATATCTTGAAAATTTTAAAAATAGATAAGTAGTTGAAAAATAATTATTAGTTTGCAAAATGGCTGTAAAATAGTAAAATAGTTGAGAAATAGTGAAATAAATATAGAAATTTTAGATAATTGCAAAATAGTTGTAAAATTGTAATTAATTTGTGAAATAGTTGAAAATAGTAATTCGTTATAAAACAATTGCAGAATAGTTAAATAACTCCAAAAGTAATTATAAAATAAGAATAAGATAGTTTCGTGTTTAATAAGAAAGGTTGTATATATAATAAATAACTTGGAAAAATAGATTTATACTAAAACAATTTATTTAAAATAGTCTAGAGTCAAACTGTTCAATTCTCACTCTCCATTCTCATCAATTCAATTTAAATTTCCACTTCCATTTTAAATTGACCCAATCCCAATTTAAATAACTCCAATTTCCATTGGACTTGATTTATTCCCAATTCAAGTTGAATTAATTCTCAATTTCTTTCCAACTTCAAATCAAATTCCATTTGATTCTTACTAACTCAACTTTATTTACAGTTCCAAATTATTCAAATAAATTTGGACTAATTTCAAATTTAATCCACTTCAATTTCAAATCATTTCAATTCCTGCTTCAATTAATCCCAATTCCCATTCAAAATATTAAACCTTCACATTAATAACCTTTCCACTTAAGTTTAATCCTTACCTGGAAATCTATAATAATCGGTCTGACTCGAGCATTACACAAAAGTAACACCCGGGTCAAGCTGGAAACCAACGTGAGTAAACCCATTTAACATGGAATACAAGCATACAACTTATATAAAATCCGGGGTAACTCATTTCAATTCACAAAGCCACAATTTATTATAGACATCACCTATTCCACACATAAGTTTCCTAAGTACCAAAATGTGACGCCCCACCTCTATACCCACGCTAGCCAAGAACACTACGGAGTAATTCTATCAACTAGCACGGAGAATAAGGCTGTTGAGGAGCGACCATCCATATAATTTCTTTGGCGAGCACCGATATGCCAGATAAAAATATAACTTTTCATCACAAGAGGAAATCCGACATACCGACACAAACTCAAAGCTATTACACAGTGGCTATAGTAATCTTTGGAAACAAATATAGAAATAAGCATAACACAAATCATTCACAGATAATTCATATCACAAAGGCGGAAGAAGATATGAATATATAATTAACACATGAAAGTGTATATCAGAGTAGTGGTCAAAAAGATCCACCATAATACAAAAGAATAGCAACACGTGCTATACAAAAGAATACATCTATGAGTCCATATCTCAAGTGTATACAACAAAATAAACTACTAATCTAAGTAGTTAGCCAAAAGATCATATGATAACCCCAGAAGAGAAGTCAAGCAGAAGCACCTGTAACATCTCGGTCTGACCCGAGTATTATTTAAGAAGAAAATAATAAACTGATCAGTCTAGCTATAAATATCAGAAGAAATGATATAGAATAAGAGATATGACTAAATGTATAATAATCACAATGCCAAGCTGTGATAAATAACTAATTGAAAAATCAATAAGAGATTAATCAATATCGCAAAGATCTTCTCAAAGATAAAAAGGAAGGTCATACTCCTAATTTCATTCACCAAGCCACAATAAATGACATATATATCCATGCCAATCGTAAAAGTTGGTGAAACATAAATTCCAGAAATCAACACACGAAATCCAGAAATCACAATAAAAGGATGGCTAATCCCATAAACTGGACATCGACACACCTAGAAAGACATGCCCCATGCACAGTCGAACATCGACGCACCTAGAAAGATACGCCCTATGCTCTAGCATCGACGCACCTAAAAAGATACGCCCCATGCACAAATAAACATCGATGCACCTAGAAAGATACATCCCATGCATAAATAAACATCGATGCACCTAGAAAGATACACCCCATGCAAAGTCGAACATCGACGCACCTAGAAAGACACGCCCCATGCATAGACGAACATCGACGCACCTAGAAAGATACGCCCCATGTCCCGACTTATTAAGCCGATTGCTCCACGAAGTAAACAAACATCGATGCACCTAAAGAGATACACCTCATGCATAATAAACATCGACACACCTAGAAAGGTACGACCCATGTGTAAACAAACATCGACGCACCTAGATAGGTACGACCCATGAAAGAAATGAGATGAATCTCAATATAATGAGGAACGGTCCTCCACATAGACAAAGAGACATCGCACATTGCTAGTCTAAACCATAAAATGATCGTCATGATCAAAAAGAAGTGTCAATTACAGTAAGCTAGTAAATATATGAGCTTAGCTTCATGTCCCATAACCACTAGCTTAACTTAAATATTTACGAGCAAATTGTAGATCTCCACTAGAAAATTGTCACAAAAGATTCAATCGAACAAGTCTAGGAATTAACCGACAAAGTAAACGCAAGCGTTTCATACCACTTGTTTTACTAAGTCGTTTAATTAGATTTCTCATACGAGTGAGGTAAAGGCTTGTATATACTAATAGATTGGAAAACGGTTTAAGAAACGAGTTTGTAATAAAATAGTGTTGAAATCGTTTTGATGAAAGAATTTTGATATTTACTACAAGTATTGAAACCTTTATATTTTTAAAGTGACAAATCACAAAGAAGATTGTAGGAACAATCAATCACTAAGGTTCACATTCGAAGACGTGAATAAAATCCAAAGAAATCGATACCGAATCCATCAAAATGGACATTCCCAAAAATCACGAAGAAAATGTCATCAAAGTCGATAATAAGTGATAATAACAAAAGGGAATCAACGCGAATCGATTAACATTGGAAATTCAATCCAAAAAGGCAAAATGGACTCAAACAGCAGGTTCAGTCGACTGAACAGAGTTTTCAGTCGACTGACCCTGTACCTGGAAATTTTCTAGGTTCAGGAAACTTTTTGTTTCCAGGTTCAGTCGACTGAACAGAGGATTCTGTCGACTGAATCATGCCTGGAAACTTTCGGGTTCCAGGTTCAGTCGACTGAACAGACTTTTCAATCGACTGAATCTTGCCTGGGCTGTTTTTCAGCCTATCCAAATGAAGAGAAAACTCTTCCAAAATGCAACCGGACGAACATTGGCTCTAAGGGTTTATGCCAATCGGCAACCCGGCCCTATATGCTCCTCGATGCATCACCAAAAGCATGATCAAACATCCATAAAAGGATTTCACACAAATTTGACCCAAAAACCCAAAAATTGGAATATTCACAAAACCAATCCAAATCAAGAGCAAATGCACATGAAGAAGTGTTAGGAATTCATACCCAACAACCAAAGGTAATTATAGTCATAGATGTGAGTTAAAAATCTCACCTTTGAACCCAAAAACAATGAATGGGAAGCTTGAAGACAAGGGAAGATCAACCACACTTCAATCTCAACACTAGAAGCTTGAATCTAAGCTCAAAAGAAGAACATTCCCTAAGTTAGGTTTATGAAATTTCTGAAATTGAATGGAGATAGAGTTAGAGAAGAAGTAGGAGATGCTTACCAATGGGTTCTCTTGAATTTGGAGCTAGAAATTGATTTGCAAATGGAAACTAGGGTTTTGGATTTCTATTTCCCATTCTCTTCCACCATTAATCTCTTTAGAACTGAAAGTAGAGGAAGAGAGAGTGAATGAAGAGGGGGTTTCAGTTTGAGGTATTAAGTTAGAACAATGGGCTGAACCCAACCTAAACCCAAAGCCCTAAGTGAAAAGTAGCAAAATTCTACTATCTCCAAACATATCGAAGTTTATACTCAAAAAGGTCGCAAACGTCATTTTGAACTCAATGGGGGTGGTCCCGAGTCCCAATTTGACCGTTTGCAAAAAGTAGCTTTTCGGACCAAAATCCGACGAACGATAAAATATTTAAATAAAATATTTAAATATAAAATCGATAAATATGCGGGTTGTTACAGACTCCCCTCCTTAAAGAAATTGCGTCCTCACAATACTTAAGAAGAAAATAAAGAGTAACAACCATAAAAGCATATCAACACAAAAGAAAATTGAAATAAGAAGTTCACAATAAAGAGCACGAAAGAGTTAACACGAACGGGATGGCTCGATGAATTCTATAGATTCCCAAGAGTAATCCCTAGGATTTGAGAACCATTGAACTCTCACAAGAAAAACATCTTTATTCCGAAGGCGCTCAACCCCCGAAGCAATGATGCGAATTGGATGTTGCTCATAAATCAAATCTGGTGAAACTTCAATTTCTACAATATCACCGGGCACAAGAATAAAAATAGGAAACCTAAAAGCATTTCCATGGTTAAAAGACGTAGAAAACGTCAAGAATAGCAGAAAATTGAGCCAGTGCAACGACGTAGTACAGAAACAGTACGCCTAATGAACCAAAGCCCGAATAATTTCGGAACACCGACGTAGTACAAAAACGGTACGTCCAATGAACTGATAAACCGGAACAACGATGCAGTAAAATAATGGTACATCCATTGATCTAGATAAGACGGAACATCGATGTAGTATAATAACAATACCCCCAATGAACCGAACACCATAAAAGAACATCGGGCGCTAGTCCATAAAAGAGATGAGATGAAACTCAATAAAACGAAGTACATCAAAACGCCCGATGAACTTGATAAAAAGAAAATTCCATTCCGACAACATCAAAGAATCAACATCTAGTTGCCTATGACAAAGCGCGTTGGCAACACGATTTCCCTTTCGGGAATAAAAGAATACCAAGATCATAAGATGCCAGGAACTCAAGCCAACATGAAGTTCCTTATGAGAAAATAAATATTCCAAAGATTTATGATCAGGGTAGAGAACAAATTTCTCATCCAAATATGATGATGCCAAATTCCAAAAGTAAAAACAATAGCCGCGAGCACTAGATTGACCGGCGCTGGTACGGCCTGGTCTAACCATTTCTCTTCTTTAAGAAAGAAAGAAAGAAGAGGGAAAAGTCATTCTCAAAATAAATATCAAGCAATCTTTATAGATAAAACAAGGAATCATAAAAGAAAGTAGGATAAATCGGTACGAAGACTCGAATTAAATCCTAAAGCACGACTCCTAAGATGGACTTAGGACGATGATCCTTGTTATAATATTTCATATTGTTCCGAAGTTTGGCTTTGATACCAAGCTGTGACGCCGCACCTCTATACCCACGCTAGCCAAGAACACTACGGAGTAATGCTGTCAACTAGCACGGAGAATAAGGCTGTTAAGGAGCGACCATCTGTATAATTTCTTTGGGCGAGCACCGATATGCCAGATAAAAATATAACTTTTCATCACAAGAGGAAATCCGACATACCGACACAAACTCAAAGCTATTACACAGTGGCTATAGTAATCTTCGGAAACAAATATAGAAATAAGCATAACACAAATCATTCACAGATAATTCACATCACAAAGGCGGAAGAAGATATGAATATATAATTAACACATGAAAGTGTATATCAGAGTAGTGGTCAAAAAGATCCACCATAATACAAAAGAATAGCAACACGTGCTATACAAAAGAATACATCTATGAGTCCATATCTCAAGTGTATACAACAAAATAAACTACTAATCTAAGTAGTTAGCCAAAAGATCATATGATAACCCCAGAAGAGAAGTCAAGCAGAAGAACCTATAACATCTCGGTCTGACCATAGTATTATTTAAGAAGAAAATAATAAACGGATAAGTCTAGCTATAAATATCAGAAGAAATGATATAGAATAAGAGATATGACTAAATGTATAATAATCACAATGCCAAGCTGTGATAAATAACTAACTGAAAAATCAATAAGAGATTAATCAATATCGCAAAGATCTTCTCAAAGATAAAAAGGAAGGTCATACTCCTAATTTCATTCACCAAGCCACAATAAATGACATATATATCCATGCCAATCGTAAAAGTTGGTGAAACATAAATTCCAGAAATCAACACACGAAATCCAGAAATCATAATAGAAGGATGGCCAATCCCATAAACTGGACATCGACACACCTAGAAAGACATGCCCCATGCACAGTCGAACATCGACGCACCAAGAAAGATGCGCCCCATGCTATAACATCGACGCACCTAAAAAGATACGCCCCATGAACAAATCAACATCGATGCACCTAGAAAGATACATCCCATGCATAAATAAACATCGATGCACCTAGAAAGATACACCCCATGCAAAGTCGAACATCGGCGCACCTAGAAAGACACGCCCCATGCATAGACGAACATCGACGCACCTAGAAAGATACGCCCCATGTCCCGACTTATTGAGCCGATTGCTCCACGAAGTAAACAAACATCGATGCACCTAAAGAGGTACACCCCATGCATAATAAACATCGACGCACCTAGAAAGGTACGACCCATGTGTAAACAAACATCGACGCACCTAGATAGGTACGACCCATGAAAGAAATGAGACGAAGCTCAATAAAATGAGGAACGGTCCTCCACATAGACAAAGAGACATCACACATTGCTAGTCTAAACCATAAAATGGTCGTCATGATCAAAGAGAAGTGTCAATTACAGTAAGCTAGTAAATATATGAGCTTAGCTTCATGTCCCATAACCACTAGCTTAACTTAAATATTTACGAGCAAATTGTAGATCTCCACTAGAAAATTGTCACAAAAGATTCAATCGAACAAGTCCAAGAATTAACCGACGAAGTAAACGCAAGCGTTTCATACCACTTGTTTTACTAAGTCGTTTAATTAGATTTCTCATACGAGTGAGGTAAAGGCTTGTATATACTAATAGATTGGAAAACGGTTTAAGAAACGAGTTTGTAATAAAATAGTGTTGAAATCGTTTTGACGAAAGAATTTTGATATTTACTACTAGTATTGAAACCTTTATATTTTTAAAGTGACAAATCACAAAGAAGATTGTAGGAACAATCAATCACTAAGGTTCACATTCGAAGACGTGAATAAAATCCAAAGAAATCGATACCGAATCCATCAAAATGGACATTCCCAAAAATCACGAAGAAAATGTCATCAAAGTCGATAATAAGTGATAATAACAAAAGGGAATCAACACGAATCGATTAACATTGGAAATTCAATCCAAAAAGGCAAAATGGACTCAAACAGCAGGTTCAGTCGACTGAACAGAGTTTTCAGTCGACTGACCCTGTACCTGGAAATTTTCTAGGTTCAGGAAACTTTTTGTTTCCAGGTTCAGTCGACTGAACAGAGGATTCAGTCGACTATATCATGCCTGGAAACTTTCAGGTTCCAGGTTCAGTCGACTGAATCTTGCCTGGGCTGTTTTTCAGCCTATCCAAATGAAGAGAAAACTCTTCCAAAATGCAACCGGACGAACATTGGCTCTAAGGGTTTATGCCAATCGGCAACCCGGCCCTATATGCTCCTCGATGCATCACCAAAAGCATGATCAAACATCCATAAAAGGATTTCACACAAATTTGACCTAAAAACCCAAAAATTGGAATATTCACAAAACCAATCCAAATCAAGAGCAAATGCACATGAAGAAGTGTTAGGAATTCATACCCAACAACCAAAGATAATTATAGTCATAAATGTGAGATAAAAATCTCACATTTGAACCCAAAAACAATGAATGAGAAGCTTGAAGTCAAGGGAAGATCAACCACACTTCAATCTCAACACTAGAAGCTTGAATCTAAGCTCAAAAGAAGAACATTCCCTAAGTTAGGTTTAGGAAATTTCTTAAATTGAATGGAGATAGAGTTAGAGAAGAAGAAGGAGATGCTTACCAATAGGTTCTCTTGAATTTGGAGCTAGAAATTGATTTGCAAATGGAAACTAAGGTTTTGGATTTCTATTTCCCATTCTCTTCCACCATTAATCTCTTTAGAACTGAAAGTAGAGGAAGAGGGAGTGACTGAAGAGGGGGTTTCAGTTTGGGGTATTAAGTTAGAACATTGGGCTGAACCCAACCTAAACCCAAAGCCCTAAGTGAAAAGTAGCAAAATTCTACTATCTCCAAACATATCGAAGTTTATACTCAAAAAGGTCGCAAACATCATTTTGAGCTCAATGGGGGTGGTCCCGAGTCCCAATTCGACCGTTTGCAAAAAGTAGCTTTTCGGACTAAAATCCGACGAACGATAAAATATTTAAATAAAATATTTAAATATAAAATCGATAAATATGCGGGTTGTTACACAAAATTTAGATCAAATAGTCCGATTCACTTAAATCATTTCATCCCAACTATTAATTTCACATAATAATTTATAAGAATTCGAAGTGGATTCGAGTATTTCCCATTACCTGATCCCGACCTCTTCGAGTCTCATGTCATCCTAACCCAAGTTATCCAAATGAAATACACAACATTTCATATAAGAGATATCAACTCATTCAAAGCATTCAATACCATTCAATCATTCATAAGCAAAGCTTAATCACATACAAATTTAATTTAATTAATCCTGATTGAATTACTAACCTCAACCACTTAGATTTCTTCATTTAACATCAATTAATTTCCAATAAATTAATCAATCATCTCTTCATTATTTATCTTAATTAATCACCCTGGATTAATTATCCATCAATTACATTCAAGTAATTAACTTTAATTAATTTCACAATATTAATTCTTCTTAACCCAAAGTCAATAAGTAATCTTAATTACTTCATGAATTAATTTAAACTACAATTAATTACATTAATCCTTGATTTCTTATATTAATTAATTTTCCATAAGTCACTTATTATTGATTAATTAATCAATCATTAATTACATCACTAATTATATGAACTAAGGATTTCCAATTATATTTTAATTTATCCTAATCAACATTTAATTACATTAATTAAAACGCAGTACTAATCATTTCCGATTAATCCTAAACTGAAATTAACAAACTTTTAATTTACTTCATTAAATAAATCAATTACTCCTTAATTAACCATCTTAATTAATCTCTTGATTAATTTCACATAGTAATTATATTTTATTAATTACATTAGTAATTATCTATCAAACCATCCATTGATTATCCTAAATTAATTCAGCTTAATTAATTAACTCAAACCTTAATTAATTAATTCAAACCCTTAATTACTAAATTAATCAACCCAAATCATTAATTAATTGAATTAATTAACTATCCATTTTAATTACCCCACTATTTAAATGAATCACAATTTATTAAGCCCTTATTAACTTTAGAATGAAAATATTTTCTTATTTATGTTTTAAGTTTAAACTATTTTAAACCCCGAATACTTCGAGTCAAACAACAATTAACCCGAGAACCAACCAAAACTAAAATCACCAGATCATCAGTACACATCCAAATAATTCGATCATTCATCCAATTATTTAAATTTAACCATTTAAATTTAAATAAAAATCCAATAGAGTGAGATTTACTCACCTTTGATTTTTATTAGCACTCCATTTCCATCACGCCTTGTTTCTTCACATTTTTTAGACCTTGAACAACATTGTATGATTCATTAATACTTGAATTAACTCAAATCAATTTCCAAATGATAATTTACTTGGCAAATGATTTAATCTGAACCAATGATTAAATTTTTTATGAATAATTAAATTTCAAACTAATTTCCTTTAAAAATCTCCCAGTGTCCAAAATAAATTTCAAACAATATATTACCTTAAAATTAAACTAGTAAATAAAATATGTATGTATAAATATATTTCTCTTATTTCCAAAATAAATTATATAGGTTTAAAAATCCATTTTTTATTATTACATACTGCAATATACATATTCTAACATTAAACCAATAACTATACAAACTCCTCAAACAAAAAAATCCATTTTCAAAACCTCATCTCTACATATATTTGTTGTTTTAAAATAAAATGTATGTGAATATATCTATTTAATCAAAACAGAATTATTTCACACTTTTTTGTAATCATCATATTTTTTTCTACTTCCTGTAAATATCAAACGCTGTGTTGTATATATTTTCCACTTCAGTAAAAAAAATTCTTCTTTGTATAAACACACACACATATATATTATTAGATTTAAATTAAAATAAAAAAAACCCTATACCTCCAAGTTCTTGACTCCCCCAGGCGATAGCACCACACCAACCTCATGCCGCGCACAAACCATGGCGACTCGAACCCACCCAGAGCTGTCGTGCATCCAAATCGAACGAGCACGAGACAACCTAGCCCTAGCCACTGACTGATCGCATGCGACGACACACGGCTTCGAGCCTCGAACGAGCATTACCCAGATCGAAGTCGAAACTCCCAGAATTGTGAGCCCTAAAATCCAACCGTACTCGAGTCGAACTCGATTTCGTGCCTCCTCGAATATGAGCCCCTTCTGTTCGCCAACGGAAATCGATTCGACCCCTTTTTTTTCTTTTTCTTTTTTAATTAAGTTCGATCTTCTACTTTAAGATTAGAGAGAGAGGTAGGGATAAGATATAGGTTTGGGATGGCTTCTCTAGTATGAGTATTTGTTTTAATTTTTTATTATATTATAACGCTTTCAAAATTCCCCGTTAATTGCCATTTAAAATTTTGAACTCCTCTTAAGGAGTGCCGTTAGGCGTTTGTAAGGTTTCACCCGCATTCTGAACACAATGGAACGTGTTTCGGAAGCTAATTCAATCATATGCGCGGGTTACAGAAGAAAACGATCAATTTTAAATTAAATCGATTAAATAGCTTCTAAGCGTTTTGAGCTGTCAGGGTCAAACGACAACTCCGATTATTATGAAAATTGAAATCCGATAATAACTAACTATTACGGATCCAATGGAACTGGTTTTGTCAAATTCCGAGACTATACCTTGGAAGTCTATTTTTAAATATCGATTTAAACGATAAAATTTTCAATACTTAACTAAACATTTCCAAATTCAATTTCAATACTTTCACTACCTTCAGTGCCATTAATATAAATTTTATAAGCCTTCAAATTATTTTTAACATGCTTAAACCTGAAAATTCAATAATTCACCCAATTTCAGTTCGTTAAATCTAATAACTCAATTGCTGAATAATAATAATAATAATTGAATTCAAGTTGAAAATAAACTTTTAAATATTTAAATCAATTAATTATTCCATTTTAAATTGTTAAAAATTCCGGGTCGTCACAACAGCATACAATGCACATCGAAATATATACCAAGAACGTGTGATAGGTCTTATCGTCTAGCTCGTCACCTGAGATCCGTAGCATCCTATCCTGAATTTGTAATACTCGGTCTGACCCGAGCATTGAAATAAAACAACACCCGTGTCAGTCTGGAACACCAGCGTGAGAAAACACACTCAGATTGAATTGTTAAAGTTCAAAAATCCTTTTGAAAATCAAGGTATCTCATAAGACCACGCCACAAATAAACACAACGGGATTTTTCCTTACGATAACCAAAACATTTCATATCAAAATCCTATAATATTGTAATAGTGTCTAAATACAAATACTTATTCAAATAGCTGAAATTGTTGCATTAAATAAATTCCAGCAATACTAGGCTCTACAATCAAAACTGTAAAGGCACGTATTGGAGAATGGATTCCAACTGAATGACTAGGCACTGGGGTACCACTAGTCACGGTACTTGTCTAGAAACACCGTATCGTGGACTACTCCGCGATCATATGCTACACAAGACAAGACTATTCCTAACCTGAATAGGTCGAATATGTTATTTCCCAAGATGTTCTCACCATTCTCTAAGCTCCCTTCACAAATAGTGATAATATCCGAGGTAATCTAGAAAGATGATAGACATACACCACTTGTTTGTGATCCACTTAGCCTTGCTGCATCTTTCTTGATTTTCAGTCATTCCCAATTGACGAGGCACGAGGCTAAGCATTACCTTTTTAGTAAATTCACTTAGAATGATCATTTTCGTCCAATGACAATGTACCGACAACATTCATCCATACAAGTCCATTCCCGGTCCGAGCGGAACCGAAGGTACTATTCCTACTACATCCATTTTGGAATCACCCTGGCGATTAGTTGCGATTAGCGCTTGAACTTCATTGCTCCATCTTCGACTCCATGGCCTTGTCTTCATTATGAAAACGTACTCATTGGATCGAAGTGGTTTTCGGATCACAAGTCCGATTCCGGTCTCTTCGAAACAACGTTCGATATTTCCGATAAACTTAACCCCGGTTCTTTAAGAAATAAAAAGTTGAAAATAAGATCAAATATCACCTCCTAACCGTTAGTGGATAGATTTCCTTATAAACGTCTTAGAAGAATGAATGAGTTTATACGTACAGTATGACACCTCAAACGGTAACCGTATCATATAATTTCTGTACTCTTCTAAATATTTTCAAAGTTATATTTGGGTATAGATTCGATAGTCGGTCATTTAACTATCAAATAAACAATCATTCAACCAAATATTTCATTTCTACTAAAAAACACCAAGTCTTATTTAATTTAGATTTTAAATAAATTAAATCACTTTATCCAAAAATATACACTTAAATTTTTTAAAATAAAGCTACTTAAACCACTTTATTCAAAATAATACTTACGAAATTCGATAATAATTCTCCAAGTAAAACTTTAGCTAAAAAATATTTTTAAAATAAAGCTATTATATAAAATATTAATATTGAATAGTTGACTTTTTTTAAAAAATAAAATAATAATACTGATTGAACCTTTAATAATAATTAACTACTATAACTAAAATAATATTTACCTTAAAAAAATTAAAAAAATTAAATAATAAATTTTTCAAAAAAAAAACGTTCTTTTGAAACACCTTTAAACTTTCTAATTAATACTTAAAACTCTTTCTTTGAAAATATACTTAACTTCTCAGAAAATACATTTCTCACATCAATATAGCCCATCTAATCATTTATAAATCCCTCTCGATTTACTTCCAGTTTTAAATTACGTTTTAATCCAGTAAATTCCCTTTCTCACGTTTTCTAAAAATAAAACCACTTGTTATTTTTGAAAACGATTTACCCATCTCCTCGTAAATTTCCATCGTGAATTTATAATTTCAAATTAATTTACTTTAATTTATTTATAAATCTCGTTTAAAAATCCCATAGTCTTATTTCTCCTTTAACACAATTTCACAACATTTAATCGATTCTAAATTGATTTCAGAATTAAATTCTATTTTTAAATTAATTTTCCATTATTGTCCAAATCCCACAAGTTTCAAATGTTACTTCCCTTGATGGTTTTAACTTATTTAAATTTGAAACATCAATTTCATATTTTTATTTTAAAATTTCCCTTTTTATTTTCTTTTATAAATTCAATATTCATATTTTTGATATTTTAAAATGCCAAAATATGTCCAGCAATACCATAGCATCCAATAACTTCAATTTGCAATATTATTTACAGAGGATCATACATTTTTCTCAAAAAAACTTTAATTACCAATATAATCTATCATAGGTTTATCAAATAAATCGTATAACTGGATATAAAATATTTTCAACATTTTGAGGAATCCCATTGGATCTCTCCAACCTATTTTCCTGCATCCACGGATGTTGAAACAATATAAAGATACAAATCCCACTTCGAGGGGGATATCGCGGTATGTAGGGTCATCTGCTATTATGCGGGGCATATAGGGTCTCATCAGATATAATGCGGGAATATCAATCACTCTAATATATACACACACACGCACACTCTACATCTAGACTGATAATAATTATCACATTCAATCAATCGACCAATAATTAATTTTAAGTACTTAAATTAACGAGTAATCCAATTTGAGTGAGATTAACTCACCTTGATTCTTAATTGCAATCCATCCCAATTTTAATCCCATCCCGCACATTTCCAGCTACAAATTTAAACGGTTGATCTCATTTTTGCTTTAAACCTTGTACGAATAAATTATACGATATATATATATGGCTTTGACTTTTGTTTAAATGTCACTACTTTTAAATTTCAGACTTATTTATGTACCCCTCACAATAACAGAACTAATTAACACTTTTTTTTAAGCTAGAGATAGTTAAATCTAAATCTAAAAATTAATTTAATTTTAAACTTTAAAAATTCATACCCAAGAAACAAGCTCGGCCCAGAAAGCTTCTTCCCCAAATTTTTGCATTCGAACTCCCCGCTGCTTCCACTCTACACTGGCACGCCTTTCGGACCTACTGGTGACCTATGTCGCCATCACAAGCATCCCCCCTCGACATTCCCTATATGTCGATGCCCCTAAACCTAGCTCGATGCTTCGGTTCGGACGACATCCCCAATATCACTCCGCTTTCCACCTCCGCAACCCACCTCATGTGATCGCCGACCAACTGCTCCTACATCCCCACTTTGCTCGAATCGAATCGTTTGACTCTGGTCTCGGCTACACCGCTGTCGAACCAAGCTGCGACTCAATTTGAACACCAAACCAATGCCGTACTTCCCGAAACAAAATCGCAACGTCCCAAGGCATCTCTATAAATCACGAGATCGACAGCCCCTATCCTTCGAATCGATGCTCCAATCATTGTCGCGATGATACGTTGAATGCTTTTGATTTGGATGAAAAAGAATGGAAGAGGGAGATGAAATTTCGACTTTAGTTCGTTCGACATTTTAATTTTTTTCTTTTCTCAACTATTTTTCATCTTTTGATTTGAATTGTTGCGTTTAAAAAGGGAAATGGGGGAAAAGACGTTTGCGTGAAAAATATTTTTGCGTGTTGGCCGAGGTATTATACAGTGATGTGAAGGGAAATGAAAAGGGTCCGATGTGTTCAAAATGTAAATTAAAATAAACATATATGTATTCAAATGAAAATCATCTCGAATCCGCATAATAAAATCTCGACCTCCTATCGAGGTGTACCGCTAGGCGTTTATAATGTTATACCCCCATTCCGAATGCAATGGAAAAGGTTTCGGGGTCGATCGTATGGAGAAGATTGTTTTATGGACCAAGTTATTATATGGAACTTCTATAAAAAAAATTCAGCGTGTTTATCCCTCGTATGGCCAAACGATAACTCCAAACATGATGAGATTTGAAATCCAATAATAATACATTATTACAGATCCAATGGAGCTGTTTTCGTCAAATTCCGAGACTGTGCCCCGGAAGACTATTTTTAAATGTCAATTTAAATGGTATATATTTTTTAAACCGTACCAATCACTTCCAAATTCAATTTTAAACCTTTTATTATCTTTAGTATCATCGGTATAAATTTTATAAGCCTTTAAAATATTTTTAACAATCTTGAAACTCCAGATTCAATATTTTGCCCGATTTTCAATTATTAAATTCAATAATTTAATTGTCCAATAAATAGTTATATTTGAAATTCAAGTTAAGAATTACTTTTAAATATTTAAAATCGATTAAATATCCCGATTCCAAATGTCCATTCGGGGTCGTTACATTCCTCCTTGCTTATAAGAATTACATCCTCGAAATTGCTAGGTAAGAAGAATGGTCCAAAAGCCAATAACTACCTTCCAAACCCACACAGTTTCAAACAACTTCTGAAAACGGTCTTTTTATTAAAGACACATTACCACTCATACTAACTTTCCAAACTCATCCATAGATCACAACTGATATTATTTCCCCAATAATTCTAATTATAATTAAAACCAAATTGTAAATTATCAAATATTCTAACTCCTTAAATTTCGAAAAATTTCGCCAGCGTCTCCTTTGCGCAGCTAGATCAGAACAACTACAAAACTACCTCTATGGCCCCAAAACATCAAAAGAAAACAAAAGTCAAGTGGCTCAATCAGAAAACCGTCAATTTAATATGATAATTTAAATACATACCTTTTTGTCGGGCAATAAATTTTACTACTAAAATCAAGGGCACCAATCTATCTTCCGCTTTTAATTACCTGCACCCTACTTACCAATAATATCCAATCATAGAATTCAAAATCATTTTATTCATTCCTTTACAAAATTTTCAATATTTGCTTTACTGAAGCCTGTACGATGTACATATATCATCCATAGGCAATACCGAATCCGATTGCTTACTCGATCACAAAATTTCACTTCCGAACTAGTATCGTTCACACGATTCTCTTGTGCGGACTCAGATCTGGCTCATTGATCAAAAACCGTCATTCTCCTTGCATAGCCATATACTATGATAGAGAACTCCAAAATCAATCATAAATCCATATCCAGGGTTCGCCATCAAAAATCGAGTGAAAAATCCCAACCCGGATCGATATAACTATCTCGAAATTTCTATGCTCAAATCCGGATCAAATAATTATGCAAATAAAATAATATACGTACAACTTACACATTAATTTCCAATTGATCATTTTGCTACATCCAATTCTTTCTACTCACATTTATTTTAATTTCCATTCACTTATTCACACTTTTCCTTTTCACCCCACTTTATTTAAACTTCATTCAAATATTAACTTAGTATATTTCTCAATACCAACTTCACTTTAAAATTCACCATGAATCTTTTTAAGTCCATTATAATATTTGATACAACTTATTATATTTATTTTCCACTTCATCACCTTTTTTTACATCATTTTTTTCAACTAAATTTCAATTCCATTTGAATTTAATTTACCTTCCATTTACTGATTTATTTTCAATCAAATTAAATATTGAATTCTTATATTTAATCCACTAATTTATCTCATTTCTCAATCAAATCTTACTCCCGACTTTGGTTCTACTTAGTCCAACTCAAACTAAATCTTCAATTTCAATTCTATTCATTTACAAATTAAATTAATCTTTTTATCCACTAGTTTATTTTCAACTCAATAATTTTTTATTTCAATAATATTTCATTTAGCCTACTTAGGCTTAAATTTCAAATTTCCCTTATTTAACTTAGTTCATGTTAATTCCTATTCCAATTCAAAATTTCAACTTTTATAAGTTTCAAGCTTATTTATATTCCATTCACCAATTTCTCCCAATTCACCATATTAATTTATTTCATTATAGTACTTACCGTTATTTCACTCTCCTTATTTAAACTTCATTCTAAATAAATTTCAAATTCTCATAAGTTTTAAACTTATTAATATTCCATAATTTTTTTTAAATAAACTCCCAAAAGTTTAAGCAATTACTTAAGCATTTCAAAAATTATTTTTGAAATCATATATGCCGAATTCCCTTGATATATCAAATTATTCCTTTGCATTTCTAAATCAAAACCAGTTTTGCAATACAACTCCAATCCAAAACATTTAGGTAGCAATCCCTCTCTTGGAAACTCGAAAATGAACATCGGTGATGCTGCAGTCATCACCAAAATTATTTTCTAGCGACCGAAATGAGTTTAGTACTTATATTCCTCTGAAAACATTTCCAAATACTTTTAATTCCAAATCTCACCAGATTTCATTTTCGATTCAAAAATATTCCCAATTTATATCACTATTGTTTCTTCAAGACTTTGGAAAACATTTCAAAACCAACAGGATTTTAATTTTTTTTTCCAAATTTCCAAATTTCAATTTCTTTAATCTATATTTAAATATTCCTTTGAATTTTATCATAAATCACATTTATAAGTTCATATTTACAAACCCCATCCTGTTATATGAATTAATCCCTTAACCTTGGTTATAATTCAAATTTCTTATCCAATTTTCACAACAACAATGATGATAATTTAATATTATTATTTCCTAACAACCAAGCACACAATATATAAATATACTAATTTACAAAAAGTTATTTCTTTTATATACAACAATAATTTGGGTAAAAAAATTTTTTTTTTGAAAGGCAAGAGCTATGAGCTCACTTTATTAACTAATGAATCATTACAAATAGTACTTGACTAACAACCAAATACAAACACATTTACCAATCTACAAAATACCACTAAACCATAATAACCTGACTGCAACAAATGACAATAATTTGGGTAAAATTATTTCATTTACCTCATTTTTAAACAATATCGTGTTAAATTGTTCTGTTCAAGTGTTTATAGATCCCTTTCAATAACGTTAGTGTTGAGCAGAATCCATAAGCCAATCACAAACCAATCAACAAAACATAAAACGATTTTATATTCACTAACAAATACATGCTCATATCTATTAATACACTCAAATCCATTCTAGGACGCAAATGACAATATCTCTAATGAGTAGACCCCACCAGAGCCAAGGTTCTCGCTTAAACTTCAGCTCTGGTACCACATGTAACAACTCGAATTTTCGATGTCCGAAAATCGACATCAATACATCTACTATGGTTTATGTCGAACAATCGAATGCCGGAAATACCATATCGTTAGGGAAAGAAGAAAGAGGTAGAAGTAGAAAATAGAAATAACAACACATAATCTCACAATCGTAGCAGAACAATATATAATAGATAACAACTGATCTTTATACAAAAGGAACTATTGGTACTTTTATACATTACACTATTAGAGTACAATACATCAACAGCACAATATTGGACAGTTACAATAACTTGTCCCCACAAAAGTTGACTATACAACATACAATGCACGTCGGAATATATACCAAGAAAGTGTGATACGACTCGTCGTCCAGCACGTTACCTAAGCTCCATAGCATCCTATCCTGAATTTGTAATACTCTTTCTGGACCGAGCATTATCATAAAACAATACCCGAGTCAGTCTGGAAAACCAGCATGAGAAAACACACTCAGATTGAATTGTTAAAGTTCAAAAATCCATTTGAAAATCAAGGTATCTCGTAAGATCATGCCATAAATAAACACAACGGGTTTTTACCTTACGATAACCAAAATATTTCATATCAAAATCCTTTAATAATATAATAGTGTCTAAGTACAAATACTTATTTAAATAGCTGAAATTGTTGCATTAATAAAATTCCAGCAATACTAGGCTCTACAATCAAAACCGTAAAGGCACGTATTTGAGAATGGATTCCAACTGAATGACTAGGCACTGGGGTACCACCTGTCATAGTACCTATCTAGAAACACCGTATCGTGGACCACTCCACGATCCTCTGCTACACAAGACCGGACTACTCATAACCTGAATAGACCGAATATGCTATCACCCTAGATGTTCCCACCCTTCTCTAAGCTCCCTTCATAAGTAGTGATAATATCCGAGGTTATCTAGAAAGGTGATAGACATGACCTACTTAAGTGCGACCCACTTAGCCTTGCTGCATCTCCCATAATTTTCAGTCATTCCCGGTTGATGAGGCTCGAGGGTAAGCATTACCTTTTTAGGAAATTCACTTAGAATGCTCATCGTCTTCCAATGACAATGTACGGATAACATTCATCCATACAAGCCCATTCCCGATCCGAACAGTATCGAAGGCACTATTCCTACTACATCCATTTTGGAATCATCCTTGGAATTACTAGCGATTAGCCCTTACACTTCATTTCTCCATCTTCGACTCCATGCTTTTGTCTTCATTATGAAAACGTACTCATTGGATCAAAGTGGTTTTCGGATCACAAGTCTGATTCTTGTCTCTTTGAAACAACGTTCTATATTTCTCGGTAAACTCAACCCCGGTTCTTTAGGAAATAATCAGACGAAAATAAGATCGGATATCACCTCCCAACCGTTGGTGGATCGATTTCCTTATAAACGTCCTAGAAGAATGAACGAGTTTATACGTACAGTATAGCACTCAAACGGTAACTGTACCATATAATTTCCATACTGTTCTAAATATTTCCAAAGATATATTTGGGTCCAGATTTGATAGTCGATTATTTAACTATCAATAAACAGTCATTCAACCAAATATTTTATTTCCACTGAAAAACACAAAGTCTTTTTTAGATTAGATTTTAAATAAATTAAATCACTTTATCCATAAATGTACACTTAAAATATTTAAAATAAAGCTACTCAAACCACTTTATTCAAAATAATACTTATGAAATTCTATAATAATTCTCCAAGTAAAATTTTAACCAAAAACTACGTTGAAAATAAATCTATTATATAAAATATTAATATTGAATAGTTACCCTTTTTTAAATAATAATAATACTGATGTAACCTTTAATAATAATTAACTACTATAACTAACTTAATTAATGTTTACCTTAAATTTTTTAAAACAATTAAATAATAAATTTTTCAAAAAAAACAATCTTGTAAAACACCTTTAAAGTTTCTAATTAGTACTCAAAACTGTTACTTTGAAAATATACTTAACTTCTCAGAAAATACATTTCTCACTTCAATATAGCCCATCTAATCATTTACAAATCCCTCTCGATTTACTTCCAGTTTTAATTTACGTTCTAATCCCATAACTTTCCTTCCTTACGTTTTCTAAAAATAAAACCACTATTTATTTTTAAAAACGATTTACCCATCTTCTTATAAATTTCTACCGTGAATGTATAATTTCAAATTATCCACTGATAATTTACTTTCCTTTATTTATAAACCTCGTTTATAAATCCCATAGTCTTATTTCCCGTTTAACATTGTTTCACAACATTTAATCGATTCTAAATCGATTTTAAAATTAAATTCTATTTTTAAATTAATTTCCCATCATATTCCAAATCCCATAAATTTCAGATTTTACTTCCCTTGATGGTTTAAAAACTTATTTAAATTTTAAACATCAATTTCATATTTTTATTTTTAATTTTCCATTTTTATTTTCCTTTATAAATTTAATATTCATATTTTTGATATTTTTAAAATGCCAAAATATGTCCAACAATATCATAACATCCAATAACTTCAATTTTCAATATAATGTAATCAAATAAATCAAATAACTGAATATAAAATATTTTCAACACTTTAAGAAATCACGTTGGATCCACCAACCTGTTTTCCTGTATCTATAGATGTTAAAAACAGTATAAAAATTCAAATCCTACTTCGAATGGGATGTCACAGTATATAGGGTCATCCGTTATTATGCGGAGCATATAGGGTCTCATCCGCTATATAATGCGAGAATATCAATTACTGCTATATATATATATAGACACACACACACCACTACATCCACACTGATAATAATTATCGCATTCAATCAATTAACAGATATTTAAATTTTAACTATTCAAATTAACCAGTAATCCAATTTGAGTGAGATTAACTCATCTTGATTATTAATTGCAATCCATCCCAATTTAATCCCATCCCGTACATTTCTAGCTATAAATTTAACCGCTGATCTTATTTTCGCTTTAAACCTTGTACGATTAAATTATGCGATATATATAAGACTTTGAATTTTATGTAAATGTCGCTACCTTTAAATTTCGGACATATTTATGTAACCCTCGTAATAACAGAACTAATTAACACTTTTTTTAAGTTGGAGATAATTAAATCTAAATCTAAACATTAATTTAATTTTAAACTTTAAAAATTCATACCTAAGAAATAAGCTCGGCCCATAAAGCTTCTTCATAAAAATTTTGCGTTCAAACTCCCTGCTGCTTCCACTCAGCATTGGCATGCCTTCCTGACCTCCCGATGACTGATGCCGCCATCACAAACATCCGCCCTCTGACATTCTCTATACGTCGATGCCCCTAAACCCAGCTCGATGCTTCGGGTCGTACGACATCCCTAATGTCGCTCCACTTTCCACCTCCATAACTCACCTCACGCGACCGCCGACCAACTGCTCACGCATCTCCACTTTGCTCGAATCAAATCGTTCGACTCTGGCCTCGGCTACACCGCTGTCGAACCAAGCTTCGACTCAATTCGAACGCCGAACCAATGTCGTACTTCGCAAAACAAAATCGCAACCTCCTAAGGCATCTCCTTAAATCATGAGATCGATCAGCCCCGACCCTTCGAATCGATGCTCCAACCAATGTCGTGTTGATACCTTGACTGCTTTTGATTTGGGATGAAAAATAATGGAAGAGGGAGATGAAATTTTGACTTTAGTTCGTTCGAAATTTTAATTTTTTTCTTTTCTCAACCGTTTTTCATCTTTTGATTTGAACTGTTGCGTTTAAAAAGGGCAATGAAGGAAACGATGTTTGCGTAAAAAATATTTTTACGTGTTGGCTATGGTATTGTACAGTGATATGAAGGAAAATGAAAAAGGTCTGATGTGATCATGATGCAAATCAAAATAAACATATATTTATTCAAATTAAAATCGTCTCGATTCCGCATCATAAAAATCTCGACCTCCTATCGAGGTGTTCCGCTAGGCGTTTGTAATATTATAACCCTATTCCGAACACAGTGGAAAAGGTTTCGAGTCCTAAATCGTATGGAGAAGATAGCTTTATGAACCAAGTTATTATAATGAACTTCGATAAAAAAAATTTACTGTGTTTATCCCTCTTACGGCCAAACGATAACTCCAAACATTATGAAATTGGAAATCCGATAATAACACATTATTACGGATCTAATGGAATTGGTTTCGTCGAATTCCGAGACCGTGCCTCGGAAGTCTATTTTTAAATGTCAATATAAATGGTACATATTTTTTAAAATGAGACAATCACTTACAAATTCAATTTTAAAACTTTTATTATATTTAGTATCGTCGGTATAAATTTTTTTAGCCATTGAAATATTTTTCACAAGCTTGAAACTCCAAATTCAATATTTTGCCTGATTTCCAATTATTAAATAATTTAATTGTCCAATAAATAGTTATATTTGAAATTCAAGTTAAGAATTACTTTAAATATTTAAAATCGATTAAATATCCCAATTTCAAATGTCCTAAAATTCCGGGCCATTACACTAAGTCAAATCTAAACTTTAAAAAAGACGAGTTTCATCTCATAATTATTTTAAATATGTATTTAATAATTTTCAAAAGTATAAATTTGAATTTAATTTATTTCCTCATCCTTTAAAAATATTCTAAGTCTTTTACTTCAATTTTCATTCAATTCAAATTTAAATAATTCAAATTTAATCTTTAAAAATCCAACTTTTACCTCAAAATAATTCAAATGAATTTGTAGGATTTTTCAAATCATTTAACTTGAATTTTCTTTAATTTTTCATTTTCTAAATAATTAAAACCTTAAAAAATATCTCATTTTGAATTCAAAAATAAAAATAGGATAAAATATTTTAAAATATTCAGTTTTAATTTTTATTTAAATATCATCTATATATTAAATTATTTTTAAAATTTCTGCAGTTTCGGATTACAAAGTTTTGATTTTTAAACGAGCTTTGAAAATCATGTAACATTTTCTAGAAATAAAAAGGAATTTCCAGTCAATGGAAAATGTCTTTCAAATAATATTTGCACTTTTATCTACTTTCAAAATCGTAATATACACACATGCACATTGTTTTATCTGTATAAAACAATTAAAATTCTTTTATTATTCAAGATAATACACACACACACACACACACATCAACTTCATTTTTAATAAGTTAATTTCAACTTCTTTCATAAATTAGTTCAAATATATTTCAAGATAAAATTCTTTTATCACCATACTGGCTTTAAATATTCTTATCCTATAACTTATTGTGACTCCCCACCTCTATACCCACATTAGCAAAGAGTATTAATAGGTAATACCGTCTGCTAATACGGAGAATAAGGCTGGATAGGAGCGACCATCTATAGCCTTGCCCTAACTATCTATTGAATACATCGACAATAAACTACCAAGCAGGTCGACATACCCAATGAATACTTAAAACAAAACCATAGGTGGTTGGATCTATCAGAACAGAATATAATAACTCAAATGTATTATACATCACAGAACAGTAAATCATCATATACACATATACAGATACATAACAGAGTATACAAACTAATACATGTCAAGTGGTATAGCAAACCACAATATAAAAACGAGTTAAAAGAATACATATATCAGAGTTACTACAAAATGGGACTACACAAAAAGCTATGACAAAAAGGAACAAGCGGAGTAGTCCATGCGGAAGCAAAATAGGCTAAGTCCAAAAGCACCTAACCTGAAACAACTCGGTCTGACCCGAGTATGAAATACACAGGTCAGTCTAGCTAAACAAATCAGTTAGATAAACTGAACAACAATAAACCTGCAAGGTTACAAAGCATAATAGATATCTCTAAAGGAGATAACACAATCATCTAACAAAAGATGAATCATATGATGACAAGCCTCATATCATCGGCAACATATAGAAACAAAGGATACAAATATTCCAAATCAAGCCAAAAGGCAAATAACAAATACCAATAAGGTATACAAGTTTCGCAAGGTAAATGCTACACATCATGCGGCTCATAATGACCAACATCGAAGGGCGATACCTAGGGAATATACATATGAGTGAAACATCAGAAAATTGCTCGAGCTCAGTACTGTACAAACAAGGATCCATGAGCCCGAAGACTGCAGACCCAATATCACCCATGCGGCTCATAACGACCAACATCGGAAGCAATACTAAAGGGCAACCCAATATCACCCATGCGGCTCATAACGACCAACATCGGAAGCGATACTAAAGGGCAACAAACCCGAAGGCACAAACCCGAAGGCACATACCCGAAGGCAACAAACTGTAGTGGCGAAGGTCGAAGACCCAGTACTGGACACCACTAACTGGCGGAATGTGTCATAACTCTCAAAAAGGAATCCGAAAAGTGGTAACGTGAGTCCCATAACCACTCGTTCGCACTAAACGGTTTACTATCCGTTAGTTAATTTCACACTCAAAGCAGTACAAAGTTCACCTCATATCATCGGTAAACCAAACCAAAAGTCAAAACGATCAATTGAATAGGTCGGGGATTAATCGAAAAGATAAACGCACAGATTCATGGTCCGTGTTTTGCCCAACCATTTAATCACCCTTCCATTTCGCTCGAAGTGCGAAATTGTGTGTGTGTTTAAATAGAATTTATAAATTGGAGAAACGAGCTTTTAATATGATTAGAGAGATTATTTTATAAAAACCCGTGCATGAAGTCAAAAATAAGTTATCAAAGTCAAAGAGGCAATAACAACCACTAAGAACCAACATGAATCGATAAAATCAGGAAAACCAATCAAAACGAGCATAAATAGGCAAAACAGGAAAACAGGAGCAGGTCAGTCGACTGAAATCCCTGTTCAGTCGACTGAAAATTGTCCAGAAAAATTTCGGGCTTCAGCTCAGTCGACTGAACAGAGGATCCAGTCGACTGAACCCCATTTCCTACATTTCCTACTTATTACCAATGAAGTGCAAACTCTCCCAACCTTCAATCGGACGAGCACGGACGCTAGGGATTTACGCCACGCGGCTACCCGGCCCTATAAGCACTTCGATTCATCACCAAAAACATGATCAAAACATCAAAGTTAGGATTTCAAAGAATTGAACCCAAACACTAAAAATTTGGATATTCACCAATTCAATCCAAACTAAAAGAAAGTGCATATGAACAAGTGCTAGGAATTCATACCCAACATAAATGAAATCAAGAGAAGTAGATGTGAGTTCAAAACTAACCTTTTATCACAAAACAAAGAAGAAGAAGCTCAAACACAAGGAGGAGACTAACTACTCTTCACTACAACTCTACAAGCTTCAATCTAAGAATAAAACACATATTTCCCAAAGTTAGGTTTAGGAAATTTCTGAAATTGAAGAGGAAAAGAGTTGGAGAAGATGAAGAAGAACTTACCAATGGATTCTCTTTTATTTTGGAGCAAGAAATCAAGTTGGAAGTTGAAACTAGGGCTTGCAATTTCTATTTCCTCTTCTCTTCCACCATTTTCAGTTTTTGCTTAAGAAATGAAATGAAATGAAGATGAATGAAGAGAAGGGGTTGAGTTAGAGGGTTAAGTGGAGATTAGGGCTGAACCCAAACTCAAAACCCAATAGAAAAAGTAGCGAAATTTGACTTACTCCAAACATATCAAAGATTATGCTCAAAAAGATCGCAAACGTCATTTTGGAACCAATGGAGGTGGTTTCGAGCTCCAATTCGGCCATTTCCAGAAAGTAACATTTCGGACCTAAATTCGACTAACGACGCTATATTTAAATAAAATATTTAAATATAAAATCGTTAAATATGCGGGTTGTTGCAGATCTCCCCTCCTTACAAAATTGTGTCCCCGCAATTCCTAGAGACGATATTTGTAACAACTACATACTTAAAACATTCAAAAGAAAAGGAAATAAGCTTGAGATGAAAAGATATACTCACCGTTGCCAAGCTAAGATAGAAAACCCGGATAAGATCGCTCAATAAACTCTCTGGTTTCCCAAGTACAGTCATTGGGACTAGCGGACCATTGAACTTTAACGAGCAGCACGTCCTTGTTCCGAAGGTGTCGCACCTCCGTGTCAAGTACGCGAATAGGTTGTTGTACAATAGATAAGTCTGGTGAGACCTCAAGCTCTTGTAAATCAGGAGAAGTAATAAAAGAATCCGACTCCCGAAGACGCTTCCGAAGTTGAGAGACGTGAAACACGTCATGAATGCCAGATAAATGTGTTGGAAGTGAAACTCTATAAGCCACAGGGCCAATACGTTCAGTAATAGAAAATGGTCCTATATAATGAGGAGCCAATTTCCCAGTCGTACTGAAACGCATAACCCCCTTCAAAGGAGAAACACGAATAAAAACAAGATCACCAATCGAGAACTCAAGAGGCTTCCTACGGTTGTCCGCGTAGGATTTCTGGCGACTCTGTGCCTCTTTCATTCTCAACCGGATAAGATCAATCTTCTCGGAAGATTCACGAACAAAATCTGGACCAAGAATAAGCTTCTCCCCAGATTCCAACCAACATGAAGGTGATCGACATGGCCTTCCGTATAAATCTTCGAAAGGAGCCATACCGATACTAGACTGAAAACTATGGTTGTAGGAGAACTCTACAAGAGGTAGGTGATCCTCCCAACTACCACCGAAATCAAAAATATAAATACGGATAAGATCTTCCAAGATACGATTTACCCGTTCAGTCTGTCCGTCAGACTGTGGATGATAAGCTGTGCTAAAATTAAGCTTTGTTCCCAAAGCTTGCTGAAGACTCTTCCAAAAATGACTCGTGAATAAAGGATCACGGTCACTCACAATAGAACTAGGAACACCGTGAAGTCTCACGATTTCCTTGACATACAACTTAGCCAAATGAGAAGCAGTCCTATTAGACTTAATAGGAACAAAATGAGCAGACTTAGTGAGGCGATCAACAATAACCCAAATGCTAGAATGACCCGATCTCGAACGAGGTAGGCCGTCAATAAAATCCATAGAAATCTGATCCCATTTCCACAATGGAATCTCAAGAGGCTGAAGAAGACCCAAAGGACGCTGATGTTCGGCCTTAAAACGCTGACAAGTTATGCAATTACTCACATAACTCGCCACATCGCGTTTCATGCCTTCCCAATAATAAAGACGACGCATATCGGCATACATCTTGCTACTACCGGGATGAATATTATACTTAGAACAGTGACAGTCATCAAGAATGTCATGCCTAAGCGAAAAATCAGAAGGCACAAAAAGACGGTTCTTCTTGCGAAGACACCCATGAGAATCAATGCTGAAATCCCGCAACGCCTCATCACAGGATCCAGACTCACAAAGCTGAATAAGATGCAACAAATCAGAATCACGCCGTTGAGCATCGGCAATACGATCCAACAAAATGGGTCGAGCTCCCAAACTAAACAATAGAATAGGAGAATCAGAAGATGAACCTCGATCCTGAATTTCACAAAAAGATAGAGTCTCAAGAATATTCCATTCGGCAAGCATCATAGAAATAACAGCCGAATGTTTGCGACTAAGCACATCAGTAACACGATTACCCTTACCAGGGGTATACTGGATATCAAAGTCATAGGAAGCAAGAAACTCGAGCCAACGCTGTTGTCTCATATTGAGTTCCTTCTGGGTGAACAAATACTTCAAGGACTTATGATCGGTATAGAGAATGAAGCGCTTGCCCAACAAATAATGTCGCCAAATCCTCAAGGCAAAGACAATGGCGGCTAACTCAAGATCATGAGTGGCATAGCGAACTTCATTCGGACGCAGTTGCCTAGAAGCATAAGCAACTACCCGATCCTTCTGCATTACAACAGCACCGAGACCACTACCACAAGCATTGGTGTAGACAACAAGATCATGATTCCCCTCGGGAACCACAAGAATAGGAGCATTAGTGAGAAGTTCCTTTAATGACAGAAAGGAAGCTTCACACTTGTCGGACCAAATAAAACGAATGCCTTTCCGAGTAAGGCAGGTGAGAGGAAGCACAACACGGGAAAAATCCTTAATGAACCGACGGTAATAACCCGCCAATCCAAGGAAACTACGAATCTCATGAACATTCTCGGGCCTCTTCCAATTCTGGATGGCTTCGATCTTTGAGGGATCGACAGAAATGCCATCGGAAGATACAACATGGCCTAAGAACTTAACCCTATTCTCCCAAAAATGGCACTTGGAGAATTTGGCTCTAAGCTGATGATGACGGAGGGTACTCAAGACAATTCTCAAGTGATTAGCATGCTCAGCTTCATACTTAGAATAAATAAGGATATCATCAATGAACACAAGGACGAACTTATCGAGATATTCCCGGAATATTCGATTCATGAGATCAACAAAGAAAGCAGGAGCGTTCGTCAAACCGAACGGCATAACGAGCCACTCAAAAGAATCATAACGAGTGCGGAAAGAGGTAAGCGGTATGCTATCCTCTGCGACTCGTAACTGATGAAAACCTGTGGCAAGGTCTAGCTGAGAAAAGATCTTAGCACCACTCAATAGATCGAACATATCATCGATCCTATGCAATGGATACCTATTCCTAATGGTTAACTCGTTAAGTTTGCGATAGTCAATGCAAAGCCTAAGAGTTCCATCAGACTTCTTCACAAAGACGACCGCGGATCCCCACGGAGAAAAACTAGACTGAATCAACTGCTTGGACTCAAGCTCTAAAAGCTGCTTCTTGAGTTCCTCATTTTCCTTTGTAGACATCCTCGTGGGAGGACGACTAACTGGCTGCGCGTCTGGAATGAGATCAATGCGGAACTCAATTGCCCGCTTAGGTGGCAAACCCGATACAGGCTCAAAAACATCAGAAAAGTCACAAGCAATAGGAATACGAGATATATCATCATCATCTCGCGAATCAAGAGAATATAAAGCCATTTAGGAATTATCCACATCCCGAAGAATAAGAGATAACTGAGTAGGCGAATCCGAATTTCGAAGATATATAATTCTCTCCGAACAAATAATCCTGGCATCATATCTCACTAGCCAGTCCATACCCAAAATCATGTCAAATCCCAGACAAGAAATAACGTGCAGATTCGCACGAAAAGAAAAACCACATAAAATAATCTCAAGATCATCAAAAAGCAAACTAAGGGTCGCGGATCTCCTAACAGGATTCGCAATCCTTAAAGAAGTAACCATACAAGAAACATCCAAAGATAAATCATCGATGAGCTTCTTCGATACGAAAGAATGTGAAGCACCCGTATCGAAAAGAACTCGAATACTATGATCACGAAATAAAATAGAACCTTCCAAAATAGATGAAGATATACCTTTGGGCTGAGAAGGACCTTCAGAAGCCTTAGCGGCATAAAGCTTGCTAGACTTGGCACAAGCCGGAACAGTAGGGCAAGCTGAAACATGATGACCTTCCTTCTTGCAATAACGGCAGAAGAGAGGTTTAGGACAAGCTCGAATAACATGATCCGGAGAACCACAATTGAAACACTTTCGAACGAAAGGTGTTCCGGAAGACTGAGGCTGAGAACTAGGACCACCAGTCTTCTTCTTCTTAGAAGGAAAAGACCTGGACTTCTGAATTGGAAACGGCCTCTTGTTGGGGTTCTTGGAAACCTCAACATCAACATCACTATCACACTCCTTCTCGACGGTCTCGAGATGAAGCGCAGAATCAACCAACTCCTCAAAAGAAAGTTTAAGTTGGAGCAACAAAGATTTCTTAAGATATTTCTTAAGACCAGAAACAAACTTCAAATTCTACTTATAAGAAGTGCTGATGAATTCAAGACCATACTGAGATAAAGCCTCGAATGATGCAACATACTCAGAAATAGAAGATTTCCCTTGCTTCAACTCAAGGAAGCGACGGGTCAATAAAACTTTTTCAGATTCAGGAACGAACTTGAGTTCAAATCGTCCTCGAAACCGAGTCCAAGAAAGAGTAGACTCATCAATTTCGGCTACAAGAAGCTCATACCAATCAAGAGCACGCTCTTGTAATAAGCTAGAAGTTACAAGAACTCTATCATGGTCAAAAAGATCCATGCGAGAGAAAATACGCTCGCACGTGCGAAGCCAAGCTTGGACTTCAAAAACAGACTCGGAGCCCTTAAACGGCTTTCCTCCAAGATGAGAAAAATCACTGCACTGAAGTGCAAAGGCAGACTTGCAAGGTGGAGATACTCGAGGAGGAACTGGAGGCTGAGTGCTCCTAAATAATTTCAAAAACTGATCAGCGGATATATAAACGCCATCCGGATGTGAGCCACTAGATTGCCCAGCATCCGAACGTCGTCCTCTGCCTCTTCCAGCCATACGCTGAAAGTAAGATAAGAACAAGATTATTCACAAGGTAGATACTTCATTACGGAATACTACGGAATAAAATGCATTCCTAGACGTATTCCCAATATCTATCTAACCTTGATGGAATAAAGAGACACGATGATTCAAAGATTAGTATCACTTGTACACTTTGATGTATCGTAATATGTGCATCTATTCTGTGTTTATTATACTTTGTTCTGAACTCGGCTCTGATACCACGCTGTGACGCCCCACCTCTACACCCACATTAGCAAAGAGTATTAATAGGTAATACCGTCTGCTAATACAGAGAATAAGGCTGGATAGGAGCGACCATCTATAGCATTGCTCTAAATATCTATTGAATACATCGACAATAAACTACTAAGCAGGTCGACATACCCAATGAATAATTAAAACAAAACCATAAGTGGTTAGATCTATCAGAACAGAATATAATAACTCAAATGTATTATACATCACAGAACAGTAAATCATCATATACACATATACAGATACATAACAGAGTATACAAACTAATATATGTCAAGTGGTATAGCAAACCACAATATACAGACGAGTCAAAAGAATACATATATTAGAGTTACTACAAAATGGGACTACACAAAAAGCTACGACAAAAAGGAACAAGGGGAGTAGTCCATGCGGAAGCAAAATGGGCTAAGTCCAAAAGCACCTAACCTGAAACAACTCGGTCTGACCCGAGTATGAAATACACAGGTCAGTCTAGCTAAACAAATCAATTAGATAAACTGAACAACAATAAACCTGCAAGGTTACAAAGCATAATAGATATCTCTAAAGGAGATAACACAATCATCTAACAAAAGATGAATCATATGATGACAAGCCTCATATCATCGGCAACATATAGAAACAAAGGATACAAATATCCCAAATCAAGCCAAAAGGCAAATAACAAATACCAATAAGGTATACAAGTTCCACAAGGTAAACGCTACGCATCATGCGGCTCATAATGACCAACATCGAAGGGCGATACCTAGGGAATATACATATGAATGAAACATTAGAAAATTGCTCAAGCTCAGTACTGTACAAATAATGATCCATGAGCCCGAAGACTCCAAACCCAATATCACCCATGCGGCTCATAACGACCAACATCGGAAGCGATACTAAAGGGCAACCCAATATCACTCATGCGGCTCATAACGACCAACATCGGAAGCGATACTAAAGGGCAACAAACCCGAAGGCACAAACCCGAAGGCACATACCCGAAGGCAACAAACCGTAGTGGCGAAGGTCAAAGACCCAGTACTGGACACCACTAACTGGCGGAATGTGTCATAACTCTCAAAAAGGAATCCGAAAAGAGGTAACGTGAGTCCCATAACCACTCGTTCGCACTAAACGGTTTACTATCCGTTAGTTAATTTCACACTCAAAGCAGTACAAAGTTCACCTCATATCATCGGTAAACCAAACCAAAGGTCAAAACGATCAATTGAATAGGTCGGGGATTAATCGGAAAGATAAACGCACAGATTCATGGTTCGTGTTTTGCCCAACCATTTAATCACCCTTCCACTTCGCTCGAAGTGCGAAATTGTGCGTGTGTTTAAATAGAATTTATAAATTGGAGAAACGAGCTTTTAATATGATTAGAAAGATTATTTTATAAAAACCCGTGGATGAAGTCAAAATTAAGTTATCAAAGTCAAAGAGGCAATAACAACCACTAAGAATCAATTTGAATCGATAAAATCCGAAAAACCAATCAAAACGAGCATAAATAGGCAAAACAGGAAAACAGGAGCAGGTCAGTCGACTGAAATCCCTGTTCAGTCGACTGAAAATTGTCCAGAAAAATTTCGTGCTTCAGCTCAGTCGACTGAACAGAGGATCCAGTCGACTGAACCCCATTTCCTGCATTTTCTACTTATTACCAATGAAGTGCAAACTCTCCCAACCTTCAATCGGACGAGCACGGACGCTAGGGATTTACGCCACGCGGCTACCCGGCCCTATAAGCACTTCGATTCATCACCAAAAACATGATCAAAACATCAAAGTTAGGATTTCAAAGAATTGAACCCAAACACTAAAAATTTGGATATTCACCAATTCAATCCAAACTAAAAGAAAGTGCATATGAACAAGTGCTAGGAATTCATACCCAACATAAATGAAATCAAGAGAAGTAGATGTGAGTTCAAAACTAACCTTTTATCACAAAACAAAGAAGAAGAAGCTCAAACACAAGGAGGAGACTAACTACTCTTCACTACAACTCTACAAGCTTCAATCTAAGAATAAAACACATATTTCCCAAAGTTAGGTTTAGGAAATTTCTGAAATTGAAGAGGAAAAGAGTTGGAGAAGATGAAGAAGAACTTACCAATGGATTCTCTTTGATTTTGGAGCAAGAAATCAAGTTGGAAGTTGAAACTAGGGCTTGCAATTTCTATTTCCTCTTCCCTTCCACCATTTTCAGTTTTTGCTTAAGAAATGAAATGAAATGAAGATGAATGAAGAGAAGGGGTTGAGTTAGAGGGTTAAGTGGAGATTGGGGCTAAACCCAAACTCAAAACCCAATAGAAAAAGTAGCGAAATTTGACTTACTCCAAACATATCAAAGATTATGCTCAAAAAGATCGCAAACGTCATTTTGGAACCAATGGAGGTGGTTTGAAGCTCCAATTCGGCCATTTGCAGAAAGTAACATTTCGGACCTAAATCCGACTAACGATGCTATATTTAAATAAAATATTTAAATATAAAATCGTTAAATATGCGGGTTGTTACACTTATTTTCTTCAAATCGCTTATCATAATATATTTATATGTTGTGTATAATTTATTTATTTTTTCAATTGACAATCAAAAATGTAATTTTCATCAACCACACATAATTCAATTCAATAGTTGATTGATCAAACAATTCAACCATCAAACATCTATCAATAGCAATCAAGACTGCAAGTTATCATCAATCGGTATAAATTCAATTCAATTCAAGGTTAGAAATGCAGATTTTACTTTATTTTCTTCTATAAATAATTTTATATTCCTTAAATTGATTTTACGAAGTAATTCAACCTAAATCGGTCACTTCAATTAATATCAAACATCATGAATTCATAATTACAAAAAACTAAATCAATCGATATGCTCACTGTTAACTTGAATTAGATATGTATAATCACCTTTTAATTAAAATTTGGTTGTTATAGTCACTTATTTTTTAAATCAATTAATATGAAATGGGATTTCTAATGGAAAACTGAAAATAGAGATAATTACACTCACCAAAATCATTAGCCACCACAACTTTCTGCCTCGCTCCATCTGCCCAAAACCGCATATACCAGCCGCTATCAATACCTCTGGCTTCACATACAAGCCGCAGTTGCATCACCAAAACCGCACACCACAGCCACCTCCATCGACTCCTCTTTGTGTTGTCCTTGCCGCATGTTGTTCGATTGTTTTTTTTTCTCCTTTTGAATTGGATTTAGGAACTGTGTTAAGGTTGAGTACTTGGTGAATGTGGTTTTAACAATAAAGGAAAACGAATGAGATAAGGATGAAGGGGTTGGGGGTGAACGTGGTTAAGGAAAGTGTAGTCGAATGAGAAGAAAAAAGAATATTATCTTTTTTTCAAATATAAATGACACATATATTATTACTCGATCAATATTCGTTCTCTGATTAGAATTCTGCTTGAGGCACTTTAATCCAAATTTTATTTTATTTTTATTATGATATTTTTTATTAAAATATTTCTTTTCATTTTTCAAAAATATAAAATAATTGATATACTTCCAAATTAAATTTCAAAATTCCACAAATATTAATTATTTTGCCAAAATGAATTTTCAAACACCTTTCGGATTTTCAAAACGCAATTCAATTTCAAATTTTAATTTTAAATCAATATTCCTCCATTTTCAAAAGACCACCTGTCGAAGTTTCAAAGAGAAATCGACAAGCTACCAACCTAATTACTTGTAACATATTTATTTTAGTTAAATAAATTTAAATCAATATTCACCCTTTATCATCAAATAAACCCAAAGATTCAATTTATATAATTAAATTCATTAAAATATCCAAAATAACTTTTCAATTTTGTTCATCACTGTATTAAATGCTTAATCAATGTTTAAACAAAAAAATTGAATTTTAAAATTATAATCAAATAATTCATTTTCCAATTCAAATATCAATTAAACTCCCAAAAATCAATTCTAATATATTTATCTTATTTAACTCTATAATGGGATGTTACAGACTGCCCTCCTTGAAGAAAGCATGCCCTTGCAATTTTTTGGAGAGTATTATATTTGATTTAGTTAGTAACATTAACTATAAAATATATAATATATATCATTCATTACTGTGCTTTCGTTGCGCCACTATAAGCAAATTCATATAATATGTTGCTTATTCATTTTATTTCATCAACATGATCGTAAATAAAAAAGCAAATACATCATTTAATTCAAATATTATAAATATATTGATCAATATACATATGGCTTTAATAATTCCTCTATAAACTTTCTAAAATTTCGAAACATATAAAATTTTCAAGGTTACGAAAATTTTGAATTTTTTTGGCAGTCTCCTTTGTACAAAGAGGCTTTTGAATAATTATAATATGGTAAAATAGATACACATCGACCAAAACGTAGTCAAAAATAAATTATATGTTAAAATTTTCCAAATGTCATATAATACCCAATATATATATATATATATATATATATATATATATAACTCTTTAAGTAAACACATACCTAGTTTTCAACATTTTTAAAGTAAGTTCACTTAATTTATATGCAATTTCACACCAAAATTTAGCTCAAGTCTTCATGTACCTATGCTTTACCCAAAAAAAATATTAAAAGACCGCACGTATAAATTTATAATCATTTTTGGAAAGGAAATAATACGTAGGCCGACTTTAGAGAATCGTTGTTTTCGCCTAGAAAACGTTTAAATTTTGCAGATCCTTCAAAGCAATTTTTTTTACTTATTATCTTAGCTTTTCAAAACATAAAAGATCATCAAAATCGGATAAGGCGTTTAAGAGTTATGGTCAAAAAAATTATGGTTTAAAAAACGATAGAATGATATTCAATACAAATACATACATACATACATACATACATACATACATACATACATAACAGCTTAATCGTGCTTAATTTTATTTCAGAAAAATTATGGACGTCCGGTTCTATACATGATCGCATCAAAGGTTTTGCTTTTATACATGTTTGTTTTGAGATTTCTAAGGTTCAAAGCGATTTCAACAAACCCATATGTTGTGGTATATAATTCTTTAACTTTATGTGTTTCAGCAAAGAATAAAGCCTATAGTCATAAACACTAAAGTGACAAGCCAAAGTAAACAAAATATTTCTTCATGTACTTGAAGTATGATGCGAGTTATCACAATTTCTCATAGCGTCATTTAATAATTTTACAGGAATTTTAGACATGTAACGCTGCTACATGTAGAGGGATTGACCTATTCAGTTTGACTCTAACATAACCATTAAAAGGAAAATGGTAAACACTACATATCCGTATAAAGTCATACTCTTTATTTTAGAGAAATTTAGTATGACATAGAGCCCTTGGTAAACTAGAAACCATGACTTAAACGTTGTTGCTTACCATTAATGACTCCCCCTAAAGTACAAAAAGTCAAACAAAACATCTTATTTCACACTTTTGATTTCAAATATTTTTTCTATATAAATATGCGTACCACATCTGCAACTAATTTGACATACAAACAACCATAAAATATTACTGTCTATATCCAATGGAGTTGAAAAATATAAATAACTTCTTTCTAGTACCATTGGATCAAACAATTACAATATTCTACTCCTGATTTTGCTATATCCAATAAATTTAATATTTTTTTAGAAATTATCATATACAATATTATCAATCAACTATTCATATAAACCATACAAATCATCAAGCAAGCATCCATTCCATATAAAATTCATTTTAACACATTAAAATCACCCACAAATATTCACATCAAACATGTAAATTTTATTTTGTTTTTATTTCAAATAATAAATAATTTTTACTTAATAAATTTTTAGTACAAATACGTTTATATATATAGTATATAAATATTCTACCCGGTGATCGACCCTTTCGATCATTCACAACTCCCACCTCACAAGTGCGAGTCATATAAAAATAGGGTAAAAAACCAAGTCTTGTTGCTCTAAGGCGAATATATATATATATATATATATATATATATATATATATATATATATATATATCTGTGTGTGTGTGTGTATTATTATAACCCAAGCTATGTTACCAATATGCAATGCCTCGGCTCCAGCGACTGAAATATCGGAGCGAGTTTATCGTTTGATAGCTTGGTTTAATGTGCACGGAAGGAACGATCTCTCTTATACACTACTTTAGGTCAACACATGAACATTTCAATATCTGAATATATCTGAAATAATATGTATTTCGTCTTGACATACGACAAAATACAAACGAGTTGTAGACTTGAATAATACACTATTGGGACACGGAAAAGAAATTCCCAACTAATGGAATCGAAGTGAATAAAAATGGTGAATTTTATATCGTATATAGACAATTCATCACATGAATACATTATGTCGACGAATACAATGGAATTTCAATATAATTATGAACAAAGTAGTTACTTGTCATTGGCTCCAACTCCATATCGTAGCCAATGAATCATATACGGTCATAGCAAACCTGTAGAATATCCTCAGTTTGACTCGAGGAGATGTCATAAAACAAAACCTTGAATTAGGCTAAATATCTAGCCGTGGGTATAATAATGCAATAGAAGATAAATGAACGTGTCATGTTGGGTTCTATGGGGCATATAAGTTACAAGGCCCCACACACACCAAATAAATCCTCAAATCCCCATTTTCGCAAATCAGTTATAACACCCATGCCACGACACTATTGAGTATAACATACTCTGTTGCAACTCTAATCAACCAGGATATCATGTCCTATCATTTTACTTATAAGCTGTCTTGTGTTGTATACATTCAGATCAACATTTGAAAATAGTCATTTTTGAGTTAAACAACATTTCTATTAATACTTATGAGAAGCGTTAAATCATTTTCTTGTCTTGTGAATCCTAGAAGGATTACATGTTGATAAATCTCATTTGTAAATTTACCATCGACGTAGATTAATCTATCCCGGTAAGTCATACTGGCCCATTTCACGTGTATATTTCCAGTCAGTTGTGATGTGCACTTCACACGATCCTTTAGTCGCAGAACCTTCAGGCGTATGGAGGCATGATACATTTAACTGGTGTTATACTCTAATACATCAATAGCATTATATTTCCATCGACGGTGCTACTTCTCTTTGTTTGCACTACGTCTTCGAAATTCTTCGTTATCCATGATAACTTTAACTGTCCTAGAAATAGATCATTTGGACATAGTGATTAGGGACAAGGTTATCCCAATTAGTGTTGCGACCCTCAAATCAGTCCCTTGGGTTGGATACTAGCAGTCTAGTAGTCAATATGCTATGCCTAACTTGATAAATATTAAATTTTATTACTTCTAAAATCATTTTGCCATCCTAAACAATGTTCATTCATGAACAGTCATTTTAAACCCATCATACAGCCCTTTTGAATTGTTGTGATTATATAATAGGGTTTAACTTATAGATAGCAACATTATTTTTTTGTAAAAAATAAAAATTTAAACATGACAATGATTATGAATAATTAGGCTAAAATAAAGGAAATAACTAAAATGATGGGATTTAAACTAATGAATGTGTATAATATCATCCAAACAAGTAAATAATCATATCAATCTATATTATTATAATCAAAGTGATTTTTGAATTATTAAACTAGGATTTATTCTTTTAATCTAGTTTAAATCAAAAAGATAGTAACTAAGTCAAATCTAAACTTTGAAAATACGAGTTTCAAATCATAATTTTTTTAAATAACATTTAAGAATTTCCAAAAGCATAAATTTGAATTTAATTTATTTTCTCATAAAAATATTTTAGGTCTTTTAGTTCAATTTTAAATTCAAATTTAATCTTTAAAACCCGAAATTTTATCTCAAAATAATTCAAATGTGTTGTTAGAATTTTTCAAATTATTTAATATGAATTTTCCCCAAAATTTAATTTTCTAATAGTTAAAATCTTGAAAATATCTCATTTTGAATTCAAAAATAAAAATAGGATAAAATCTTTTGCAACTTTCAATTTTAATATTTTTAAAGTATCATTTATAGATCAAGGTTTTTTTTAAATTCAATCGTTAAAAAATTCAAAGTTTTGATTTTTAGATGAGCTTGCAAAATCACGTAACATTTTCTAGAAATAAAAAGGAATTTCCAGTGAATGAAAAATGTCTTTCAAATAATATTTACACTTTTATACTTTCTAAATCTAAATACAAGAACATACACATATTACTTTATCTGTACAAAAAAATTAAAATTCTTTTATAATTCAAAATGGAATAAAATTGCATATATTTATATCACCTTTATTTTTAACAAATCAATTTCATCTACTTTTAGAAATAAATTCAAATATATGTCAAAATAAAATTCTTTCACCACGATGCTAGCTTTAAATATTCTTATCCTACATTTCATTTTCTGCTAATCACTTATCACAAAATATATTTATATATTATGTATTATTTATTTATTTTTTCAATCAACATGCAAAAATATAATTTTCATCAACCATATTTTATTCAATTCTACCATTCATCGATCAAACAATTCAACCATGAAACATCTACCAATAGCAATCAAGGCTACCAAGCCATCATTAATAAGTGTAAATTCAATTCAAAAATATAAATGCAGTTAGTTTATTTTTCTTCTACAAATAGTTTTATATTCTTTAAATTAATTTCACAAAGCAATTCAACCTAAATTAACCACTTATCAATAATCATGAATTCATAATAACAATAAACAAAGACAAATCGATCGATATGCTCATTATTAATTAAGGTAAGTATAATCACCATTTAATTAATATGAAATGGAATTGCTCAGGGAAAATTGAAGATAAAGATAATCACACTCACCTAAATCATCAGCCACCACTAACCTTCACCCTCGCTCCACCTGCCCAAATTCACATGTACCAGCTGTGTCGACACCTCTGGCATCATGCATAAGCTACATTTGCGTCACCAAAACTACACATACCATCCATCACCGTTGACTCCTCCATATGTTTCCCTTGTCATGTGTTGTTTGATTAATTTTTTTCTTTTTTTGAATTGGATTTTGGAATTGCATTAGGGCTGTGTACTTAGGGAATGCGGGTCTTAATAAGAAAGGAAAACGAATGAGATAAGGATGAAAGGGGTGGGGTGAACATGGTTATGAAAAGTGCGGTCGAACAAGAAGAAAGAATATAATCTTTCTTTTAAATATAAACGACACAACTAACAGTTTTTACTTCTCCACAATTTGATCTTTGATTAAAATTCTGCTTGAGGCATTTAAATCCAATTTTTTTTTAATATTTGTAATAAATATTCTTTTTTAAAAAATATTTCTTTTCCTTTTCAAAAATTATAAATTAGTTGATTTATTTTCAAAATAAATTTCAAATTCCCACAAATATTATTTATTTTTCCAAAATAAATTTTTGAACACATTTTGAATTTTGAAAACATAATTCAAATTTCAAATTTAAATTTTAAATTTTAAATCAATATTCTTCCTTTATTATCAAATAAATCCAAAGATTCCATTTAAATAATTAAATTCAATAAAACATAAAAAGTAATTTTTAATTTATTTTATCACTATATAAAATGCTTATTCAATGTTTTAACTCAAAATAAATCTCATTTATAAAATTAATAATCATATAATTAAATTTCCAATTCAAATATCTAATTAAACTCCTAAAAATCCATTTTAATACATTTATTTTATTTAACTTCAGAACGGGATGTTACAGATATTAGTTTGATCCTGGAAAAAAGAATTGGACGGTTGTGAAATATATACCAAAGTATTTAAGAAATACAAGGGACATACTTCTAATATATAAGAAAGGAGACCATCTTATGTAGGGGTATAACCGCTCAAGCTTTCAAACTTATATGTAAATTAGTGTCAGATTATGTCTTTGTTGTAAATGGTGGGCCTGTTCCTTTGGAAAAGTTCCAAATAAAAAATGATACCTGATTCCACGATGGAAGCCGAATATATCGCTCTCAATGAAACAACTAAGGAAGTGGTCTGGATATGCAATTTCTTAAGTAAGCTAGGAGTGATTCCCTACACAGAGAGTCCATTTGCATTGTTTTGTGACAAAAATACGACGATGCAGATCACAAAGGAGCCTAAAGCACATAAGAAATTATGACGCATTCTACGAAAGCTACACTTAATTAGAGAAATCATAGAGAAGAAAGAGGTCGTGATACAAAAAAAGGTATAAATGACATTATAGCATATCAAATCACAAAAGGACTGGCTTGATTGGTTCTCGTCAATCTAACAAAAGCCATGGTATTCAGATTCCCTAATTTGCCCTAAGTGCAAGTGGAAAATTGATGGAGCTAGGGGTATGTCATAGGGGTAATTCTATATTTTAATGCAAATTATTAACTCTGTAATAAAATCTTGTTTGAAATGGAAGGTGTTTTTCTTTCTCTTATACCTGTTATAATATGTTATGTTAATTATTTAATTTAAGTATATTAATAGAAAATCCAAAAATGATATGTTTTATGATAGTAATTATATTGTGTTGTAATCATGAGCAATATATCACAATATAATAAACATATTACTTTAAATATTCTTGGTTAATATGTATCGAGACTAGGTATCGATGCATCCGTTGAGATAGTGTACGTAAAGCTGTCTAAAAGTTGGGCAGCGTATTGCTCAAGGCTGCTAGGGCATCAAGAGGTTACGTACTAATAGCTATTGGATAACTATAGAAAGACTCACTCGATGAACTTCTATTGGTTAATATAACTAAGATCAAATAGAAAATATTGATGTAACAATATTACACAGTTTCCTCGACTTGAGAATACTACCGAACTTCAATATGGAAACTCCACTTTGATTACAATTAAATCATGGCACAATGTCCATCAAGGGACTATCATTGGGTCGAGTTGAAACAATGGATGTGAAACACTATTCATAAAGAATTCATCTCCTCATTTACATGAGATTAGTATCACCGTCAACTAAGTCAACTCAAAGTCAAAATATCTGATCATAGCAGTTCAGTTAATATTGATTTCTATCATTAAACTAAAGACTTTATGCTTGGGCTAAACAAGTTTATTATGGATAATATTGAAATTTTGACCGATACCTAATTCCATAAGTCCTATGTGATATAGTTTTAACAAAGTGAATGAGTGTAAAATAATTGTCACTGCCGAGGACCATTAAAATAAGTAAAACTGGATTTTATCGAAACTGCTTAAGTGATAAATTTGCCCAAACAGTCACACTACTAGCTAAGGTTATGTGTGAACGTTAATATTCGAATTATTCAGTATTAAATGTTGATCGGGTTTACACCAAAGAGTCATACAATCGCAATGCTGAATAGCCCGACCACCATCTGATTTAATTAAACTATAATTATTATAAATTTATATTATTAGTTTATATTTATGAAATATTAATTATAAATTTTCATTTGATTTGTGTTGATAGGTATAGAATATAGTGCATGTATAAAAGCTATATACACATGTATCGATATATGAAATCGATGCACATATGAATTTGATTTAAATGCAAATTATCTGATCTAGTTTGAAAGAGAATGAAAGCCCATAAGGGCCCATGGTTTGGTTGGCCAAAGCTCAAGTGGAGGAGTGGTTTATGTTGATATTTTTTGGGTTTGAATTGGTAGAGAAAAGGATAGATCTAGATCCAAATTATCCTCTCTTTTCTCTTTTATTTAAATTTGTTGCCCCTCACTTTTTATACTTTATTTTTTCCCTCCCCTCTCCCTTAACTCTAGACGAAAACACCATTTCCTCCCTCCTCTATTATTTTCAAACTTAAACACAAATTTAAATCAAGTAAAAGAAGGGTGCGTAGATCTATTTGACTGGTAGCGCTTTTTGGAAGGGATCAAATTCAATTTTAGAAGTTCGATTGATTCAGCATTCGAGGTACCATCACTAGGCTATAGTTGAGGTAACTTTAATTCATATCTATTGACACACACACACAGATACACACAGATATATATATATATATATATATATGTTATATCTTGTTATATTAACTATATATAATGAATCCTTATATGTGTATGCTATCAATCTAAAATATTTATATACATAATAAAATAATAAGAATACACACACACACACACATATAAGATATTACTCTCGGCCTAAAATTAAAAAAAATTAGATTACAAAATAATTTTTAAAGGTGTTTTAATTAAAAGAATGAATTTTTTTTAAAATTAAACAAACATATATAATATTTGTAAATTTTATTATAAAATCTTAAACAGATTATATGTCAAAAATAATTTTTTTAATATATATACATATACATATATATATTAAAATTAAAATTATATAAAATATATATGATTTTCTAATACTATGTAATAATTTGATTTTAATAATTATAAATACATGTAGGTATATTTAATATACAAAAATTTGTAAACACTACAAAATAAATTTTAGAAATTAAACAAACTTGCTTTTTTCATATGGAATTTAATTTTGCAATTAAAAATAATAAATCCTTACAAACATTATTAATGAAATTAAAAAACTTGAAATTTTTATGATTTATATAAGCCTGATATATTTATATATATACACATGCATATGTGTGTGTGTGTGTGTGTGTTTGTGTATGTATGTATGTATATTTGTTTGTGTGTGTTTGTGTATGTGTGTGTGTGTATATATAATTTTGGGAAGGATTGGCAGCCCCTAAACATAGGCCCTTAACTACGGCTATTCATTTCTATTTAAATAGTCGTATGGTTTGGTAAGTGAGAGAAACAATTAGTATTTAAGTGGAAATGAGCGGCTGGAATTAAGAGGCTATATTGGAGGTTGAATTCAGGGGGTTACTGATCCTTCCCTATTATATTTTACATATATTAATATAGTAAATTATGCAATATCATTTTATTACAAAGTATTAATTTTAATATATATAATTACATATCTGTTTATATTTATATAAATTCGAAAATTTTAATTTTCAAACACATGTATTTTAAAATATAAATGATTCGAAAATTTTAAATCTTGAATTTAAACTTAAAAGATATTTTCACCTCTAGACCTAATTTTCAAATTTGAAATTTCAATGTTAAATTGTCTTATATTCATATTTTCAAACATTATTTTATGCATATATATACATGCGTACATATATATAATATTAATTCTGCATTATTATATGTAAATATATATTTAACTAAATAAGAAATATAATTTTTTATATCACATTAATAATATATGCACATACATATATTAGATGGAATATAAATATGGATGAGCTAACATATTCATTGTGATGTAAATCCCAACACTTAGATATGTCCATATTAAACGATATGCACTATAGCAATCACATTTCTATCCCTCGAATGTCAACACTAAATACATTCACGGTATTCGTGTGCCGAGCACCCAAGTGCCAAAAAGATAGAAAGTTAGGGTAAAATAAAATAAAACAAAACAGAACAAGAAGGAATAACATAATATCAAAATCTCACATGCAAAACGATAATATATAATATCTCAAAAGTGTAGTACAAAGAGTTACTCTAACATACATCAATATCAGAGTTACAAAATGACTAAGTACTACTATCAGCCTGGACAGTTTAATTGCCTGTCCTCACAATGCTGGATATATACATCCATAACAGTGAACTGAAATGAAAATAGTTAGATAGATAGGTGGAAGCATCCTGCTCTTCTCCATAAGCTTGAGGCATCCAACTAAAACCCGCTTTCCTTAATCTATACCAAAGAGTACTTGAGGTATTGTGGGAAAAGAAATGCCGTATGTTAGACATATGTCTGGTATGAGAAACTAAGAAATGCGTAAAAGCACATAATGGTACTTTCGAAACCAACCGAATCACCGGATTGGTTTTCCCCTTGAAAGGACCCAACTTAATTGATACTTACATTAAGTGATATTATTGATAATGTCTAAGGTGTTTAATATAAATAAGAAAATTGTTGTGTTGCTTGCATCTCACAACACCACAATATTATAATACATTTAAAACAACTAAGGCACGTTCTTATATGGAATTTTCGTAGAGATGCCTCCAGCTTAAAAGTTAAAGCGGATCTCCTATGATAAGGATCGGAAAACACCTTTCCAAGGTCGTATATCTCTAGATAAAATATACCATAAGGTAAACACAACCAGCACATGCTTCAATCTCATGAACCAAGTATCAACAACTCCTGCTTGCCACATCTATAAGCATACTCTAGATAATGGAGTTGATATACTCCTATGGGTTAGCTAAACCCAGAATTGTGTATCCTACTCAGTCTTTAGTCATTTTCTGATGCAGAGATTACGTACAACATCTTTCACACGAATTCTCAAAAAAAATTCACTTCAATGACCTCGAGGGTTCTCATTGGTATAAATCCACGAAGCCTTTTGTTTTCTTCCTAAGTTGTGTTTGATCAAGATCGATAGTCGACTAATCGACTATCGAGTCTTAAGCGCTTAATTTTAGAAATCAAGGTTCATACACTTAACAGGTGTTTGACATTCCAAATTAACTATTCCTTGATTCAAGAAGGATGTTGTTAGGTTAGAGCTCTATTGCTCCATTCCTACTTGAACATCAGTCTTGACTTTAACAAATAGAGAAGCCTACCTCGCTCGACTTTTAGTGTTAAGCACAGTAATACTAACATTTCCTAAACAATCAAACTACATGTTCATTTTGAAAGTGTAACTTCTTATCCTTCTTCCAAATTAGTCTTTTAGAAATATTTGTATATAAATTAGAATTAGTTTGAAATAATGTAAGTTAAAATAGTTTCTTAAAATTGGTTTTGTACTTTAACAAATAAACAAGTTTTGTATATATAAAATAAGAAAATTTTTACTTTAGAAATTCAAAAATAAATTATTTTAAAATTTATTTAACCTTAAATCTTCCTTTACAATACCTATATTTCTTTTACAAAACTCCTTTGAAAAGATTTCATAGAAATATACTGGTAAAAACAATTTGAAATTTACAAAAAACATGTTTTTCCAAAGTGCATCCATAGCGACTATCGCTATATGGACCATAATTTTGTAATTTGTTTTATAAGTAAAATAACTTTCTAACTCAAATACTTACTACTTTTCGTACTACTACAAGTATAGAAAATATCTCACTTGAAAAAAATTCATAAAATAGAGTTTGAAAAGTAAGATAGAAAAGAGGGATTTAGAAGTGGGTTTATATTAACTATTGCTATATGGACAATTCCATATTCAATACATTCATTCAATCACACAAACGTGTATAACTCTTATGTTCATAATACATGTCAATGAAGTATGTAATAACATATATACAAGGTGTATGAGCAAGGAACATAAGTAATAGCAAGAAAAAATTATCAAGTTTTATAGTTCATTCAAGGAGTGAGATTACTCACTTATAATTCAAATCCAAGCTAGCTCTTTCCTACCTTGACCTAGAAATAATACACAACTTCCTACCTTCAACCTACAGGCACACAAATCAGGCTAGAATATAGCAGGAACATGATAAGAGGGAGCCTAGAAGTGCACTCCCAAGCTTGAAACACCCAATATTGTGTATAACCTTGAAGGGATTTAACGGAGTGGCTCCAGATTTCTTAGTTCAAAGATTATGGAATGATGTTTTGTGCCATATTATGATAATAGCAAAATTTTATAGGAGTTCTGAGTTTCTTGGAGTTACTTTGATCTAATAACTTTGTAAAGAGAAAGAAGTGCAAGAGTTTGGATTTTTGGTCTGTGAATTAGTAATCAAAGGAAGGGAGCCAAGGGTGTGTATATAGACTTGCAAAGGGATGGAAAATGACCATAAATACACCCCTTAGGGTGGTCCTAAAAGGACCTCCACTATACCAACCCCATGTCTCCACTCACTTCATAACATACTTTGAAAACATCTCTTCCTTAAATCACTCCTTTATGTCATTGTTTTAGAAGCATTCAATTTAAACTAAGTTTGCTTAGAAAGATAGAAGATTTTGGTTGTTATAATTATCTCTTATGTTATCATTCAATGTACAAGAATTTAGGTAACTACTATTGTATAAAAAGATGATATTTAACAAAATATTTTTTGGTCACATTTTCAATATTTGTTCAAAGTGTATTTTTTTGTAAACACATCTCAAGAATAAGTTTTCTAGCATTGGATATTAACTAAAAAGTGTTTAACAATGTTATAAAATCATATTTTTAATATTTAACCATTTTTCAAAAGTTGAGATATTCGAAGATGAAGTGTTCAAAATTATGGGTCATTACATTCTCCTCCTCTTAAGACATTTCGTCCTCGAAATAAGAATAACACAAAGAGAATAGAAGAAACGGTGTATATATTAAATACTTCTCAAACTACATATAAACCAAGATATAAGAAAGTGACTTCACGATGAGCACACAACAAAAGATAAGATGAGATAAGATACAACGGAAACTACTAACTAAGAAATAACTCAGAATAAGAGGCTCTAATACCCTCCTCTGTCTCCCAAGTGCAATCTCGAACACCCTCACTCCACTGCACCTTGACCGATTCCACAACCTTAGTGCTCAATCTCTTCGTAACACGATCAATGGTATGAATAGGCTATCTTACAATGGTCAAGTCTGACTGAACCTCTAAGTCCTCCAACTACGGTGACTCAATAATCAATGTAGGATCATGTACATATTTTCATAGATAGGATACATGTATAACATCATGTACACTCGACAATCTAGTTAGTAACTCAATTTGATAAGCAAGAGCGCCTACCCTCTCAAGTATCAGAAAAGATCTAATAAAATGAGGAGCAAACTACCTTCCCTTCCCAAATCAAACTACACCTCTCAACAGAGAAACTTTGATAAATACAAAGTCTGCAACCAAGAACTCTAAGTATAGATGCCTTACATCAACATAGCTCTTCTTCCTACTCTGAGCAACCGTCAAGTGCTTCCTAATCCCTATTATCTTATCTCTCGCCTCACAAATCATATCTGGTCCAAGCATTGAGCGATCCCCTGGTTCTACCTAAAACGATGAAGACCTACAAGGCCTTCCGTACAATGCCTTAAAATGCGCCATCCTAATTCTTGCTTGGAAACTATAATTATAAGAAAACTCTACAAGTGGCAAGTGATCCTCCAATGAACCTCCAAAGTCTAAAACACGTGCTCTCAACAAACCATCCAAAACCTGATTCACTCTTTTAGTCTGTCTATCCATCTGAGGGTGATAAGTTATTCTCAAACTCGGCTCCGTCCCAAGTGCATCGTGCAAAACCTTCCTAAACTGACTTGTGTAGATCAGATCTCAATCACTCATAATATCACATGGAATTCCATGAAACCTAACAATGTCCCTAACATATAACCGAGCTAAACTAGTCACCGTCCTCCTTGCCTTAACTGGTAAGAAGTGCTCACTTTTGGTTAACCTATCAACAATAAATCATATGCCACCATTACCTCTCCTCCATTTAGGAAAACCATTAATAAAATCCATATAAATATGCTCCCACTTCCACTTTAGAACTTCTAGTGGATGAAGTAATATGGCCGTCTTTTGGTGACTTCCCTTAACCTGCTGGCCGTTAGCATATCTACTCACAAAGATAGAAAGGTCTCTTTTCAAACCTTCCTACTAAAAAGTACGTCTCATATCCTGATACATCTTAGTGACCCCTAGATGTATCGATAATATAGAATAATGACTCTCTTTTAGAACCTCCTGCCTAATACCTTCAACATTCGAAACACACAATCGACCATTCATACTCAAAATGCCACGGTCATCTACCTCAAATCCTTAGTACTTCCCTGGAGCTACATTCTCACTCACAGATTTAGCTATCCGAGCAAGACAAGCATCCTTCTGGTAATTACTCTCTATACAACTAATAGGAGTTGGATAAATCAACACATTAGCTATAACAACATACTTCCTACTTAATGCATCTGCTATAACATTAGTCTTCCTCGATGTACATAAAATCTCAAGATCATATGCTACAAGAAACTCTAGCCAACGTTGTTGCCTCAAGTTCTAGTTCTTTTGAGTGAAAAGATATTTCGAAGATTTATGGTCCCAAAAAAGCTCAAACTTCTCACCCGATAAATGATGCCTCCACATCTTCAATGTAAAGACCAGTGCTAACAGCTCTAAGTCATATGCCATATATCTGGTCTCGAGCGGCTTCAGTTATCTACTAGCATAAGCAACAACGTTCCTATGTTGCATCAACACAACACCTAATCCTGTTCCATAAGCATTAATGTAAACAGCAAGGCCCACCTCCCTCCGGAATAGTTAGAATAGGGGGCACTAGTCAACTTCTTCTTTAGCTCTCTAAATTCTAACTCACATTTCTCCATCCAAACAAATTAGCCATCTTTCTTTGTCAAATTCATAAGTGATGAAGCAATTTTGAAGAAATCTTGATAGAATCTCCTATAATAACCCACCAAACCCAAGAAGCATCGAATACCCATTACGCTTTTAGGCCTCTTCAAATCCTGAATAGCTACAACGTTCGCTGGATCCATGGAAATACCATCTTCAGCCACTACATGCCCCCAAAAACCTAACCTCCAAATGCCAGAAATGACATTTCGAGAACTTAGCTTTAAGAACATGTACTCTCAACATCTCCAATACAATCCTCAAATGACAAGAATTCTCCTCCTCGGTTTTGGAGTAAATTATGATATCATTAATGAAAACAAGCATGGATTTGTTCAAGACATCACAAAAGACACGTTCATCAAGTGATTGAAATAAGGTAAGGCAATGGTTAAGCCAAATGACATAACCAACCTTTTATAGAACCTATCAGAACGGAAAGCTGCCAAGGCACACTCTCCCCTACCACACTTAACTGATAAATACCTATATCATAGACAAGGTGAGAGAATACACAAGCTTTATGAAACTGATCTAACAGGTCATCAATTCTGGGCAAAAGATACTTATTTTGAATAGTCCACTTATTAAGCTCGTGGTAATCGACACAAAGCCTTAAGGAAACGTCCGCCTTAGTAGCAAACACAACGGGTGTTCCCTAACTCGAAAGTCTAGATCAAATCATACCTTTCCGTAATTACTCACTAATCTGATCGGTAAACTCCAACTTCTCCTTCGAAGATAGCCTATGCACATGCAATGCAATTGGTTTATCATTAGAGACTAAATCAATATGAAACTCGATTTCACAATGGGCACATATACCAAAAACTTCCTCAAATACACTTGAAAATTCCCAAACGACGGAGTTCGACTCCAAGTCTCCATCTACCACGTCAAGAGAATAAAGGAAACTACTCTAATGAGAACCAAGCTCTTCAAAAGGTAATGTATGGACTTTCATCCCTTTCTTCAGCTCCACAGCCGTTTCTCACAATCTAAGATGGCATGATAATGAGATAACCAATCCATCCCCGATAGAACATCAAAATTGTGAAAAAGAACAAAAATATCACATGGAAGGAGTCGATCAAAATAAGAAATCTGAATCCTTCACATACCATATAAAGATTTGTCGAACCTCCTACTGGGTTTGACACACAAATAGAATCGTGAACCTCAACTAGGTCCAAATAAAGTCTATTAACAAGATTATGAGAGATGAAGCTATGAGAAGAACCAGTATCAAATAAGACATAAATAGGAATACTAAAAATAAATAGAATGCCTTCCAAAACTAGCTTACCCTTAGCTAATGCTAAAGTGGAAGGTGCAGAAGAAATAGCAAAGATCCTAGGCTACTCCCCTTTCTTAAGCATAGGACAATCTCTTGCAATATATCCAACCTATTGGCAAGTGGAGCACCCTTTTGGTGCTTTCACTGCTGGTGCCTTAACCATCTACCTTCCTATACCTTACCAACACTCCTTAGCAAGTTGGCCCTTCTTTCTATAGTTGTTGCAAACAACATTGGACTTTGGCTTGAACTTACGCTTCTTATCCCCAGTTGGTGTAGAAACAATAGGCTTCGGTGCATAAACAATAGGCTTTAGTGCAAAGCTCTCAAACCTCAAAGCCATATTCACCAATTCTACAAAAGACCCCGTAAGATGACTAGTCATATCCCGTTGAAACTTGGGACACATGCCTGCCATAAACACCTCATTCTTCTTCAAAGGCTTGTCTATCATACCAAGCCCAAAACGAGACAAAGAATTAAACTTGTTCTCATACTCTACAATAGTCATAGTACCTTGCTTTAGGTTAAAGAAACTCCTAAACAACAAGGTCCCCGCCTCTAGTACAAAATTCCTCTCAAACTTATTAAACAGTGCCTAAGAGAAGTCAGTCTCCGGGCCATCAATTGTAACAGAACTCCATCAATCCTTGCCAGCACCAAAAAGATGATGAGAAGCTAAGTGACGCTTCATAGCATCACCAATATTAAATCCCCAAAGATCCTCTGACACAACCTTAACCATGTTTGCACCTCAATAATTGATTCAATCCTACTGAACCTCTGACTACCAAGCCTCTTGAAATCCTTGTGAAGTGAAGAAAAGTTTATTGGAGGTTAAACCTGCACCACTTCCTCAACCACATTCACCCTAGGTTCGGCTATAGGAGTAGAATTCCTCAGAGATCTAGTCCCACCTTCGGTGATGGTACTACCTCTACCATCACGGCCTCTACCTCCCCTAACATTGGCAACATGATTACTCATAGTTTGCTAACTGAATTTATAGCAAAACACCTTTAGAATACTTCAAGATAGAGTTATTTCAAGGAAAGATTAGTAAGATAGGATAAGAAATGATCACTAAGAAAGGAATAATTTTGAAGAAAGAGTTATTTAAAGAAAGATTTATTAAGAGAGAGATATATTTAAGAAAACATTTTAAAAACTAATTGTGCAACAAAAAATACGCTCTCATATGTATACTATTGTTGACTCATTCTAATGCACTATTAACCCTATCTCTAATGAGCCATACCTAATTAAAGCCAAGGTCATCGCTAACCTCGCTCTGATACCACCATGTAACAATCGTCTTTTTGACCCCTGAATGTCGACACTAAATATATCCTCTTATTGGTGTTCCGAGCACCCTAATGCCGGAAAGATAGACAGTTACTGTAAAAGAAAAGAAAAAGAAACAAAACAAGAAGAAAGAACATAATATTAGAATCTCACATAAATAATGATAATATAAAATATCTCAAAAGTTTAGCACAAAGAGTTACTCCACCATACATGAATATCAGAGTTATAAAATAACTAAGTACTTCTGTTGGCCTGGATAGTTATAACTGCTTGTCCTCATAATGCTGAATATATACATAATATTAGCAAACAATAATGAAAATAGGTAGATAAATAGATAGGTGGAAGCATCCAGCTCATATCCATAAGCTTGAGGCATCCAACTAAAACATACTTTCTTCAATCTACTCGAAAGAGTACACAAGGAACTATAAGAAAATAAATATCGTGTGTCAAACATAAATCTGGTATGAAAAACTCAAAAATGCATTAAAAATATAACAGTGCTTCCGAGACTAACTAAATTACCGGATTGGTTTTCCCCTCGATTGGACCAACTTGTTTGATATTTACACAAGGTGATATTATTGATAATGCCTAAGGCATGTAATATAAATAAGAAAATAGATATCTTGCTTGCATCTCACACCACAAAAATATTAGAATATATTTAAAACAGTTAAGGAATGTTCTTATATGGAATTTCTAAGGAGATTCCTCCAGCTTAAAAACTAAAGCAGATCTCCTATGACAAGGATAGGAAAACACCTCTCGAGCGTCGTATATCTCTAGATAAAATATACCACAAGGTAAACACAACCAACCCACGCTCCAATCTCATGAACCGAGTATCAATAATTCCCGCTAGCCACATCTAAGCATACTCTATATAATGGAGTTGACACACCCCTTTGGGTCAGCTATGCTTGGAATTGTGCATCATACTCTGTCTTTAGTCATTTTTCCGATGTCGAGGTTTCGTATACCAACTTTCACATAAATATTCGTTTCTCAAACAAAAATTCACTTCAACAACCTCTTCCAAAACTTACACATATAGTATTTTTGAAGTGGTATTCGTTAAGTATAACACTTATCGAACCTAGACTCTTCAAAACTAATCGATGAATTTCAGTTAACTAAATTCCGGTTCATTTAGAAGTGAACAAAAGCTAGAGGAGTTTCATACCATTGCTCCTCCCTGGGGGTTCTCATTGGTATAAATCCATGAAGCCTTTTGATTTCTTCCTAAGTTCTGTTTGATCAAGATCAGTAGTCGACTAATCGACTATCGAGTCTTAAGCGCTCGATTATAGGAATTAAGGTTCATACACTTAACAGGTTTTCGACATTCCAACTATTCCTCGATTCAAGAAGGAAGTTGGTAGGTTAGAGCTCTATTTCACTATTCCTACTTAAACAAAAATCTTGACTTTGACCAATAGAGAAGCCTAGCTCGTTCGCCTTTTAGAGTTAAGCATAGTAATACTAACATTCCCTAAACAATCAAACTACATGTTCATTTTGAAAGTGTAATCTCTTATCCCTTCTTCCAAATTAGTTCTTTGAATATATTTGTATATAATTTAGAAATAGTTTGAAATAATATATTTTAAAATAGTTTTTGATAATTGATTTTGAAAGCTTCTACTTACTTTAACAAATAAACAAGTTTTGAATACATAAAATAAGAAAACATTTACCTTAGAACTTCAAAAATAATTCTTTTAAAATTTATCTAAACTTAAAAATTCCTTTAAAATACTTGTATATCTTTTTCAGAACTTCTTTAAAAAGGTTTTATACAAATATCTAAGTAATAATAATTCAAAATTCACAAAAAAACATGTTTTTCCAAAATACATCTATAGCGAGTATCGCTATATGGGCCATAACTTTTGTAATTTTGCTTTATAAGTAAAATAACTTGTAACTCAAATCTTTCTACTTTTAATACTATTAAAAGTATAGAAAATACCTCATCTGAAAATTTTCATAAAATAGAGTTTGAAAAGTAAAACAGAAAAGAGGGATCTAGAAGTGCGTTTATAGCGACTATCACTATATAAACAATTCCATATTTAATACATTTATTCAATCACACACACGTATGATTCTCAAGTTCATATCACATATCAAAGAAGTGTGTAATAACATATACACGAAGTGTATAAGTAAGGAATAAAAGTAATAGTAAGCAAAAATCATCAATGTTTATAGTTCATTCAAGAAGTGAGATAATTCACTTGTAATTCAAATCCAAGCAAGCTCTTTCCCATCTTGACCTAGCAAAAGTACACAACTTCCAACCTTCAACCCATAAGTGCTTCAAAAATCTATAATATAGCACAAGCAAGAGAAGAGGGAGCTTAGAATTGCACGACCAAGCTTGAAACACCCAATATTGGGTACGACCTTGAACAAGGGAATGGCTCCAAATTTCTTAGTTCCAAGGTGATAGAATGTTGTTATATGCTTCATTATGATGATAGCAAGAGTTTGTAGGAGTTTTAAGTTGTTTGGATTTACTTTGATCTACGAATTTTTTGAAGAGAAAAAAGTGCAAGAGTTTGGATTTTTGATTTGTGAATCAGTAATAAAAGGAAGAGAGCTAAAGGTGTTTTTATATAGTCATGCAAAGGGGTGGAAAATGACCATGGCTACCACCCCTAGTGTTGTCCCTAAAGGACCTCCACCACCAAGCCAAACCCATTCCACCACTTACTTCACACCATACTTTGACAAAGTCTCCTCCTTAAATCACTCCCTTATGTCCTTCTTCTAGCAACATGTAAACTAGTCTTGCTTAGGAAGACAGAAGATTTAAGTTGTTGTAATTATCTCTTATGTCATCATTCAAGTGTACAAGAATTCAAATAACTTTTATTGCATAAAAAGTTGATTTTAAAAAAAACAATTTTCGGTCACATTTTCAATATTTGCTCAAAGTTTATATTTTTGTAAACACATTTCAAAATAAGTTTTCTAACACTAGTTATTGATTTAAAAGTGTTTAATTGGGTTATAAAATCATATTTTTAATCTTTCACCATTTTTCAAAATTTGAGATATTCGTAGATGAAGCGTTCGAAATTACGAGCCGTTACAAACACTGTATACAGTGCACGTGCACGTACATGTACACGTGTATGCGATACACATGTACACACTATATATATTATATATAATATCAAATAAAACTCTTTTATCAATAAATAAAGTAAAATAATGGTATTATTTAAAATTAGTTTAGATTATATCTAAATGAATTTAGACTTCCTAGGCCCAGTAAGATTAAAAATGGTAAAAGTATATGAAGTTCACTCATTTAACCCGTTATATACTAGCCTAGTTTCAACTTTTGATGCATTGGTCAAACATGGTTGTCAAACCAATTGGATAATGTCGAGGTTGAACAAGAAGCTTCGAGACCTCATAGGCACATTTATATAATCGCTAATGGTACAAAACAACTTAAGAGGAATAAAAAGAAGTTTTTGAAAGTTCAATGGAGTGAAAGCAAGAATGATTGCACTTGGAGGACTGAGGAGAGCATGAGGAATATTTATTCGGAGCTCTTCACTTGGTAAGGCTGTTGTTTATCACATTTACTTCCATTTATAATATCATACAGAGTAGTATAGTACCTGCGTGCTTTAGTAAGCGTAGACCATGTTTACTTGATAGATGCCATGTTTGCTTATGGTAGGTATACGTGTGGGGTAATTGTATTATTTGACTTCACTCTGTTGTTGGGATTTCTTGGGTGAAATTTCTAAAAGGGGAGGGGAGAATGTAACAACCCACATGCTCTATACATTTCTACATATCAACCATTCATAGGTGTATTATTTTTATACTCAAATTACTTCTAATAGCCTATGACATTAGGAAGTATTGAGTTTTGGCATTTTTGACATTTACAAATTTTATCGGATGATTTTACCCATGAAAGCTTGTAAGGCTTATAACTTTTAATAGTGGCTTAATTAGGGTCCGAGAATACTTCCATTGAAAAGATATAATGATATCTCTTTCTATGGAGTGGTCATAATAGCTTTTTGGATTTACTATTTAGGAGATATGGTCATTTAAAGATTAAATAATTTTTTAAAACTTTGGTGGATAATTAGTGAGGTAGTTAAGTCCAAAGGCCCATTTCGGGATTTGAGCTAAGTCAGGCTGATAGGACATCTCCCTGGTTATTAAATAGTTCCCAAAAACAGTTAAACACTACCATTAATCTTCTAGAAGCGTATAATTAGCCAAATTAAGCAATTAAAGGGAAATTGGCAAGCGCATTGTTTGAGAGACCATTTATTGTTGTTGGGTGCATTGAGATCCATGAATTATATTATTTATCTTAGATAATCTCGATTTATATGCATTTGGACCTATTGTTGAGCGACATTTGTCTCTCCTTTACTATGGATGTTAATACGATATTAAAATCCATTTTAAAACAATTTTCAAAGTTAAAATTGTGATTTTGATCAAATCTAAACTTAACTATATTTTCATAATGAATTAAAACAGAGTAGATCTAGAAAACTGATTGTACGTTCATAAAGATAGAACTTTTCATGCTTTTGACTTAATTTTGAATGTATGACGATTGGATTGTGTATTTGATATTTGTATTGTGTTTATAATGTTGATATGATGTTTGTTTGGTTGTTTTGTTACTTAGTATTAGACATAGAGTATCGATATGAATTTTGGAGACTCCACCAATTTTAGAGCAGTTTGAGTTGAATCGATGTAAAAGGATTACATCGACAGTAAAGACGTATGGAGTAGGGGGAATAAACATAGAAAATGCCTAAATGGAGACAAGTATTTTTGGGCGATCGATCATACCTTATCGGTCACCCCCGACCTATAAGAACCGATCGATCCAAAGTGCTCCATAACACTTACGATCAATGTGATGTGTTAAAGATGATAAGAGAGGCCACACGATACGCTGCAGGTTGATTGGAGTAGATCTGATAGGATTGCGGCCCTTAGAAGTATGGGTCAGTCATGGTGGAGTTTCAATATAGACTCCAAGTCATGGAGTGAAGTACTTCGGGTAATAAGTGTGTTTCTTCGGGATTTGCTTAGAAAAGCATGAAGCACTTCGGTGGGTAAATGGACTTAGCCAAATTGGCTAAGTTTTGATAGTTCGGCAATGACTTAGAATGGGTCAGTACCGACCCATTTATATTTTGAATATTGGGGTCATGGCGTTGGACTTGAAGCATATGAAGGAGGGGAAGCTACTTCAGGCTGAGTAGGCTAGGACTTAAGGCTTTCGACAAGTTTGCTTCAAGGAATATGATGCTTTGCTTGAGGTTAGGGTCATAACCAATCGATCACCAAAGCACAACCAGTCGTGATCCATTGGCCTAACGACCAACATCAGGTGGCACACCGTAGGTCCTAGGGTATTGGTTGAATTAGGTATGAATGGGTGGAAGTCGGGTTTTAGGCCCATAGACGATTACATATCGATGTGGACTCGAGGATTTTCAAAGTTTGCTTCGAGATATGCGCATGATAATGGGAAGTCTACTATGGGTAGAGCATGGGGAAGTATCTAAGAGTGGAGTTTCAGACTTCGATAAATTAATGATATGAGACGTTTGATCGAGTACTTCATGAAGGAAGTGACTTTAGCATGCAAGGAGTTACCAATCGGGCAAATGCCAAGTGATCACTTGTGAAGTAGATATGAGTGGTTCTATTATCGATATGTATGCCAATGTTAGGTGCTTATATGGGGTAGGGTGGTTTAAGTGTACCTTGAGGTAGTCTGAGTGCACCCGTGTATTGGATTCATATGTTGACATTTGAGTGGTCCATACCCAGCCATTTGAGTGGGCATGAGCTTAAGTAGTGAGTATCTATGATTCTGAGTGGTCATTGACTATCTGATTGAGTCATACGAGTTATAGGAGCATCCAAGAGTGTGATGATTGTTTTGATTACATTGCATGTTATTGTTGTTGTGTTTGCATTGATTGATGTGTGATTATGATGGATGTCTTATGATATTACTATGATTGACACCCCAACATTCTATTCTATACTTTGAGTATTAGTACACCCTATGATTATAGTTTGGCATATATTTCAATATGTGTGCTAACTTGTTGGATGCAAGGACAAGTCAAGTATGAATTCTTGTAACTAGTGTTCATTATACTATATCGACCTTAGTATATTGAGATTATTCATTGCTCACACCAGACTCATGTATGGCTCGATATTTTATGTTTTGCTTCTTGTTATCTCAAGTACTCTTAAATAAGTAGAATAGATAACAGGTCTAGTATTAGTGCATAAAGCTGTTCAGAGGATGAACATGAGGCTAATACTATTATATCTATTTTATTATCCGAGTCTATTGCTTAGACCATTGTGCAACACTATGGATCTTTATCAGTGCTACATTTTATTATTGAGATTTATATATATATTTAGTTTATTTATCCGTTGCATAAAATTTATTACTGCTTTATGACTATGTAGAACCAATGCTCTGATATATGATGGTACATATATTTTTATTTCTATCTCGACAATTTTAGTTTTGTTATGTTGTAAGATATACGATAGGTTATCTATTACGGTTGATTACTTTACCACTTGGCTATCACCCTACATAGCTCGAGTACTACTATAGCAGTATACAAGTTATATTGGGTATCGGGTGTTAGGCGGTTATCACATCGCACTCTTTTAGAGGGTTAGATACTCATCTCCAATACTAGTGAGAGGTTTTAAGAGATCTCCTCTCTCATAGGAGGTTGATATCTTGTCATTGGCACGAGTGGGGGATTTCAGGAGCTCTCGCACTTTCGTAGTAAGTTGATGTGCTGGAGTCATCCTCGGCATGGGAAGAGGCAGTTGAGTTCCCTCGCATCCTCTTGGGGTGGTCATTGATATCGATGATTATGATTTCCTGTTAGAGCATAGGTACTCTTTTGTTAGATTGTTGGAGGGAAATGTCGTAGCAGTCCCTAATGGACTGTTGGTTGCCTCAAATGCAACTGACACCCCTTTGGTGGGGAACATTATTGTTAGCCGTTGCTGCATCCAGATCTACCAAAATGGGCCTACCTATAGGAATGTTGTAAGCGATTTGGAAGTCTACCACAAGTAAGTTTACCTTAATTTTGCTGGTGTTAGGTTCCTCATCGAAGATGAAAACATGTGAGGTTGACCCTAATCTGATGATTTTGATAATGCCAAAGACATGGATGGGTATGTTGCGCATCGTCGTACTGGATTGTTGAAGCTACATTTAGTCGAAGATGTTTTTGAACATAATATTGATTGAGCTTCCTCCATCTATGACATTCGGTGTAATTTGGTATTTATAATGTGGATAGAGATGACTACAGGGTCATAGTGGGGCTATCCAGCACCACTTTTGTCTTTAGTGGTGAATGGGATATAGGCATCATCTAGCTCCACCCCTAAAGCTTCGGGGCCTTGAGTTCCACCGAATATATCTGGTGGATGGGATTGAACTACCTATTGTATTAGGTTTTCCCTCTATTATTTCTAGCTACATGCAGGCCTCTACATATGGAAAAGATCTCAATGTTCATGCAACGACATTGTTATCACCTGCCTGTTGAGAAGGGGCAGGGAGAGTTTAACATTCAGCCCTTTGGCCCACCTACTGCCTCACGTATTATACGAGTATACCTTCGCATATCAACCACTGTATCTCGTCTTTCGACGCTCACTTGTATTATGACCATTCAACTGGTGGAACACAAAATATTTTCCATCAGCACGGGGATCCTCCTTTCGCTCAGAACGAATGAAAGTGGCTTAGGTACGGTGCATGGTCTTAAATAAGGAGATAAATGATTTCCATATCGCGGTTTAAAGTAGCATAGTTAGTATATGTGATTTGAATTTTAGGCCATCCCCGGAATGTTTTTGTTGTGCTTCTAAAAGTAATTTTTTCTATGGCTCCCTTCTTCGTAAGGGTTACGTTTCTCTTTTCTCTTGTCCTCTTCATCATTGCCAGACTAGGTAGCTATTCTCATTAAGCCATTGACCCTTTGAAAGAAGTTGGTCAAAGGTAAAGCCAACTGCTTTTGCAATTCTTTTCATGTCTTGGAGTGGTATCATTCCTCGGAGTAGAGTGCAACCACCAAATATTTTTGTCTACTCCTCTATCATGGTCTATTGATGTAGGAGCGAAGTGGCTTTCTTGGCCCTGTCTGGTGTTGCATGACTCACTTGCCATCCATGTTCGCATTCTAAAAGCAAATAAACAAGTTTTGAATTTTGTGCAAAATTGTCCCCATTAGGGATACTACCTACTCATAGATGCAAAAAACAATAAGAGGTCGGTCCATTTAGGGTGGAGGGTAACATGAGGCATTTGGTGCTATCATGGAGTTAGCCGACTCGAGTGATTGATTTTAAAGCCATAACGTCAGTGGGATCGTAGCTCCCATCATACTTTTCAATGGGAGAAAATCATACTTTCGATGAACGTATATGCTTAGTATTTCCTATGAGAATGGTTCCCCATTCTCATCATCGGAAAAGACCTCATTATCTTGGTTTCGAGTATGTATTCTAGGCACTTACTACCTCCACAGTTCCATTTATGCTCAAAGACTGGTATATGCTTTATAGAGGTGGTGTGCGACCATGGCCGATGAGGGTGCTTCAATGCCTTACAAGGGAAGGAGATCTATGGCATTGGTAGGGTTATGGTGGGTAGAAACTTTGAATAGTGGTAGGCAACCTCTAGTTTTTATTTGGAGAAGGGAAATCAAGAGTGATGGCTCCACCTTCTATAGGAGAGAGATCTTTGTTCTTCTTGTTGACATTGTGAGATCACATTTCCCCTCTGCCAACTTGAGTCATTCAAAGGCTTATTTCGGGCGAAGGACAGCAGTGAATTGCATGATCCCTGGGTATTGGGACTACCATGATCCTAGGAGCATTGCGATCAAAGTCATTGGTTTGTGTATCCTTGTCTCGGGCTGGGAACACCCAAAGAAGGGTTTCGAGCACAACCTTCTCCCTATAGTCATGCATGATATGAAATTCTTGGGATAGTATGCAGGAGAGGGTTTCTATTAATAACAACTAGGATTCTTTAACCATAGTTGTTGATCTCGTAGGCTTCCACCAGTGCATAGAGCTCATTCAAGTTACAAACTAACTGCTTGATTTTAGCAACTCGGTTGACCATGTCGAGCTAGATGTCATTATTTACGCTTGAAATTGCTGATGACGTTAGCATTGGTGTCATCATTGGTGTTATGACTATTAGAGTTATCGATCTTAACTCCACCATTATTCCTATGGGTTTGCATGGTGAATATTTGAAGGAAATAGGTTTTTTAAAGAGAAAAAAGTGATGAAATGATGAAAGTCAGAAGATTCAAGGTGAAGTCCATCACTAGACTTTTTAGCTGACATCAAAATAGTGATTAGTGAAGGCCTTTAGTAAAGATTATTCAATAAAAATATTGCTAAATGTGTAAAATGAGGAGTAAATATGAGTATAAAACGATGCTAGAAAATAAAAAACACACAATATAGAGTGGTTCAATCTTAAAAGAGATTAATGTTCACCATGTCTTCTTAACTTATTGCCTTTGAAAGTATTTGGTCACAAGGGTGATGATAATATAGATATCATGCTTCTAAATTTCGATCCTTGTACAAATGTATGTGTTCTCCTATTTATAGCTATGGAGAGCTAGGCTTGGACTAATGCCTTGGATGCCAAGTTTCGTTAAAGTCATTGATTGTGATTCGCGATCTAAATTCGGCCAGTTTAGATGTCGTATGAGTGAAACGGTCTAGATATGAATGACCTGGCGGGTCACACATCATCATACTTTCATAGGAGGTGCGGTACAGTATTGGGAGTAATTTTTTCCTAAATCCTCTTTTGTTAAAGGAACGATGCAATTGTACCTATTTTGTCAAAGTAATAATATGAGGGTGTTGCCTCTTTTGGTAGGGGTGGTTAAGAGCTTTAGGCAAATCCCTATCTGCATATGACAAAGAGAGGCAGGTAGGAAAGTTAATTGAGTAAGGGTTTGATGGATAAGGAGCTTATAAGGACGAGGAATGTAGGTTTAGGAGTTAGCATTATCTATGCAACTTAGGGGTGACAGACATGACATGGAGGTGTCTAAAAGATGGTCGCGATATGCTTCCTAAGAGGCTTTAGGACACCATTATTCTTGGAGGAGTGACAGGCTAAGTTAAGGATAAGGATAATGAGGCAAATAAGCTTTGTGAAAGGTTTCCTAGATGGACATGTAACTGGACTATGCGAGATCTTGGTCCACATATGCTATACGAGTCTTTGTTGTGGGTATAGGACATGATTGGCCCATTTTATACTTTGTTAGAAAAGAGAAAAATAGAATAAATTAAAGCTTTTGAGTTACACTATTGCTCAATTTTCTTACAAGTAATTTGAGTCGGCACATATCTTTCCTCGCGTCTTTGCCCGCATGATTTAAACAACCAACATCTTGGTCCATTCTTGGCTCTCATCTCAACCCCATAGACCCAATTATCAGTATCTTAGGTCACATGATTTCGATGGCCTATATAATTTTGGTTGCCCGCATGCTCAAAGCACAACCTCAACTGCAAAAAACAACTCACCCAACGCTGGTGCATGTGAAAGCTTTCCCAAGTCCGCGATGTCGCCAACAAATTAGGATACATAGTGGCCCGACATATGAATAACTGCCTATTGGCAAGCGACCCAGGTGACATACCTCATCCATACTTCGATCAACCCAGATAAAGTCATCATTCTTTCAACAAGGTCCCCCACTCGTTGTCCACCTCAACCATGGCCAGCTATGGCCATACGCTCTAGACCATTTTGCATAATGAAGCTTCGCATGCACCATGTCTCTAAAGAGATCGAAAATTAAGATGTTGTACATCTTATGCCAGGGGCACTGTGTTACCCACTCCTTGTCAATTGTAGCTAACCTAGTAAAGAGCCTCTACACAACCACCCCCCCGATCTCATGCCACATGTCTCTACGTCATACTTATGTTTAGGCCGGTAGCTCGCAATCATCCAAGGCATACAAATCAACTGGTATCCTAACTGGCATAGATCTTAGCCGGACAACTCCGTCTATGGCCCGAGCAAATTATAGACCATAACTGCACCATTTTAGCCATTCATCATGTATTCTAACAACTATAAATACATCAAGATATGCATTTGGAAAAATGAAACATCCTAAGCTCTTAAGCATTATATTCTCCTATTATTGTCCCTTGTAATCACAACCAAAGCAAGAGAAGCAAAGTAATAAAAAAATTCTTATAGTGGACATAGATCAACTTAAGTCAAACTATCTTAAATCTTGTGTCTTTTTTACTTATTTCACTTTATTTCCTAATTTTTCATTTAAAATCAAGGTGTTAGTGAGTTACCTTGGCCAATGTCAAACTCTTAACTATAATTCCAAGTTTGGCTAAATTTTAGTCCACATTTTAATGCTAGAAGGAGGGTCCCCCCTAAAAGCTCTCATTTTTCTTCACTCTAATTCCCTGCAAATTCCTCCCACGTTCACACCAACAGAGCCATGGGGTCAATGCCATCTGCCCCAATCCGAGGCTGAGATTGACACGAGGTTCAACATGATAAACAGATTGACCAATATAGGGTAGCTTGCTTATGATGTGAATGATTTCAAAGTTAGGATGGATGTTGAGATAACTGTAACTTTTAGCCCGATGGTCCCACCACCGACTGACTGAACCCCTATTTAGCTTGTCGTCTCCATTAGCTACAGCACGATGCATGATGCCTGTGAAAGGTTGTGTTGGAGATGCCTGGCGGGCGAGCTATTATCCATAACATAAACATACGTACTGCACAAGAGCAAGGGTATGACCGCAATGACCCAGAATCTGAACCACTTATCTATCAAGAGACCTATGTAGATCGGTGCTCTCCCTCTATTGAAAGATTATTTTCATTTAACTGCCTTCGAGTAGCAGATGGGGTGCATGACTTGTGTTTTGGCCATCTTAGCAGTAGTGGGCTTGCTTGAAATCCTGGACAAACGTCCACTCCCGGTTCTAGAGAGAGGACCCCCAACGTAGATCCCAAGAATGGGAGGCACACCTATCCATTTCACCTATCAGAAAACACTAATCTCCCACTCCATCCCTTCAACATCATTTCCCTCACCTTATCATCATCGAAGATCCTTTTGGCTTGGCATGTACCAGGGAAGTCCCTCCCTAGTTAAAGGCCAGCACCATCTGCAATATTTGGAAGTTGGCCTCGATGAAGAAATGGCGGTCTTGCTCTAGCAGATGAACATGATTCGAACAAGGAATATAGATGGCGAAGGCCTTTTAGATGAAAAAAATGGAGAACCTTTCTTCATAGAGATCCCATGTGCCTACATCCACTAAAGGCATGCTTTGCTTCCACTGAGAAGTATGATAGGAGTGCTAACCCATTTAACCACATCATCGCTTTCAACACCATAACCAGTGTCTGCTAACTTTCTAGAAATGCCAAATGCCTCCTTTTCCCATCAACACTAACTAGACTGGCCTCCAGTTGGTTCATCCACCTCCAGGCGACAGGATACATTTATGGGCCGATTGTGCAGAAACTTCATAACTCATTTCTACATATCAAAAAAAAGAATCATGATGGCGAGCTATCAATGAAACATTAGACAAATCCCGAATGATCCCCTTCGCTCATATATGGATTGCTTCAATAAAGAGTATGCCCGGATAATAGGAGAAAATAAGAACAACCTGGTATACTCTCTATGTTTACTGGTAAGGTACCAGTTTTGAATATGTAAAGAATTACAATGTAGACAGCCTCTTCTAAATTAACTTCCTCCATAGAGAAAACAAGATCATGTGAGTGGAAGAGGTCGACATCTCTGATAGTATTGAGGAAAGCAGGCGAAAACAAACCTAGTAAGGAGGATAACAATCGTCAAAAGATGGATGATTGAAAAATATAATAAGTTCTCAATGGAAGGCTCATGCTTTGAACCTAGGTATAGTTACTAGCCACTTTGAATTGTGAATTTGGTACCATCTATCTTACCACACAAGATTGTATGTCGTCTTAAAATCCCGCTCCCTCTCGATCTGGGAAAAGAGAGGAGCTTAGGGGTAATGGAAAGTATTGTGAATTCCATTGATTCAATGACCACTCCACCAATGAATGCCATCATCTTAAGAATGAAATAGAGTGTCTAATCTACGAAGCTATTCTAGTGTAGTATGTGAGGCAACAGGTTGACAAAAGGGAAGCCCAAGCTAATCCACCTGCCTAATCGCAGCGGGCAAACGACGACAACATAACAGCCATCAACACTGAGATTTTATAAGCCGAAAGTATAAGGCGTGGTAAACTGGATAATCAATTTTGTAAGGCAACCAACTTTTTGTACAATCTATATTCTGTATATGTTGAACAAAAATTTGGCCTAACACCAAAGATGTTGTACACAGTGGCATTATTTGAAAACAGTCTAATAATACCCCTTGGTTTTGATATAATCATGAAGTTATTCACAAGTTTAAATCATATTTGCAATGGTAAAATAGGCAAGTCACATAGATTCATAATAGTCCTTCATCCATATGTCAATGGGCATAATAGTCAATGTGCAAGATAAATTTTAATTTGAACAAAGGCTTAAGTGGCCTTGCGAAAATTAACAATATGCAATTCCTACTCCAATTATGTTCAATTTCAGATTAGTTTCTATATGCATATCCATTGTCAAATATGTACATTCAAAGGAAAATATATCATGCAACGTTAAATGTTCTAGTCCTTATTTATTAATGGTCAAAGAATTACAATGAACTCTAGAAATCCCCAAATTAATTTATGGTTTACAATTTATAATCGAGAAATAGAGAAAGAAATGATTTGCTCCTCTCAAAGTGGTGAGAGGGGGCTATTTATAGAGATGGAAAGTTGATATGTATCCCTTCGCCATCCCTTCATATCGTAGATACTCGACAATCTTATGTCTTCTGAAGTTTGGCATCTCTCGCCGCTTGTAAAAGCACATTATCTTTTGCCAACGATGAAGTTCATCGTTCTTTTGTAATTTGCTATCCCTTCTATTTGTAGAAACTTGGCATCACGTCTTCGTAGAAGCTTGATATCATTTGTTGTTTATAGATGCTTGACAATAGTTGCTGTTATAGTGGCTCGATAACAGTTGTTGTATCAAAAGCTCATTATCCATAGAAACTCGATATCCTCCCCTTATGATTAGATGTTCGACATCTTCTAATAGCATCACATTCTTCCTTTGTTACATGCTCTATAACACTCTATGTTGTAGAGATTCAACATCCACTTTATGTTTTTGATAATCCTGCTATTTAGGCTCAACAACCTATGTATTATAGAAGCTCGATATTGCTTGCTCCCCAAAGTTTGTAGTAGACTCAATGGTTATCGACGTGGCAATTACCCTTTGCTTAAAGTTTAGATATCCTCTCTTTTATCGTGATCTATTGATTACATACCAGGCCCTGCCTAAGCAACTCTTCTTCTGCAAACTTGGCAACAATTGCTTGTAGAAGCTCGCTAGCACTTCCTACTTTAGATGCTCGACAACTACTATTTTTGTAGTGACTCAACATCACCCTCTACTTATATGCTCGACATTTCCATTACTTATATGCTCGACGTGTCTTCTATTTACAAGCTCGACATTATTTTAGGATCATGATACTTTCCCTGAGTTTCTTGATACCGTTACTTATACATGCTTAGTACTGTTATTTATGCTTGACAGTTTTTTTTTACAAGTTCGAGATCTTCAAGTCACTTTCAGGCTCATCATCTTTATTGTGATATAGGCTCTATACCTATCTTTCAATGCTTCTATATCCACTTATTTACTTTGTTGCTTCTTTTTCCCTCGATTGCTCTTCTAGCATAGTAGTTAGAAAATATAAGGATAATATTTACCCCACCTCCTTATATAAAAGAAGCTTTTTACACTTTAGTGTAAATCCAACCATCCTCTTACCTTTCCATCTCTCATTTCTTATGAGGCTTTCTCTTTAAGTCTCTTTTCTTTCGAAAAATATAAAGTAAATGATGACGATTTCCATAATTTCAAGAGTTTATTTCTTTCTCAACTTGATCATTTGTTTTGTAAATGCCAAATAATTTTGTGATAAAATTTTCTAATTGAACTGTGAAATTTTAAAGCTTGATTTTGAAAGTCAATTTGGATTGAATTGATAGAATTTTAAGTAAACCTTTCAAATTTGGTAAAAATATAGATCAAATTTGCCTTCTTATCTTTCTAGGCTGAATGACTTCATATACAAATTTTTGTTGCTTAAATATTTTACCCTGGCTAGTTTTTCAGAGTAAACTCCTTTCCCTCGGTTTGAGTTTCATGGATGATTATTCGATGATTTTTCTTTGTCACATGAGATTATATGAGCATGAAAAGTTACCTGACTTTTCCTTTGAAGGTTGCTTTAACTTTTCCTTCGGGCAAGATTGATCATGTTTGATTGCTCTTCCTCTAGAAGATTGATTTGGCTGATCTTTAAGATGGAAGTAGACTCCTTTGCTTAACTTTTTCGCTGCCCCTTTTGTACCTTTTATGTAAGGCTTAAGGCTGATTGGTGCACTGGCTAGCCATCTTAGGCGGGACTAAAGTCTAATCCATCCTCCCACTAGGAGGCACTTTGGACATGCTTTATAAGTGGGACCGAAGGCTTTTGGTTGATTTTTGGGCCAAGCCATCTTAGGCAGGAAAAAAATATCACCCATCCTCTCTCTAGGAGGCACTTTAGACAGGCCTTATAGGTGAGACCGAAGGTTGTTGGTCAGTGCTTTGGCCAGGCCATCTTGGACGGGACAAAAGTCTAACCAGTCCTCCCTCCAGGAGGTGCTCCGAACAAGTCTTATAGGCAGGACCGAAGTCTAGTCGGTGCTCTGGCCAGGCCATCTTAGGCGGAACAAAAGGCTTACTCCGTCCTCCCTCTAGGAGGTGCTCCAGCCAGGCTACGTAGGCGGGACCGAATGTTTGTGGTGCTTTTGCCAGGCTTTATAGGCAGGAACAGAGGCTTACTTTGACATTCCTCTAGGAGGTGCTGCGGTCATGCCCTATAAACGGGACGAAATGCTTGTAGTGCTTTGACCAGCCCTTGTAGGAGGATCAAAGACTTTTCCTTTATTTTATGAGTTTCTTTCTTTTCTTTGGTTATCAATTCCGTATATATACTTGTCTTAATTACTTTATTTATCCATTATACGAAAATAAAGTCTTAGATGCTCGACATTTCAAGTTCTTACTATTACATTACCATCAGGTTGGCTTAGTCGATATGTTCATAGTAGGATTATTTCGTGGATAAAAAGTGGCCCTTCCCAGTTTGGTCTGAAGTCCATTTGTCAAATTTTTGGTATTTTCCATAATCTTTCAAAGCACCAAATCTCCTTTTTGAAATGATCTCCCTTTAACTTTGAGTTGTCGTATCTTGATATCCTTTGTTGATATTTGGTGTTCGTATGGTTGCTTCATCTCTCAATTCATCGATTAAATCTAGGGGTTCTTTTCTTAACTCTTGATTGAGATCAATGGCATTTGCAATCCTTCGATGGGATGGTATTTCAACTTCGATTGGAAGCATTTCTTCATATTCATATGTTAAAGAAAATGGAGTATGTCCTTGTGTAGTCTTAGTAGAAGTTCGATATGCCGAAAGCATAAGTGGCATTTCTTCTACCCAATTTTCTTTAACTTTGTCTATCCATTTCTTAAGGATAGTCTTGATTGTTTTGTTGGCAGCTTCGATGGCTCCATTAGCCTTGGGATGAGCTACAGTTGAAAACCTTTTGATTATCCCATTCTTATTGTAGAATCTAGTAAATTCCTTACTTTCAAATTGGGTTCTATAGTCTGATATTATTTTATTCTATATTCCAAACCGAGTTACTATGTTCTTGATCACAAACTTTAGCACTTTTCCTGATGTTATATTCGGCAATGTTCTGCCTCCATCCATTTAGTAAAGTAGTTGATGACTACTACTCCAAACTTGGCTCCGCCTTTTGATATAGGCAATGGTCCAATTAAGTTGATTCCTTACACATTAAAGGGCCATGGACTTGAGATCAGAGTTAACTAATTTGGTGGTATATGTGGGATTGCTCAAAACCTTTGATATTTTTACATCTCTTTACATAATTCATAGCATCGTTGTCCATATATGGATAATAAAAATCTTGTCTAGTGACCTTTTTGGCCAACTTCATGCCATTAGAATGATCCCCGTAGAACCATTAATGAGCTTCTCTTAACAATTTGAAGCCATTCTCTGGACTAACACGTCTCAAATAAGGGAGCGGATATCCTCTTTTATATTATATTCCATTCAATACAGTAAACATTGGAGCTTGATATCTTATCCTACTAGCTTCTCTTTCGTCTTTTGGCAGTTTCCTTCCACTAATTATTCAACAATGAATGTCATCTAATTGCTCTTATATTGATTATTTATTTCTGTATGAATGATTCCTTTCTGGTTTTCACCATTACTACTTCATGGTTCATTTTCTTTTTCCATGTGTATAAGAGCTTGGGTTCTAGCCAATGCCATGGTTTCATTTTTTGCTTCAAGGGATTTTCCCTCAATGCTGGGATTCTTTGGAAGCCTATGGGCATAATTCTAGTTTCTGAGGCTCCACGCAAGCTAACTAACTTGGCCAAATGGTCGGCCTGGGAATTCCTCCCTTTTTGTACTAGGTATATCGAAAAATCTTCAAAACTAGGCTAACATTTTCAATATCTTCTTATCATAAAGCATCAATCTTGCATTCTTCGTTTGATAAGTTTGATTTAGCTGATTAACCATTAATTAAGAATCATTGAAAATTTCAACCCTCGAGATTTTTAACTGAAGAGCTAAGGTAAGTCCTGCTATTATAGATTCATATTCAACCACGTTATTGGCTGTGGGGAAACCTAACTTTATTGCATAATGTAATCGGTGTCCATTAGGGGTAATGATTACATATCCCCCACCAGTCCCTTGCTCGTCCGAGACTCCATCAATGAATAGTTGCCATTTAGGCTTTAGATCTTTTTCCTTTTTCAATTTTTCTTCAGTAAACCTTATACATTCATTGACGAAATCAGGCAGAGCTTGTCCTTTTATTACCACTCGAGGCTAGAATTCAATCTTTTACCGACTCAGTGCTATTCCTCATTTTACTAGCCTTTCTGACGTTTCAAGTTTACTAAAGATTTGCTTAAGTAGAAATTAGTTAAGACCTTGATTAGACGCGCCTGAAATCAGGCTCTTAGTTTTTAGCAGTGAGAATTAAATAGTATGCCAACTTCTTTATAACCGGATATCTAACTTCTGCCGCTTTAAGCCTTTTGCTAGTACTGGAAGGTGAGTTTTATTTTCTTCTCTTACTAGAACTGAACTTACTGCATGTTAGGAGATTGCCATATAAAGGTACAATTTTTCTTTCCATGGGACTAGATAAGATTGGAGGTTTTTCAAGATGTTCTTTTAATTCTTTGAAGGCATTTCGGCAATCTTCTGCCCACTCAAAGTTCTTTTTCTTAATCACGTCAAGGAAAGGGATGCACTTATCAGTGGCCTTACAAATAAATCTGTTTAAAGTTGTTACTCTTCCATTTAGGCTCATCGCATTTTTTTTAGCTCTACCATGTCCTTAGTTGCTTTGATTTGGTAAGGATTGGTCTCAATTCCTCAAGCACTAACGATATCTCTTAGAAATTTCCTAGATTGTATTTCGAAAGAGCATTTTTTTTGGACTCGGCTTCATTTTGTACATTCTTAGTACTCTAGACATTTCCTCAAGATCTTTCAAGTTGTTCCTCTTGGGACTTAACAAGCATACCATCCATATACGCTTCTATGTTTTATATGATTTGTTCCTTAAACATTCTGTTAATTAACCTTTGATACGTGGCCCCTGCATTCTTCAGCCTAAAATGCATAGCATAAAGTTCCCTTGTCTGTTATAAAACTTGTGTTTTCTTCATTTGGTTTGAACTTGAGGATTTGATTATATCCTGAATATGCATCCATAAAGGATAATTGCTTATTTCTTCTGGTGGCATCAACCAGTTGGTCTATTCTAGGCAAAGGATAGCAGTTTTTAGGACATGTCTTATTCAAATCAGTATAATCGACGCACGTTCTCCATTTCCCATTGAACTTTTTAACTATTATAGGATTAGCTCATTTAGTGTAGAATACTTCTCTAATGTACCCATTCTCAAGCAATCTTTTAACTTCTTCCTTTAATGCATCAGCTCAAATTTTATCAACCAGCCTTTTCTTTTGTCGAGAAGGGACGATATTTGGATTTGTATTTAGAGTGTAGCTCATAATTGCTGGATCTATTTCAACCATGTTTGAGTGAGTCCAGGTGAACACATCCTTTCTAGGATTGAAGGAATCAGATACGACTCTCTTATGGGATTATCCACTGAGTCTTTTCCAATTTTCACTATTTTGGTTAAATCAAGCGAATCTAAGCTTACCTATTCTAGATCTTCGATAGATTTCATTCTTCCTTACTCATTTCTACAATCTAATTTGATAATGATTTCTTCATCCGAGATTTCATCGGTTATATGGTTTCCTCCTTTTAATTTTTTTTATCTTGGAGAAGTTGAATCTTTTCAGCACATTCATAGGCTTTTCACCTACCTTTGCCTATTTATTTGCCTTGAATAATAGGCTTGAAAAGCTATCATTCAAGGGCTTCTTAGTTTTAGTTTTTGTTAATTTACCTTTCTCTAAGTCATAACAAGAAGTGCCATCTTTATTAAGTTGCTCGAGCGTAGCAAAATATAGTTCTCAAAAGCTAAACTACTCCCCTTTATGGTTCCCTAGCCATTTTTAGTTACGAACTTCACCATTAGATGTTTAAGTGAGACAAATGCATCCGCTTCATTTAAAGCAGGCCTCCCAAAGAAAGCACTATAATACGAGGGTTGGTCCATTATCACGAAAAGTGTTTCAAAGGTTCTGGGGTATAGGGGAATACCCACTTACACAAAGAGCTTTATCCGCCTCATTGGAGTAGATCCTTTGTTATTCAACCCAAAGATGGGTCCAAATCTTGGTTCCAACTTCCACTTCAGAATGTTCATTTGATCAAATGAATGTTTGAAAATGACATTTATTGCGCTTCCAGTGTCTACCAAGATCTTTGTCACCATAGAAAGCCCAATTTGAGCAGTTATCATTAGCGGGTTGTTATGTGGATGACGGACTCCCTTGATTTCTTGTTAAATCATTGTCAAATTAGGCATTTGGATTTGAGATATGAGATTCTTGAATGGTGGCTCTTCCTTAATAGATAAGATTCCATCCTTTGCTTCCCTTACATATTTGCGCTTAGCCCCTTTGCTACTTTCAGTGATGTGGGGACCTCCTTGAACGGCATCTATACGATTAACTGAAGGAATAAATTCTTTTGGGAATCATTCTCTACAAAGTTAGCAGCATTACTGAAGGCCTTCGATTATTCCCCTTGGGATGGGAAGACCTCTGGGTTTCCTTAACGAACTCCTTCAGTTCTTCTAACCTAATCATATTATAAATTATACCCTCCAAGACATGGCATTCGTCAATCTTATGCTCATTTGCTTTGTAGTGGGCATAATAATCTCCTCCTCTATTAGGTTCATGATGGACCCTTGCTTTGTGGGAGGTGGGGAAATATCCACTATCTTTGGCCACCGCAAAAATATCAGAGATGGGTTTGTTCAAGTCTATATAAATAGACTTGGGGATTTCATCCCATTTTCTTTTTATATTTTTGTCTCATTTTAGATTTTTGTTAAGGCGATCTAAACCAAATTTCCTCCTTTTTTCTTTGGTCGAGACTTCTTCCTGGCTGGTACATTTTGTCCATGCAGATTAACTTATCGGCATAGAAATAGGAGTCTTGTAGATCTCTACACTCATGAACATATAACTCTTTCCGAAATGGAGTCTGCTCGGTTAACCCCAAATGCACTGCCATTAGCTTCACTTTATCAACCAAATTTTCTACGTTTAGCGCTTCTACACTGAATATCCTTAGATATTCGCCAAGAAATTCCCCTAGAATTTTCTTGACATTAGCCGGCACACTGGAATCTACGATAGGGTCTTTTTATATGCAAAACTATGCTGAAAATTCATAAAAAACTGTTTCCGGAGTAGATGATCTTTTTCCAACAGTGCCTATACCATTTGGCAACTGCTACATGGAAAGTTAAAGGGAAAAGCCTATAACAAACTGCCTTGGAAGCGTTATGCAAGTCCATTTGACTTTCGAAAGCTAAAAGATGACCATCAGAATCAATGGTTCCATCATACTTCAGCGAAGGGATTTTAATATGGGATGAGATTTTAACAGTCATTATCTTCTCTATAAAATGAGCTTCTTGAAAATTATTATTAACCCTTAGGTCAAGGGTCCTCTTCCCAATAAGGTTAAGCATATCCTTCACTATTTTTGGCCAGTTCCCTTAAGTAGGTTTCGTCGTTACGATAGTTCGCTCTGTAAGGCTTATATCCTTTATATGAGATCGAGCTGTCTAATTGCTTGGGAGATGTTCTTGCTATCCTTTCTTAGTTCTTCTTTCGATGGTTCATCTAAATCAGTTTTTCTTCTTTTTCTTGCGATACTGGAGAACATATTGGCAGTCCTTCATTTTGGGTTTCTTTGTTTCTTCATGGCCCATGACACTTTTGCTCTTATCTTTACCTGTAACAACCCACAACTCCGCACAATTAAAGCTGATAATTAACCACATATGTTCATCCCAAATTGAATGGAAAGGTGGATAGTTATGGGAAAGAAAAAAGAAGTGAAACGAAAACGAAGAGAAATAGGAATTGAAAAAAACATAGAGTCTCACAAACACAGTGGAACAATATATAGTATAATATCAATGATCTTTACAAAAAAAAAATTGTAATATACATACATTAAATTAGAGTACACAAATAAACAATCATCATCCTAGACAGTTATGGCAACATGTCCACATAATACATACAGTGGAAAAATAAACAAATAAGGAATACATCATGAAGACCTCCAGCTCGCCTCCTGAGCTCCAATGCATCCAAACAATCCGTATGTATGCTTAGTCTGACCCGAGCAATATAACAAAATAGCACCCGAGTCAGTCTGGTAAACCAGCGTGAGAAAACATACCCAGTTGGATTTTTAAAGTTATCAAGCTCTTTTTAAAATAATGTATCTTGTAAGATCATGCTGCACATAAACATGGACACGTTTTTACCTTATGATAACCAAAACATTTTCGACAGAAAATCCAGTGATACTATAATATTTTTTAGGGTACAAATACTCATTAGTCATAGCCGAAATTGTTGCATTAATTAAATTTCAACATACTGGGTTTTGCAATCAAAACCGTAAAGACACGTATTAGATATTGGACCCCATACTATGACAAGGTATGGAACTTCCTTCCATGGTACATCTCTAGATAAAATGCACTTGAGTCTGGCAAGAACATCTTGTACCCCTGCCACATAGGACTACCTACTTACTTGATTAGTAATACCGAATATGATCACCCTTTTCGTTAATGGGCCCCGAAGCATACATGAATAGGTAGTCATCTATCCAGAATGGGATTGAACATACCCTGATGAAAGCGACCCACTTAGCCCTACTCCAAGACCGATTTTTGCCATTTCTCGGTTGATGAAGCTTGAGGCTAAGTTTTACCTTTATATGGCACTTTCTACTTGGAATGCTAACACTGCCTTGAAAACAATAATGCAATGCTAGCATTCATTCATACAAGTTTGTTCTGCGATTGACCGAAACCGAAGGCACCACTTCTACTACATGCCTTTTGGAATCATCCTCAGGCTTAGTAGTAAGCTGCCCTTAAACTTCAAAAGGCTCAATTTCGATTATCTTCAAGATATTCCAATTCAAAACGCTTATGCAGGTTCGAAGTGGTTTTCGGATAACATTTCCGATCTAGGTATCTCCGAAATAATATTTGATAATCTTCGGTAAACTCAACCCAGGTTCTTTAGGAAATAAATAGTCAAAGATAAGAGTGGAGATCACCTCCTAACAGTTAGTGTATAGATTTCTTTATCGTTTATCCTTGGAAAACGAAACGACATTTATATGCACAATACAACGTCACCGGAGATGACCATGCCATATAACTCACGTGTTTCTTTTAGATATTTCTGAAGTTACGTTTTAGGTCTAAATTCGATAGTCGGTTGTTTAACTATCGAATAAAGAACATTTAAATCAGGGATTTAATCCCATAGGGAAAAACCAACTTTGGCTAAGAATACAAGCAACCACTAGCCTCTTAAATAACCCTTTCATTAATTGAAATCACTTTTGTAAATTACATGTATAAAAATACCTTTACAAAGATATACCCATAAATTTCTATATTTTTGATACTTGGAAAAATATATTTATATACTTATCTTAATGGTATAAGTATATTCAAGAAACGGAGGAAGATTTCCTTTACACAAAATTCGAGAATAATTTATAAATTCCTTTATAAATCTCTATACCTGTTTATAACCTTATTCATTCATCTCTGAAATCATTTATAAAAATCCCTTTTATACATTCCTAAAATCATTTACAAACCCTTATATCCATAAAACAAGTTATAAACGACTTTTATACATCTATAAACCCATTTCTAAAATCTCCTTTATAAATATCTAAGATCATTTATAAAGCTCTTTTTACACTTTAACTAATCTTCCTTTAAGTTTTCCAAACCATATTATAAGATTCCTCTTATAAAACCCACATCTATTTATAAAACCCTATTTATAAATCTCGAAAACATTTATAAATAAATTCTAACCATTTACTTTAAATCACTATTGTATAATAATAAACAATATAAATAAATAGTAATTAACTTCAAAACATCTTTGCAATGATAATTAATAATTTCAAAAACATTCTTAACAAAACAATAATAATTTATCTTCAACATTATTAAGAAAAATAATAATTAATTTTCGAAGCTTTATCGATAAATAATTATGATTAATTTCAAACCATATTGATAATTTAAATAATTAACTTTTAAAAATATTAAATATTGATAAACAACTTTAAAACAATATTGAGATGAATAAACGACCTTTAAAACATAAATAAACTTCCTTGATAAAAATTCATGCTTAAATTTCAACATAATCATTTCTATATTTATAAAGCTATATATATAAATCTCCTTCTATTTTATAACATATCGTTTAACATCTCCAAATATATCCTCACTTTTAATTTTCAAAATGGAATCAACTATTTTTCGAAAGCAACATCCCACGTCTTATTATAAATCCATAATTATGATTTATTTTTTTCCCAATTTATCCAATGATAAAAGTTTCCTTTAATTTATAAAATCACCATTTATAATCTATCCTTTTATCAATAAAATAGCATTTCCAAATCTTCACTTTATTTGTAAAATGCCACATTTAACATTTTAACATTTATAAATAAATCTTACTATATGTGTATATATATATCACTTTATATAAACGATAAATTAATATTTATAAAAATATTTCTATCTTCTTTTTAAAATCGTATTCCTTTATTATAAAAGACAGACTTATTTTTAAGATTTTAAAAATCTTTATTATGTAGTAAAAAAATCTCTATTTAAAATGTTTCATAAAACTTTTAATTTATAATATCCGATATCATACCTTTAATTTTTTTATTTTCCGTAAATAAATTCCTTCTTTCAGTAATTTAAAAATAATTATTAAAACATATAAAATTTCAAATCACTTATAATCCTTTTAATACTAAATATTCACTTTATAGTATTTCAAAAACAAAAGATATGGCCCAGTGCTACTATGCCACCAAATAGGAAAAAATCATCTATTTCATCAAATATGGCATCCAACACATCATATATCAAAATATTTGAAAACTAAAATCAACAGTATGAGGAATCCAGTTGGATCCCTCCAACCTGTCCCGCTGCATCATATGCAGTACATAACCTAATAATATAAATCAACTGTTTCAAGGTAGAATCGTATACAAATGGTCATCCGCTCTTGCATGGAAACATAATAGGGTCTCATCTGCTCCAGAGGTAGAAATATGTCCAAACCAACTAATAAAATCGTAAATTATCCAAACAATCAACAAAGAATCAATAAATAATTTATCCACGCTTATATAAAAATATTAGTGGGCCAGAGAGGTGAGTTAACTCACTCTGGTTTCAGTAATCGCTAAAGTGTTCCGGTTTGAATTAAAAACCCAAATTTCTACTAGCTCTGAATCCATCCAATCCAACTCCATAACGTAGATTTCGCTGATACGATTACAACGTAACTCGTCGTGTTTAGTTTCGACCTCATATGAAAAGGTTTTGAATTAATGAACTTTTGAAATAATTAAATGGTAATTAACTTAAATTAATTAACTTTAAATTTTTTTAATTTACCACCCTTCCCTCTTCACACACATTCATTCTAGGCCTCGACTTTTTTCCTCTTAAACTTCGATTGCGTTCTTCCTCTATTTCCACCACCGCGGTTCATTGCGTGCTGCCCCAGCGCTGCCTCCCCTAATGCCAGTGACTCGACTTCCCCCATTCGCCTTCGCTCATGCAAAATCCGAGACCCAAATGCCACCAAACATGGCCAAAATCCGACCACCACGGTGCTCTAATTCCAATCTCCATCATTGAAGTTGCTCCCCTCGTCGATCTCTACGTTCTTCTAGTTGGGATCGAAGGTCCATATGGCCTATGGTGGCATCGATTGGTCATGGCTGTTGGATGTGGAGCTATGGAAATGATGGCTGTAGTTTTCTTAGATTAGGGTTTTTGCAAATGACGAAAAATGATGGCTTATATATAAAATTTCAAAGCACTATTCACATGTTAAATTTTCGAACTCCAAAGGAGGCGTGCCGCCATGCATTTTATATGTAATACCCCTATTTCGAGTACATTGGAACTAGTATCGAGACTCAATTCCATCATATATAGAAATTAGCTTTTCAAAACCAAATTATATAACTCGCACGACCAAATGATACGTCCGATCGCCACGAAATTCGACGACATACTATAATTCACTATACAGATCCAACGAAACTAGTTTCGTTGAAATCCGAGATAGTGCCTGAAAGGCTATTTTCACATGTTAATTAAAACGAATTATAATTAAAACACTTCATATCACTTTTAATTCAAATTTAAAAGTTTACTATCTACATTCTTATTCAAATATAATTTAAATAAGCTTTCAAAATAAATTTTATCCACATTAAATTCAAGATTTAATAATTTAAAAATACTAATTATTCAAATAACACTTATATTTGAAATTCAAGTTATTTAACTTATCAAATTAACTTTTCAATATTTAAAATCATTTAAATATTCCATATTCAAATAACTGGAATTCCGGGTCGTTACATTCTCCCCCTTAAAAGAATTTCGTCCCCAAAATTAGCCGGCAAGAAAATGTCACGACCATATTAACTTTTCAAAACCAATTAGTTGAAACTAATACCATTCTAAGTTATAACATAAAAATCAAATTTTAGCTATCAATTTTTTTTCGAAATTCTCAAAAAATTTCTAATATCTTAAATTTACGAAAACTTTCACCCGTGTCTCTTTTGTGCAACTCGATTGAAATTTTTTACAGCATATATATAATCACAAATATACATTTCATCTTTGAGGATGAGGTATCCAATAGGAAAAAATATAAAAATACAATATGTAATCCGAGATGTGTACCTTTTATTAGTATTAGCAAGCATATACAACCAATATAAATGCAAAAGCGTGCTTTGAATGCGAAGCATACACCATTGGCACCTACTAATCACTCAACAACCAATGAGAACATGTATATAGAAAGTAATATCAATATATAACATAGACTATACAATAACCATATGAAAATGTAGCAAATATAACAAGAGAAACCATCAAACAAATAATGTCCTCCAATTTATTTATCATCGTATCAATTTGCATTTTCAAATGTCAACATTATATTTGTACACTTTCATTTCTTATTAACATTCAATTGATTCGTTTTCAATTTATTTACATTCAATTAATTTATATTCAATTTATTCTCATTCAATTGATTTACATTCATTTATTAACATTCACTTTATTTTCATTCATTTTACTTGCATTCACCTTTATTAATTTTATGTTTAACATTTCATTGCATACTAAATTCCTTTATGGACCATTTTATAAATTGTTACGTTTTAACTTTTTACAAGTTAAATTTTATTTCATTGTCACTTAGTATATTTCTTCAATACTAATATTATTTATCAACATTCCATACAACAATTACTTAACTTTATTCCAAACATTTTATACTACACAACTCATATTTATTATTACTTCACAACTGAAGTTCATATTCAATTTTGTCAAACAACATTCTAAAACATATTAAATTCATTTTACTACTTAAGTTGAATTTCATTTTATAATGCAAGTTCATATCCATTTCATTAATTCATTATAAATCACAATCAATTTCATTTAACTTTACTTGAGCCCAATTTCTTGTCAAAATTTATTTCATTTAATTTACTTAAGTTAAATTTCTTTTCATAGTTTAGTCTCAAGTTTACTTTTCTTAACATTTATATTCAAAAAATTTAAAATTTTGTTTTAACTTACTAATTCTCAAAAAATTATACGTTATAAAATTTATTTTCTCATATTTATCTACTTTGGATTTCAAAATCAAAACTTATTTTACTAGAACATAACTTCAATGGTAGCAGTCCATCACTTAGAAATTCGAAAATGAACGCCGATAATGCCGCAAGCATCACCAGAATTATTTTCCAGCAACTAAAGCGAGTTTAAGTGCTTTCTATCTCTTTTAAATCCCATTTTCAAATATCTTTAACCAAAATATTTTCAAAATAATACTATTATTATTCTTTCAAAACCTTGGAAAAACAATTTTCAAAATCAATGGGATTCAACTTCTCAAATATCTTGTTTTAAATCCAATTTTATTTACAAATCATATTTATAAATATACTTATACAATTTCATTTCCTTTCCATTTGTAACTCACATTTATAATTCATATTTATATAATCTCGTTTCTTATGTAATATTATTTCACAAATGTTGGTTATTTTAATTATGATTAATACTCTGTGATTCATCTTTATAAATTCACTTTCTTATATAACTCATTTTACAAATGTTTATCTTTGTTTATATTATAATAATAACAACTTTTATTAGAACAACAAATGATAATAATCGAATATTATCATTCATTAACAACAACACACCATATATATAATAATAATAATTTCTAAAAAAATATTCTTTTATATATAAAATATAAATCAGGTAAAATTATTTCATTTACCAATTCTCAAAACAATACTGTGTTGGTTTTCCTTCTTTAAGTGATTAGAAACCCTTATCGATATTGTGGCGACCCACGTACCGACCAGAGTTCATAAGCCACTCAGCAAATAAATTAACATAATATAAAACATTTTTATATCACTAACAAATATGCGTTCATATCAATAATACACTCAAATCTCATAGTAAGGCATACCATTACCTTATCTCTAAATTAGTTGCCCCACCAATACCAAAGGTTCTCTCTTAACCTTGTGCTCTGATACCAAGCTATAACAACTGGCAAATCCGCATAACTAAAGCTGATAATAAACCATACATGTCCAACCCAAATTGAACGGAAAGACGGATAGTTATGGGAAAGAAAGAAGAAAGAAGAAGAGAAAAGAAGAAGAAGAGAAAAAGGAACTAAAAACGACACAGAGTCTCACAATCGCAGACGAACAATATATAATATTATATCAATGATTTTTACAAAAAAAACTATAATATACATACATCAAATTAGAGTACACAAATAACCAATGATCAGCCTGGACAGTTAAAGAAACCTGCATTCACATTACAAATAATTTCAACAACAATGCAGTGGAAAAATAAAAAAATACGAGAATACGTCATGAAAACCTCCAACTCGCCTCGTGAGCTTTAATGCATCCTAAACAATCGGTAAATATGCTCGGTCTGATCCGAGCATTATAGTAAAATAACACCCGAGTCGGTCTGGTAAACCAGCGTAAGAAAATACACCCAGTTGGATTTTTAAAATTATCAAACTCTTTTCAAAATAAGGTATCTCATAAGACTGCGCCGCACGTAAACATGGATGGGTTTTTACCTTACGGTAATTGAAAATTTTTCTATAGAAAATCCAGTGATATTACAATAATGTCTAGGGTACAAATACTTATTAATCATAGTCGAATTGTTACATTAATTAAATTCCAGCATGATAGGTTTTACAATCAAAACCATAAAGGCACGTATTGGATATTGGATCACATGCTATAACAAGGTAAGGAACTACAATCTAATGGTACATCTCTAGATAAAGCGCACTGAGGTCTGACAAGAACATCTTGTATCCCTGCCACACAAGACTGGCCTACCACTTAACTAGCAGTACCGAATATGATCACCCTTTTCGTTAATGGGCCCTGAAGCATACATGAGTAGGTAGTAATCGATCTAGATTTCAAATGATCATACCCTGATGGGAGTGACCTACTTGGTCTTGCCGCATGCCCGATTTTTACCATTTCCTGGTTGATGAGGCTTGAGGCTACGTTTTACTTTATATAGCACTTCTCATTTGGAATTCTAACGCTGCTTTCCAAGCAATAATGTAATGCCAGCGTTCATCTATAAAAGTTCATTCCGGGACTGAACAAAATTGAAGGCATCACATCTACTATATCCATTTTGAATCAACCTCAAGACTAGTAGCAAGTAGCCCTTGCACTTCAAAAAGCTCCATTTCGATTATCTTCAAAATATTCCAATTTGAAACGCTTACGTCGGTTTGAAGTGGTTTTCGGATAACATATCTGATCTTGGTCTCTCTGAAACAACATTCAATAATTTTCGATAAACTCAACCCTGGTGCTTTAGGAAATAAACAGTCAATGATAAGAGCGGAGGTCACCTCCTAACCATTAACGGATGGATTTCCTTATCGTTTGTTCTAAGAGTACAAAATGTGATTTATACGCACAGTACAGCATCATCGGAGATGATTATTCCATATAACTCACGTGTTTTCCTAGATATTTCCAAAGTTACGTTTTGGATCCAAATTTGATATTCCGTTATTTAACTATCATATAAACAACAGTTAAATGAAGTATTTAATCCCATAGGGAAAAACCAACATTGGTTAAGCACATAAGCAATCACTAGCCTCTTAAATTATCCTTTCATTAATTGAAATCACTTTTTTAGATTACATGTATAAAAATACCTTTACAAAGATACACCCACAAATTCCTATATTTTTTATACTTGGAAAAAAAATCTATATACTTATCTCAGTGATATAAGTATATTCAATTAAGAAGGAAGATTTCCTTTTCACAAAATTCTAGAACAATTTATAAATTCCTTCATAAATCTTTAAACCCATTCATAAGCCCATTCATTCATCTTTGAAGTCATTTATAAAACTCCCTTTTATACATTCCTAAAATCATCTACAAACCTTTTATAAATCCATAAAACCATTTAAAAATTACTTTTGTAAATCTGTAAACCCATTTATAAAATCTCTTTTATAAATATCCAAGACCATTTATAAAGCTCCTTTTACCCTTTAACTAATCTTCCTTTAAGTTTTCCAAACCATGTTATAAGATTCCTCTTATAAAACCCATATTTATTTGTAAAACCCTATTTATAAACCTCGAAAACATTTATAAATATATTCCAATCATTTGCTTTAAAACGATATTATATAATAATAAATAGTATAAATAAATAGCAGTTAACTTTAGAACATCTTAAAAATGATGATTAATAATTTCAAAACATTCTTAATAAAAAAAATTATCTTCAACATTATTAACAATAATATTAATTAATTTTCAAAATTTTATTGATAAATAATTATGATTAATTTCAAACCATACTAATAATTTAAAAATTAATCAAGTAGCAAAACAAACATTAATGGCCTCTCTTCGCGCTCAGGTGAATATTCGCGTCGTCCAGATCGCGTTTGTTCTCTGACGTTACTGCTTCTCTCGTCGTAATTCCATGTCTAGACCCCCTCTTCCTCCCCTCGTCTCCAGTTCCCTTTCTCCGTCCTCTACTCGATCTGGTAAGTTTTTTAGAGGCGTTGCTTCTGTAATCTCGAATCCTCCCATGCTCTCAGATTCAGAGTTCCCCCCCTGCCTGCTAAAAACCTTCCGGTCTCTACTTCTTCTGATTGCCTAAGCACAAGCCCGGTTAAGGTTGTTTCTCTTGATGGAGATAAGTCTTGTAATCCTGTGGGTTTGGTGGATGTTACAGCGAATGACTGTGTAGTCGAACCATCTGATGGTGATGTATTGATCGTTAATTCTGCTGACAATTTTGGTGTAGCTAGGGGCTCACCAACTGTTCGGCATAATGCCGATGTCAATACTGTCCCAGTGCTCAATGTTTTAAATACTGGAGATATCTTGCACGCAGTCACTTCTCCCAATGTTGATCGTTGCCCCAATCCTGAGGCCACTACTGGTGTTGTGGAGTGTCGCCCTGCTGCTCCTTGCCCATCTATTCCCAAATCATGGTCTTCACTTTTTATAACCATGCCCCGTAATGCAGGTGTTTATGAACCAGTTGAGTTCGAAGTCGTTGAGGAAAACGGAGTGATGATCCCTCCCCCCTGTGTTATGCAAGCCGGTATGGACTTTTGGTCAGAATACGTTGTTGGATTCTTTTTGGACCCTAAACATCGACTTCTTGATGCGGCTGTTGTTTGTCGTAGGGCCTGGAGACTTCAAGGTGGCCTTAGAGTTAAGTTGGTTGATTCCTTGTACTTCCTATTGTTCTCCTCCCCTGAGGAACGTAGACGTGTTCTTGAGTCTGAGCCTTCCTTCTTTGATGGACAACCTTTTATTATTACCCCCTGGTCTCCGACGGTTACTAGTGCTCGTGAACAAGTTTTTTCTATCCCTGTTTGGGTTTATTTCTCTCAAATTCCTTCTGCTCTTCAGCCGCTGCTTGGTTTAAATTGGCTTGCTTGCAATGTTGGAAAATTGAAATGTTTTGATTCTAATACAGTTGCGCGTGATAAGCTTGTATACGCCAAAGCTCTGATTGAGATTACTCCCCATAAGCCTCTCCCTACCTCAATTCCTGTCCAGCTAGCTGTTGGTCACGTGGTGGATGTTCGTGTTCGATATGGATGGGTCCTAGACATTTGTTCCACCTGTCACTCTTTTGGCCATTTAGCCCCTGCCTGTGTGCACTCTGATGTATCTGCTGCTGCTCCTAAGACCCCTCTGCCTCGGCCTCCACTAAGGAAATGGGTTCCCAAAGTCTCTTCTGACCCTGGTCCTTCATTTTCCTTAGCTCGGCCTGCTTCCCCATTGCCTGGTGCTATTCTAGCGCTCCACCCTGCTGAGCCGGTTCACTCTCCGCCTCTCGTTGTTTGGGCTGAGATCGAACATTGTTGGGTTGAACGTTGTTCTGCTATGAGGTTCAACCCAGTGGATGACTCCTATTTTAGATATGTATCTAATGATCTATTGGACCTTCGATGCCTTTATTACAGTATTTCTGGTGATTCCTTGGTCCTCGACATGGATGATTCGTATGCTGAAATTAATACTGTAATTCTAGCTGATACTGCCTGGGATCGATCTTTTATCTACTCTTCTGATGCTAACTTTTATGATCCTTCTCTCGCTGATCATTTTCGCCCTTATTTTGGAATTCATGGTTTTGGTTCTCTGGATTTATCCCGGGTTGTTGAGGGTGATGGTGATTCTTCCTCCACGGAGGAGAACTAGTCTGGTTATTTATATCTAGTAGTTGTGACATGTCTGTCAAACTCCTGTGCTGTATTTTTCATTTCTTTCTATCATAGTAGCTAAGGTGCCTCTACCTTACTCCTGTTTTTCAATTGTTATTACGTTCGAAATAAAAAGTGGTTGGTCCACTATAAAACCATCGGCCTTGCCAAATAATTTAAAAATTAACCTTTCAAAATATTAAAATATTGATAAACAACTTTAAAAATATATTAATATAATTAAACAGCCTTTAAAACATAAATATACTTCCTTGATAAAAATCCATACTTAAATTTCAACATAATCATTTCCATATTTATAAAGCTATATCTATAAATCTCCTTCTATTTTATAACATATCGGTTAACATCTCCAAATATATTCTCACTTTCAATTTTCAAAATGGAATCAACTATTTTTCTAAAACAACATCCCACGTCTCATTATAAATCCACAATTGTGATTTGTTTTCTTTCCTAATTTATCCAATGATAAAAGTTTCCCTTCTACTTATAAAAATAACATTTATAATCTATCATTTTATCATTAAAATAGGATTTTACAATATTCACTTTATTTGTAAACTGCCACATTTATACATTCTCGCATTTATAAACTTTAACATTTATAAATAAATCTTTACATATGTATGTATGTATGTATGTATCACTTTATATAAACGGTTAATAAATATTTATGCAAAAATATTTCTATCTTCTTTTTAAAATTGTATTCCTTTATTATAAAAGACGGACTTTCTTTTAGGATTTTTAAAATATTTATTATATAGTTCAAATAATCTATGTTTAAAATATTTTATAAAACTATTAATTTATAACATCCAACATCATACCTTTTTTTATTTAAATTAAATTACTTCTTTTAATAATTAATAAATAATCATTAAAACATAAAAAAATTCAAAATCACTTAAAATACTTCTAAAAACTTAATCTTCACTTTATAATATTTCAAAAACTAAAAATATGGCCCGGTGCTACTATGACACCAAATATGGAAAAATCATATATTTCATCATGGCATCCAACACATCATATATCAAGATATATGAAAAATCAACAGTGTGAGGAATCCAGTTGGATCCCTCCAACCTATCCCCCTGCATCACATAAAGTATATGACCAAATAATATAAAGCAACTGCTTCGAGGTGAAATCGTGTACAAAGGATCATTCGCCCTTATATGAGTACATAATAGGGTCCCATCAGCTCAAGTGGCGGAATATATCCAAACCAACTAATAAAATAGTAAATCATCCAAACAGTCAACAAACAATTAATAAATTATCTACACTTATATAAAAATATAAGTGGGCCAAAGAGGTGAGTTAACTCACTTTGATTTCAGTAATCGCCAATGCATTTCGGTTTGAATCAAAATTGAGCAGACATTTAATTTTAACCCAAATTTTTATTAGCTTCGAATCTATCCAACCCAACTCCATAAACGTTCAATTTCGACCTCGTATGAAAAAGTAATGAATTAATGAACTTTTGAAATAATTAAATGATAATTAACTTAAATTAATTAAGTTTAAAATTTTTAGTTCACCTTCCCTCCCTCTTCACACTTGTTCATTCCAAGCCTCAACTTTTTCTTCCTCTCAAAATTTGACCGTGTTCTTCCTCGATTTCCGCCGGCGCCATTCAACGCGCGTCGCCCCAGCTCTGCCTCGCCTGACGCCAGCATGCAACTATCCCCGTTCGCCTTTTCTCGTGTTGAATCTGAGACCCAAACACCACCGAACATGGCCAAAATCCAACCGCCACGGTGCTCCAATTCTAATCTCTATTGCTGAAGTTGCTCCCCTCGTTGATCTCTACATTCTTCTAGTTGGGGTCGAAGGCCGATATGGCTTGTGGTGGCGCCGATTAGTCACGGCCGTTGGATGTAAAGCTAAGGGAAATGGCAGCTTGAGCTTTCTTAGATTAGGATTTTTGCAAATGATGAAAAATGATGGCCTTATATAGAAAATATTAAAGCACTATTCATATGCTAATTTTTCTAACTCCAAATGAGGCGTGCAGGCTAGCGTTCTATATGTAATACCCCTATTCCGAATACAATGAAACTAGTATCCAGACCCAATTACATCATATACAGAAGTTAGCTTTACAAAATCAAATTACATAAATTTAAATTCCTTTAATTAGCTTCTATGCGTTTCGAGCTCGCTGGACTAAATGATACGTCCAATCGCCACGAAATTTGATGGCACACTATAATTCTCTATTACGGATCTAATGAAACTGGTTTCATTGAAATCCGAGACAGTTCCCTGGAAGGCTGTTTTCACATGTTAATTAAAATGAATTATAATTTAAACACTTCAAATCACTTTTAATTCAAATTTAAAAGTTTATTATCTTCGTTCTTATTCAAATAGAATTTAAATTAACTTTCGAAATCATTTTTATCTACATTAAATTAAAGATTTAATTATTTAAAAAATTTCAATTATTCAAATAACCCTTATATTTGAAATTTAAGTTATTTAACTTATCAAATTAACTTTTCAATGTTTAAAGTCAACTAAATATTCCAAATTCGAACGACTGAAATTCTGGATCGTTGCATTACTTTTGAGCTTGAGGTGTTTGGGTTTCCTCCTGGAGACTCCACTTCTTTTTCCCCTTTGATGAGATTTGTTGTCTAAGAAATTTTTTAAGAAATAACTTCCTTAAGAAGCTCTTGCATAACTGTAAGCCGTTGTTGTAAGTCTTGAAAATAGCTTCGCTGTCTGTAGACTTTGCTGGGTTGAAGGTTGTCCAATCTCTGCATTCTCTAAATTGAAATTTGGGATGACATTATCCTCCAGGACTACTTGTTGTGTGCCTTCTTCATTCAGAACATTAACTTTCTTGTTTCTTACCATTATCCTGGAATAAAATTTTACTCAATTTCAAAGTAAAGGAATGACAAGTGGACCGGCCCTCTTTCTAGTGACAAAATATTGAACCAAAATTTGGCCCAATACCTAAGATGTTGTACAAGGTGGCATTATTTGAAAATGTTCCAATAATGCCCATTGGTTTTGATATAATCACACAAAGGTATTCACAATTTAAAATCATATGTGCAAGGGTAAAATAGGAAAGTCACATAAATGCGTAATAGTCCTTTGTCCATGTCAATGTGCATGGTAAATTTCAATTTGAACAAGGGCTTAAGTGGCCTTGCGCAAATTAATAGCATGCAAGTCAAATTTCATTTGTGTTCGAACTCAAATTAGCTGCTATATGTGTGTCCATTGTCAAATATGCACATTCAAAGGAGAATATGCTATGCAACGTTAAATGTCCAAGTCCTTATCTGTTAATGGTCAAATAATTATAATCCGCTCTAGAAATATCCAAATTGATTTAGAGTTTATAATATATAATTGAGGAATGGAGGAAGAAATGATTTGCCCCTCTCAAAATGGCGAAGGGGGTCTGTTTATAGAGATGGAAAATAGGCGGGATGACTCACATGTGTCCCTTCACCATCCCTTCATATGGTAGATACTCGGTAACTCTTATGTCTTCTGAAGTTCTATAACGAACCGTATTTTACGTATCAGAGGATCATAATTTTTTTTTATAAATTCATATGACTTTATAAGTTTTGGAAATGCCTATTAGAGACATTTCTTATCTTTACAAATTTTCCGAACAATTTTACCCATAAAAACTTGTACTATCCACAACTTTTGATAGGTGCCGAATTAGCCTTCTAGACTGCTGCCATTGGAAATATACGATGGTTTACTTTTTTATAGAGTGGTCATAATAGCGATTTGGACTTTCTGACTATGTGATATAGCTGTTTAAAGATTAGCAGTTTTTGGGGCAGCTTAGCGGGTAATTAGTGAGTTTTGGGGAAAGTCTACTTACCCTTTTCGGGTACAGAGACCCTATATGGCTGAACCATAATTCCCAAATCCATTTTACACCTTCTTCCATAGATCTAAGCCTCCATTAACCCATTCTCCATCCAAAACCTTCCTTTTCTCCTACAAATCAAGTCAAAATCATAGGTTAGTCATAGATTAGCCAGGAGATTCATTAGAGATCTTCAAATCTACATTTTTGGAAAAGAAAACTTATACCTATGCTGTTTATTTTCGGATCTATCTCGATTTACGTGTAAAACTTGGATTTTGGGGATTTTGGTAAGTGATTTATCATCTCTCACCTTACGATATATGTATCTATAGGTTTAGATATGTTCTAAACTCATTTTTGAAGTCAAATTAAGTTTTAAAACTACTTTCAAGGCCAAACCTATAGAAAAATGGATTTTAATTTATTTAAAGCACCCTAATCATGTTGTTTAGGAGTCTTGTTGCCTTTGTATGTGATAGGTTATATTGGGAATGTAATTGTATGACGATTTTCTATTGTTTGTTGTGTATTTGGATGTTTGGATGTTGAATGTGATATGCGTGCATGTTGTGTTAGTGTAAAAGCGTGTATGGTTGAAACGCTCATCGGAGCAACTTATAGTTAGAAACCATGAAACCAAGCTTCGCCGAAATGGCTCTAGAGCGTTTGGAGTCATATTGTTGCATAAGCAATGCATGAGGGTTGAAGTGTTAAGGGTAGCAATAAATCAGTGCGATTTGGAGTGTAGGAAGTGCTATAGGATTTTGGGTCCATTGGTGGATAGTCAACATCCGATCTAGGAATCTTGGTCAGTAAGTGAATGGGTTGGCGGTCAATCTTAGAATCTTGGTCGGTCTTGGAATCTTGATCGGCAGGTGGAAGGCTCGGTGGTGGTCAAAGAAATAGGGTCAATAGGTGACGGCTCGGTAATTGAGTGGCGAAACTTGGTTGGTGGCCGGATGGTGAAACCTGGTCGATGACCTGGTGGTGGAACATGGTCAGTGGTCGGGCAAAGGGACATGGTCAGTGGCCAAGAAGTGAAGCAAGTTCGGTGATGGTGGTGTTTAAGAAACCGAGCATAGGAATTAGTTTGGCTGGGGAGATTTGGTTCTGGCCTAGCTTGGCTCAGTCAGGAGTTCAACCAACAGGGGTGGAGCACACAGTATAGCTATGGACTTCGAAGCAAGACTCAGGTTGCTTGGTAGTCTGGGGAGTTGGCTCGGGATAAGGGTGGATGATCCCGGGATGGCTCTAGATGACTTTAGGATGGTAATCAACTAAGTATGATGACTTTGACGACTCAACGTGACGATTGACTATTGCATCTGGTGGTAGACCTAAAGGATTAGTTCTATGTGATAGCTCGTAGAGTAGAACATGAGGTTGTGATGCTCGTGAGTAAGACAGGGTAGTCTATTATATAAAATCGAGGTAGCGCGTGTACCAATGTGTTTGGACGTCTGCATGTGTCAGTCTTTAGTCATCTGCATGGGCATATGTTGAGCACCAATGGGTTATTTCTACTATCAGTACGTGTGCTAAGGGATTGATAGGTGACTCTGAGGTTGTGATTCTCATTGTCATTGCATGGTAGTCTGCATGTACCTATATATTTGGACGTCTACTTGTGTCCAATCCTTAGCCATCTACATGGGCAATGAGTTGAGCATCTGAAAGAGTTATCATATATCTAAAGCGCTTGAGTGAGAAATGCAAGGCTGTGTGATGGATGCTATATTTCTTCTGTGCTTGATATGCTAAGTGATACCCCTATACACATATTTTTCCACTTGTGATTGTAGTTTAGCATATCTATGTTTATGTGCTAACTCTTTGGATGTAGGAACATATCAGGTATGGCTTTTGATATCCTATACCCAATTTACTATATATGAGTTTTATAGTATTTTGAGATCATATATCGCTCACACCAAACTATTGTTTGACCTGAGGTTTTATGCTTTGCTTCTTATTATCGGTGCTTTGAATGAGTAATTACGGATAGCATGTCTGGATAACGCATGGAGCTATATGGAGTACGAGTAGGATGCTACACTTTCATACACACACACAAATATACTTGGATCTTACTATCGCTTATATTCCACCATGCAGTATTGTGGGGCTATGTTAGTACTTGTATTATTAGAGACAGTTATAGAGTTTATTATGGATATTTGGGATGTATAAACTCTTTATTTCGGTTTTTTATAATATACAAACCTAATGCACTCTTATGTTCTTATTTGTGGTTCATTTGATTATATCACCGTCTCACCTTTTTTTCATCTATGTCGTTATACTATATTTTATCTATGCGTTGTGAGATGTTATACTGGTTCTGTTTTTGGATTTCTTTACTTTTCACCCTAGACTATCATCCTACATCGACTAGGTAACTTCACAATGCATTATACATGTATGTTAGGTACCAGAGGTATAAGGAGATTGTCATATTTGATATCAAAGCTTAAGTTATGTAGACAGCCTTAGTTGATACCTTGATCCATTAGAGATAAAAGGAAGGAGCTATCGCCTTAGAATGGATCGAGCAATATATAATAGAGTGTATTTGTTATATTTTGGTTTTAAAATTATATAGTAATATATTATAGTAAGTCGCATTGCATATATTAGTACCATTATGCAGTTTTCCTCTATAAGACACTCATCATTCTTATTACAGGTTGTAAGAATGGACAAGCGTATTGGAAATTCTGCACCAGAAGCTAAGGATGGAAGGGTCTTCGAGATAGCTAATGACTAGGAAGTGCAGGCTACGTTCATCCATATGATGGAGAGAGTAATGTGAGAAACTCAAAGAGGAGCTACCGGGACGGTGGATAGTGGCGCGCAAATGCAAGCGCAATAGGTTATTGTTCCTCAAGAAGAAGCTAAATCGCATGTATGCGGAAGTAGAAAGAGAACGAGGGATAATGAAGGTGGGAAACAATCCCAGAAGAATGATGACCAAAAGAAAGGTAAGTGGTTGCCAAGATGCTTTAATTGCAAAGGGAGGGGTCATATCAGTAAGGACTGTAAGGACCTAAAAGGTTGTGAGAGGAAGTACTTCAACTGTGGTAGGGATGGGCACATTAATACATATTATTTAGAGCCGGTTAAGGAGGCACAACCCTAAATAAAGAATGATCCAGGGAAGGGCAAGTTGGGGCCTATGTGCTATAACTATAGACAGAGGGGCCATCTTAGCAAAGATTACATGAACAAGATGAAAGGATGTTTCAACTGCAACAAGCTTGGGCATATCAAGAAGGGTTTCCCAGAACTGCCAAGAAATAAGAAAGTTGTGTCTTCTTACGCATTAAACACTGTTCCAGCTTCGTCGGGCACTCCATCAGTGAAGAAGAAGAGGAAGGGGAAGGGCATCTTTATACAGGGTGTGTTTTCTATTTCTGACATACTAGTACGTGTTTTATTCGATACTAGGGCTTCACATTCCATCATATCTAGTGATTTGGTAGGTAGACTGGGATTGAAGCTTGAACTTATTGACTGATTTTGATTGTAACGAACCCAATTGGAGGCTCTACTAGTCTTTGCATGGTTTGTCGAGACTTAGCCTTATCGAGTCATGGATGTATGTTCACTTGTGATTGCTTTGTTCTGAGTTTTGTGGGATTCGATATTATATTAGGGATGAACTGGCTAAGGAAATATGCAGTGTGGTTGATTGCGAGAGGCTATTGGTGATGATTGTCGCTACGGAGGGGTGGACACTTGTAATTATCTGCTTGCTACAGGATAAAGTTATGGTTAGCTTTCTATATTTTCTTAAGACACCACATGATGAGTTGTCATCTGTGCCTAGAGCGAGAGATTGTCCGGACTTATTCGAGAAGGTGACCGGATTCTCGTCACACCGAGAGATTGAATCCCCCATAGACTTAGTGAAGGATGTCATACCGATAGTTATGCCTTTGAGGCATATGGCACCCAAAGAGCAGAAGAAGTTGGAGGTGTAATGAATGACTTATTGAGGCAAGGGTTCATTCGTAGGAGCATATCCGAGTAGGGTGCACAGGTAGTATTTTCCACTAAAGAGGATGGCTCCTAGAGGTTATGTGTAGATAATGGTGAGTTGAATAAGGTGATGAAGAAGAACAAGTGTCCACTCCTGCGTATTGATGACTTGTTTTATCATCTCCATGGTGCTAAGGTGTTCTCTCAATTGGACCTTGTGATAGGGGTTCATCAACTGAGAGTGGAAAAGAAGGGTGTGTCGATTACATCGTTCCATATGCCATTCGGATTCTATGAGTGGTTGGTTGTGCTGTTTGGGCTAAGAAATGCGCTGACATACTTTGTTGATCATATGAACCATGCTTTTATGAATAAGTTAAATAAGTTTGTACTTTTGTTCGTGGACGATACCTTCGTTTATTCAAGGACGGAGGAAGAACACAAAGAGCATTTAACGATTGTACTCAAGGTGATGAGGAAGCACCAATTGAAGGTGAAGTTTTCGAAGTGTCACTTCTGGAGGTGGGAAGTGCAATTCTTGGGTCGCGTTGTTTCTGAGCAGGGCATTGTTGCAGATTCTACAAATGTGGCAATAATACATGACTGGGATCGGCCCAAGACCGCTATAGACATGAGAAGCTTCCTTGGACTGGCGGGGTACTATAGACGTTTTATCCAGGACTTCTCTAAGGTAGCAGCGCCCTTAACCAACATAACGAAACTGAATCGGACTTTTATTTAGGACATGAGGTGCAAGCATGCATTTATAGTCTGAAGGATAGGTTGACAAGCATACTGGTTTTAGTTATTCCAAGTGGGAATGAGGAGTTAACATTATACACAGATGACTGTAGTATTGGACTAGGTGTGGTGTTGATGTAGAAGGGAAAGCTTGTCACTTATGCTAGCCGACAGTTGAAATCGCATGAGAGGAAGTATCCAACTCATGATTTGGAGTTGGCAGCGATGATATTTGCTTTGAAGATATGGAGGAATTATTTGTTTGAAGAGAGGTTCAAGTTGTATAGGGACCACAAGTTGTTGAAGTACATATTCTTCTAGAAGGATCTAAACCTTCGACAACCACGATGGTTAGAGTTCCTAGCCTCCTACGACTTTGGCATTTCCTACATATCTGGTAAGAGGAATACGGTCACTGATGCTTTAAGTAGGAGACATGCTAGCTTAGGGCGGTGTTCCTAAAGTGAAAGCAGTTGGACTTTATCACTGGCTATGATTTTAGACCTCGATGTGAGGTGGAGCCGGAGGTGTTGGTTAGCTTGACAATCAGAACTACCTTGGTTGAATAAATTAGTGATAGTCAGAGGCAAGACACTAGACTAGCAGAGATCATGACGAAGATAGAGCGAGGGGTAGAGTCTGAGGCGATGAAATAATATGGGATCGACCATGATGGTTGGCCTTGTAAAGATGGAAGATTGTTTGTTTCCAACGTCATTTGAGATCGACCATACATTATGGTGGCAATAAAATTTCCCGTGACATGAGACAGAAATTTTATTAGGAAGGGATGAAGATGGACGTTGGTACACTCATCTCGAAGTGCATGAATTGTCAGTTGGTAAAGGTATAGCAAAAGAAGAGTGGTTTGCTACAACCACCCGAGATTCCCAAGTGGAAATGGGAACAAGTTTCGATCGACTTCAGCGATGGATTATCGAGGACCAGATGAGGGTACAATATCATTTGGGTCATAGTCGAGCACTTGATTCATATCTGTCAAGTCATGTAGAATGGTATCCAAATTGGCCGAGTTGTATGTGAAATAAGTTGTGCGATTCCATGGTATGCCGAAGGGAATTATGAGCGACCAAGACTCTTCATCCACTAGCAGGTTTTGGAAGAGCTTACAAGAGGTGCTAGGGACAAAGTCGCATCTCATTATTGCTTATTACCCATAAATGGATGGGTAGACCGAGAGGGTGAATCGTATTCTGGAGGACCTCTCATGAGCTTGCATTGTTGATTTTGATGGATAATGGGTTGATCATCTACACTTAAAGAGTTTGCATACAACAACAGTTATCAGTCCAACATCAGTATAGTACCATTTGAGGCATTTATATGGCTGATTGTGCAATGCTTCTTCCTGTTCGTGGGAAGCGGGTGAGAAACTGATACTTAGGGCAGATATGATAAAGAGACTTCGGAAAAAATTGAAATCATTCGGCAATGAATGAAAGATGCTTGGGATAGTAGAAGATCTACACTGATAAGAGGAGACGTGATTTAGTGTTCTCCATTGGCAATATGATATTCGTCAAGATCTATCCGTTAAAGAATGTTGTTCGATTCAGTATTGAAGAAAAGTTAGCACCAAGATTCGTTGGTCATTTTCAATACTTGAGAGTACCAGGAATCTAGCATATAGAGTTGACTTGGCTCAGAAGATGGTGGTCATGCATAATGTATTCTACGTATCTCATTTGTGGAAATTTGTGCACGACTCAGGTGTGATAGTTCAATCGAATAAACTTGATGATATCGAGATTGAACTAGAAACATCGAGTCCTCGTATGCCTATTTATATTGTCGGACATTATATGAAGTAGCTTAAGGAGGAAGATGGTAGAGCTAGTAAAGGTTCGGTGAAGTGAGAGTGGATGCGCTTGTACTTGGGAGGCCGAAGAGAGCATGAGGACTGTTTATCCAGAGCTCTTTACTTGGTAAGACTTCTGTTTATCGCATTTACTTTCACTTTTGATATCATATAGGGTAGTTTAATATCTCACATGCTAGAGTAGGTGTATATATCAATTCTTTCTCTTGTGTGCATGTTTTATGTTTGATATATTTGCTCGTGTAGGCATGCAAGTAGATATGTTTGACTTTACCTTGGCTGTATTGGAGATTACGGGGGCGAAATTCCTAAAGGGAGAGAGTGTAACGACCCGTATTTTATGTATTGGAGGATCATAAAATATTATTTTTTGAATTCATATGAGGTCGTACGACTGTTTGGGAAATGTTTAGTTGAGACATTTTCTATCTTTAGAATTTTCCCAAACGATTTTACCCCCGAAAACTTGCATCATCCATGACTTTTTATAGCAACTGAATAGAATTCGAGACTACTTTCATTAGAATGATATGACGGTTTCCCTTTCAATAAAGTGTTCAGAATAGCGATTTGGAATTCCTGACTAGAAGATATGGCTGTTTGAAGGTTGACAGTTTTTTGAACAGCTTAGTGGGTAATTAGTGGGTTTTGGGGTAAGCCTACTAACCCATTTCATGTTGGAGAACTTATATGGCTAAACCACCATCCACAAATCACTTTTACAACTTCTCACATAGATCTAAGCCTTCATTTAACCCGTTTTCCATCCAAAAACTTCAATTTTCTCCTCCATATCAAGCCAGAATAGATTAGTGATAGATTAACAAGAAGATTCATTAAAGATCTTCAAATCTACGTTTTTGGGGAACAAAAATTACATCTTTACTGTTCTTTTTGGGATCTACCTCGATTTGCACGCAAAACTTGGATTTTGGTGGGTGATTTATCATCTCTCACCTTACTACATATGTATCTATAGGTTTTAATATGTTTTAAACTCATTTTTCAAGGCCAAACCTGTTGTAAAATGAATTTTACATTTTTAAAGCACCTTAATCATGTTTTTAGGAGTCTTGTTACCTTTGTATGTGATAGGCTATATTAAGGGTGTAACTATGTGATGATCTGCTATAGTATGATGTGTATTTGGGTCTTCAATGTTAAATGTAATGTATATGCTTGTTGTGTAAGTGTAAATTACTGTATGGTTGAAACACTCATTAGAAGTGACTTAGAGTTAGAAAACATGAAACCCGACTTCGAAGGATTGACTCTAGAGCGTTTGGAGTTATATTGTTTCAAAGAAAATGCATGAGAGTTGAAGCGTTAAGGGTAGTGATGAAATCAGCACGATTTGAAGTGTCGGAAGTGCTACAGGGTTTCGGATAGATTGGTCGATCGATCAACGGTCGGTCTTGGAAGCTTGGATAGACTCTAAAGTGTTTGGAGTCATATTGTTGCATAGCAAATGCATGAGAGTTGAAGTGTTAAGGATAGCGATGAAATCGGCACAATTTGGAGTGCTGGAAGTGCTACAGGGTTTCAGATTAGTTGGTTGATGGGTTGACGGTCGCTCTTGGAATCTTGGTCGATAAGTGGATGGGTCGGCGGCCAGTCTTGGAATCTTGGTCGGTAGGTGGATGAGTCGGTGAACGATTTTGGAATCTTGGTCGGTAGGTGGATGAGTCGGTGAACGATTTTGGAATCTTGGTCGGCAGGTGGACGGGTCGGCGGCAGGTCTTGGAATCTTGATCGGCAAGTGGATAGCTCGATGGCCGATGGGGAAACAGGGTCAGTAAGTGAACGGCTCGGTGACCGAGTGGCGAAACCTGGTCGGTGACTGGTTGGTGAAACCTGGTCAGTGACCGAGTGATAGAACATGGTTGGTGGCCGGGCAGAGGGACATGGTCGATGGCTAGGAGGTGAAGCACGTTCGGTGATGGCGGTGTTCGGGGGACCGAGCATAGAAGTCGATTCGAAAGGGAAAATTTGGTTTTGGCTTAGCTTGGCTCGGTCAAGAGTTGGATCATAAAGGGTGGAGCATAGAGTATAGCTATGGACTTCAGAACAAGACTCGAATTGCTTGTTTGTCTGGGGAGTTGGCTCGGGTTAAGGGTGGATGATCCTAGGATGACTTTAGATGACTTTAGGACGACAACCAATGAATTACAACGACTTTGACGACTCAACGTGACGAGTGACTATTGCATCTGGCGGTGGATCGAAAGGATGAGTTTTGCATGATAGAACATAAAGTAGAACACGAGGTTGTGATGCTCATGAGTAGGATAGGGTAGTTTGTGTGTACCTATATGTTTGGACATTTACGTGTGTCCAGTCCTTAACCATTTGTATGGGCATGAGTTGAGCATCTTTGGGATAGTTCTACTATCGATACATATGCTTTGGGATTGATTGATAACTCTATGGTTGTGATGCTCATTGTTGGGATAAGATAGTCTGGGTTTACCCAAGGTAGTCTGTATGTACCCATATTTTTGGACATCTATGTGTGTCTAATCCCTAGCCATCTGCATGAGCAATGTATTGAGCATCAGAAAGAGCTATCGTACATTTGAAGAGCTTAAGTGAGAGGTGCAAGGCTGTGTGATGGATGCTATGTCTGTTGTGGCTTGACAGTTGTGTGCTATCCATATACTCCTATGTTTCCACTTGTGATAGTAGTATAATATATCTGTGTTTATGTGCTAACTCTTTGGATAGGAACATGTCAGGTATGGTTGTTCATACCCTATATCTTATTTACTGTATACGAGTTTTATAGTATTTTAAGATGATATATCGTGCACACTAGACTATTGTCTGACTCGAGGTTTTATACTTTGCTTCTCATTATCTCGGGCACTCCAAAATTAGTAGATTAGGGATAGCAGGTATGGAAAACGCATGGAGTTGTACGGACTACGAGTAGGAGGCTACGCTTTCATATATCTATAGTTGGAGCTTACTATCGTTTTATTTCGTTGTGCAGTACTGTGGAGCTATGTCAGTACTTGTATTATTAGAGACAGTTATAGAGTTTATTTTGGGAGATTTGGGATGTATAAACTCTTTATTTCAGTTTTGTATAATTTGTGAACCTCATACACTCTGATATTCTTATTTGTGGTTCATTTGATTATATCATTGTCTTGCCTGTTTTATATCTCTGTTGTTGTATTATATTTTATCTGTGTGCTGTGAGATGTTCTACAGGTTCTGTGTTTGAATTTTCTTTACTCTTCACCCTTAACTATCGTTCTACATCGACCGCGTACCTCCACAACGCATTATACATGTATATTGGGTACTAGAGGAGGAGGGCAGTCGTCATAAATTCATTATCTCTTGCCGCTTGTAAAAGCTCATCATCTTTTTCCAATGTTGAAGCTCATCATTCTTTTGTAATTTGATACCCTTCTGTTTGTAGAATCTTGGCAGCGCTTCTTCGTAGAAGCTCGATATAATTTGTTATTTATAGATGCTCGACAATAGTTGCTATTATAAAGGCTCGATAATAGTTGCTGTACCAAAGGCTCGTTATCTATAGAAACTCGATATCCTCCACTTCTGATTAGATGTTCGACATCTTCTAGTGGCACGACATTCTTACTTAGTGACATGATCTACCACACTCTCAGTGGTAGAGGTTCGACATCCTCTTTATATTTTTGACAACCCTATTATTTTTAGGCTTAACAACCATGTATTATGGAAGCTCAATATTTCTTACTCCCTTAAGTTTGTCGTAGACCTAAAGTTTATCGGCTTGACAGCTATCCTTTACTTAAAGACTCAATATCCTTTCTTTTATCATGATCTGTTGATTGTATATGATGCCCTGGCTCAAAATATCTTCTTATGTAGACTTGGCAATAATTTCTTGTAAAGGCTTGCTACCTCTTCCTGCTTTAAATGCTCAAAAACCCCTATGGTTGTAGAAGATCGACATCACCCTCTGCTTTAGAAGCTCGATACAACCTTCGGGTACAAGCTTGACGTTTCCATGCTCGACATTTCCATTACTTATATGCTCGACATGCCTTCTATTTACAAGCTCGATAATATTTTAGGATCATGATACTTCCCCGAGATGCTCGATGCCATTACTTATACATGCTTAGTACTGTTATATATGCTTGATAGATTTCTTTGTTTGGAAGTTCGACGTCTTCAAGGTACTTTCAGGCTCGTCATCTTTATTGTCATATAGGCACGATACCTATCTTTTAATGCTTATACATCCTCTTATTAACTTTGTTGCTTCTTTTTCCCTAAATTACTCTTCTAGCGTAGTAGTCAGGAAATATATGAATAATAGTATGTATAAACATAGCACTTCATCCTTGCAAGGCTTGCTGATTATATAAGCAACATTTCATCTAGCCATCCAGAGTGGGTGTATGAGCATGCAAGGCCTCTGCCGGCTATGAAGGAAAGTTACTAGCAACTTAACAACCCATCCCGAGTGGATGTATAAGCATGCAATTCTTCTTCCCACTTCGAGGGAAACTACTAGCAACTAGCCTTCATGAGTTAGTGTATGGGCATGTAATTCTTTGCCTGCTTCAAGGGGAAACAACTAGCAACTTAACAAGCCATCCCGAGTGGGTGTACTATCACACAATGCCTCTGCCCGCTTCGGGGGGGGGGGGGAAGCTTCTAACATTCAACTAGTCATCCCGAGTTGGTGTATGAGCACACAATGCCTTTGCCCACTTTGGAGGAGAGCTATTAGTAAATAAATTAGCAATCCCGAGTTGGTGCACGAGTGTGCAACGCCTCTACCTGCTTTTGGGGAAAGCTTCTAGCAACTCAACTAGCCATCCGGAGTGGGCGTACGAGCATGCAACGCCTTTTCCCACATTGAGGGGAAGCTACTAGCATTCAACTGGCTATCCCATGGTTATACTAGCGTGCAATTCCTATGGCCCCATCTAGGGGAAGCTGTCATCATTCTAACCCGTTCAGCGAGGTTGACTGAGCTAATCAACACTTCCTTCAATGCAAAGGGATCGATGAATAGATAGCATGACCACCCATATTATGATCCTGATTTATTTCCTTGTGAGGCTACCCAGACCACCAGCGAGGTGGACAGTGGTGCCAAGATGGGCACGGCACCCATGTCGTAACCACGATTTTGGCATCCGTGGTGCTGACCTTAAGCAACCAAGATAGACTTATCATAGCAAAGTCAAGTCCCTGCCAAAATTGTGCTAGTAAAAAGAAAGCAACCCAACATGAGTAACTTGACAACCACCAGAGGATGCCCCACCATCGGCTCATGTCCTCATGTGCCTACGACCGACGAATAACTTGCCTCCATAAAAAGATAAGCCTTTCTTTTTTTTCTTTCCATTACTTATATGTTATATGATACATAAATGCCTAAGTCTATGTGTTTTCTTAGTAATGTTGGGGGTCGCTTGAGCATCCCAACATAAAACAAAGTGATCATAGGTAGAAATAAACGCAGTAGACAAGAATGTATAAAATATAAGCAGGGTAAGAAAAAGACAAAGCAAATTTAAGAATTAATTATAATAATAAATCAAAATTTATTTAACAAGTAATTAATTGAAAACATTTGAATTACTTTAAAAAGAGTATAGTTGTTTTAATGTGCATTTAAAGAAAAGGAGGAAAGATATTTACATGCATAAACATAAAAATGCTTCAAGAGGAAAGCATCAATTACTAGGATTAATTTTTTATTATAATTAATGAATAGGTATGTTATCTATTTCTTTATAAATAATAAGGGAAATTTTGATTTTTGAATTTTAAAAGTTAAATACCGGTTAATTACAATTGACTGAGAAATTACTGATAAAAAGTAAAGTACCTAATCAATGTCAATATATGTATATATATGTATATATGTTTGAATATTAATCCATGATTTCCAACAATGGCTAATAATACACACCATACACCTATATATAATATCATATTAATGATATTAATTTGAATTATAATTAATGACACTTATTTAAACTATAATTAATTGATTTAAATTAATGTCATTAATTGAGGTAGAATAAGCAAAGTAAATGGAAAAGTGCTTTGCATATATGTCAGGGTAAGGGATATAAGTAAAGAAATAAATTTTCCCAGCTTAGTCTGCTTCTAATTCCTACCTATAAATACATGCTTAACTCTCACCCTCGCTTATTGTAAACGTAGCCTCCATTTGGTAAACTCCGTTCTTTTCTTTCTCTTCCATGTTTCTTAATTTAAGTTCTTCACAACTAACCTCAATTAAATAAAAAGAAAAGGGAGGTCTAGCCTAACGGTTTAGCAAAGAAGATAAGAGAAACGAGATGAACTTGCATATCAAATTAAAGGAAGAAAGATTAAATGTTTCAATTAGATATCTTTTCAAATTGAATATAAGGCAAGTGAATTTATTTACGACATGATTATGACAGAGGTAATTAATTAAATTCCAATTATATATCGATTTAGTATTGAAGATGTGATTTTTGTTCAAAAAGATAATTTATTGAAGGCTTTTATAATTTGGAAAACCTAGGAAATGGTTTTAATAACATAATTGTTGTAAACATGGAGGAGGGTAAGTTGGATAAGAATTTACCTCTAGAACTCTATAAATCTACTTCATTGTAATAGATTTCAGTTAAATTGAACAAAATAGAAATGAATCTGCACATATAACTGTGAAATCATATGGATCAGACTGTTGTGACAATTTTGAATTAATTTAATAAGTAAAAGCAATTATATACTTATAATATCTTATAGATTCAATTTTGTCACCTTTGAACAAAATGAAATATATAATGAATAGTCGGATAACTATATACGATTAAAGAGGTAAACTATGTAGAAAGTTTAGAGATGAAGAAATATAAAAATTGGATATAAGTAATTGGTTAAAGATGAACTTTACAACTATATTTAAATCCATAATAAATATAAGCAAATAAAAAGGAGAACATCATCAAATATATTAGTTTAGACATCTTAAAATACAACCCGACGTTCGAATAATGCTTGAAACTAAAAATTAACAAAACAAAAAAGGAATACATTGAAAATGACTAGGTTTAGATGTTTGAAAAATAAGTCAGACGTTTGAATTTCATTCAGATGTCTGAATGGCTGAAGCAAGCCCATGTTGAACTTAGATCCGGTTTGGGCCAAATAGAATCGATCACGGAAACTCATTCCCACTTTATCGACTTTTAGGAGTTCATGTAGTTGCATGAAGCTGTACAATAAACCGGATCGGTTTCACGCTTGGTAACATACCTAGATTCACACTTCATGGCATGCACAACATGAAAAATTATGCGTCACGTTCTTATATCACAGCTAGATGCTCTTATCATTACTGTAGCGCACTCGATCAGATGTTTTAATGTACAGGACTATGGGAAAAGGTGACAGAGATGTTTGCAATAGTAGGGTTATACGATCAGGCAAGGTGATTGAACTTACGGAGGAGTTGTACTGTTAAACGACTAATGTAGCCTTGGGTTGAATGATATAGAGCACAAGACACGATTATCATTGAGAAAGTTATACTAATGCTTTGGTGGGCCATAAATCGCCAAGTTTGTATACTCGATGCGTGCTCATGCGTTGCGATGTATGCTTATTGTGTACGTGCGGTTTGGGCAGTTTACCAATCAGAATGTTAGCTCAGCGTATATTTAGGCGGTTTATTGTCGAGGTCGTATGCTTGGGATATTCCTAGAATTGTTTAGCTTTTTGGATGTCCAACCTTTGAGTGGAAACCTTCGTAGGTCATTATTAAATTTAGAGACATTAAGAATCATTACCTTATAATGCGTAAAGTGACCAATCCTTTATTTGTAGTACACCACAACAGGTGAACACCACTAGGTTATGTAGATTATAACTAAAATTTAATTACTTGTCAATACCATACCAAAAACAATATCATCCACTCACCACGCCTTGTCAGATCTCCTTCATTTTCTCTCTTTATATCAATTACAGGAGGACAGGGTAGTATGTAAGCTGACTTGGATAAGGTGCATGGAGAAGGTGACTTGATGGTTGGAGAAATATTCATTATAGTAATTTTCCCTATGTATCTAATAATTATATTTATTAGTTAGACTTTATGATACTTTTACCGAGAGACGCTATTTAGACATTCCTTGTATGGTTGCTGTTGCTTTTGAAATAGTAATGAATTTGGAATATCTTTATTATTTATATTTTATTCCTTCCGCTCTAAGATATGTAAGTATAGAATGACTAAAGTTATATTTATCTCTATATTATATGAACTATCAAAATATAAAAATTCATACTACTTGACATGACGCAAAGTTCAAATGTTGTTTTTGGGATTTGCATCGGTGTGTCCAAAAATGTGGATTGTTACACCATTTATCAATCGGTAAAAAAACCCTCTAAAATGAACCGTAAGTGTTGGGTTTGATCAGGAGCATAACTGGTCAACCATTTGGACCCACCAGTCGATCGGTTGGCTGTACTCATCCCATTTCACACCCTTGAAATTCAAATGCTCATATCTTTTAACGCATAGCTCCAGACGACTCACTGTTTCTTCTACTGCGGTGGTTATAGAATTCTCTTTGGCCACTATATCTTATATCATGAATTACTACAAAATTTTCTGGTTTCATTCCAATCAAACACGTAAGGTGCGCAAAAACAACACTTCTTATGACGTCTCACTACTAGTATTCGATATAAGCATTCACCTTTCTCCATCTTGTCATTGACGTATTCTCTGGATCATTGAGATACTTGATTTAACATCAGTTTACATGAATTTATGCCCTTTTTATAGGTCGTTTGACATTCGGGCGCTTTGCACTCGACGAACGAGTTTGAGGCAAATTCTCACAACCTTTCGGTTTAATACTTAATTAACCACTTCAACTCTAAATTTCATTCATAATGAAAATTAAAAGTGCCGTGCATCATCTCCTTACCACTATATCAATTTCTAAACTAACAATCCATCATAAAATCAAACTAAACAATATCAATTTTCATATCAAGTTGTTAAAAACATTCGTTGCTATAATCAAAGCATACCAACAAGATTCTCATGTCTAAAGCTCTAATCAAGTTTATTCAAGCCCTAATCAATATTTAAGTATTTATCATAATTTCTAACATATATAGTGATCACATATCATAGAATATAGATAAAACTCACCAAATATCAAGAAATCTAAATTCTAATGAAACCTAATTTGATGCTCCTATTTGACTTTCGAGGTCTGGTCCCAACTTCTCCAAAATGTGAACTAGAAGTTATTGATTTGTAATGAATCTCTTAACTTGAATTTAAATATTTATTTTGTAATTTTTGGTTAAGAGATAAAAGAGCTAAGTTGATTTAAAGTTAGGAAAACTTAGTTTTATAACTTAAGAGAACGAAGAAGAGGAGGAAAAATAAAGGAGTGGATTTCTTCATTTCAGAAAATATAAAACTTAGTCGAAATGACCATTTTGCCCCTACTTCTCTTTTCTTCTTATTTTAGAAATCTTATCCGACTTTAGCGAACTTAATATGTTTTTCATATATAAACGATATTATAAAATAGATGAAATAGGTCTTGATTCCTAATTCACTCAAACTTTTTTATTTTTTTATTTTAAGCCACTAGATCGTTTAATTCAATTAAAACAATTAATTATTAAGTGTAAAATTATGGTTGTTACTTACTAATATGCCAAACAGTTGCTCAAATGGTGAAAAGTAGTCATGTCCTTCTCCAAATATTGTCACTAGCGGACCTTTTATCGATAGGCCTCATAGTATTTGCCACGGCAGCTGATGTGACGGTCATTTCCTCTACAGGATATAAAATGAAGACGTCTCCAATCTCCATCAATCCAATAATGTTGTGACCAAATTGTGGTCAATCAGAATGTACCATAATTTCATCACATGAGAAAAACCAGCTCCCCTCAACTCCTTTAATACTCTATGATTTGTCGCTGTAATCAATTTTAAGGAGTTAAGAGTAATTGAGGCAAGCGCCGACTTTGTCATCCTACATTTGAAAAATGAAAAAAAGCATAATGAGAAATAAAAAACTATAGAAGAATAAAAAAATTATAAGATTAAAAACCATTTTTAATGCTCGATTTATAAATACATAGCACTTTGGTCAATATGACTAGCCATCATCTCATAATAGTTTGTATACAAAACTACACTTAAATTAGTTACTCATTCTACATTATTACTGATCCTAAAATAATTTAAACTAGTTACACATCGCACGTCAATTAAAAAATAATTTTTACACTAAGTTACCCCAATACAAGATTAGAGATTAGTTTTAGAGAAAATTACAAAATTGGTCTAAATTGAAATAGGGTAGGGTATAAAGATTACTATAATCCTCCACTTGGGTCGCAGAAGAAGCCGTTTGCATCTAATAGTCATGTAGAAGACAAAGAAGCTGCCAATAATTTTATATTTTGAGAAGGTGAAGTTAGGGAAGTTAAGTTTTTTGAAGAATACGGCAGAGGGAAGATCAAACAGGTCAACTTTAAGGTTCTTTAATATATCAGCGCTATTTGAAATCACGCAAAAGACGCTTTTCTAAATCGTGGTTGTTTACGTGATTATAAATCATGCCAATTTTCTATGTTGTTTCTTCTTTTCCTTGTTACATCGCTCGTAAGAATCTTAAACAATATGCAGAAGGTAAATACTAAATACACAAAAACAAGTACATTATTCAAAACCAACATAAGAGTGCCTAACTACAGCTGTATAATTAACGCCTTCTATTCTGAAACAAACACGAGATTATATACCTAAAACAATGAAAATTCATACAATCTAAAAAACAGTCAACATACATGTATTATACGGAATTGATAACCATAACCATATGTTAATCATTTTCCACACCACTTTGGAAATCAACAATTCCTACATGGTATAGAAATTCCATGAAGTACTTTCCTTTGGAATTCAGTAATATTGTTCCCTAACCAGCACCATTGTCAAGTGGTTAATTGATTCGACTTTGATGAAAGAGGTCACAACGTGACATTTATTGACATGAGATATGTTGTCCTAATGATTTGTTGTACATAAAGTAACATTTTCAGAAGAAAAAAAAGAACATCCGCATTTGTCTTTTACACTTTTTCACTTCCTTTTACATCTCCAACACATACTTCAGTCCTTATCGAGCCTTTATAATAATTGCATGTTGGAAATTGGTAGTAATACCATTCATACCCATAAAAGTGATTACTTGCATTTTTATTGGTTGTACAAAACACGATTGAACATCTAACTCCACGATGACAATTACGCGTTGGATATTCCTCTAGAAAACAAGACTAACTGATTTCTGTTATATGGTAATATTACGTTTTACTACAAAATATTCCATCAACACAACTCATTCATGCTTTATAAGATTTACAATCTGAACATCCTCATAGTTACATACTTCTCTGCATTCTCTTTGAATAACTGGTTGTTCATCACATATAACCTTAACGTTGCCTCTTCGGACAGTTGATTCCACACTATCAGTTTGTGTGTTTGGAATATATTCATCTTGCTCAACCGCTTGTGTATTTTAATCATAATCATACCCATTCTCATGGTTAAATCATTTTTTGACTTCCGCAACCTTTTTTCCGACCTTACGATTAATTGCTTTTGCACAATGTTCTTCAATTTGAGTGATCTGAATATATTTATCATTTTCGTCTAATTGTGTGTCCAAACCGTAATCGTATCAATTTTTTGTAATCGCAATCTACATTCACAACAATTAGACTACATATTTGTTCAAAATGGTGAACTTTATACAAAATTAACATATAATAACATATCAATAACGCATCATCATCAACTTAATAAAAGAAAATAACTTTTGCAAAAAAGTAAGTTTAAGAAATTACATTTTCTTTTTGGATCGATTAAAGAAATGTTTGAAGATAAAATAGAAGTCAATTAGCGTATGTTAATTTATTTATGTTAATTTATTTCTATTTATATGGAAAAACCCAGTAGTTGGATATTGGATCTTAAGATTGAAGACAGTAAGAAAGGTATAGCAAAGAAATTGAGATCGGTAAAGAAAATTGTAGAACAAGGCATGAGTTATCAATTGTAGTAGCAGGTAAATAACTGCTTGATTTAGGATGCTAAATCACATCAAACATTTTTGCACGATTTGAATAATGAGGGTGTGTGTTATCCCATTTTGCACTTCAATTTTTTTTTTAAAAACGTAACACTGTGACATTTTATTTTTTGGGGATGTTGTAGCAAAGTTTTTTTTTTTTTTTCCCAACATGCCAAAAATCTGTATGTAAATTTGAAACAGCCATGTATTTTGTGGTAAGTTTGAAAATGTGCCTAAATAACCAAATGTTTTCATTGAAAAGGTAAAACGGTACAACACAAACGTTTGTAATTCCATGGCCCCACGCAGATTAGACAAGACAGTTAAAGCAATCCCCTGTCGCCCCCAAACGACAATCTCTCCTCCTTGCCCAGACCATATCTTACTCTCCTGATCACTATATATATAAATCAAATCCGTCACCATTGTCGCTATCTGACGCAGCGGATAATAACAAAACGATATAGATCGATGAAAGTAGCAAACGGTGGATTGAAGATACTGAAATGCTCAAATTCGTTGATCACAAAGATACCAATTCTAGCTATCTTCGACACATTGATTGCGTACGATACCGTGAAAGAAGATCTACAATTCTTCAAACGTTGATCCAGCGCACTTGATACCGTGAATTGGTTTCAACAATCGTTGAATCGAGCGCACTCGATTAACCGAAAGTGGAGATAGGAGATCACACTCAACTACCAATTTAAATGAAAGCACACAGCAATCAAACAAAGTTTTATTCAAAAAATCAACCAACTCAAATGTACAACACACTCCCTATTTATAGCATTTTTACAACCGGCTCCTTAAGTCGTACACGACATACGACTCACGACTCACGACTCATCAGCAGTGACTCAGTATAGACGACATACGACTCACGACTCACGACTCACGACTTACGGCTTAACATCACGACTTACGGCTTATCACAACACAAGTTACAATGACTTAAAGCAATTACAACACACAGTCAACGACTTACAGTATATACAATACACGACATAAGCAACAGACGACTTAAGAACATAACGACTTAATGAATACAACGACATACGGCTTAAAAATAACATGGCTTAACAGAGTAGCTTCTGCACTGCTTCACGCGACTTAACTAGGTCATAACTCGTTGCAGCGACTTAAGATACATCTTCAGGTCAATCTTCATGCGACTTAGCTTAGGTCGTAACTCGTTTGCGGCTTAAGGAAGCAGTGATATCTGGACGACCTACGTTAGGTCGTTCGCAGTCAACGACCTTGGCTTAGGTCATACGCGACCTAAGACTCTGTTAACTCGTGCCGCCTCTTCGTTAGCTCACGTTGCTTCTCCCTTAGCTTCTATAGCTATAGGTCGTAAACGACCTAAAGTAACCCAACGACTTAAGTCTTTGTTAGGTCGTAGACCTTTTCCCCGAGCTTCGTTAAGTCGCAGCCCCTTATCTCGTGACCCGTTAGGTCGTAGATGACCTAAAATACTTTTCTTAAGTCGTGTGCGACTTATTCCTTCCTTAAGTCGTGTGCGACTTATCCCTTGGAAAATTATGGGTTGTGTATTTTCATCTCTGGCCTAAGCTGCATCATCCTCCCCAGGTTGAGAAAAATTCGTCCTCGAATTTGTAAATTCTTCCACATCAGATTGTTCATTCCCATAATATGGCACGAGATGTTTAACATTGAACACGTCAGAAGTGTACACATCTTCCGGTAGCTTCAACTTATAAACATTTTCATTGATCCGTTGCACAATTTCCACAGGACCAATTTTTCTGCCTTTCAACTTGTTATAAGCACCCGCTGGAAAACGATCCTTCGTTAACACAGCGTACACTAAGTCTTCTTTATTGAACTCAACATTTCTTCGTTTCAAGTCTGCGGATCTTTTATACTTCTCATTCGCCTTCTCCACTCGTTCCTGAACGATTCTACGACACTCCTTCAAAGCATCAACAAAATCAGTAGCTCGTTTAACGGTCCCCTTTGGTTGTGGCACTACTGTTAAATCCAACGGCACCTTTGGCAAGTTTGAATAAACAATCTGAAATGGACTGAAACCTGTACTACGATTCACCGCATGATTATGAACAAATTCTGCTTGACATAACTTCACATCCCAACTTTTCGGATTATCTTTCACCAAGCATCTCAATAAATTCCCCAACGACCTGTTCACAACCTCCGTTTGTCCATCTGTTTGTGCATGGTAAGCGCTACTAAAATTCAGCTTCGTTCCGACCATCTTCCACAAACTCAACCAAAAATGGCTCAAAAAACGAGTATCTCTATCCGAAACAATAAATTCAGATAAACCATGAAGTCTATATATCTCTTTAAAGAACAACTGTGCGACATGAACAGCATCCGCCGTCTTCTTACAAGCAATAAAATGTACCATCTTCGAGAAATGATCCACCACAACATATATAGAGTCATTCCCCCTTTGAGTTCTCGGCAAACCCAACACGAAATCCATGTTAATGTCTACCCATGGTTTCGTAGGAACAGGTAATGGTATATACAATCCCGCATTTGTAGCTGTCCCTTTCGAAACCTGACAAATATGACATCTACGCACAAACCTTTCAACTTCCCTTCTCATTGACGACCAATAATAAGACTGAGAAATCAACTGCAATGTTCGATCTCTTCCCACATGTCCTTCTTCATGCAACTCTTTCACAATTTTCATTCTCAAGCTGCAATCTGGTACACATAATTGATTCCCTTTAAATAAGAATCCGTCTATCAACACAAATTCATCAATACTCCCATCCTTGACTTTCTCAACGAACTTCGTAAAGTAAGGATCTTCTTTAATTAACTCTGGCAATAGTTCAAACCCTGTCACTTCAACTTTCATTGTTGTGAACAAATGATTCCTCCTGCTCAAAGTATCAGCCACACGATTCGTCACCCCTGATTTGTGCTTAACAACAAAAGTAAACTGTTGTAGATACGCGACCCATGAAGCGTGCCTAGCTGAAATCTTATCCTGCCCTTGCAAATGCTTCAAAGCTTCATGATCCGTATAAAGAACAAACTCCTTCTGAAACAGATAATGTCTCCAATGCTTCATTGCTTGAACAATCGCGTAAAACTCAACATCATAAGTGCTATATCTCAACTTAGCTCCAGATAACTTCTCACTGAAATAAGCAACTGGTCTTCCTTTCTGACTCAAAACTCCACCAATCCCAACTTTAGATGCATCCGTATGTAGCTCAAATAACAACTGAAAGTCTGGTAATACAAGAATTGGCGCTGACGTCAATAGTGTCTTGATCTTCTCAAAAGCAACCCCTGCTTCCTCTGACCACTCAAACTTCTTTCCCTTCATGCAATCGGTTACAGGTGCCATCACACTACTAAAATGTGGAATGAATCTTCGATAGAAAGATACCAATTCATGAAAACTCCTCACTTCAGTAATTGTCTTGGGTTGTGGCCAACTCCTGACAGCTTCTACTTTACTTTCATCCGCTTAAATTCCTTACTTCGATAGAACATATCCCAGAAACAAAACACTTCGAGTCATGAACACACACTTCTTTATTACAGCATAAAATTTCTCCCGTCGTAGAATCAACAGTACTTCACGCAAATGTTGGACATGCTTTTCCATACTTCCACTATAGATTAAAATTTCATCAAAGTAAACAACCACAAACTTTCCAATGTATGGTCTGAAAATCTGGTTCATCACTCTCATAAAAGTACTCGGTGCATTCGATAAACCAAACGGCATAACCAACCATTCGTATAAACCTTCCCTGGTTTTGAAAGCAGTCTTCCATTCATCTCCTGGTCTAATTCGAATTTGATGGTATCCACTCTTCAAGTCAATCTTGGAAAACACAACAGCTCCACTCAACTGATCTGTCAAATCATCAAACATCGGCATAGGAAATATGTATCTCACAGTGATCTTGTTTAGAGCCCGACTATCCGTACACATTCTCCACGAACCATCCTTCTTTGGCACCAATAAGGCTGACACTGCACAAGGACTCAAGCTCTCCTGAACACGCCCGTGTTCTAAAAACTCATCCACCCGCCTTCTCAGTTCTTCATGCTCCTTAGGACTCATCCTGTAATGTGGTCTGTGTGGTAATACTGCCCCTGGCACAAGATCAATCTGATGTTGAATATCCCGCAACGGTGGTAACTCCGTTGGCAACTTTTCAGGAAATACATCTCTGAATTCTTCCAATACTGGCTTTACTTCCTCTGGGATTTCAACAGATTCAATCGTTTCACGTCCAATCAACAAAAACACCTCTGGACTCTCCTCTACTTCTTCAATGAATTCCTTCAAAGTCAATAAAGTCTTCAGCTTCTCAATCTCTTCTGATTTGCTTTCTCCTTGTTGTCTCTTCTTCGGGACCAAAATAATCTTAACACATTCAAACATAAAACTGTAGCTATTGGTCCGACCGTCATGTTGCACTGCTCGATCATACTGCCATGGTCTTCCCAAAAGCAAGTGACAAACATCCATCTCCACAACATCACACCAAATCTCGTCTTTATACTTCTTTCCAATGGAAAATGGAACTTGAACTCGCCTGTCCACCTTCACCTCTCCTCCTTTTCTCAACCACGCTAACTTGTAAGGATTTGGATGCTTCTCCGTCTTCAAATTTAACTTTCTCACAGCTTCAGTAGAAATAATATTGTCACAACTTCCAGCAATCACAAATTTAAAAACCTTCCCCAGAATAGTGCATGTTGACTGAAAGATGTTACTCCTCAACCAACTAGCTTCTTCTTCCTGCTTCGGTATTAAACAAGACCTCCTCATTATTAGGTTACATCCTTCATCTCCTTATGCGATATCCTGTTCATCCTCCTCAACTGGACTGGAATAACCTTCACCAACATCCTCATCTTCAACTTCAGCAATCATAGTTCGTTTCTTCGGCTTCGGACATTCATTACTCTTATGACCCACTTCCTGGCAATTGTAACATTTGAAACTGTTGTTGACCTTTGCCTTCGCAACTTCATTCACAACTGGTTTACTGATAGATTTAGGAACACTAGAGCTTCCACTAACACCCTTCACTTGATTGTTGGAATTTGTAAACACACCACCTCCACGCCTTCCCTGCTTCTCCCAAGCCAACGCCTTCTGATGTGCTTCTGCTACAGATCTTGGATCAAACATATTCACCATATCCTGGATCTGCATTCTCAACCCTCCAACAAATCTAGCAGTGAGCTGTTCTTCCGTCTCCATGATGTCATTTCGAGCAATCAGTTGATAAAATTCGTCAGCATAATCATTAACAGTCTTCGTCCCTTGCCTCAGATTCTGCAACCTCTGATACATAAGTGATTGATCATTGTAAGGCAAGAATGTAGCCTTCATAAACTTCTTCATCTTCTCCCATGATTCAATATTCGACTTTCCCATTCTCTCCCGTGTAAGTTTAGTTTGTTGCCACCATGCTGAAGCTCTCCCCCTCAACCTAGTAGCAACCAACTTCACTCTTCTATGCTCAAGAACTTCTTTAAAATCAAAGATCTCTTCAACCTTAGACAACCAATCAAGAAATTCTTCAGCTACCATTCCACCCTTGAACTCTGGAATTTCCATCTTCATACCCGATTTCCAACGACGATCATCATCTACATCTCGATAGGAATCTCGAACTTGGTCTCGATCTCGATAATGAATGCTAGCTCTATCACCCTCTTCATTAAAATAAATGTATGTCTATATCGATCTCGACCATCAACATCCCTTTGATCACGCATGTCTCTTCTACTATGTCTCTCTTCATCTCTATATGGCTCATCTTCAAACTCACGTGGAGTTCTTCTCTCTTCATGTCCATAGTCATGGTGATCTCTCCTTGATGAAATTGATGTTTCTCTACTCTCTCTAAAAGATTGCGGTGATACCCTTCTCGCTTCCGTAACCGATGGCGAAACTCGGTTTCCTCCATGGTTCGAGACTGGTGATCTCCTCCTTTGAGTTTGATTCATATCAATCATCAACTTCTCTAGCTTTCCAATACCTTCATCAAATTTCTCATTAATACGTTGTTCCATTTGCTCGGCCTCTTCTCTTCTATACAACGCTTCAACATTTTGATGACGATTAGCTCTCCTTGACGGCATGATTGAACTTCACAACACTTCAACAAATACTTCAAAAATCTTCAACACAAGTCAAACAAGCACGGCTCCAACTCAACCTGGCTCGGCCTCAACACTTCAACACAAATCAAATTCAAACAACTTCCACACTTTGATCCAAAATGAAATGGATCGAAAGCTTCTAACTTGTTGCAACTTCAAGATGAACACGATGAACACCAACTTCAAACTCCTTGGCTCCAAGACTCGGCTTAGCTATGATTGGCTAAGTCTAGCTCTGATACCAAAAACTGACGCAGCGGATAATAACAAAACGATATAGATCGACGAAAGTAGCAAACGGTGGATTAAAGATACTGAAATGCCCAAATTCGTTGATCACAAAGATACCGAATTCTAGCTATCTTCGACACGTTGATCGCGCACGATACCGTGAAAGAAGATCTACAATTCTTCAAACGTTGATCAAGCGCACTTGATACTGTGAATCGGCTTCAACAATCGTTGAATCGAGCGCACTCGATTAAACGAAAGTGGAGATAGGAGATCACACTCAACTACCAATTTAAATGAAAGCACACAGCAATCAAACAAAGTTTTATTCAAAAAATCAACCAACTCAAATGTACAACACACTCTCTATTTATAGCATTTTTACAACCGGCTCCTTAAGTCGTACACGACATACGACTCATGACTCATCAGCAGTGACTCAGTATAGACGACATACGACTCACGACTCACGACTCACGACTTACGGCTTAACATCACGACTTACGACTTATCACAACACAAGTTACAACGACTTAAAGCAATTACAACACACAGTCAACGACTTACAGTATATACAATACACGACATAAGCAACAGACGACTTAAGAACATAACGACTTAGTGAATACAACGACATACGGCTTAAAAATAACACGGCTTAACAGAGTAGCTTCTGCACTGCTTCACGCGACTTAACTAGGTCGTAACTCGTTGCAGCGACTTAAGATACATCTTCAGGCCAATCTTCATGCGACTTAGCTTAGGTCGTAACTCGTTTGCGGCTTAAGGAAGCAGTGATATCTGGACGACCTACGTTAGGTCATTCGCAGTCAACGACCTTGGCTTAGGTCGTACGCGACCTAAGACTCTGTTAACTCGTGCCGCCTCTTCGTTAGCTCGCGTTGCTTCTCCCTTAGCTCCTATAGCTATAGGTCGTAAACGACCTAAAGTAACCCAACGACTTAAGCCTTTGTTAGGTCGTAGACCTTTTGCCCGAGCTTCGTTAAGTCGCAGCCCCTTATCTCGTGACCCGTTAGGTCGTAGATGACCTAAAATACTTTTCTTAAGTCGTGTGCGACTTATTCCTTCCTTAAGTCGTGTGCGACTTATCCCTTGGAAAATTATGGGTTGTGTATTTTCATCTCTGGCCTAAGCTGCATCACTATCTCTGCTATCTGACCCAATTTCAGCACCATTTTGCACATGCTAGGGTTGCCACCATCATTTCAGGTAAACTGAAATAACATTTTAGCCTCTCCAAGATTATCGAAATATAAACCGTTCAACTTTGCTTTATGCCAAATAGGCCGGCGGATGAAGTTTGATTGCGAACAATTGTAGTAGCAGCCGCACATTTTTTTTTTAAAAAAAAAAACCGACGTCAAGCATCTTTCTTCCTCTATTTTCACGATTCCACTTCAGCAAACATAGAAAACAAAAAAACCTAGGTATGCTCTACTTCTATTTCGAATCTAAAATTGCACAAGTTATCATGTCCCAACATTTTATAGTTCATTTTTTAACGACTGCGCTGACGACTACTTCCCTATGTCAACTGTCCTTAACGACTGCGGCCAAGGACGTAACTACACAGTGGGTCGGGTGGGCAATTGCCCTACCCAGAAAACCATAACTAGTCAGAAAATAATTACATTGAGAACATCCCAACAAATTAAGGACAACTCTAACCTATTTTGTCAATCATTCTCTTCTCATTTCATCTCCACAAGTTGAAAATCAAATCATTTTTTTCACACATCCGTCCAGAACTCCACTTTTTATCAGATTATTTTAGAATTTTTAGGCATGTAGCATTTGCATCAAATCGTTCTTTTTACTCATCTGTTCAGAACTCCACTACTTTTCAGATTTTTTAGAATTTTTAGGTATGTAGCATTTGTACTGAAGTGCGGGAATTTAATGTACATCAAATTGTGATTGGGTAAAAAGATGTATTGTTTTGTTGTTGAGCATTCTATCGAAATGGATAAAACACTGTTGTTACATGTTCAAATTGGGTTAAAGCAAATAATTTGTTAACAAATTCTCTATGGATGTATAGTTGCAAGTTTAGGAATCAGTAAAAACTTTACTATTTTGATTTTTGATGCTATATCCAAATCTTTGCTGCTTAAGTAATATCCATTTTGCAAGTGTTAATTAGAGACGAATATACAATTTTTTGTATTACTGTTTTGAAGTTTTGTCCAAAAATAAATAAAATATTGTTTTCATTCTACAAAAATGATGATATTGAGACATCTGCAAATATGATTTTTTCGGAAAATATCTTGGATCCTATAAATAACCTAAGATTCTATCATTAAGATTTAATCCAAGACGTTATAAAATATGATTTTTTTTGCACCTTTTTCTTTCTTTTTTTTTTCTACAATTTTGCATATGGTATTTACTCTAATGCAATTTAGTTAAACCTTATTAGATTTGTCGTATTTATCTAATTATGCCCACCGCAAATGAAAATCCTGGATACGTCCCTGACTGCGGCAAAGTTATTTTGCGAAATTTGATGGGTCGAACTGGTTTGTTTGAAATACGTTAGAAAGCTGGTTTTAATTAGGTAACTGGAGATGTCCATAACCATTGCATATTCGAAGGGATATATACATACAGATCGTTGATTGTAGTTTACTGCATTTTTGTGTTCATGTTGTCATGTTTTGAATTTTTTTTTCTTTTCCCATCTTACTTTTTACCTATAGCTTCTGTAAACCTTTATATCACTGTAAGAGTTATGTGTACCTACATTTGTTTTGTGTTTTGCAAATTCGATGATTAACCCTTCCCTTTTTATGATTCCTACTTAACAAATTTATTAGAATGGAAACTCCAATCTATGATGCCCTCGCTGTAATTTTTTGGGGAATACTCTGCGACTAAATGTGTGTTAAACAGCATTAAATAAAAAAATTCAATTGTAAACATGGTTTACGAACAGAAGATACATGCTTTTACGGTAACTGCCGTTATTTTTTTCCCACTCCTTTTGCTGTACGTACTGTTTTTTTCCTCTTTCTGTTGCTCGATATGGATTAATACTGTTAAGTTAATTGGTATTAATTTTTTACTGTTCACAACAGTGCGAGGAGGTAAAACTTTCGCTATATGGAAAGCTCTATTATTGCTCACTGATCAATTCGTATATAAAGAAGTATTTAAAAACTTAACGGGTACATGTGTAAATGTTTTGCTCACTGGATTTTTTCGCATGTTATTTTCACAACAATTATATTAGTACAACTGTTCCCCACCGGCAGATGTTCGTGATACTACGTCAGCGGAACAAGATACTGATGTGCATAAGGGCCTGGCTGTAGCACAAATGTATCTCAACAACAGTTGATCACATGATTTCTGTAAGTGAATTATCCTATGTATCACTGTACTAATTAAACATGGTTTATGATCAAAAAATTGTCCAATTAAAGGTATTGGTTGCAACTGGCTTTAAACCACTCTAATAATACTATATCTAGCATATGGTAGGCCACAAATTTGACAAACGTATGCTAAATTTATTTGGTATTTGGTCAGGTTTTAATAAACACTTTTATTGTTTAATTTACATAGACATATAGTTGATTCTTTACCGTTTTTCAAACTTGTGAAACTGTCTAATCAATATAAAAAATAGGCAACATTTTTCAGTGTTTTAAACTGTCCAATATATCAACCACAATCAAGTGCCATTTGTACATATCTGTTAACAGTTGAAGTACATTATATCTACATTGCCATATAAACCATGCTGTCAGATATGGTTATAAAAGTTGAACTATAAATTGAATTCATATTTCATGACTTCATACTAACTTTATTTCGTTCTCCTTTTCTTACGTACTTAAATCTTGTCTTAATACGTTACTACTACATATCAGCCTTAGTACAAATGATAACATTGCACACTGAAGGATTTTGAATAAGAAAAGTATTTCAGTGCAATTAATGATAAGATAAAGTGAGACAGTATTTTATTAATGATTTTGAATGAATGGTTACAACCGGAATGCCTTGCATATTATACAGAAGTCTTTGAGGCAGTATACAATTATAAATGGGCTTTGACCCGTAACTCTGAACCCAAATTAAGAAATTATCTCTTCAGTGAGATAGACGGTTGAGATGATAGACAGAATGAGTCTACTGGCTGAAAGCTGAGAAGCACACCATATATACAGATGAAGGGTTTACTTACCTATTTCATTACCACCCCCCCCCCCCTCCCCCACCCCTCCCCCCAACCCCTCCCCCGCGCAAACCATTCATCGGCTAGGGTTCGAAGAAAATTTATTCGCAAATCACTTCGACTTCAGAAATAAATCACCCAAATCACTTCGACTCAAAAAATAAATCATGAATTGGCTGAAATCGATCTTGTATATCCTCAAAGCAACTCTATCTGACCTTAAGAACGTGGTTTCATTTAGCTGATTTTGTCATGGCAACATTCGAGCTTGATTTCTTCTCTTTGCTGTGTATTATTTGAGACTTGAAGTCGTTCGATTCTGATACTTGTTGAGATTTATTCAAGCTAGAGTTACTGACTTGAGTTTGAGTCCTTTCAGTTGTATGATGTCTGAAGCTTGAGATTTTGTAACGTTAAGTCTTATTAAGTCCTGTTGAAGCTATGTTTGCTTTGAGACAATCTCTGGTCAAGGATTCCAGTGAGTCTCCTTTGATATTCAGCTGCTCAGGAGATCTCTGTGAGGTGTTCAATTTTATCTTGTCTCTAAGACTCACAAAATTGGCTTTCGACGGTGCCTTGGTTAGGATGACAACTATTTGGTAAGAAGAAGGTATTGATTAATATTCAATTTTCCTTTAACCACTTGTTCACGAACAAAGTATAGGTCGAGTTCCACATGTTTTGTCCTAGAGTGTAGAATTCGATTTGCAGTAAGATGAACTATGCTTAAGTTATCACACCATACTCTTGTTTTTCTATCTGTGTTGAATTGTAGTTCATCAAGTAATGATTGTATCCACATCACTTCTGCTGTTGCATTAGCTACATTTCTATATTCTGCTTTTATACTTGATCTGGACATAGTAGGTTGTTTTTTTAGCACCAAGATATAGGGTTGTTGCCTAAAAATATGAGCCAATTGTTGATCTTCTATCTTCTGGGTCACTGGCCCAATCAGCATCTGCATATCCTGTAATATTGATGTGTCTGCTTGAATTTAGAGTCAAACTGAAGTCTGCAGTTCCTTTGAGATATCTTAATATCCTTTTCACCATTTTCCAATGTTCAGATGTCGGTCTTTGCATAAATTGGCTGACTTTATTGACACTATATGCAATGTCTGGTCTTGTAATGGTTGTATATTGAAGAGCACCAACAATACTTCTATATTGCTTTTCATTGGATATTGCATCACCTTGAAATTTTGATATATGTAGATTACTGACCATGGGTGTTGATATAGAGTTGGCTTCATTCATTTTAGCTCTATCCAGTATCTCATGAATGTATTTCTTTTGACTCAATTGTATGGATGAATCTGACAACCTCCTAACCTCAATGTCGAGGAAATAGTTTAAGTTGCCAAGATCTTTAACGTTGAATTTTTGATTAAGCTAATGTATAAGACTATAAATTTCCTCTGCATTGTTACCTGTGATAATAAAATCATCAACATATATTAGTACATAAGCTATTATGGTTTTACTAAATTTTCTAAATAGAGAGTTGTCAGATTTGGTAGATTTGTAGCCTAGTCCAATGAGGGTTGTCTTGAGCTCTTCAAACCACACTCTTGGGGCCTGTTTAAGACCATAGATGACCTTATTTAACTTGCAAACTACATTTTCCTTTTCCTTTTGCACGAATCCATGTGGTTGTTCAATGTAAACTTCTTCCTGTAAAACACCATTTAAGAAAGCATTATTTACATCAATTTGTTTGATGATCCAATTTCTATATAAGGCAATTGTAATGACTATTCTTATAGCAGTGGGTTTTACAACAGGTGAGAAGGTTTCATTAAAGTCAAAACCATTATGTTGTGAAAAACCCTTAGCTACTAGTCCAGCCTTCTATTTAGAAATTGTACCATCAGCATTCTTCTTTAATCTAAATGGCCATTTGCACCCAACAACATTTTTATTCTTTGGTAAAGGAACATGTAACGACCCATAAATTTCGATAATTAAATTTGTTAATTTAATAACATTTTGGTAATTAAATCTGGAATAAATAAAAGTTTGGAATTTGTTAATGAATTAATAACGGTAATGGAATGTAAGAATATTAATACAAGTTAATAAATAACTAATTTAGTGCAATCCCAATTAATTGAAACAATTGTAGGTTTATAATTGATTGTAAATAGTAAAATTTGGGAATAAATTTAAAGTTATATTAATTGATGAAATATTACGCAATAAACTGTATTTTGATAAAATTAATGTTAGATAATTAGTTATAATATTGGTTTAGAATGATGAACTTATAAAAGTATGATTAAGAGTTAATGGCAACGATTATTATACGTTACCGATATATTCTAATCCATTAAATTTGTAGGATCGATTTTACCCCAGAAGGGGTGAATAGAGTGATGCTATTAATTATAAAAATTATTACTGAAGTTTATAAAATATTTTCAACACAGATATATCAAAATAGCAGTACAGATAATAGCAGAATAATAAATGCAGAAATAGAACGACATAGAATTTACCCAGCTTCGGCAAAACCCTGCCTACGTGCTGCCCCTAAGGTTTCTACTAGAAGTTAAGCAGTCAGACGCTTACACACGTACACTCGTGACACCCGCTATCGACTAGCCTTAACTCTACGCTCAAAACCCTACCACAACTCAGCCACTGAGTTGCGAATTCTCAAACTATGTCACGTAGTTTGTCCCTTAGTCACACGACTAGTAATTACAATCGTTCACAGGAAAAAATACACAATTTAAAAACAATTTGAAATAAAACCCTAATTCGAATATATTAGAGCCTAAATATATAGGCCGGACCAAAGTAATAAAAATTAGATCCCTTTTCTTATATTATTCGGCCGTCTTGCTTTAGTGATAATGGTTGCTTCAATTTCCTTTCCTCTTTCCTTCTGAATTTAGGGCTTGTAAAAAATTGAGGCTGTCGACTTCGATTTCTCGATTGAATGATGATTTAGTGTCCCCTTGCTTTGTCAATCGACGATCTCTCTGCTTAGCTCACGGCTGCCCCAATTTTTGATCAAGTTCGACTCCTGACTTCGGTATGTAATTTATGCTCTTTCGCTTTTTCTGTTTTGTTTGCTCGAACTCGATTGATGATTCGAGTTGAATGATTATGCTCTATTGTTACTTGAACTCGAATGCCTATCTCGGCCGATGATGATTGGGTTTATATAGGAATTGAATTCCTATGATTTTGTTCATTTGAATTTGTCATTTATTTTGTTGCGGCCGTTCGATGTTGCTTGGATGTTTATGATGATTTCTGACTTTGTCAAATTCGTATATTTGTTACTTGATTCCTACGGCTTGTTTTGATTTTGCTTGGTCATCACTGTTTGAATTCTTTGACACTTAATTTTAATTTTCGTTCTTTATTCTCTTTGGTTCGGTCTCATGACCTTGACTTGAATTTGCAAATTGACTTCGGCACTTGACACTTCTGTTGACATTATTTGAAACTGCTATCTGATGCTTTGTTCAAAACCGCTGTAACATTTGAGTCTCTGTCATTTGTTGATTTCGGTCACTTGATGCTGCTATGTGAATTCTGACTTGACTGAATCTTCATTGACTTTGTGCATGTGTTCACTGTTGTTTTGAACCTGTTACTTGCTGTTTGATTTCAATGTACATGTGTGTTTGCATATGAATTGGGTTGTAGCCCCGACTCTGTCCATTGTTGCATTATGTTGTACCTGTTTTGCTGCCTTCATGTACATGCCGAGTCTTGTTGACATTACTGGTGCACTAACTTGAGTCTTTGTTGTATTGAGTTTCACTGTATGGTTGTGTTCACTTGATTATTGAACTACCTTTATGTAGTCTGGTATTTTTGTTTCACTAGTCATTCACTGGTCTTCGAGACAATTCCTGTAGTGTCTGCATATAGATGGTCTTGTGTCACTTCTCTGTACACGTTGCATTGTATCTGGCTTTATCATGTCTGCACATATTGATTCAGTTGAGCTTGCACCAGTCTTTTATGATGTTGTGTTCATTAGCTTGGTAGCAATCCTTATAGTATTTGTGAAATGTCGTGACTGTTCTTCGTTTCACTGTGCACTGCTTGACTCATGTCTGGTTCTATTGATGGCTTCACGTTAGCAGCATTGTCCACTTCGTTTCACTGTTGTATACATGTTGACTTCGTATATTTGTCACTCCAGGTATGAGTGTTATTCATGCATCCAATTATGCATTCGTCCTTGAAGTACTTGTCGACTTTGTTCGCTGCCTGGTTGTCATTGTAGCTTGATTTCATGTATATTGTCACTGCAAACTGGTTTGATTAGATGCACCGTGACTCGAATATGCTTGTGTCTGCAGTGTTGCAGGGTTGTTTCATTGAGTCTGGTTTGGTGCTTATAAGACTGTAGTTGTCTTCATTCTGTACATTTGTCTACAGTTTTGCTTTTGTTTGGTTTGTGGTGCACTTGCTTCTCTGACATGTTCTTGTGCTTGTGCACGTCACTTTTCATTTTGATTTCACTTGAACTTCATCTTGATTTTTGGAATTGCACCTGTGTTGAATCCAGCTAGTAGCTCGGGTTTGACCTTGTGCTCGTGTTATGACTTTATTTGTATTGCACTTGAGTTAAACCCGGCTTTTCATTTGGGTTTGACCAGTGCTCACCTATCCCTGTAACTTTATCAAGTGTATATCGGTGTGCACGGCCTTGTGGCATGTACAGTGATACACTGTGCATGTTACAATCTGTTCGTGTATGATGAATTCAAATTTAAATGATGATGAACAACCCAAATAACTGAGGCAAATATTATTTTCAAAATCCACCTTTTATTTTATACTGCAAAAATATTTTCTTTTCAATTTTACCGCGTTATTGTGTATTTTTGCAGATTTCTCAAATGCTAGATTCAATTTGGAATGAAGTTGAAGATAAATTACGAGTGAACGAGCGATATGTAGTGAGGACATTTGTAAATGAAAGATTGTGATGTAACTGAATTTATATTGTAATCAAAATTGTGTATGTATAGTAAGAGCTCGAATTGTACTATTCAAAATTGTAATAAATATTTGTTTGAATAAAATATCTGTTTGAATTTAAACTCTGTATTATTTATTTTATTCAGCAAATATTTATTTAATCATGTGAAAAATAAAATAGTACATTAACAAATACATTTAAATGAGTATATATATGTTTATTATCATCAAATAAAAATCATATACTCGTATATTCAACAATCTCCCCCTTTTGATGGTAACAAACATATATTTAAGATTTTGAATATGTTAAATGTATTTGATCATGGATATACTCTATTTGCTCCCCCTATTTAAATGCTTTCTCTCTACATAAAGCTCCCCTTCATATATGCATACAATTTAAAATATGCAAATGAGCCTAGATGCAAATAGAAAATATTTGACCTTTACTTGCTTTTATTTGACAAAATCTTAACTTTTCTCTCCCCCTTTTGTTATCAGCAAAAGAGTAATAGTGTTAGAAAAATAGAGAAAGTGATAGATATTAATACAACATTAAAAGTCAATCGAATATAAATATTAAATTTTAATAAAAAATCAAACAAAAAACATAAATACTCTGTTAGGCGCATATTCCAGTTTTAGAATGATGTGAATGATGTCATCATATAAAACCATACAATTGTGTCTATTTATGGTATATTTATTACAGGAATTTGAATGTCCACTAACCATGCATAACCGTTAGGACTTTTAAATGAGATTAGTAGTATTCCATTTTTGTTTTTAAAAAATGAATTAAAGTATCTTCTAACTACGCATAACCGTGAGGACTTTTAAATGGGATTAGAATCAACTTATTTATTTAATAAATCAATTTTGATATGCGTTCCATACATGCATAACCGTGAGGACTTTTAAATGAGTATGGAAGCACATAATCAAAAATTCCAAGTAATTCACCCATGCATAACCGTGAGGACTTTTAAATGAGAGTGAATACTTTGATTTTTTTATTTTAAAAAATATAAAATGAAAAACGGAAGATTCCTGTTTAAATCACCACATATTGACATACTATATTGGATTATGATAAGTGATGGTCGATAGAAAATGATAGAAACAGAAATGATCATGGAATTTTTACCAACCAAAAGTGTTTATAATTCTTGTTTAAATTTCTAAAGAAATTTACTAATTATACCATCTCAAGTTATAATATATGAGTAATATCAACACTCATCACTTTTTCAAACACTATTTATCTTTTTGATAATTAGTAGGGAGTCAGATTAGTCAATGTAATAATTTAAAATTAAATTCAAAAATAATTATAAAATCAATTTTTTTTAAAAATGACTAATCTGAAAAACAAAGTCAAAAATGATATTCTAGAAGGGGTTTTATAAGAAAACTTCTGCCATTTGAAAATTATTTGAAATGAAAAATATGCAGATATTTTCTTTGAAAAACGATGCAGTTACTAAATGTCTCATCATAAATCACGTTCCACTAGTAATTTTTCTATCAACTTGATTACCAGTGTAATCTGCATCTGAATTTCTTTTCCCCCAAACTTGTTATTAGTTGAATGTTACAGGCCAGATCATGAAGTGTGCAACAAAGTGTCTCAAAATCATTTTTAACAACTTTTTAAATGAAATTCTCTTGAATTTGAATTGAAGCCGTGTAAATAATCAAAAACCGTGAATATGGGGTTAGCTAAATGTATCATCATTATCCAATAGAACACCATAATTAATCAAATTAATCTATATGAAGTATCTCAAGGATTGTAGTGTTCTTAGTATAAAAGATAATTGGCCAACAATTTTGAAAAAGTCAGAATCATTATCATCAATTATTTCTTTATCAATAACTGGCTGAATTAAATCAAATCAGATATGGTGTAGATTATCACATTAATATGTCGTTCAAGACGAATATACCATTACCTCTTTTACCTTTACGATATTTTTTCGTTGCTGTCCATTGTGATTTTATCACCTTTGTACTAGGCTAAGGAACTTTGCTTTGTCGCTCGTTGTGTCCCTAGAACAGCCAGAATCTAAGTAACACTATTGTAGTTCCTTAGCTTGCCATCACACCTACATGATGAAAGATTTTTGTGACCGATTTGTTTTTATAGGTCCATGATTGTTAGTGGCAGAATATTTTGAAAAATAATTTTGTGGGGACCCAAACTATTTATGTATGTTCTTTTCCGCACCCAGATTTTTTTAACTTTGAAAGATTTTATATTTATACCTTTTGAAACCCAAATTGGTATAGTTTTCACGTGTTTGGGTCTAGACCAGCAAATATTGTGATTGTGTCTAAATTTTCCACAAATTGTGCGCTTGAATTTAACTTGATTAAATTCACTCCTAACAGGTTTAGTTTGAATATATCCAAGTCCTTGCCTAACTATATTAACAGTTTGTTTCCCTAATAACATATTCAATGATCTTTCACTTTTGGAAAATTTTCCTAAAGTCGTTGACAGTTGTTGGACTTGTGTTTTGAGAGATTCATTTTCGTTTAATAATTGTGTGAATTTTTTCTTCTAGTATTTTCACTCTCTTTCAAAATCAGGATTTCATTTTCAAGCAATTTAATTTTAATTTTTGAATTTTTAATTTCTTCTTCGAGTGATGGACACTTATCACACTTGGGGATCCTACTTTGATAGTTTTTAACTAATTGGTCAAGTTATTTATTTGATTCTATCAAAGTATCTCTTTGTGATTCAATTTTAGCATATCTTTCCCTAAGTCATTCAAAACAGCCATTTACTTTGTGGAAATATATAAGTAATTCAGAATGAGTTAGTTTTGGTACCTCGCTTGGCTCGTCATCGTCGCTATCAGTTATATTACCTTGAAGGCACGTATCTTCTTTCTCACTCTTACTGCCTGTACTTTTATTTCTTCATCACTTGTATTCCATGTGGCTGCAAAATTTCTCCTTTTTGATTTCTTTTCAAAGTCGTGTTGGTTTTGAGGACAATTGGGCTTGATATGAGCGGGTTTGTTGCACTTGTGACAAATGATCCCGTGGTCTTCTGAGTTATCTAGTGCTTTGATTATTCTGCTTTTCAATTGTTGATTGGGAGCTGGATTTCCATATTGTGGTTCCACTTTTTGAATCTCTTTACTAGTAGAGCCAGCTCAGCTGCTTCATCATTATCATCCTCATCACCACTGCTTTTTACCAATCCTGTTAAGCTCGTTTCTTTAACTGAGTCGATTGAGGAGGATTTCTCATTGTTGTTGACTTTTGCATCATATATTGCATCAAAAAATTTCCAGATTTCCTGTGCATTTTCACAATGAGAGATAAAGTTAAGATTATCTTGATTAATATGAAAATATAATATATGCATAGCAAGAGCATTAATCGAGATAATTTTCTTATTTGTCATATTACACCCATTTTCAATAATATCCCAACATTTAAAATTAACAGATTTTAATTTAAAATTCCATTTCTAATTTCCAATTTAAAAAAATCCGTTCCATCAAAAAACAGGAGGAATAATATTGAACCGACCAAATTTGTAAAACAAAATTGGTCGTTGAAAAATCAAATTTTTAAAACAAAAAATGACTTTTGTGCCTAGCTTTGATACCACTTGTAGGATTGATTTCACCATAGCTGGAATGAATATGGTGATGCTATTAATTATAAAAATTATAGTGGAAGTTTATAAAATATTTTCAACATAGATATATCAAAATAGCAGTATAGATAATAGCAGAATAATAAATGCAAAAATAGAACGACACAGAATTTACCCAGCTTCGGCAAAACCCTGTCTACGTGCTTCCCCCAAGGTTACTATTAGAAATTAAGAAGTCAGACGCTTACATACGTAAACTCGTGACACCCGCTATCGACTGCCTTAACTCTACGCTCAAAACTCTGCCACAACTCAGCCACTAAGTTGCGAATTCTCAAACTACACCACGTAGTTTGTCCTCTAGTCACACGACTAGTAATTACACTTGTTTAAAGGAAAAAATATACAGTTTTAAAAAAATTTAAAATAAATCGTTTATTGTATATATTAGACCCTAAATATATAGGCCGGCCTAAAGTAATAAAAGTTAGATCCCTTTTCTTATATTATTCGGCCGGCTTGCTTTAGTGAAAATGGCTGCTTCAATTTCCTTTCCACGTTCCTTCTGAAATTAGGGCTTGTAAAAAATTGAGACTATCGACTTCGATTTCTCGGTTGAATGATGGTTTAGTGTCCCCTTGCTTTGTCAATCGACGATCTCTCTGCTTAGCTCACAGCTACCCCAATTTTTAATCGAGTTCGACTCCTGACTTCGGTATGTAATTTATGCTCTTTCGCTTTTTCTGTTTTGCTTGCTCGATCTCTATCGATGATTCGAGTTGAATGATTATGCTCTGTTGTTACTTGAACTCGAATGCCTATCTCGGCCAATGATGATTGGGTCTATATAGAAATTGAATTCCTATGATTTCGTTCATTTGAATTTGTCATTTATTTTGTTGCGGTCGTTCGATGTTGCTAGGATGTTTATGATGATTTCTAACTTTGTCAATTTCGTATATTTGTTACTTGATTCCTACGGCTTGTTTTGATTTTTCTTGGTCATCACGGTGTTGAATTCTTTGACACTTGATTTTAATTTTCGTTCTTTATTCTCTTTGACTTCTGTCTCATGGCCTTGAATTTGCAAATTGACTTCGACACTTGACACTTCTGTTGACATTATTTGAAACTGCTACCTGATGCTTTGTTCAAAACCGCTGTTACATTTGAGTCTCTGTCATTTGTTGATTTCGTCCACTTGATGCTGCTATGTGAATTTTCGACTTGATTGAATCTTCGTTGACTTTGTGCATGTGTGCAGTGTTGTTTTGAACCTGTTACTTGTTGTTTGATTTCAATGTACATGTGTGTTTGCAAATGAATTAGGTTGTAACCTCGACTCTGTCCACTGTCACATTATGTTGTACCTGTTTTGCTGCCTTCATGTACATGCCGAGTCTTGTTGACATTACTGGTGCACTGACTTGAGTCTTTGTTGTATTGAGTTTCACTGTATGGTTGTGTTCACTTGATTATTGTACTACCTTTGTGTAGTTTGGTATTTTTTTACACTAGTCATTCACTGGTCTTCGAGACAGTTCCTGCAGTGTCCGCATATAGATGGTCTTGTATCACTTCTCTATACACGTTGCATTGTATCTGGCTTTATCTTGTCTGCACATATTGATTCAGTTGAGCTCGAACCAGTCTTTGATGATGTTGTGTTCATTAGCTTGGTAGCAATCCTCATAGTATTTGTGAAATGCCGTGACTGTTCTTCGTTTCACTGTGCACTGGTTGACTCGTGTCTGGTTCTATTGATGGCTTCACTTAGTATTGTTGCATTGTCCACTTCGTTTCACTGTTTCATACATGTTGACTTCATATATTTGTCACTCCAGGTATGAGTGTTATTCATGCATCCAATTATGCATTCGTCCTTGAAGTACTTGTCGACTTTGTTCCCTGCCTGGTTGTCATTATAGCTTGATTTCATGTATATTGTCACTGCACACTGGTTTGATTAGATGCACTGTGACTCAAATATGCTTGCGTCTGCAGTGTTGCAGGGTTGTTTCATTGAGTCTGGTTTGGTGCTTGTAAGACTGTAGTTGTCTTCATTCTGTACATTTGTGTGCAGTTTTTCTCTTGTTTGGGTTGTGGTGCATTGCTTCTCTGACATGTTCTTGTGCTTGTGCATGTCACTTTTCATTTTGATTTCACCTTAACTTCATCTTGATTTTTGGACTTGCACCTGTATTGAATCCAGCTAGTAGCTCGCGTTTGACCTTGTGCATGTGTTATGACTCTATTTGTATTGCACTTGAATTGAATCCGGCTTTTCATTTGGGTTTGACCTGTGCTCACCTGTCCCTGTAACTTCATCAAGTGTATATCAGTGTGCACGGCCTTGTGGCATATACAGTGATACACTGTGCATGTGACAGTTTTTTCGTGTATGATGAATTCAAATTTAAATGATGACGAACAACCCAAATAACTGAGGCAAATATTATTTTCAAAATCCACATTTTATTTTATACTGCAAAAATATTTTCTTTTCAATTTTACCGCGTCAGTGTGTATTTTTGCAGATTGCTCAGATGCTGGATTCAATTTGGAATGAAGTTGAAGATAAATTATGAGTGAACGAGCGATATGTAGTGAGGACATTTGTAAATGAAAGATTGTGATGTAATTGAATTTATATTGTAATCAAAATTGTGTATGTATAGTGAGAGCTCGAATTTGTACTATTCAAAATTGTAATAAATATTTGTTTGAATAAAATAACTGTTTGAATTTAAACACTGTGTTTCTTATTCTATTCAGCAAATATTTATTTAATCATGTGAAAAATAAAATAGTACATTAACAAATACATTTAAATGAGTATATATATGTTTATTATCATCAAACAAAAATCATATACTCGTATATTCAACAAAATTGAATTAGAATCAATTGCAATAAATCTAAATAAAATATCACGTTCACGCTAATTTAGGTAATATTTGGAAATAATGTTATGGTTATTCATAATAGGATAATTTGTTGAATTGAAAGAATGGAATAAAGATTTATCAATTTATTGGGATTGGAACTATAATATTTAGATTAATTGCAATTAAATGAAATTAAATATCTAAATATTACGTTAATTGAAATTAAAAAGGAATTTGAGAATATTAATAGATCAGGAATCCAATGGTAATGTCATCCATTTGACAACAATGAAGTGAATAATAGAATGAAAAGTAAACTAAATGGAATTATTGAAAATTAAATTTATAATTTCTTAATTTAACGAAATTGAGGTTAACACTGAAATTGATAGATTTATCAACTCTTAATTGACATCTAAATTTGTTTAAATTAGTGTAAATTATTTAGAAATTTAAAAATGATAAAAATTTCAATTATATAATTGAAATTTAAAATTTGATTTAATTAATCAATTATTAATTTATTTAATTAATGTAAAAATAGTCAATTTTGCCACTAACTCGGATTTCGACGAAACCAGTTTCATCGGATCCATAATGGTGAATTATTATAGGATTTTAAGCTTCCTATCGATTGGAATTGTCGTTTGATCGCACGGACTTGAAACACCTAGAAATCAATTTAATTGAAATCAATTGAAATTAATTTGAAATAATTTGATTTTAGCATAACTTCTTCATACAATGGAATTTGGATTTGAGACCTGTTTCATTGATTTTAAAATATTTGAAAACGTCTATTTCGATAAATGGGTCGACCCAGTCTCGTTACAGAGTCGAAATGGGCTTTTTGGGCCATTTATCATTCAAAACCCAAATTCGATCGAGCCTATTTGTTTCTGCCTATATATATATATCGTTATAAACCCTAGCAGCTTTTCTATTTCTCATTTCTGTATGTACATAAATTTCTGTTGCTCCTTTTTCTCAATTGCAGACAACCCTAAATTTGACAATCCAATTTCAATTCAAAATTTAACTTCAAAATTCAAACTCGTAAATATATATTGAATTATATATCAAGTTGAAGCACTCGGCGAGCGCAAGTCAAATATTTGATTTTTTTTCCATCTGGATTGCTGTGTGGTATGAACTGGGCGATTTAGTCTCGACCGTTCATTGGCATTTGATGATCTCCGACGGATCGTCGATTGAAGGTTAGCGTTTTGTAGAGGGGACTGAGGGGAATGCATCAACGTTTTCTTTTAGTCGAATCAACGTTTGATTGGTCGGCAAAATTCAAACTAGGGTTTGCTAAACGGTGTCGGGTGCTTGCTTTGGGCACGGCTGTTCGTTCTGGCCGAAGTGGTGACGCGCGAGACACGAGAGGAAGTCGACGCTCGTAGGGGCGGCTCTAGTAGGTCACGGCCGGAGGCTCGAGTCGTGGGCGAGCGTCATACAGGCGGCGTCGATTATTTGTTCGTGTATGTGATAGGGTTGCTGAATGAAAATTTCACACGAGGAGGAAGTGATGCTGACGTGTTCCAGTTGGGTGAGTTGTTTTGTCTTATTTTATTTTGATTTTAATTTTTATTTCCAAACATTCTAAAATGCATAACTTTTACATACGAGATCCATTTCACCCGCGGTTTTCTCCATTAGGATTGTATTGTAATTTCTGACATTTTGGCACTAGTTTGGTCAGATTCTGAGACTGTTTGAATTTTGGGTTTAAATTGGATTTAAATTCAATTTAAATTCAAAAGGTGAGTGTTTTAACTCACTCACAACTTCTAAAATTTCTTATGTTTGTTAAATTGATTTTTGATGTGATTAGAGACTTATTTATTACTGTTTGGCATATTTTGAATCATTATCTCGGTTTATTTGAATTTGTTTGGATAAAATAGTTATTTAATTTACTTTTGAATATAAACTGCCGGTAAATACCTGTTTTTTATTATCCATTCTATGTGGATGTTATTGATGGAATTGGATGGTGATTGTGATAAATATTTGATGTTTGATATTGGATGAGTGGATGTTGTATTTTATATTGTTATAAACTTCAAGTAGTGATGGATTTTATTTCATTTGGGATTACGGTTTGAAATGATATATAACCGTATTTATATTTTAAATTATGGATTGAAATGATAAATATCCGTATCACTTGACCATATGATAGAAAATTATATACAGACACTATTATTTATATATAAAAATATTTTGAAATGAATTTTATGGTTTTGTAAAGAAATATATGGTTTTAGAGAAATATTTATTTTAGATATTATATAAATGTTATTTTATCCTTTATTTTAAGTTATGTATAATTTGTCTTAATATTGAATTAGCTTAATAATAAGTTTGATTTTTTATTGATGATAATATGGTTAAGTATTTAAATTATAGAGTTTATAATGATTTAAATAAAATTAAGTTTGGTAGATAAATTCGAGATTTATTTAAGAATTAAACTCAATAAGTTTAATGTGAAATTTATTAAATTTGAAATTTTAGAGGATATGATCTTTATAACTTGATTTTGGTTTAAGGTGAATTAAATGAATATTTCAAGTAAATAAATTGAAGGTAATAATTAGTTATTTGTAATTTGAGTTTTATTCAAATGATAATGGATTTATCAAGTAAATGTTTCGAGACTAAATAATAGAAAATTGAATTTAATATATATGAAATTATCAAACTTAGTTTTGAAATTGTTGAATACGTAAAGTTGAAATATACTGAATTTGAATTGGTTTATTTTGTGGATCAATTCTGTTTTGAAATCGGTAAAATTTGGAATAGTTATTTGGAAACTAAATTGTATTGAAATTGATGATTTGGGATTTCGTTAAATTTAAAATTTAGAAATTCTAGTTGTTTTGGAATTGATTGTGAAGTTGAAGAAGCAAGTTTATTATATAAAATATTTTAATATTTAAACCATTTAAGTGGTAGAAGTTATGTTTCAAAGTTATGAGTTTCAAGGTTTTAAAATTTGAAAGTGTTATATTTCAAGTGTTTTGACTTTGAAATGCTGTAACTTTGAAAGGGTTATGATTTTAGAAAGGGCATATTTGAAATGAGTATGATACGCATAGATTTGGTTTTGAAAGGGCAATGATATTTGGTTTTAAAGTATAAACTATTTTGAAAATTACAGCAGTGTTATAACAACGTTTAGTTGTTAAATAGATCGGAACCGGAACTTGTCATACTCTCTGCCAACTCCGAAAACCACTTTAACAACCGTGTACGCAGTGGAGATTCCAGAATGAAGTAGGATGGTGGCGACGTTCCTTTGAGGTATATACGTGGACCCGCCTCCGGTGAGTTGGCATAAGGTGGCTAAAATAGGAGCGATTCTGGGCCAGTGAGGTAGCTCCTCTTATCGGACACACTTCTTCGATATCATTCCATTATATTCTGACTTTGATATTGATTCGGTGACCACTTTTGATTTTTGATTTTGGGTGTGTGGCTCGAGGTGGGCGGTAGCTGCACGCTATGCGTCACCACTAGTTCGGATAGTAATTGATATATCTGCCCTGACATTGCCTTGTATGCCGTGTCACCTACCCTAGCGAGCTTTGTACGAGTTTGGTTTTCTCCCGTAGCCCGTGGAGTATTTGGATGTAGTCTACCGATCTGGAGATGCGCTGATACTGGATGGACTACTAGGACGATTACATGGTAATGGCTATGCGGGTAACCTCTTAACTCTATTTAAAAGTAAGTTTATTTTACTATATACATTATTATAATAGCGAAATATTACTACATAGTAAATAGTTTAATGGATCCTTAGGAGGTGAGAATCTCGAGTATCTCTTAAGTTACTACACTCACGTTGACACTGGATAGGAGATGTCAAATCCCGTAAACATCTCTGACGCCGTTCCACTCATATTATTTACCATTGATTTAACTTACATAAGATCTTTTAGTTCTGACTCGAGTGTTTTGTCTTTTTAATTCGCTAGGGTCATCCTGAGCATTTCAGGGTTTGAAGGCATTACTTTTGGAGGACGAAGACGAAGATTTTATTACTATTATTTACTATATTGTTCCACTGCATCACATTGTTCCACTGCATTGTTCTTTATTATTCTCTGGTATGTGTAACTCTGATATGTGTTGTATAAGTATAATCAATCGTTTTGTAAAACAGCTGCATGAACTGTTATTTGATTATTATATTTTGCCATTCCGCTGTGAGATTCTGTTTTTTTTCCTTCTCTGCTTTTCTTGTTTACCCCAATAACAATCCGCTTTTTGGTATGGGTTGAGTCTGACGTGTGTGGTCTATCATCGATTTAAAACCTACAAAAAAGTGATCCGTTACAGTTTGGTATCATTGCTTTGGTTTAGCGATAAACCTTAGATTTGTGGGGTCTGACTCTTTATTAATAGGGTAGTAATACCCTATGATGAATCGCTTAGTGTATATATATGAGAGAGCGTATTTGTTAGTGTTATAAAAAGGTTTAATATTGTGCTACTTTGTTCCGTTTTGTATTTATAGATTCTGGTGTGTGCATAGGACGCTATGACATCAATAGGGATTTCTAAACACTTAATAGGACAGAATGACACAATATTTATTTTGAATATAGGTGAATGAAATAATTTTTCCTATTATATTTTCTATATATAAAATAATTTTTTTATAAATGATACATATTTGGTTGTAATATAATGGTTGTTAGGTAGTGAAATCTACAAATATTGATTGGAAACAAAATTTGAAGAAAATAAAATAAACGAAAACTGGAAATTTAGAACTTAAAGTTCCGGGGTTTTGAAAATTTCTTTTGGATGATTTCGAAATATAATAATAATATTAGTTAGAAGTATTTTTTGAAAAAATATTCAATAAGATTTGAAAGAATTATTTTAAATAAAATTTTGGAAAGAAATAAGTTTTGTACTCCCCTCTATGTCATTGGGAAATAATTTTGGTGATGAGTGCATGCATCATCGACATCCATTTTCGAGTTTCAAAGTGGGAAGGCCATTGTAGTAGTTTTACTGTAGATTTATTTTGATAAACAAATATAAATTTTAAATTATTTTAAATATAATTAGATATATATATATATATATATATATACGTAGTAAGTATATACATTTATCATTTATTTTAAAATGATTTGGAATTTAACCCGGTATTTAGTTCTTAAGTTCCCATTAATTAATAGTTCAATTATTATAGTGAAATGAGTTGTAACCAATTAATAATTGGAACCTTTAATTGAAATAAGAGATTTAATGATTAGTTATAAATGGGACTAAAAGAAATTTGAAATTGTAACCTATAAGACAAAGTATTTTATTATTGAACATTAAGTTAATTAAAAGAAATAAAATAAACTTGTGTAACTTTCAATTACATCCTTAAAAGCATATATATAACTTACCAAATATTAAAAGTTCTAATGCTTATAAGAAGATGTAATGGATATTGTACAAGTAAAAACTTGAGGTAATGAAAGAACTCAATGAAATTCTTTAATAAATAAGAATTTAATGTTTTAGTGTTATGCACATAATTAAATTGGAAATGCTTCTAATTTAATATAAATGGAAAGGTAAATATTATAAATAAATGAATAAATGAAATTAAATAATAAATTAATGTAATGCAATGAAAAGAAAATTTATATGATATGAATATATAAAAATGAATTTATGTAAGTATAAGTGCAAATAAGTGAAATAAACACTGAATCAATGGATGGAAATGAAAATTTGCAAGAAATAAATGCAAACTAAAAAGATAAATCATTATATGAATGAAAAGGAAATCAAACAACAAATGTATGTAATGAAATTAATAAGAATGAACTTGATTTATTGTTTGAAATTTTTGGTTGTTTGGTTTATGGTTGTTTGGGCAAGGATACTTTAAAATTGTTTGGATGAATGAATAATCTATTTAGTTTCATCTAAGACTGTTGAGTAAATGGTGCACTTAGTAGTTTATTTTTCGTTCTGTACAATTTAAAGTTTTAAACCCGAACAAATATTTGTTGTTTGCTATGGATATATGGATGGTTGATTTTATTGACTTCATAAGATAGCTGTATGTAGTGATTGCAAGTGATTATTATTGATTTGTTTGTTAGTGGTTAAAACAAATTTAAATATTTCATTTTTATAATTGTTAACCTTTTGAGATTATATAAGTGAAATACATGTTATGGAAGCAATCGCTACCGCTTTTGGTTTCATAATTAAGCGTTGTTTGCCTGAAAAATAGGTACGTTCTCGGATTACGGTTTTATAGCGATATTATATTTTTCCTGTGTTGGTATAGATTATTTTGGAAGATATATGTTATATATTGTTATATTTTATATTATAATTTTTCCCGAGCCTCCCCATACAAAGGAGACTGCCAAAAATTTTCAAAAATTTGGGACTTAGAAAAATTTTGAAAAATGTTTTCCAAACCTTATTAATTTGAGTATAAAAAGATTTAATGGTTATAAATTGGTATATTTTATTTAAATTAATTAATTTTGTAATTTATATAGTTAATATTTTTGAATAAGATGTATTTTTTAGTCAATTCTTTCTTTTCCCCTTCTTCTTCCTTTTCGAGGACGAAAAGTTTTGAGTGGGAAAGAGTGTAACGACCCATAAATTTCGATAATTAAATTTGTTAATTTAATAAGATTTTGGTAATTAAATCTGGAATAAATAAAAGTTTGGAATTTGTTAATGAATTAATAAAGGGAATGGAATGTAAGAATGTTAATGCAAGTTAATAATAACTAATTTAGTGCAGTCCCAATTAATTGAAAAAATTATAGGGTTATAATTGATTGTAAATAGTAAAATTTGGAAATAAATTCAAATTTATATTAATTGATGAAATATCACAATAAACTGCATTTGGATAAAATTAATGTTAGATAAGTAATTATAATATTGGTTTGGAACGATGAACTTATAAAAGTATGATTGAGAGTTAATGGCAACGATTATTATAAGTTACCAATATATTTTAATCCATTAAATTGAATTGGAATCAATTGCAATAAATCTAAATAAAATATTACATTAATGTTAATTTAGGTAATATTTGGAAATAATGTTAAGGTTATTCATGATAGGATAATTTGTTGAATTGAAAGAATGGAATAAAGATTTATCAATTTATTGGGATTTGAACTATAATAATTGGATTAATTGCAATTAAATGAAATTAAATATCTAAATATTACGTTAATTGAAATTAAGAAGGAATTTGAGAATATTAATGAAATAGATCAGGAATCCAATGTTAATTTCATCCATTTGACAACAATGAAGTGAATAATAGAATGAAAAGTAAATAAAATGGAACTATTGGAAATTAAATTCATAATTTCTGAATTTAACAAAATTGAGGTTAACACTAAAATTGATAGATTTATCAACTCTAAATTGACATCTAAATTTGTTTAAATTAGTGTAAATGATTTAGAAATTTAAAAATGATAAAAATTGTCAATTATAGAATTGAAATTTAAAATTTAACTTAATTAATTAATTATTAATTTATTTAATTAATGTAAAAATAGCCAATTTAGCCACTGACTCGAATTTCAACGAAACTAGTTTCATCGGATCCGTAATGGTGAATCATTGATGGATTTCAAGTTTCGTATTGATCGGACTTGTCGTTTGATCGCACGGACTCGAAACGCCTAGAAATCAATTTAATTGAAACCAATTTGAAATAACTTGATTTTAGCATTACTTCTTCATACGATGGAATTTGGATTTGAAACCTGTTTCATTGATTTTAAAATATTTGAAAGCATCTATTTCGATATATGGTTTGACCCAGTCTCGTTCCAGTGTTGAAACGGGCTTTTCGGGTCATTTATCGTTCAAAACCCAAATTCGATCGAGCCCATTTGTTTCTATTTGGTTTTGCCTATATATATCGCTATAAACCCTAGAAGTCTTCCTATTTCTCATTTCTGTACGTACAAAAAATTTTGTTGCTCCTTTTTCTCAATGGCAGACAACCTTAAATTTCACAATCCAATTTCAATTCAAAATTTAACCTCAAAATTCAAACTCCTCAATATATACCGAATTATATATCGATTTGAAGCTCTCGACGAGCGCAAGTCAGATATGTGATTTGTTTTTCGATCTGGGTTGTTGTGTGGTCGAAACTGGGCGATTTAGTCTCGGCCTTTCATTGGCATTTGATGATCTTCGACGGATCGTCGATTGAAGGGTAGCGTTTTGTAGATGGGACTGAGGTGAATGCATCCGCGTGTTTTGTACGTCGAATCAACGATTTGATTGGTCGGCAAAATTCGAACTAGGGTTTGTTAAACAGTATCGGCTGCTTGCTTTGGGCATGACTTTTCGTTCTGGCCGAAGTGGTGATGCGCGAGACACGAGAGGAAGTCGGCGCTCGTAGGGGCGGCTCTAGCAGGTCTTGGCCGGAGGCTCGAGTCGTGGGCGAGCATTGTACAGGCGGCGTTGATTATTTGTTCGTGTGTGCAATAGGGTTGCTGAACGAAAATTTCACGTGAGGAGGAAGGGATGCTGACGTGTTCCAGTTGGGTGAGTTATTTTGTCTTATTTTATTTTGATTTTAATTTTATTTCCAAACGTTCTAAAATGCAAAACTTTTACATATGAGTTCCATTTCATGCGCGGTTTTCTTCATTAGGATCGTATTGGAATTTCTGATATTTTGGCATTAGTTTGGTTAGATTCTGAGACTGTTTGAATTTTGGGTTTAAATTGGATTTAAATTCAATTTAAATTCAAAAGGTGAGTCTTTTAACCCACTCACAACTTCTTAAATTTTTTATGTTTGTAAATTGATTTATGATGTGATTAGAGATTTATTTATGACTGTTTGGCATATTTTGAATCATCATCTCAGTTTATTTGAAGTTATTTGAATAAAATAGTTAATTAATTTATTTTTGAATATAAACTGCCATTAAATACCTGTTGTTTATTATTTGTTCTATATGCATGTTATTGATGGAATTGGATGATGATTGCGATAAATATTTTATAATTAATATTGGATGAATGAATGTTGTATTTTATATTGTTATAAACGCCAAGTTGTTATGGATTTTTATTTCATTCGGGATTGCGATTTGAAATGATATATAATCGTATTTATATTTTAATTATGGATTGAAATGATAAATATCCGTATCGCTTGACCATAGGATAGAAAATTATATGCAGACACCATGGTCTATATATAAAAATATTTTGAAATGATTTCTATGGTTTTGTAAAGAAATATATGGTTTTAGATAAATATTGATTTTAGATATTATATAAATGTTATTTTATCCTTGATTTTAAGCTATGGATAATTTGTCTTAATATAGAATAAGCTTAATAATAAGTTTGATTTTTCATTCATGATAATATGGTTAAGTATTTGTAACGACCCGCCATTCATCTCCACAGAATGACGCATCATTAATAAGAAAGAAAGGGATAGAAAAGAGAAATAAAGAGAAGAAATAAGAAACAACAACAAAATCTCAACAGCGGAACGAATAAATTATATTAATGACATAAGTATTAGATAGTATACAACAACTATCAGAGTTACACAGACAATACATCATATACTAGACAGTTATAAACACCTGTCTAGTTGTTACAACTCAAATCCCAATACAGATAAACCACTCAGAGATACCAACGCAACGGAACACTATATATATAACTACAACGCAGAAGCTTCCTGCTCCATTGCTCCTCCATAATTCGTCAAAGCTAACCTGAATCCCTTGGCTACTCGTAAAAATTTGAGTACCCAAGAGTTTAAGAAAACAGAAGATAAACTCCGGGTCAGACATGGGTCTGGTGTGAGTAACAGGTTAAAGTTGCTTAACTTTGAAAACCTTTGAAAGAAAGGTATCACGTAAGACTTCCCACACATAAACATGGAAAAGTTTTTGCCTTACGCTAACCAAAACATTTGATAGGAAATCCGACGATATTATAATAGGTCTAGGGTTTTCAAGTAAATATGAAATAGTCGAAATTGTTACATTATTAAATTCCAGCTACTAGCCATAAAAGTGGGTAATAAAATCGAAACCGTTGGCACTTATTGGATTTTGGATTCCATACAATGACAGGGCTACTGGGGTACCGCTCGTCACAGTACGTGGCCTAGATCATCGTACCGAGGATCACTCCCAATCCACTGCAACACAAAGCCGGAACCATCCCTTATTGGACATTCCCGAACAAGACAACCCCGCAGTTGGTGCGCATATCCAACTGCCCAAACAGCCGAAATAAAAGGGACCTCTAGACAGGGGAAAATCTCGTCCTACTTGGGCATGACCCACTTAGCCTTGCTGCACCTCCCCTGTTTTAGCCATTCCCGGTTGATGAGGCTTGAGGCTACGATTACCTTTATAGAACACATCTATCTTAGAATGCTCATCGTCCACCTAACGATGTTCAGAAAGCATTCAATCCATACAAGTTCATTCTGGGTTCGAACGAAACCGAAGGCATTATCTCGTTACACTCATTTTGGAATCACCCTCAGAGTTAACGACGATAACCCTTGCACTCTGAATCTTCATCTCGAATCTGAAAGTTCTACCTCGTTAAACTCATATTGGAATCATCCTCATAGTTTTAACGACGAATAGTCCTTACACCTCGAGTCTTCACTCTTTACTTGAGATTCACGACCTATCGTTAATTTGGATCGATGTGGTTTTCGGACATCCAAATCTGAAAACCCAATCCCGGTCTCATCGAAATCCAAAGCGTGTCTTTTAAGGCCAAGTTGTTTTAGAGTTTAAAACAATTCAATTCTATTATCTATATACACACAGATAGATAATTCACAGATTCATCATAGATAATCATCATTATCATCACATCAGATAATCCAAATTATCATTATCAAAAGATAATCCATAATATCATCACAATGCAACCAATGCATCCATATCACACAATATTACTTATCTCCTAGCTGAGATTTCAAACCATTCAAAGTAGACAATATCATCCATTCATACATAAGCAATGATCTATAATTACACCATCTATAATTAATTTAAAATGAATTAAATTAATTACTTCTATCTCTAATTAATTTAAAGTGAATTATATTAATTACTTACGTTAATATAAATCTTGCTTACTTAACCATTAATTAATTACAATTTAATTATTATCCTCTAATTGATCACCTTAATTAATCACCCTTGATTAATTATTCTTTAATTACATTCAAGTAATTATCCTTTAATTAATTTCACAAATTAATTACTCTTAACCAAAAACAGTAATTAACCTTTAATTACTTCATTAATTAATTAACTATAATTAATTACATTAATCCTTAATTAATTACATTAATTAATTACCTTTAATCACTTACCATTGATTAATTAATCTTAATTAATCAACCCTTAATTACATCATTAATCATATTAATTAATGATCCTTAATTAAATTTAAATTAATTACTTATTTAAAATAATTACATTAAGTAATTAATCTCAATTAAACCATAATTATTAATCACCTTGGTTAATCACATTCAGTAATCAACTACCCTTATTACTTATAAAATTAATCACTCCTTAATTAATTTCTTTAATTAATCCCTTGATTAATTACTAAGTAATTTAATCCAAATTACTTCCACATTTAAACCATCTTTTACTAATTACATCCAGTAATTATCATTAATTACTTCACTAAGTAATTACATTCCATTAATTACATAAAGTAGTTAAAGCATCCAGTGTTTAACTTAATTAAACTTAATTAATTAACTTAAACAAATTACATTTAAACTTAATTGATTACATTAAGTAATTAATTTCCTAATTACTTCCATCAAGTAATTAATCTTAAAACGATTTTACAAATGATTGCCATTAATTAATTAATTTAATTAATCATTTAATCATATTAATTAATTGTTAAAAAAATCTTTAAGTTAATGACCTTCATTAACTATTAATCATTCTTTAATTACTTTTCTTAATTTACTTCTTGGTTAATCTCTAATTATAAATTAATCTAAATTATTAATTTATAAATTAAATAAATAAGTCATTCCTTAATTATCTTATTCATTTAATCATTTTAATACATTAATAATCTCTAAGATAATCCATTTCTTATTAATGACTTCATTAATATTAAAGCGTATTTAGAACATTACATTTTAAATTTAAATTCAAATTCCATTTTGAATTTAAGATTCAAAATGATTATTTATTTAAACATTAACCAAATTTAAATTCAATTTATAATCCTTTAAATAAATGTAAATAACATTTATTACTTATATATGAAACTTATAAGAAAAGCCTTTAAATTTATTTACTTTATTTTATTTAAAAATAAGTTTTTAAATGCATTGCTACTTAACTTACAAATTCAAGTTAACAAATCATTTAATCTTCCATTTAAAAACCTTTTATAAACGAACTTTATCAAAAATCAAGTTTAAATATTTGTTTGAAAACAAATTTACTTTTAAAAAGTTTTTTAATTTAAACTTGTTTTAAAAACATTCAGAATTTAAAAACTTATTCAAATACCCAGATCTGAATTAAAGAACTTGAATCCACTGTTTATTTAAAACATTTGATTTTAAACTTTGATCTAAACTTGTTTTAAACCTTGATTTAAAACTCTTTATTAAAAATCTGAATTTCATTTTAAAACCTGAAGATTCAAAAGTTATTTGAAAATTGAACTAACCTTTGAATTTAAACCACTGTATAAAATTATGTTTTCAGATTTTTAAAATAAAATTCAAAATCTTAGAGAAACTGTCAGATTTTTTTTAAAACTCGAAAACCCATTTTAAATATTTTAAAACTTTTATTTCATTTCAGATTAGAATTCAAAAATAAATTTGAATCCACACTTCAAACTGGTTTTAAACTTTATTTAAATCTAATATTCAAAATTAAATTTCATTTAAGTTTGTTTTTAAAAATCAATTACTATCATGTTTTACTAAAACCTGAAACAAACAACTGACTCGAGTCAAACAAGATTTGCTTTGAGTCATTTCCTCTTCTCCTTCGAGTAAAGTACTCGAATAACTCGAGTCTACCCCGAGTTCAAAACTCTGCACGCCACTAAAGTTCATCAGAACTTCAAACTGCACGGTGCACGTGCACCGTGGCTCTGGCCATCTCCGGCCATCCACCAGCACTTCAATCCATTAGCGACCATCACCTGACGACATCACCACCCTCCAAAGCCACCACACTTGCTCGAATCAAAACCGAGCGCTCAATCTCAAACCTGGAAACACGATCAGGTTTCCCCCCTCAAAACCTGTCAACACCCCAACCTTGCCGCTCCGACCACCTGAAAGTCTGCAATTCCGGCTACACCTTCCCTAATGATCGAGCTTCCATCTCCCACAAACCCATTACATTTGATCAACTATAGAAGGAGAGATGATCGAATCTTCCAGTCTGACAAAACTAGGGTTCCCACCCAAGAATCCACCACCGCTGCCTCCTCGATGAATTGCATCGCCATCCAATATTTTTTTTCCTTTTCTCTGTTCACCCCTCCATCAATGTCAAAGCTCCCAACCACCCAGATAGCAGAGATCGCCCCCAAATCCCAAATTTTGCATTTTCAGTTCATTTCAGAGCTGCACCTATTCCTCATTCTTAAAAATCTTGATTTTAGTGTTAAAAATCATGATTTTGTTTATATATTCATTTCCTAATACTGAATCTATAAATTTCACAGTTTGAAATTTAATTTATTTAGAGCATGCACTGAGTTTGGTTTAAGAGGGATACATAGGCTTTAATTTTACTTGTTTAAATTTTTAAATCTTAGTCTATGATAAATCAATCAACATTTGTTTGTAAATTAAGTCCTAACAATAATTTGTACCAGAGAAAATTGAATTCAAATTAAAAACAAGAAAATCTGGACTATAAACCGAGTAGAAACAGACAAGCATACTCTTACATATATATACACAGCAGGTTCACACAATCATATTCATCTCATTTTCAACTAGCATGCAACCAGATTTTATACTAATTTTAAAAAAAAATTAAAGTTACTCACTTGTTAAAAATATGAGCAGAGCCTTCCTTTAGAAAACAGCTTTTGAATCTTTTTTTTATAAAAAAAACTTTGAATTGGTTCTTAGTCTCTGATTTGAAACTGCAGCTGTTATTGGTTTTCTTTTAATTCTAGGTTGAAGAATGCAAATGCTTTGAATTCCAGATTTTAAATGATTCAGGCTTCAGATCTTTTGCATGTTTGCAAAAGTTACAGGTGTGCAATTGATTTGCAGTTGCTTTTAGAATAGACTCAGATTTACTTATTTTTTGAAACTATGCATGCTACAGATTTTTGAGATGGACTTGCTTTGCATGCTAGTTGGAATTTGATTTACAGTTTTTAGGAATTGCTTTTATTTTCTTTGTTTACAAATGAGATTAGGAAAAGAAAAGGAATGAGAGGTGTTTGTTTATATAACTTAATTTATGGTTTAATAAAAAAAATCAAAGAAAAATAAAATTAAAACATGACACTTGTCAGAACTCTTGCTTATTTATTTACACTTGTTTAAAACAACTTAATATACATACACTTGTCTTTTTAAGTAACTAGTATTTATTAAAGGTTAATTAGTATTTAGTTAGATGTTAATATAAGATAAATGTAAGCTTGTATTTAATTAATTAGTTATATGTAATTAAAGTTTTAATATAAGAATATGCTTAAGTAATTAGTTAATAAGTATTTATATATGTATAAATAATTTTAAAAGAAATAAAAAAATTATATATATATATGAATAAATAAAAGTTTATACAAATAATTTAAAATCCAAACAATTTATAAATATTTATTCTTTAAGTTCCAAGGCTTTAAACTCAAATTCAAATCAAATTCTAAATTTCAATTTGAAACACAAATTATTTTTTATAAAAATCTATTTGTTACAAACAATTACATTATTATATTTTGAAAATAACAAATTTGATAACTTTAAATAATTTATAAAAGAAATTGTTTCTTTATTAATAAATTACTTATTTTATCACACTATATTTAAAAAGAAAATCAAAACAAACCTTATTGTTAATTTTTATTTAAATTTAAACTCAAAATCAATTTAAACAAATTAAATTTCTATCTTAACAGTTTAAACCATATATTATTTATTCAATAGCTTTTAAAAGTTTAATTTTAAATAAAATCATAATTTCCAATTTTCCAAAGATATATATATTTAGAAAACAAGACTTATTTTTTTATTAAATTTAAAACAAAGCAAGTCTATTTACAATATATACACATTCTATATACATTATAAATAGAAAACAATTTATTAGCTTTAAAAGATAAAATCTATCAATTAAATATTTATTTAATTAGATTATTAAATTAAATTCAAATTTTATTACAAAGATTAACAAATCCATTTAATTTTTAATTCAAATTATTAAATTGATATTGCTTAAAATTCCGGGTCATCACATTCCTCCCCCCTTAAAAGAATTTCGTCCCCGAAATTTAAAACAAAGGCAATTTAATAATCTTTTTAAAGATTTAATTTTAAAACACAAGCATATACCAATGATATGCTAACAACCAGAGCAACCAGTTCACCCAGTCAAACAAATCTAACTATCCAGACAAAATTCTGGATAGAATTTTCTCGAGTTTCCCAAGTATATATACATGGATACTCGCTCTACATAATCCAAACAATCAAAATAACAAAGCTATAGAGCTCCTACTCATCTAGATCTACAAAACTAGATAGAATATCATACTACAAACGAGTCTGACTCAACAACTAAACTCCTAAACCGCTGGTTCCAAAACCAGAGATAGATCATACATGTAATCCCTCAGAGATACGTGAAACATATTGAATCCCAGTCATCCAAACTGGTAATTCAATCCAGAAGACCAAACACTTATCCTTATAAGAACACAGAAAGATCCAAGATATCGCGAAGCTAGCTTCCCAGAATTACCAAAACTTATAGCTCCTTCAATCGGAGAAAAACTTATCCAAAACAAATCTCCAACTCCGAAATCCAAATTCCTTCGTCTCTTAACCACAAAACTTTTCTGACGATCCTAGACTACCAACATCCTTCTTGATAATCTCAACCCTTGCTGATTCCTCTAGAAACAAACAGAACCAAAAACCACCCAACACATTGATCTCCTAATTGCAGAAAAGACAATCAGAAACACTCCCAAACTACTTCCACTGCACAACTCTGATCCGAAGTAGATAAGAATGCTGATGATGAACATGAGCACAAACTGGACAACACATCCCAGAAATATGGTTCAATAGATCCATAAAAGAAAATTCAGAAATTCCACCAAATCCAGAGTTGCTTCATCAAAATCTATCTCTAAGAACCATCCTTAAACTACACTGAACCACCGGTTCAACTCCTAGAATCCTAGTCGATAAGAAAAACTCAGTCTCCCGATGCGGACAAACCTCTGACGTCCCTGAAGACATCCAGAAAATCTCTGACGACCAAGAGAACACTCAACTATCGCAAGTCACTTTTGTAATCATCCCAGATCAATTTCCAAAGAAAAACTGTCCTCTCAACAGAGCAGCTTACACTGGTCTAGCTAATCCATCAAAGAAATGGATCCACTCCGCTACTTCTGAACTCCTCCTTTAGAAAAAAAACTGCTTAGCCAGAAAACTTCCTGCCAACCCAGAACTATCCGAGCTGCATTGCTGACAAACTTTCTAATCCAAAGCTCTTCGAGAAACTCGGACCTTAAACCAAACAGAAACGCCCTGCTGAACCCAGCCAGGACATCGAAGCAGTCACACTTCCTTAAAATTGTTCCAAAGAAACATCTTCGGACACATCCATAATCACTGCATCTCATCACGCAGCTACAACTTCCTGAGGTATATAGATACCATCACTCACTTCTGCCCATCCGACAGATCCAAATTCAACTCATCCAACTCTGCACTTCAAAGATGACTCCGAACCTTTTAAAGGTTTCCTTCAGAGATTGATGAAATCTTTACACCACTACACAACTCACTCGAGACGGTATTAGGTCTATAGTCTCAAAAAATACACTTCCAACCTCAAACATTCAAACCCCTTCCATTGGTAGTAGTCGTGTTACATACACCACTACTTTATCTACATTTATAACTTATATTGGAAAACCCGAACAGGTAACCCAACAGATAGGTAGAAATATATAAATATATATAAATATATTTAAAATTACAAATACGCTCTCTTAAGAAAGAAATCACTCCAAAGCCTAGGTATTCACTCAACCTAGCGCTCTGATACCAGTGTAACGACCCGCCATTCATCTCCACAGAATGACGCGTCATTAATAAGAAAGAAAGGGATAGAAAAGAGAAAGAAAGAGAAGAAAGAAGAAACAACAACAGAATCTCAACAGCGGAACGAATAAATTATATTAATGACATAAGTATTACATAGTATACAACAACTATCAATGTTACACAGACAATACATCACATACTAGACAGTTATAAACACCTGTCTAGTTATTATAACTCAAATCCCAATATAGATAAACCACTCAGAGATACCAACACAGCGGAACACTATATATATAACTACAACGCAGAAGCCTCCTGCTCCGTTGCTCCTCCACAATTCGTCAAAGCTTACCCGAATCCATTGGCCACTTGTAAAAATTTGAGTACCCAAGCGTTTAAGAAAACAAAAGATAAACTCCAGGTCAGACATGGGTCTGGTGTGAGTAACAGGTTAAACTTGCTTAACTTTGAAAACCTTTGAAAGAAAGGTATCACGTAAGACTTCCCACACATAAACATGGAAAGTTTTTACCTTACGCTAACCAAAACATTTGAAGGAAATCCGGTGATATTATAATAGGTCTAGGGTTTTCAAGTAAATATGAAATAGCCGAAATTGTTACATTATTAAATTCCAGCTACTAGCCACAAAAGTGGGTAATAAAATCGAAACCGTTGGCACTTATTGAATTTTGGATTCCATACAATGACAGGGCTACCGGGGTACCGCCCATCACAGTACATGGCCTAGATCATCGTACCGAGGATCACTCCCAATCCCCTGCAACACAAAGCCGGAACCATCCCTTACTGGACAGTCTCGAACAAGACAACCCCCGTGGTTGGTGCGCATATCCAACTGCCCACACTGCCGAAATAAAAGGAACCTCTAGACAGGGGAAAATCTCGTCCTACTTGAGCATGACCCACTTAGCCTTGCTGCACCCCCCATGTTTTAGCCACTCCCGGTTGATGAGGCTTGAGGCTACGATTACCTTTATAGAACACATCTATCTTAGAATGCTCATCGTTCACCTGACGATGTTCTGAAAGCATTCAATCCATACAAGTTCGTTCTGGGTTCGAACGAAACTGAAGGCATTATCTCGTTACACTCATTTTGGAATCACCCTTAGAGTTAACGACGATAACCCTTGCACTCTGAATCTTCATCTCGAATCTGAAAGTTCTACCTCGTTAAACTCATATTGGAATCACCCTCATAGTTTTAACGACGAATAGTCCTTACACCTCGAGTCTTCACTCTTTACTTGATATTCACGACCTATCGTTAATTTGGATCGATGTGGTTTTCGGATATCCAAATCTGGAAACCCGATCCCGGTCTCATCGAAATCCAAAGCGTGTCTTTTAAGGCCAAGTTATTTTAGAGTTTGAAACAATTCAATTCTATTATCTATATACACACAGATAGATAATTCACAGATTCATAATAGATAATCATCATTATCATCACATCAGATAATCCATATTATCATTATCAAAAGATGATCCATATTATCATCACAATGCAACCAATGCATCCATATCACACAACGTTACTTATCTCATAGCTGAGATTTCAATCCATTCATGGCAGACAATATCATCCATTCATATATAAGCAATGATCTATAATTACACCATCTATAATTAATTTAAAATGAATTAAATTAATTACTTCTATCTCTAATTAATTTAAAGTGAATTAAATTAATTACTTACATTAATATAAATCTTGCTTATTAACCATTAATTAATTATCCTCTAATTGATCACCTTAATTAATCACCCTTGATTAATTATTCTTTAATTACATTCAAGTAATTATCCTTTAATTAATTTCACAAATTAATTACTCTTAACCAAAAACAGTAATTAACCTTTAATTACTTCATTAATTAATTAACTATAATTAATTACATTAATCCTTAATTAATTACATTAATTAATTACCTTTAATCACTTACCATTGATTAATTAATCTTAATTAATCAACCCTTAATTACATCATTAATTATATTAATTAACGATCCTTAATTAAATTTAAATTAATTACTTATTTAAAATAATTACATTAAGTACTTAATCTCAATTAAACCATAATTATTAATCACCTTGATTAATCACATTCAGTAATCAACTACCCTTAATTACTTATCAAATTAATTACTCCTTAATTAATTTCTTTAATTAGTCCCTTGATTAATTACTAAGTAATTTTATCCAAATTACTTCCATAATTAAACCATCTTTTACTAATTACGTCTAGTAATTATCATTAATTACTTCACTAATTAATTACATTCCATCAATTACATAAAGTAATTAAAGCATCCAGTGTTTAACTTAATTAATTAACTTAAACAAATTACATTTAAACTTAATTAATTACATTAAGTAACTAATTTATTAAGTACTTCCATCAAGTAATTAATCTTAAAACAATTTTACAAATGATTACCATTAATTAATTTAATTAATTATTAAAATTAATCATATTAATTAATTGTTAAAAAAATCCTTAATTTAATGACCTTCATTAACTATTAATCATTCTTCAATTACTTTTCTTAATTTACTTCTTAATCAATCTCTAATTGTAAATTAATCTAAATTATTAATTTATAAATTAAATAAATAAGTCATTCCTTAATTATCTTATTCATTTAATCATTTTAATACCTTAATAATCTATAAGATAATCCATTTCTTATTAATGACGTCATTAATATTAAAGTGTATTTAGAACATTACATTTTAAATTTAAATTCAAATTCTATTTTGAATTTAAGATTCCAAATGATTATTTATTTAAACATTAACCAAATTTAAATTCAATTTATGATCCTTTAAATAAATGTAAATAACATTTATTACTTACTTATGAAACTTATAAGAAAAGCCTTTAAACTAATTTACTTAATTTTATTTAAAAAAATAAGTTTTTAAATACATTACTATTTAACTTGCAAATTCAAGTTAACAAATCATTTATTATTCCGTTTAAAAACCTTTTATAAAAGAACTTTATCAAAATTCAAGTTTAAATATTTGTTTGAAAACAAATTTACTTTTAAAATGTTTTTTAATTTAAACTTGTTTTAAAAACATTCAGAATTTAAAAACTTATTCAAATACCCAGATCTGAATTCAAGAACTTGAATCCACTATTTATTTAAAACATTTGATTTTAAACTTTGATTTAAAACTCTTTATTAAAAATCCAAATTTCATTCTAAAACCCGAAGATTCAAAAGTTATTTGAGAATTGAACTAACCTTTGAATTTAAACCACTGTTTAAAATTATGTTTTCAGATTTTTAAAATAAAATTCAAAATCTTAGAAAAACTGTCAGGTTTTTTCTTAAAAACGTGAAAACCCATTTTAAATATTTTAAAACTTTTATTTCATTTCAGATTAGAATTCAAAAATAAATTTGAATCCGCACTTCAAACTGGATTTAAACTTTGTTTAAATCTGGTGTTCAAATTTAAATTTCATTTAAGTTTGTTTTTAAAAATCAATTACTGTCAGGTTTTACTAAAACCTGAAACAAACAACTGACTCGAGTCAAATAAGATTTGCTTCGAGTCATTTCCTCTTCTGCTTCGAGTCAAGTACTTGAATAACTCGAGTCTACCCCGAGTTCAAAACTCTACACACAACTAAAGTTCATCCGAACTTCAAACCGCATGGGCACGTGCACCGTGGCTCTGGCCATCTTTGGCCATCCACCAGCACTTCAATCCATCAGCGACCATCACCTGACGACATCATGACCCTCTAAAGCCACCATACTTGCTCGAATCAAAACCGAGCGCCCAATCTCAAACCTGGAAACACGATCAAGTTCCCCCCCTCAAAACCTGTCAACACCTCAACCTCGCTGCTCCGACCACCTGAAGGTCTGCAATTCCGGCTACACCTTCCCTAATGACCAAGCTTCCATCTCCCACAAACCCATTACATTCAATCAACTATAGAAGGAGAGATGATCGAATCTTCCAGTCTGATAAAACTAGGGTTTCCACCCAAGAATCCACCACCGCTGCCTCCTCGATGAAATGCATCGCCATCCAATATTTTTTTCCTTTTCTCTGTTCACCCCTCCATCAATGTCAAAGCTCTCGACCACCCAGATAGCAGAGACCACCCCAAAATCCTAAATTTTACATTTTCAGTTCATTTCAGAACTGCACCTATTCCTCATTCTTAAAAATCTTCATTTTAGTGTTAAAAATCATGATTTTTTATATATATTCATTTCCTAATACTGAATCTATAAATTTCACAGTTTGAAATTTAATTTATTTGGAGCAAGCACTGATGATTGGTTTAAGAGGGATACACAGGCTTTAATTTTACTTGATTAAATTTTTAAATCTTAGTCTATGATAAATCAATCAACATTTGTTTGTAAATTAAGTCCTAACAATAATTTGTACCAGAGAAAATTGAATTCAAATTAAAAACAAGAAAATCTGGGCTATAAACAGAGTAGAAACAGACAAGCATACTCTTACATATATATGCACAGCAGGTTCACACAATCATATTCATCTCATTTTCAACTAGCATGCAACCAGATTTTATACTATTTTTTTTTTAAAATAAAGTTACTCACTTGTTAAAAATATGAGTAGAGCCTTCCTTTATAAAACAGCTTTTGAATCTTTTTTCTTTGAAAAACTTTGAATTGCTTCTTAGTCTCTGATTTAAAACTGCAGCTGTTATTGGTTTTCTTTTAATTCCAGGTTGAAGAATGTAGATGCTTTGAATTCCAGATTCTAAATGATGCAGGCTTCAGATCTTTTGCATGTTTGCAAAAGTTACAGGTTTGCAATTGATTTGCAGTTGCTTTTAGAATAGACTCAGATTTACTTATTTTTCGAAACTATGCATGCTACAGATTTTTGAGATGGACTTGCTTTGCATGCTAGTTGGAATTTGATTTACAGTTTTTAGGAATTGCTTTTATTTTCTTTGTTTACAAATGAGATTAGGAAAAGAAAAGGAATGAGAGGTGTTTGTTTATATAACTTAATTTATGGTTTAATAAAAAAAATCAAAGAAAAATAAAATTAAAACATGACACTTGTCAGAACTCTTGCTTATTTATTTACACTTGTTTAAGACAACTTAATATACATACACTTGTCTTTTTAAGTAATTAGTATTTATTAAATGTTAATTAGTATTTAGTTAGATGTTAATATAAGATAAATGGAAGCTTGTATTTAATTAATTAGTTATATGTAATTAAAGTTTTAATATAAGAATATGCTTAAGTAATTAGTTAATAAGTATTTATATATATAAATAATTTTAAAAGAAATAAAACAATTATATATATAAATAAAAGTTTATACAAATAATTAAAATCCAAAACAATTTAAAAATATTTATTCTTTAAATTTCATGGCTTTAAACTCAAATTCAAATCAAATTCTAAAACTCAATTTGAAATGCAAATTATTTTTTTATAAAAATATATTTGTTAAAAACAATTACATTATTATATTTTGAAAATAACAAATTTGATAACTTTAAATAATTTATAAAATAAATTGTTACTTTATTAATAAATTACTTATTTTGTCACACTATATTTAAAAAGAAAATCAAAACAAACCTTATTGTTAATTTTATTTAAATTTAAACTCAAAATCAATTTATATAAATTAAATTTCTATCTTAACAATTTAAACCATATATTATTTATTCAATAGCTTTTAAAAGTTTAACTTTAAATAAAATCATAATTTCCAATTTTACCAAAGATATATATATATATATATATATATATGTATATATATATTTAGAAAACAAGATTTAATTATTTATTAAATTTAAAATGAAGCAAGTCTCTTTACAATATATACACATTCTATATACATTATAAAAAGAAAACAATTTATTAGCTTTAAAAGATAAAATCTATCAATTAAATATTTATTTAATTAGATTATTAAATTAAATTCAAATTTTATTACAAAGATTATCAAATCCATTTAATTTTTAATTCAGATTATTAAATTGATATTGCTTAAAATTCCGGGTCATCATAGTATTTAACTTATAGATTTTATAATGATTTGAATAAAATTAAGGTTGGAAGATAAATTCGAGATTTATTTGAAATTGAATTTATTTAAGAATTAAAATCCAATAAGTTTGATGTGAAATTTATTAAATTTAAAATTTTAGAGGGTATGATCTTTATAACTTGATTTTGGTTTAAGGTGTATTAAATGAATATTTCAGGTAAATAAATTGAAGGAAATAATTAGTTATTTGTAATTTGAGTTTTATTCAAATGATAATGGATTTATCAAGTAAATGTTTCGAGACTAAAAAGTAGAAAATTGAATTTGATATATATGAAATTATCAAACTTAGTTTTGAAATTGTTGAATACTTAAAGTTGAAATATATTGAATTTGAAATAGTTTATTCCACGGGTCAAATCTGTTTTGAAATCGGTAAAATTTGGAATAGTTATTTGGAAACTAAATCGCATTGAAATTTATGATTTGAGATTTGGTTAAATTTAAAATTCAAAAATTCAAGTTGTTTTGGAATTGATTGTGAAGTTGAAGAAGCTAGTTTATTATATAAAATATTTTAATATTTAAACCATTTAAGTGGTAGATGTTATGTTTCAAAGTTATGAGTTTCAAGGTATTAAAATTTGAAAGTGTTATATTTCAAGTGTTTTGACTTCGAAATGTAATAACTTTGAAAGGGTTATGATTTTAGAAAGGATATATTTGAAATGAATATGGTATCGTGATGATTTGGTTTTGAAAGGGCAATGATATTTGGTTTTAAAGTATAAACTATTTTGAAAATGACGGCGGTATTATAATAATGTTTGGTTGTTAAAGAGACCGGGATCGAAAGTTGTCATACTCTTTACCAACTCCATAAACCATTTTAACAAACGTGTACGTGGCGGAGATTCCAAAATGAAGTTGGATGGTTGCGACGTTCCTTTGAGGTATATACGTGGACCCGACTCTCGTGGGTTGGCATGAGGTGGCTAAAACAAGAGCGATTTCGGGCCAGTGAGGTAGCTCCTCTTATCGGACACACTCCTTCGATATTATTCCATTATATTCCGACTTTGAGATTGATTCGGTGGCCACTTTTGATTTTCGATTTTAAGGATGTGGCTCGAGGTGGGCGGTAGCTACGCGCTATGCGTCACCACCAGTCCGGATAGTAATTGTTATATCTACCCTGGCATTGCCTTACGTGCCATGTCACCTACCCTAGCAAGCCTTGTACGAGTTTGGTTTTCTCCCGTAGCCCGTGGAGTATTTAGGGTAGTCTCTCGATCTGGAGATGCGCTGATACTGGATGGACTACCGAGACTATTACGTGGTAAGGGCTATATGGGTAACCCCTTAACGCTATTCAAAAGTAAGTTTATTTTACTATAGAAATTATTATAATAGCAAATATTACTACATAGTAAATAGTTTAACGGATCCTTAGGAGGTGTAAATCCCGAGCATCTCTTTAGTTACTGCGCTCATGTTGACACTGGATAGGAGATGTCAAATCCCGTAAATATCTCTGACACCGCTCCACTCATATTATTTACCGTTGATTTAACTTACATAAGATCTTTTAGTTCTGACTCGAGTGTTTTGTCTTTTCAATTCGCTCGGGTCAGCCTGAGCTTTCAGGGTTTGAAGGCCTTACTTTTGGAGGACGAAGACGAAGATTTTATTAATATTATTTACTATATTATTCCACTGCATCACGTTGTTCCACTGCGTTGTTATTTATTATTCTCTGGTATGTATAACTCTGATATGTGTTGTATAAGTATAATAAAATGTTTTGTAAAACAGCTTCATGAACTGTTATTTGATTATTATATTTTGTCATTCCGTTATGAGATTCTGTTTTGTTTTATTTCCTTCTCTGTTTTTCTTATTTACCCCAATAACAATCCTCTTTTTGGTATGGGTTGAGTCTGACGTGTGTGGTTTATCGTCGATTTAAAACGTACAGAAAGGTGGTCCGTCACAGAACTAGACTCCAAATCTTGTTTTTTAGGAGAGCATTATATTCATCTGACATGGCTGATCTCCAGTTTTGATTTTCCATCGCTTGAAAATAAGTGTTTGGCTCTTCAGTATCCAAAGTTATATTATAAATTTTGGGTTTGAAAATACCATTTTTGGACCTTGTGGCCATATGATGACCTACTCTAGTGTTTTGTTGCTGAAGAACACTCTCATCTGGTTGATGTTGTTCATTGTGAGGCACTGTATCCTCTAATGTTTGTTGTGAAACAGATTGTTCACTCACTCTTTGTTGAGGTGTCTGAACATGTGTATCTACATCAGTTGCCTCATGACCTGGTCCACTACTGGACACTGTGTGTTGTGAGTTGACAATGTCTTCTACCAATTCATTGGGAGCTTGAATCACCTCCTCAGGTAAAGCACGTATATAAGATAGTGTTTCATTTGAGTTATACACATTCTTGGATGTTTTGATTTCAAGTTCTTTAAAAGGAAACACTCTTTCATTGAAAACAACATGTCTAGAGACAAATATTCTGCCAGTACTGTCTAAGCATTTGTACCCCCTTTGATTAGTGGCATAACTAAGAAAAGTACATGTGGCTGACCTAAAGTTGAACTTATGAGCGTTATATAGTCTAAGATAAGGAAAACATAAACAACCAAACACTCTCAAGTTTAGATAGTTAGGCTTAGCATTGTACAACATTTCCAGAGGACTTTTAAAATCTAAAACTTTTGTTGGTAGTCTATTGATTAGATAAACATTTGTAGTAAAAGCATCAGGCCAAAATTTTAAAGGCCTAACTGCCTGAGTAGTAATGTGAGATCTATCTCAACAATTTGTCTATGCCTTCTTTCAATTACTCCATTTTGTTCAGAAGTGTAGGGACAAGTTGTTCTACGAACTATCCATCTCTTCTGAAAGTAATGCCTTAGTGGCATATACTCTGTTCCACCATTAGATTGAATTATTTTGACTTGGCGGTTGGTTTGTCATTTTGCCTGAGTAATAAACTGTAATATAGCACTGTGAGTTTCACTTTTGGATTTCAAAAAATAAATCCAAACATATCTAGAGAACGCATCAATAAATGATACATAGTATTTGTATCCATAATCACTGTGAATAGGTGCAGGCCCCCATAAGTCTGTAGCAACTAATTCAAGTGGTTTACTGTAAGTAGTTTCAGAATTCAGAAAGGGTAATTTATGTGCTTTACCCATTTTACAGAATGTACATATATATGGCATGGAAGTATCTTTTAAAGAAATATTATTATTTCTCAATACATGTCTTACAATTGCAGCATTTGGATGTCCCAATTTATAATGCCACATATCAAATGCCTTACAATTTTCTTCCTGTTTGTATTCAGAGTTATTACACCAGTTTCTTTTAATTTCTGCATTTCTTGAATGAGCCACATTGAACTTGTATAGCCCTTTATGTTCATTACCCTGCAAGAGAATTTCTTTAGTTAGGATATACTTAACCAAACAGTATTGTGGGTAGAACTCAAAATACACACTATTATCCTTGGCAAACTGTGAAACACTTAGAAGATTTTTTTTGATTAATGGTGCTCTAACAAATTATTTAGATATAATTGCCTTTTTCCCATAATATATGATCTACCAATATGTGTAATAGCAATGGACTTATCATCATCCACATGTATAGAGTTCGTACCTTTATACTCCTTGTTTCCAAGATTCAATTTGCTTAGATTGTTTTGTGATGTTGTTTGTTGCTATAGAATCTGGGTACCAATCTTCATCACGTATATGCTCTGGCTTTGCTGCTTCTGTTTGCTGATGGTCTCTACTGTTAGATTGATTGTTTGAATTGTATTGGACTTGAGCAACATTTGCACTGAGACTTTGACTTCTTTAATTGTTTGAATTTTTTCCTGGATCATAATTCAGATTTAATCTGAAATAACATTTAGCAGCAGTGTGTCCTAATTTCTCACAAATTTGACATCTTGGTATGTTATTGTTGTTTGATCTTCCTCTACCTCTGGATCTATTAGAATATCCACCCCTTTGCATTGACTATTTTGATTTTTGCCTTTGTAATTTGCTGCATAGTTGACTGTGAAATCAGAATATTGAGTTTTCTTATTATCAGTTCTTGCTTCATGGGCAAGTAACACAGAGTGAACATCATCTATAGATGGTTGAATTTTTTAAGATGATATTACAGCAATCACAACTTAATATTCATCACTTAATCCATTTAGAACTGCCATGATTTGTTCTGAATCACTGATTTTATGACCTGCTACTTCAAGCAGGTCACAAGTGGTCTTGATTTTGGAGAGATATTCTCTCATATTTTGGCTATCTTTCTTGATATTGTGCAACTGTCTTTTGTAGAACATGACTTTTGCTGCAGATTGTATATTGAAAACTTTGTTAATAATTACCCAGATTTCATTGGCAGTCTTGCATCCAATTACATGTGATAAAAGATTCACACTTATTGAAGACAATAGCCAAGAACATATGAGTCTATCTTGTCTATGATATTTCACATATTCTTCATTGCTGATTGTTTTGTTTTCTTTGTCAGTGATATAAACAGGAGGAATTTGTATTGTACCCAGAATGTAAATTTCAAGTCCATATCCTTGAATTGCTATTTCGACTTGAAGCTTCCATAGAAGGTAATCATCTTCATTTAGGTGGACATTGACCAATTGGCTTTGAGGGCTGATTATAGTCTTGATCAAATTCTCTGCAGTGTTAGTAAGTTGAGTACTATTGGCATTTGATGATGCCTCTGAGTTGCCTTTTCGGCCATGGTGATTCTTAGACAATCTGATCTAGGGAAACAACAAAGAAATGATGCAGTCAAGGCAAGAATTGAGTTCAAGAATTCAGAATAAGATGCAAAACAGGTAAGGTGCAACCAAAGAAATTCTTAGATAATGAATTTTCTAATAAGATTCTTTCTGGATGGGACTTTTCTATTTCTTGTGTTGATTGATTTTTTCTGGTTTTCTTGATTTGAATTTCTGAGAATTTGATTGCAATCCTTCAAGATTCAAAGATGAATCTTGCTGCAGCCAGCTGAATTGAAACTAACGAGGCACAGGATTTAAAAATTGAATCAACCCCTTAAGTGATGAGATGCAAATTGATGCAGAGCTATGATAAGGGATAAGCTAAAATGATGAGATTATCCTCTGATGAGCTTTCTTCTTGCTGTTAAGCAATCTCTACCTCTGGCTCTGATACCATGAAAGCTTTTGAATAAGAAAAGTATTTCATTGCAATCGATAAAAGATAAAGTGAGACATTATTTCATTAATGATTTTGAATGAATGGTTACAGCCGGAATGCCTTGCATTTTATACAGAAGTCTTTGAGGTAGTACACAATTATAAATGGGCTTTGGCCCATAACTCTGAACCCAAATTAAGAAATTATCTCTTCGGTGAGATAGACGGTTGAGATGATAGACAACATGAATCGACTGGCTGAAAGTTGAGAAGCACACCATATATACGCTGTTGAGATGAAGGATTTACTTACTTATTTCATTACACACACATGCAGTAGTTTGAGAAATAGGTCTTTATTTTTGTTTGATATAGTAAATCGAACTTTTGCATTGCCATAACTGTCATGGATAGTCTGAGAATTCCACCCTAGCACAAATCCTTATAGCCTACTGTATCTTACGGCTTACTATTATCTAATTTTTCAGTACACTTTAAGTCCACTAAGTTAATTTTGTAATCTAAAATGGATGATGATATACGTTGAATACCATTTTTTTAAAATTTGAATCTGTCCTTCACAAAATTCTTTGTGATCGATTTTCCGGGACATGTTATTGTCTCATTAAGCTTAAATACTATTATTTGTCGGTTTATATAGTGTGTAAGTATGCTTGCTTCTTTCTTCGACAACCATGCTTTCCAAAAGCTCAAAATAACTCTTCAACATGTTTGAAGTTTTTTTTATATACTTTTAATTTGAAAATTGTAATTGTTTTGAAACTGCTGTATACTTCCCTTTGCATGATATTTTTCTATAATTCCACGCAGAACAACAGGTCATAGATGTAACCCTTTTTTATTGTACGGGTATGCTCATGCAACCATTGTGTATACATTTCCTTTTGTGCTGGACGAGATTTCAATATTTTAAAAAACTTTAATCGACTTTTCTTCTTGTCAGAAAATTAGTCATTCATTCATAGCTCATTCGCAAACACTTTTCAGTCGTAAACCAATTATTTATATGGCCTGATGTGTGAATGATTCATTCAGTCATATTCGTTAACTGGGAATGTAATTCTGTATTTTAGTGATAGTTACCTCTGTTGCTAATACTACTACATTGTGTTTCCTTCTTCATATGGGTAGTGGAAGTAAGTTTTAAGCATTTTCTGATTCATTAAAAATTAGACAACCATACCATATCATGTAAGCAGACTGAGTAAGTAAATCTGGTAGGTGTATAAATTATATATTCACAGTTAGTTAGTCTTAATACTTGAACCAGCTGCATACAAAGGACAGTAAGCATTTTGATTTACTGAATCACGTCCTCTGTTGTTAACAAACATGTATTATTTGTAAAGATATATTAAAATAAGAATAACGTATAACAAAAACTCAAACTATCATTTGCTCTAAAACAGAAAGAGAAAACTTGATGAAATACATGGATCAAACAAAATTTGGGATGTAAAATCACACTATTTTTTTACTGGTAAAACTAAGACATTATTTAAAGGTCAGACCTGAGCCACATCTTCTTAGAACTCGCATTGAAGCTAAACTGTGTCGTGATGTGCGAATGATAGGTGTAGGGAGCATCGGATTAAATAATACAAGTTAGATCAATTTTGTTAATGTGCAAATTTTGATATGTGCATTTTCCTATATGCCCTATGCCAATATAATTTACGTTTTATTTTACTGCTTCCCACTTTGATGCATGCAATAGAATAATATTTGGTCTACTAGCAAGTTTAAAAGCAAGCAATACACAACTGCCTAAGTGGATGTGGATAGGGATTGCACCTCAGGTTGAGGTAAGAGGATAAACAAAGGTGAAACTGAGTACTGATTTATTTTTTCATTTGCTGAATACATGAAACAGCAATCAGGTTGTACAATTAAATTGACTGGCCAAATGAATTGTATTTAACTATGTTTGTTCACTGATTTATGATATTATAATATATATTTTGTTCAAAAAATTATTCACACATCCAAATTTCTGTTATCCATGGCTAAACCTGTCCCTATTAAGGTTGAATGTGCAGGCAAGCTTATGTCTACTTTTGGTTCGCCGTATCATAAAATAGATACATGTTTAAATGGTTGCATATTGTTTTAGAAAGAAGACATCATCTTAGGAATCGTAAAATATGTAATCAAGAAAGATACAAACTATGAAAAAAGGAAAGAAATGAAGTTCCGTGCAAACGTATGCATTACCTACACATCACTTCTAGACTTCAAAGGTTATATGCATCTACTGCAACTACGCAACATATGAGAAGACACCATGTGAGAACACAGAAAGAAGGTACGTTTAAACACCCAGCTGATGGAGAAGCATGGAATCATTTTGATTAGACGTACCCCGCTTTTCTAGCGGAGAGCCGTAATGTTAGACTTGGTATATGTACGAATGGATTTTCATCGTTCTCTCAATTTGGATCAAAATATTTATCTTGACCTATAATCATTATATCTTACAATTTATCTCCGTGAATGTGTATGAAAACTCTGTATATGTTTCTCACTATTATAATCTCTGACTCTAATTATCCAACACAAGGAGTCGATGTATATTTACAACCGTTGATTGAAGAGTTGAAAAAATTATGGTATGAAGGTGTTGAAACATACGACATTTCAAAAAAAATCATATGTTCGTTTCTCTACCATGGACTATAAGTGATTTTCCTGCGTATGCAATGCTATCGGGTTAGAGTACGACTAGTCGTCTAGCTTGCCCTGATTGCACGGAAGAAACACAAGCATTTTCTTTACTGCATGAGAAGAAAATTTCATGGTTTGACTGTCATCGGTGTTTTCTCCATTTAATCATCCTTTTATAAAAAAGTAAAAAAACTTTACAAGTAATAGAGTTGAGACCTTGCGACCATCAACGAAGCGAAGATATTTATGAGCTTGTAAAGGATTATCCAAAGATACATGAAATCGGCGAACAAATTAAAATACAAGGTAAATTGAAGATTCATAATTGGTGCAAACAAAGTATATTTTGGGAGTTGCCTTGTTGGAAAAATCTCCTAATTCTTCATAATATCGACATGATGCACAACAAGAAAAACATGTTTGATAATGTATTTAACGCAGTTCTGAATGTTGAAAGTATGATTTAAGATGATTTAAAATCAAGACATGATATAGAATAATATGCAAACGCCCAGAGCTTCATATGAAGCCAAATGACACAAAAAACCCAAAGCATGCTACGAGCTAGATAGTTACCAAGTTAAAGTACTCTTAAAGTTGGTGGAAGGATTAAGATTTTCTAATGGAATTTTCTCTAATCTTCATAGATATGTTGACTATAAGAATGACAAACTAAGTGGGATGAAAAGTCATGATTGTCATATAATGATAGAACATTTATTACCCATTGCGTTTAAAGAACCGTTGCCCATAAAAGTTTGGATGATTTTTATTAGAACTTAGTTTGTTTGATAAGAAGCTTTGTTCAACAACCCTTAAAGTTGATCGTCTACGTAAACTTAAAAAAGAAATTCCTATGCTGCTCTGTAAACTGGAGAAAATATTTTCTTCTGGTTTCTTTAATGTAATGGAGCATTTACCTGTTCATCTTCCATTTGAAGCATGTCTTCGAGGTCTTGTGCAATATGGATGAATGTATTTGTTTAAAAGGTATTAATATCGGGTTGTTAAGTTTTAGTTTAACCACATGTAATAAAATTTAATTATAATTATTCTTAACAGGGGCTTGAATCATCTAAAGAAAAAAGTGAGACAAAAAAGCATAAGTTGAAGGTTCAATATGCACATCATATATCGAAGAAGAAGTTCGTCCTTTTTCTCTTATTATTTCAGTGACCATGTGAACTTATCTTTTAAAAGTGCTAGGCGAAATGATGAGGGCATAGAATAAGACTTTTCTAAATCAATGCCATCTATTTTTAGACAGCAGGAACGCCCTAATGGAAAATGTGTGAAAGTATGGTTAGACGACAGGGATTACCATGTAGCCCACACACATGTTCTTCTTAACCATGCAGAAGTTGCGCCGTTTGTTAGGTACTAACGAATAACACATAAAATTATTTACTTGAATAATACATGTGTGTATTATTCTAACGCAATATATTATCTGTATTTGCAGTATTTATTAATCATAACATCCAAGCAGGGATATCAGCAAAAAAATTGCAACTTGGTTTTCAAACCACGTATATGATTCGGTAAATTGTGTGGCAGACGAAGGGTTGAAACATCTTTTGACGGGACCAAAAAGAAAAGTCAAGACATATCTAATATTCCTTGTCAATGGGTACAAATTCAACGCCAAAGAATACGAGGCTGAAAAATTAACTAATAATACCGATATATATATGTTAAAGGTAGTGATGATCCAAATGGTCACATATATGATTTTTACGGCGTGTTAACTTAGGTTTTGCAATTAACATATTTCACCAAACCTGCGGAAGAAGTTTATTTGTTTAAATGCAACTTTTTCAATAATGATCTCGGTTCTACAATCAATGTGCACCAAAAATATAATATTATTGAAAAGCTTACATCACTTTATCATAAGTACGATACGGTTGTACTAGCAAAACATGCCCTGCAAGTTTATTGTGATCCTTATCCATCTTTAAAAAGAGATAAAGCAGATTGGTTGGTGGCTTTTAAAACAAAGGCAAGATTTACGTTTGATGGAAAGAATATTCCAAGCGAAAAAGCATACCAAGCGGATAACGAAGAAAATGGAAAATTTACAATAACAGGTGATCAAATCGGGTTAGGACCTCTAAATGATGAATCAAATGTTTTAGTAGAAGCATTTGTGACCACAGAGGAAAACAATATAGAGTACGAAATAGAGTATGAATCAGAAAACGACGAGGACTAATTTGATAGTATACACATTGATAAAAGGTAATTTATGGGAGTGCTGATGTTACACTTTTTTTATGTTACATGTGATTATTGCTGTTAAACCTTTATATGTTTACTCATAATTTAATGATATATTCTACCATAACAAAATAATATGTATATCATAGGCTGCGAAATTCTTCACAGACTGGTTCTCCCTCTGGGTCTTAGAGAGGGATAGGTCGCGACGGTGGCGATAGAAATGGACCTTCATAGGAGGCGCCGCGTATGGTAGTTAGATTATTAACAAAAGCTAACGGCTTGTAAATATTAAATTTACTTCAACATTGTAAATATTTTGTATGATGTATAGTCATGATTTGTCTGTATCGTATTTAATGCATGGGTTTTGAGATTAAGCCTTCTAGCATTGTGTTCAGCATATCGAAGCAGGCGTACATGAGTCGCATGTCTGCATGCTGGCCGAAGTGGAGCAGGATCCCGGACCATGTACGGGAGAGTATATGGCAAGACTTCTTGGTAAGTGTAAAATTATATACCATTATATATATAATCATTTTACAATTTGTTGACAAATTATAAATATAACTTATATTTTTTCAACATATATACAAGGGGAAGTATACTTACAAGAGGAGGACATGTCCCTTTGCCGGTGCCACTGGAACTCAAAAGTTGTGAAGAATAATAGGGATATGATGTCAAGCATAAGAAAATCTGGGAAGAAGCCACAATGGATGGGCGCCAGCATTTGAGATGCTTGTCGCATAGTGGGGTACCGATGAATTCAATGTAAGTCTATCAGATATCACCTTAATTTATTCAATACATAATACATAATTTATAGTTGTAAAATATAATCTTAATTTTTAATTTTCAGATAGAGTCGGACAGGAACTCTACGAACAGGTAGAAAAATCCTATCACACACCGTGATGGGTCAAAATCATTCCAACACCATCGTGAGGACCTGGTAAGTTAATTAATTATAATTACGAACAGCTATTACATTTTTAGTATAAATTTTTATGAACAATAATAATATACACCAATTATTGCAGGAAAGAGCGCGCATGGTCCCATCTCGTATATGGGTGTGTTTGAGCATACCCATGCTGTTAGATAGACAGACGACGAGAGATTAGTGTCATATGCCTGGCATGAGGATGATAGAGCATACGCCGCACATGTAAGTATATTTTAAGTTATAAGTTATTAATAATGATCATTTTAATTAATTATAAGATATTATAATAATGTCATGTAATATTTATTTGTATGTAATTTCACGTTGCAGGAAAAATTTATGCAGGCATGTGCGTAGATTCTTGAGCATTCTGGACGGGAGCAGTTGACCACCGACGAGGAGGATGCGACTTTGACTCTGTTATGGAATCGAGCCAAAGTAACAGGCGCTACGGTTATGACAACCAATCGGTAATTTATAACATTAATTATATTGTAAAATTTTCATAATTTTTATAAAAGTTGCATAATAACTTAAACATATTTCGACTTGTTTTGTTGGCTCAGACATCACAAAGGGCTTACCAAAAGGCTCAGGACAACGTGGAGATTAATGAGCTTAGACATTAGATTGCACAACTGCAGGAGTATGACCGCCTACAAGCAGTGCAAATGGAGCAGCTCAACCAGCTTTTGACCGAGTATATGGAGCGCCATGGTACATTCCCTTCATTCGGTGGTTTCGAAGCCTATTATGAGCCTTGAGGTATGATTTGTAGTTTTTTTGTGGACAATGTTGTGTTGGATGTAGTTTTTGTATACAAATATTGAGTTATGGAGAGGTTAATATAAGGATATGTGGTGTTTGACATTGATTTGGTGGTTGATTTGTGGAGTTGATATGTGGAATTTGAAGTTGGATGTAAATATTGAAGTTGGATGGGTGAGAGTGATGATGGAAGGTTTGTTTTATAAATATTGGAGTTTGATGTTGGATATAAATATGTTTGCGGTTGATATTATGATATTTTAGTTTTATATTGATATTGATTTCAGTTTACATACGTGGCTTATATATTGATTTTGTTTAGTTATATATTGATATTGGTGTGGAAGTGAAACAAGGCTGTAGAAAAAAATGGGTCCAGATTACCGACGGTTACTTTCAGCTCCCGACAGTTCATTGGCTACCACTTTCGACGGCTTGCGACTACCTATTGGCCACCATTTTCGACGGTAAGCATTGGCTTACGGCGGCTATCTGGATGAATATTTTAACGGTTAGCGACAGTTCCCGATGGCTTAGCGGAAAAATACCATGTCACGTGGACGACGTGGCTGTCGGAAAATCGGATGGAAAGGCCGTCGCAATAGCCATCGCATTATGTCATCGAAGCCGTCGGAAATGGACGAAAGTCATGGTCCGTATTCCGATGGCATTTCCGACGATTAGTGATGGCCGCCGACGACTGCTAGTCGTCAGAAATTGCCTGATTTCTTGTAGTGAACATAACATCGATACACTAGATTTGTAATATAATCTAACAACATACAAAATAATGCAATAATAGATAAAAATATTATTTAAAATAGTAAATTAGTTGTTTACTTTTCATCAAATCCTAGATTTCA